>CM060925.1:423663888-424300763 GCA_030737875.1 Allium sativum | reverse complement strand
CATTCTATTTCTTGGAGCTTGGTGATCTAAATTTCAATTGGCTAAGAAAAGTTTGACGAGCAATGGGTGTATTTTAACATTGTTGACAATTTGACCAAAGATTTAAAATGGAAGTGTTTAGCATATTGTATAAAACGAGAATGAGAGAAAGCATCGAATTTTACAAAAGCTCCTTAAAAGAATTTTGAGTTTTTCCATAGATTTGTACCTTTCCATAGAAATGTCATTCCATGGCCATTGTTGGATTTGATCATCGGAAGGAGCTTCGGATTCTGGTTATCTTGAGCATTTTGGTCTATTTGTCATTGATTTTGTTTGTGTGGAAGTGTTGGTTTTTAGATTTTATGAAATAATGGATGCTAGGGTTTTTGTGGTGAATTAGGGGAAAGTAAATAATGAGTGGTAGAGATGAAGAGGTGGGTTAATAAGTGGGGACGTGCCCTTTTTAAAAAATCGATTCACTAGGAAACGAACGTCTAAAAAAAATAAAACAAGCGTCTTTTTTGTTAAAATTTTAAACAAGGTCGAAATAGTTCATTTTTACCCATTTTCAGATGTCTGAATTTGGTAGGGCTGTTATAGTAATAGTTATTGTTACTATTATACAGATACCATTACCATACAGTTTTCTTCGGTAAATCAAAAATTCATACCGTTACATCGGTAACCGTTTTGTCGGTATACCAATACGTCAATAACCGTTTTGTCGGTAACGGTAAATTATTGTTTTCAAAAAATAATATGAACCTGCAACTGTTATATTTTTATCTAACAAACATGCTAACATAATATGTTTCAGCTCTCATTGACAGATAAACAAAGTCACAAACATACACAATTTGAGTTAAAATCATTAACATAAATATTAAAATCATCAGCATAAATATTAATAAAACCTTCAGTTAAAATCTAAAAACAACAACAATTTATTATAATCTTACAAGACTATTTCATCACGGTTTTACAAAGCATAAATATTACAGTGCATAAATATTAGTCTTACAGAGTTTTAATTTAGCAGAATTTTTTTTATTGTTTTACTGCATAAATATTGCAGTCTTAGAGTTTTAAATTTAAACATAGAATAAAACCCTTCAGCCATCAATTTTCTCATTTGCTTACTGTTTGTTTCAGCCACCAATTTTTCCAATTCTCTCATCTGATCACTGACTATGTCGTCAATTAAGTGAAGTTGAAGAAGACGGTCGATCGGAAGGTGCAGCTTTGTCATTCATGCCTGGAAAGACAAATATGTGAATAGAAGAAAATTCAAATTTTTTTTTGCATTGAACTGCTACTGCAGAATATGAAGCAGAACAGTACACTATGTAGATAACATGTACACTATGGTTTCTAGATATACTTAGCATATGGTTATGGAAACAAATGGTGCAGTGTTGTAAATTATATGTAACCTGAAGCGAAAATAACATGTACACTATGTAGATAGACTATATGTAACCTGAAGCAAAAATATAATTACAGAATATAATATGTACACTAAACAAAAGAAATAACTTAGTATCCATATGTACACTGTGTAGATAACAAAGAAAATAGCTACAACAACTCCTCAAAATTATACATGCTTTCATTTTAGTTGTAAAAAATAAATTATACCAATATATATACATAGATTGTGTATCAGTTCAACATTATAAGTATTTAACATTATGTCAAACAATTAGATATATATTTGTATAGAGTGAATAATTGCAAAATATAATATGTACACATTTTCTAACAAAGACAACGGACACACATAATTTCTGAGATTAATGAAACAAACACTTCCTTAGTATATAAAAATTCATAGCAGTACAATTCATCGTATGTAAAAATTATTGTAATGTCCGGTATTTTTGATAGTCAAATATTTAATTTAATTTATTATTTCAAATATTATATTTGGAATATTAATGGATTTTGAATATTTAATTCGTTTATTTGAAACAAAGTCTAAAAGTTAAATTTATATATAATTTAAATCGAGCTCGAAATGGCGCGGTAGTTCGTAATATTGAGTTTTGAACTTTAATTGAATATAAATGATCCGATATAAGTCGGATTTCTGTGAAACGAGAAACATTTGAATCTTGTTGATTATAATTTTCATATGAAAGAGAAAAATCTGGATTTCGTGTTACAGATTGATAGTTATGTCTAATTCAAATTTTAAAATAGTCACTACGGAAATCATTATTAAAATATAACGTTTAAAAAGGGTTTTAATATAATTTTGATATGGTTTTAACTCGAAATTGATGATATTGAGTTGTATAATCTACACTGGTTTATATTTGAAACCATACGACGAATTTATTTTGATATTTACAATAATAATAATTTACAATTATTTAATTTGATTATTTTGGAATTTAATTAATATTTTATCGATATTTTATATAGTCCTTAGAAATGATTATTTTCCAAACGACCTCCGTTTTAGACAGAACAAATTTTATGGGAATACGTATACCCAGTTATTGTTAGATTTCTGGTTTGGAGTTAATTGGAGTTATTTTATATGTGCGTGCAATTTAAAGGTGAACAGATAAATTAAAATAATGTTGTTATGCAAACGTAGTCCGTTTTCAAAGAAATAAATTTCTTTGGGATCTTGATGTCAAGACATAGAAATGTGTGTATTTTCGTTGTGTTTAGAGTTCGGTATAGCAGTGTAAATATTAAATGATGACGTTAAATAGCGATACACTATAACTAACCGTATAAAAGTAAAACTTACCTTCTACTAAACAAAATCACATATATTCTTCCGCATGTATTTTACTGACCCAAATATAATACGCCTTCCCATCATGGCCTAATCAAAATTTCAGCCTACACATGGTAACTTCATTTCAAATTTAATAAAATGCACAGCTACCTAATGTGTATTCAGACATAGCTCGTACCCTATTGAAAGCAACGTTATTCTTATCTTTTCATTTCTCTCTAAATACACTGCCTTATCTCTTCATTCCGCTTCAGCAAGAAAAATCCATTTTTTCATGAATAAACATAAAGCAGAAGTTTCATTTCTGAAACACCCCACCTCCGTTAAGGTCACTCACAAAGGGAATGCCTTAACTTCGGTGGAGCGCTATAGGTGAAAGATATAGATAATTTACAAGACAGACATATAAACAGCGGAAAAACTAAATTTATTTCATAAGCATTTGGTTTAGTCAAAACATTACAACAACCGTCTCAAACCAACTTCCAAATCATTACAACAAAATCTCTGTCTTGATTAAAATATAAAGAAGCACAAAATAAAAATAAGGCAGCATAAATCCCCAATAAGAGTGTATCCGAAGCCATAGCCCAAGGAAAGAGAATCGAAGCAATACATCTACTCTCTTCAAGGTGGAAATGGTCTGAACTAAGCTGAAGTATTCCCTCCCTGCGGACCTGGGGGGAGGGGAGGGGGAACAGAAGAAAATAAGATGAAAGAAAAATGGGTCAGACATGAGTCTGGTAAGTCCAATGATTATTCAGCATGTAAACAGGTAAAAGGATCATGACATGAATAAACTGAACATAGGACAATACCCTAGAAATAAGATAATAAAACTGAATATGCTATCGCACTCATTACTATTTCTCTGCACCCACTTACAAGTGTTTCAACTAACACCATGTGATTATGATAAATGATCCCCTTTAACGATCGGCTCCTACTCGTATACATTTTCTACTTGAGCCATTCGGCCCCGCTTGACTGTAGATACCTGTGCTGGCCACACCATGGGGTGTATCAAATCCTATGGTGGCAACCCGACACAATTCAAAATGCACAATGTATAACTACTAATGCCCAGTGCCTGCTTTTTCCACTCAGGAGTACGTGCACGCCCGCACTCCGTCGGAACCTACACTGACGCACCACCCACCGTTGTTTTGACCACTTATAATCGGCCCAGTAATCGTGCCCCACCCTGCCTAATTCAGGGTACCATGATACATCTATGTAGGTTACTGCTGAAATGGGTCCCCATTACTAGGGTTTCCTAATCAACATGTTAAAATGGTTAAGTGTTCTCAAATTAACCTAACCCCATCCATCATTTTAGTTAACACGTTGTATTGGTTAAGTGTTGCCTTAATTAACTTAACCCTACCATTCATGTCTTAGCTTTAATTCATTCATTAAAGCACCAACCACTCACATTAGATATGTATTGTTACGGTCGCTGGATGTACCGGTCGGTTCCGGGCAGTCTTACACCGCAACTCAATCTAACCCCGAGTTCTTTTGGGCTTAATGCGCTAACCTCTCACATTAGATCTATATTGTTACGGTTGCTAGATGTGCCGGGTGGCTCCAGGCAGTCTTACATCGTAACTCAATCTAACCTTGGGTTAGGAATATTCGTCTTTTACTTAATTTACATATTTACCCTTCATATTTATATGTAAATTATCCATAATTATTGCCATTCAAGTCATGCCCCATTTACTCTCTAAATCATGTTCATAATTTTTAGGTATATAAATTATACTATTTTGTGCCACTAATCATTTATATGTTTATGAGCCAAACTATGCAATAATATGAAATTTAAGGTTTTTCCCAACGTTACCCCCGTTATACGTTCGCATAATTCACATAGAATGTTAGGCTCGCAACTTAGCCTAAATTATAAACAAAAGGGAAAAGAAAGGAGCATGTACCATTCTCACAACATAAAATAATAAGGATCTAACAAAACATGTGTCATATAAATTTGGCATAAAACAATGAACTTGCATTTTAGATCCAATTAACATGAATCTTAAGAATATGAATGGGGACTTACATAGAATTACACAAATCCAATTAGGCATGTAAATGTGAACTTGCATTTGAGTTGTATCAAATTAACATAGATCTAAACATATGAGAATGCAGATCTAAACATAATAGGCATATATGACTTAGCCTAAAAAACTAGCATGTAACATAACAGGAAAGAATCACCAAACTTATATACAACATGATAGGTTCATCGCCAAATTAATATTCAACATGATAGGTTCATCAACATGACAAGTCCAATAAACCACAATAGTCTCATAGGCATATATGATAGAATTGTCACAAGAATAACATGAATCAGCATCACCATTACCTTACAACTAGGCACAGTTCTAGTTTCACTTCGTTACAAATTATGACTTTTATTTGTTCACATCTAAAGAATAACTGAACTTACAAACAAAAGAAAAATCTTGTTTTCTAGTATCTGTTTTCTGAAACTGAAAAGTTATCCCTTGACGTAGACTATCGATTCTCTAATTTAGATTTGATTTGTAGCTTCTAACTTGCTTTCTAGTTTGCTTCCTAGTTGGAGAAGAATGGTGGTTACGCTAGGTTGACCATGAACAGCATGACGACTCCTTGGAATGAAATTGTGTGGCTTAGGGTTGAGGGTTGGGGTTGTTTATATAGAAGTTCAGATTTATGTGAGCCGTTAGATCAACCTAGGAGCAATCAGAACCATCCAGACTAGACAGAGCTATCCAGAAATCGCCACCTATGCTATAGTGACTCAGCAACAAGTCAGAAATCGTGACAGTTTGGATCTGGGCGAGGGGGTCGACCCCTACAATGGGTCGACACCTATGTCGACCCCCCCGGGGGGAGTTGACCCCTATGGGCAGGAATTTTCCCGCCCAGCTAATCCACGTGATTTTGAAATTCGAACTGTTTTTGTTTTATTTAGTTATTTAATTTTTTTGTTTAAACATGATATCTTCTGAACTCCATAACTTCTTCATACGGAGTCCGATTCACGCAAACTTGGACTCTATCTCAAGAAGAATTCCGAGATGAACGCAATGACGTAACCCATTTCCCTTAATTCTCACTTTTACAATTAAGTATTCTTTAATTCGTTACTTTAAAAAACATAGAAAATACATGGTGTTACATTCTCCCCTCCTTGAAGGATTTCGTTCCCGAAATCTTCAAGTCAAGAAGAATGTATATCCTACCATCAAACATAGGTGTCCATTGGCCTTAAAAGACTCCAAATGCTTTCATGATCATATGCATAGTGTGTGTACATGTCCTTATCTAATGCAAAATTAGGCGGTCTAATGATTCAGTTGACCTCCTTTATGCGAATTATGTCAGTGCCATGAGTCCATTATGCATGCAATTATTCCTAATCATACTTTCTATATGAGTTCACAATCTTTCATACAAATGCAACGTCCATATGATAACATTCCAAGTTTCAATCCATATACAAATACATATATGCATATGCAATATGAAGGTGACTGAGCCGATTAAGTACCTAATGTGTGTGTATATGCATCCACAAGCAACCACTAGCAACCACTTGCAACCACTCGCAACCATCAATCATAACATGTTTCAAATACATGTTTACATCCATTAGTTTCTACCTAAGGATAAAGAATAGGGCCGAGGAGATATACTTAAAATATAGATATAAGCATGAATAAACTTATGGAAAAAAGAGATCAAGGAGGTACCCTCAAAAAGAAAAGGGTAGGCTGCGTGTATTTTCCTCTCCATTTCCCAAGTCACGTCTTCCTCAGCGTCACTCCATTGAACTTTAACAAGCTTAATTTCTCGATTGAGTAGCTTTTTGACTTCCGTTCCCAAGATATGAGATGGAACTCTTCTCACAGTCGCTTCTCGTTCCACTTCTACTTCCTCTAGTATACTTGGCTCTACAACTTCCGCAGATTCATGTAAGCACTTTCGCAGTTGAGAAACATGAAAAACATTATGAACTCCAGCTAGTCTTTCGGGTAGCTCTACTCTGTAAGCCATCTTCCAAACCCTTTCAATGATAGGAAATGGTCCTACAAATCTTGGTGCTAGCTTTCCTACGGGCCCAAAGCAAATGACATTCCTCAAAGGAGATACTTTAAGGAACACCTTATCTCCAACCTCAAACTCAAGGTCGGTCCTTCTTTTGTCTGCATAGGACTTCTGTCTATCTTGTGCAGCTTTCATCTGTCTTCTTATCAAGTCCACCTTTTCTGAGGTTTCTCTAATCATGTATGTCCCAAGTACGAGCTTTTCTGTAGACTCCCACCAACAAGTTGGTGATCGACATGGTCTTCCATATAAAGCTTCGAAGGGTGCCATGCCTATGGTGGCTTGGTAGCCTTGTTGTAAGCGAATTTCACTAAATGAAGATGATCTTCCCATGTTCCTCCAAAGTCGAGAATGCACAATCTTAAGAGATCTTCAAATATTCTGTTCACTCTTTCCGTCTGACCATCGGTTTGGGGGTGATAGGCCGTGCTTAAGCATAATTGTGTGCCTACAGCCTCCTGCAAACTCTTCCAAAACTCGCTCGTAAAGATAGGATCTCGATCACTCACTATGCTGGAGGGTATCCCATGGATTCGAACTATCTCTTTAAGATAAATGGATGCGAGGGACGAGGTAGTCATTCTACTCTTAACAGGTATAAAGTGGGTGCTTTTAGTGAGCCTGTCCACTATTACCCAAATACTAGTATTGCCCCTTCTTGACCTAGGCAACCCATCAACAAAGTCCATTGAAATGCTATCCCATTTCCACTATGGGACTTCTAGAGGATGGAGTAGACCACCATGCTTCTTCTGCTCCGCTTTGACTTGCTGGCATATCAAGCACTCAGCGACGAATTCAGCTACATCCATCTTCATGCCATTCCAAAAGAAAACCCTTTTTATGTCTTTATACATCTTGTCTCCGCCTGGGTGTATGGTCAGCTTAGAGTGGTGTGCTTCTTCGAGAACCGTCTTCACCAAATCCCTTGCTTGTGGGACGCATAGTCTTCCATCCCGTCTCAACCAACCCTTATCATCGATGGAGTATTTATTGGGATGACTAGAAGTCTCACCCCTAATTAGCTTATCAATCATATCAACTAGATGAGGGTATTCACGTTGCGCGGTTCCTATTGAAAGAGTAGGCCACACCTCTAGCGATTCTAACAGACCAGGTACAATTTCAGAGGAGGGTTTAAAGTTAAAGTTCACTATGTACTCCAAGCTTTGCCTTTCTACAAAGAGAGGACTTACGGTCAGCTTCTTCCTACTCAAGGCGTCTGCTACCACATTGCCCTTGCCAGGGATATAGGAAATCTCAAAGTCATATGAGGCCAGAAATTCCATCCACCTTTGTTGTCTTAAGTTAAGGTCTTTCTGCGAGAAAAGGTACTTTAATGATTTATGGTTAGTAAACAATTCAAATCTTTCTCCTAGTAGGTATTGACGCCATGACTTTAGAACAAAAACAATGGCAGCTAGCTCCAAATCATGAGTTGGGTAGGTCTTCTCATGTACCTTCAATTGTCTTCCCCCATAACAAACTACCTTGCCTTCTTGCATCAAGATAGCGCCCAATCCTATACCGCATGCATTTGTGTATACGGTAAAAATTTTGCTCCCATCAGGCAATGTCAGAACTGGGGCTATTGTTAGAGCCCTTTTCAAACGTTGGAAAGCAATATCGCAATCCAAATCCTAAGCGAAAGTTAGGTTCTTCTTTGTCAATCTTGTGAGTGGGGCTGATATTTTCGTAAAGTCTTTAATGAACTTTCGGTAAAAACCCGCTAGCCCGAGAAAGCTTCGGACTTCGGTTGCATTCCGTGGAACCTTCCAATCTTGAACCACAACTACTTTTGCGGGGTCCACAACTATCGCCTCTTTGGACACCACATGTCCAAGAAACCTCACTTCTCTCCAGAAATGGCATTTGGAGAATTTGGCTTTTAGCTAATGTACACGAAGAGTATCCATGACTTCCCTTAAATGCAAAGCATGCTCTTCTTCATTCTTCGAGAAAATCAAAATGTCGTCTACGAAGACCACTGCAAACTTATTAAGGAACTCCCTGAACACCCTGCTCATTAAGTCAACGAAGTAAGCGGGTGCGTTTGTCAAGTAGAAAGGCATGACAAGCCATTCAAAGAAACCATTCGTGGTTCTAAACGCGGTCTTATCAATTCTATATTTAGCCACTCTTAGTTGATGAAACCCGGTAGCCAGATCTAATTGGGAGAAAACTGGCGCACCTACAAGCTGATCAAACAAGTCGTCTATTCTTGGAAGTGGATGTCTATTCTTCTTAGTCAGCTTGTTTAGCTCCCTATAATCAACGCATAGGAGAAATGAACCATTCACTTTGGTTGCGAATACTACTGGAGCACCCCATTCAGAAATACTCCGCCTTATAAACCCTTTTTCGAGCAGCTCTTTAACTTGCTTGCTGAGCTCTTTTCTCTCCCTTGGAGCCATGTGTCTAACGGTAGAGCTACGGGTTTTGCATTATCAACAAGGTATATGTGGAAGTCTATCTCCCACTTCGAAGGTAAGCCCTTCACCTCTTCGAATACATCTGAGTATTCACAGACTACTCTAATAGACTGCAAGTTTTCAACAGACGCATCAAGAGATTCTAGGTAGCTAAACATAACAGAGTGTATGGGATTACAAAAGATTTAGAGAGTGTTACCGAGGCGAGTCATAAGTCTAACCACTCTCTTTCCATAATCGAGGATGGCACCATTACTGGATAACCAATCCATGCCTAGAATCAACCCATAGCCCGTGAAGCCCAAAACATAGGCATTACATATAAACCCAATGTTAAGTATAGAAATTTCCAAATCCAAACAATTCATAGACAAATAGGCCGAGCCCTCAATTGGATTTGAAACAACCAAGGGATCCTCTACAATACTGCTGTCTAGGTGAAGAGATTCAACTAAAGAAGTGGATATAAAAGAGTGCGATGCGCCAGAATCAAAGAGTGTACGAACAGGATGATCAAAAAGATAAACTAAACTCTCAACAAAAATATTTCTACCTCGTTCTTGCGGAGGTGCCATAAGAGCGTGAACCTGCCCTTCAGAAGTAGGTCCAGTTCTCTGCCCTTGCCCTTGCTTTCTTGGGCAGTCCTTAGCCATGTGTCATGTCTCACCGCAGTGTAAACAGCCACCCATCTTCCTCTTTTTCTTCCTGCAGTCCTTAATTAGATGTCCAGGAATGCCGCAAAAATTACACTTCCTCTTTTCATGGGGTTTGTTGTTCTTCCCTCCCTTCTTTGAGTTTGTCTTCTTATTCTAGGATCCCTCCCCTTTATTATTTTGAGGTACTTCCACCTTTTCCTCTTTCTTTCCATCCTTGTCTTCCTCTTGTAGCAGTGCCATGTCCACCAATCTCCCATAAGTTGCACCCATAGGTATATGGGACATAGCTAGGCTGTGTTGTGGCTCATCCAACCTTTTAACAAAATAGAGAGCCTTCTTATGGGGAGTGTTCACTAACTCCAGTCCGAATCTAACCAGCTGGTTGAATTGGTTGACGTATTCCTTGACTGACATACTTCCCTGTTTGAAAGCTAAGAATTTTTCCATCTGTAGGCTATGTTCAGCTTGTGAGAGGAATTTCATTTCAAACCTCATTCTGAAATCCTCCCAAGTTTCAACTGGTCTCTCAGCATAAATGACTTCCCACCAATAAGAGGCTACGTCTTTTGGCAACCACACAGCCAACTGTATCTTCTGCCTATCGTCCACTTCGAAGATAACAAACAAGTCCTCGGTTTCTTTGAGACAGTTCCTTGCTTCTACAAATGACTCAGTCCCATTAAAGTCCTTTCCGCCCGTGGCTCGAAAATCCCTACATATCTTGAAGAAAGCATTTGCACGAGTAGGAGGAGGAGGAACAGCTGTGACTGGGGGAGGAGTAGTATCTGCTGGGCCTGCATCATTAGCCCTAGCCTCTAGGTACCTTCTGAACCAGCCAGGTATCGGTACACCCTCTGGAAGGTTAAGATCCCAAGACAAGATGAAATGAAAAAGAAAAGATTCAAAACAAAGGATAGGAAGATAGTGCATATGGCTTTTGGGGGAGATTATGCCTTTTTTAATACAACACTTTTTCTTGAAAATGCTTCTTTAAACTTTTTTTTTTTTTTTTGAAAATTAGTTTCCAAAATTTTTATATGATCTGGCAACCATCAGCTCTGATACCAAGTGAAACACCCTGCCTTCGTTAAGGTCACTCACAAAGGGAATGCCTTAACTCCGGTGGAGCATTATAGGTAAAAGATACAGATAATTAACAAGACAGACATATAAACAGCGGAAAACTAAATTTATTTCATAAATATGTGGTTCAGTTAAAACATTACAACAACTGTCTCAAACCAACTTGCAAATTATTACAAAAAATCTATGTCTTGAATTAAAGCATTAAAACAATAGTACGGTAGCATAAATCCCCAATAAGAGAGTATCCAAAGCCATAGCCCAAGGAAAAAGATTCCAAGCGGTACATCTACTCTCTTCAAGATGGAAATGATCCGATCTAAGCTGAAGTATTCCCTCCCTGCGGACCGCCGGGGGGGGGGGGGGGACGGAAGAAAACAAGACGAAAGAAAATGGGTTAGACATGTGTCTGGTAAGTCCAGTGACTATTTAGCATGTAAACAAGAAAACGGTTATGACATGAATAAATTGAGTCTAGGACAACACCTTAGAAATAAGATAATAAGGCTGAATATGCTATCGCATCCATTTTACTTCTCTGCACCCCCTTACAAGTGTTTCAACTAGCATCATGTGTTCAAGATAAATGATCCCCGTTTTATCGATCGGCTCCTACTCGCATACGTTTACCACTTGTGTCATTCGGCCCCGCATGATTGTAGATACCTGTGCTGGTCCCACCATGGGATGTATCAAATCCTATGGTGGCAACCCGACACAATTCAAGATGCACAGAGTATAACTACTGATGCCCAGTGCTTGCTTTTTCCACTCCGGAGTACGTGCACGCCCGCACTCCGTCGGAACCTACACTGACGCACCACCCGCTGTTGTTTTGACCGCTTATAATTAGCCCAGTAATCGTGCCCCACCCTACCTAGTTCCGGGTACCATGATACATCTATGTGGGTTACGGCTGAAATGGGTCCCCGTTACTAGGGTTTCCTAATCAACATGTTAAAATGGTTAAGTGTTCTCAAATTAACCTTACCCCCACACATCAGTTTAGTTAACATGTTGCATTGGTTAAGTGTTGCCTTTATTAACTTAACCCTACCATTCCTGTCTTAGCTTTAATTCATTCATTAAAGCACCAACCACTCACATTAGATATGTGTTGTTGTAATTGCTGGATGTGTCGGTCGGTTCTGGGCAGTCTTACACCGCAACTCAATCTAACCTCGGGTTCTTTTGGTCTTGATGCTCTAACCTCTCACATTAGATATATATTGTTACGGTTGCTGGATGAGCCGGGTGGTTCCGGGCAGTCTTACACCGTAACTCAATCTAACCTCGGGTTAGGCATATTCGTCTTTTTCTAAATTTACATATTTATCTTTCAAATTTATATGTAAATTTTCCACAATTATTGCCATTCAAGTCATGCCCAATTTTTCCTCTAAATCATATTCAAAGTTTTTGGTATATAAATTATACCATTTTTATGCCACTGACCATTCATTTATTTATGGGCCAAATTATGCCAATCATAATAATTTTTAAGGTTTTCCCAACATTACCCCTGTCATACGTTCACAAAACGCACATAGAATGTTAGGCTCGTAACATAGTCCAACTTATATACAAAAAGGGAAAGAAGGGAGAATGTACCATTCACACAACATAAAATAATAAGGATCTAACTAAACATGTGTCATGTAAATGTGGCATAAAATAATGAACTTGCATTTTTGGATCCAATTAACATGAGTCTAAGCATATGAAATTACCCAAATCCAACTAGGCATGTAAATGTAAACTTTTATTTTGGGTCCAATGATCATAAACCTTAAGCATATAGAATTACACAAGTTCAACTAGACATGTGAATGTGAACTTTTATTTTGGATCCAATAATCATGAATCTTAGACATATGGAATTGCACAGGTTTAACAAGGCATGTAAATATGAACTTTTATTTTGGATCCAACAAACATGAATCTTAAGCATATGGTTTTACACAAGTTTAACAAGGCATGTAAATATGAACTTTAATCTTGGATTCAATTTTCATAGATCTAAATGTAAATCTAAACATAATACTTGTCTTGGCCTAATAATTTGCATGTAACATAACATGAATGAATCTCCAATTTTACATGATTGGTTTACATCAACATAATAACCACATAGAACTTGCATGTAACATAACATGAATGAATCACCAATTTTACATGATTGGTTTACATCAACATAATAACCACATAGCCTAACAACCTGCATGTAACATAACATGAATAAATCACCAAGCTTTACATAAAACATGATTGGTTTAACACCAGCATAATAACCACAATAATCTCTTAAGCATATACGATAGAATAGTTACAAGAATAGGCATGAATCAGCATCATCATTATCTTACAACTAGGAATAACGCTAGTTTTCATTTTATTATAAATCATAACTATTAATCGTTCACATCTAAATAATAACAGGACTTACAAAGAATAGAAAGTCTTGTTTTCTGGGATCTGTTTTCTGAATTTGAAAAGCAATCCCTTGAAGAAGACTATCAATTCTCTAAGTTAGCTTTTGATTCGAAGCTTTTGACTCCCTTCTAATTGAAGAAGAAATGGTGGCTAGGCTAGAACAGTCATGGACAACATGGTGGCTCCTTGGAATGAATTCGTGTGATTTAGGGTTTGAGGATTAAGGTTGCTTTTATAGAAGTTTAATCTTATGTGAACCGTTAGATCATTCTAGGAGCAATCACAACCGTCCAGACTAGAAAGAGTTATCCAGAATTTGCCACCTAAGCCCTAGTGACTCAGCAATAGGTCAGAAAGGATTCGGCAATGAATCCGAATCATCTCAGATTTGGATCTGGGTGAGGGGGGTAGGTCAACCGCTAGGTCGACCCCCTGGTCGACCTTGTAATGACCCGTACCTTTTGGGTGGAATAAATAATTTATTTAATTATTTAAACATATGGTTTGGTAAATTAAAGGGTGGTTTAATTAAATAATGGTGAATATTTAATTAAAATAATAAATTAAATAATATATTTAATTCTGAAATAATCAGAATTGGCTGAAATGGCGATATGGTGTGAACTGGATCATCTGTGATATTTAGTTCAGCCTGGAATTTAATTTGAATAACGAATATATTATATAAACGACAGATTTGAATGTATAATTATATTATAATTAAAATCAAGCTCGAAATGGCGCTACAGTTCGTAAATTGGCGATTCGAACTTCAACTGAATGTACAGGATTCGTTTTAAGCCGGATTTCTGTGAAACAAGAAATATGTGGAGCTGGTGGAGTATATCTTTCTAATGGAAGAGAAAAATCGGGATTTCGTCGTGTATATTTTGATTCACATCCAAATCAAATTTTAGAAAAGTCGCTGTGGAATTCCTTTATAATTTATAAAGGAATTATTTATATTTTAAAAAGGAATTTCAATATAAATCGAATATCGGGTTGACCCAGATTGAAATATCAAGTTAGAAATTCATATAGGAATATTTTAGAGCTATATGGTACTCCACTATGAATATATACGATAATATTAATTTATTTATATTTAATTTAATTATATTTAAATATATTTATATATTTAAATGGGTCATTCAGAGCTTTAAAAATAGCCACTTTAGCAGACTAAGTCGGAATTCGACGAAACTAATTTTGTTGGATCCGCAATATTAAATTATTGCTAGATTTCAATTTTCGTGATTTTTGAAGTCAGTATGTGGCCGTACGGATTTTTAGAGTGAAAAACAGTCAGTATTTTGACTGTTAAAAAAACGCTGTGTGAGCATACGAAGTCGGAATTCGACAAAACGAGATTTGTTGGGACCGTAAGGTCGAACTCTAGCTACGTGTCAATTTTCATGATTTTTGGGTATCGTATGTGATTATAGGAATTTTTATTCAACAGATGCACATAGCGATGACTTAAAATAAAATAAAATAATAAATATAAAAATAATATTTCTTCACTATATAATCACCTTAACTTTCTAAACCTAAATCCAACCCTCCCAAAGTCAAAGTTTCCGCCGTGCTCATTTGTTTACAGCGAAAAGAAAAATGGCGACAAAAGAAATCAAAAGAAAATACAAATAAATCCTATAAATTACGAAACTCATGTGATCGAGTTCGTAGAGCAATTGTCTACACTTGGGTATGATTACTGATGGGTTTCTCGAAGAAAACTTTCGCTGCTATCTATACAACATTCAAGCTTTTGTACTAGGGCTCGAGAAATCAAGAGATATAGGCGTTGATGAGCAAATCAATTATTGGTTTGGAGTTCAGGGGATGGAATAACATCTATTTGAAATTCTGGGATTTTTTAGGGATTAAAGATGTCGATGGTCTTACTGGAGGCGTGAGTTCCTGCTGTTCGACGGAACAGGAACTGTGAGCTCGAGTTGAGCAAACAAGGTATGAGTGTGAAGAGAAATAGAAGAGAAGTTCATTGGTGTTATTTGTTTGGGTTTCTGTTGAAAGATGGAGGTGCGGTGGAGGTTTGATGTGGTGGAAATGGTGGAGCGACAGTCCTGAAGCTCACGGTGGAAGATGGATTGAGGGTGGGCTTTGAATTAGTGATGGGCCGAAAGAGAGGTTAAAGCCCATTTGAATATAAATCCATGTTTAAATTTAATTTAAATGTTTATTAACTTCGAAATGTCGTAACTATTTCGTACGAGGTCAGATTGACGAACCGTAAGTTGCGTTGGGATCGTATGGACGAGAGCTTCACAATAAAGCTTACTGGGAGTGAATCCGAGCTCGTTACAATTTATGGCGAAATAAATTGTCTGTCGAAATCAAATAACGCAAACCGTTATTTAACGGCTAACGCGCAAATGTGAGTAAATCTCACTAACTCTGAAAAGTTTATAATTTCATGTTGTATTTTTAGAACTGTTAAATATTGGCTGATTGACTGTGTGTGACTATTTGATTGAACTGCTAGTCAGTTAGTTGAATTTCTATATTGATTTTTGTCTAACAGAATATATCATATGGAACTGAAAGTGATGTTGATTTTATTGTGTAACATCTGTGGATGCAGGGAAACAGGTTGGAGGGACCCAACTGGGTTCCTCAACATTTATTTTACTGTTTTTCATATATTGTGATATATGATGTGATATATAATCTGTTGTCGATTATATGTGTTTGAACGATACTGATCATCGTGATTTAATATGTTGAATACCATAACATACCGAAATGTCGATAAGGGAATATTTTCAAAGTGATATTTGAAAATAAAATATTTATAAATTGGAATATTTATAAATAGGAGATATTTAGAAAAGGGAAATTATAAAATCAAAGAATAGATTTGAAAAGGAAATAATTGCAAACCATTTGCAAATAGAATAATAGAAAAGGAAATATTTGTAAAACCATTTACAAATAGAATTAAAAAGGAAATATTTAGAAAATAAATAGAGTTATAGAAAAGAAATTTGTTTATAACCGAATAGGATGTTATAAAAAGGAAAACGTTATAAAAATGAATAAACGTTGTTAAAAAGGAAATCATTTGTAAAGTGAAGAACCGTTACTAAAAGTAAATCTTTATAAATGAATAGTTTATTCGAAAAGGAGTTAATCGAATATTAGTTTATTCGAATAGAGTTAAAGGAAAGGAGTTATCGATTATTAGTTAATCGAAAGGTAATCGAAGGAGTTATCGATTATAGTTTAATCGAAAAGAGTTATCGATTTGTTTAATAGAAGTGAGTTATAGAATATTGGTTATTCGAAGGAGTTATCGAATTTAGTTATTCGATGGAGTTAATCGATTAGAGTTAAAATAAAGGAGTTAATCGAATATATTTTATTCGAATAGAATCATTTGAGTTAATCGAATATTAGTAATTCGAATAAAGTAAAACGAGTTATCGAATATTAGTTATTCGAATAGAGTTATCGAATATTAGTTATTCGAATAGAGTTATCGAATATTAGTTATTCGAATAGAGTTAAATAGAGTTAAAGGAATAAATCGAATATAGTTTATTCGAATGGAAATAAAAGGAGTTAATCGAATTTAGTTTATTCGAATAGAGTTAAAGGAGTTATCGACTAGAGTTAAATCAAATAGAGTTAATACAATAGCTTTAATCCAATAGAGTAAATTGATAAGGGTTAATCGAATAGACTAAATTGAATAGAGTTATCGAATATACCTTATTCGAAGGAAAGAATTATCGAATAGAGATGATTCGGAAGAGAGTTACGTAAGGAAGTTTGTTAAAGAATTTAAAAGGTGAACTTTGTCAATTTCAAGGTTAGAAACGTTGTTTAGTTAAGGTCTGAGAGGTAGTATTACCCCAACTTGATTGAATTCATTTTTAACTAAGGAATGGTTAAGGTTCGATAGTGAAGATGGGTTAAAGGAATTTAGTTAATAAGCGTAATGGTTTGAGTTGGCATCGCGATGGTTTGTTTAAAACATCTGTCTAAGTCCAATGAAGGAGTTTTGGAAATGTTTTCCAAATAAGAACCAGAAATGTTTTCTGATATAGAAAACAAGAAATGGAAATGTTTTCCAATGGTAATAACATATATTTTCTAAATTTAGAAAATAAGAAATGTTGAATATAGGGAAACAGGAGATGAAAAATGAACTAAGGAGATAAATGTTAAATGATGTTTGATCGATATAATTTCCATCTGGAAATAATATCGTTGTTTGCACACGTATTTTCTTTGATAGTTAAATCATAGACTATCGAAGTTTTGACCATTTTAACGTTGTTAATATGGAGAGACCGGATGGATTATTATCCAAAGAACCACTCTGTATTGGCATAAGCGTTGCGAATCGTATATGCCAAAGATAATTGAAGACGGAGTAAAGTGCAAGGGCTATTGTACAAATCTTAGATAACAGTGCCTAAGATGGATATACTGAATAGTACCTTCGGTTCATCCTGTTCCTGGATGACTTGTATGGATGAATGTCTGACAGAGTATTTCCAGACGATCACGTATATTGATTTCTCCAACCGTACCAAGAGTGGAAGCGGAGAAGGAAACTTCTTTTAGCTAACACATAATGTATTGTTGAGGACGTTAATCGGTGATTCGATGGATTTGATGATGTGGCATTCGAAGTGAATCTGGTGTGATGATAAAGCATAGCTTCTAGCCTCACATCCGGTAAATGACAGAAATCGGGCAGGCAACATGGCTAAGTCGGTCACTCCGAAGTAGGGTGTATAATCACCTGATCTAGAGTTTCATTTATTTCCAAAAATCTATTGTCGATACTGTCCCATTCGGGAAACGGTTGCTGATCCCAACCGTTGGTGATATACATTCAATACACTCAAGCGAAATGAGTGGTCGGTCATGTGTGGCCGGGTTGCAAGATGTTCTCCAGTGTATTCCTCTCTAGAGGTACACTAGCAAAAGGTGGTTCCATACCTTGTCATAATTGGAAATCCATTACCCAATACGTGCTTGCGGTTTTGATTGTACTATATATGTAGAACGTGAGATGAAAGCGTTTCTGCTAGATGATTATTATATTGTGGTTGATAGACATTATTATAATATCAAAAGGTTTTTGATATAAAGATATTTTGGAATCTCATAAGGGAAAAATCTGTTCCGTTATACGGCGTGGTCTTATGAGATATCATTTACTTGTTCAACTGTTTTAAACCGTTTTACTCATACCAGTCCCATGACTGACCCGGAGTTTATTTATTTGTTTCCCTAAACTCTTGGGTGCCTAAATTTGTACGGGCTGTCAAGTAGTCGGGATTTTACAGATACACTTGAAGAGATGGAGCAGGAGGCTTCAGGATCATATGGCTATAGTTTATTTCCGCTGTGTTGTAAGTGTTGTACTTTGATAATGATGTATATTCAAGTATAGATGTATATTTCAAGTTATGTTATATATATTATATGTTATTCGTTCCGCTGTAAGGTTCGTGTTACTCTGATGTTGTGTTCTTCTTCTTCTTCTATTCTAAGTTTCTATCTTATCTATTCTCACCCTCTAATTTCTTTCATTTATGACCGGTATTTTCGATCCTTGGATGTTCGATATGTGTTGTATATCGGATAACCAAGGTCGCCAACAACCCGGGTCATTACAGTTGGTATCAGAGCTTAAGTTAAGTGATTTACCTTGGCTCTGTGGCGTGACTCAGTAGAGATAGGGTTAGTAATACCCTAGATTGAGTTTGAGTGTATATATATGAGTATGTATTTGTTATTGATATAAAAAATTGTTTTATATTGTGGAGATTTGTTGGTTGAGTCGTTTATGAGTTCTGGTCGATCAGTTTGATCCACTGTATCGGTAGGAGTTACTAAACACTCGAATACGATGGGTCGACACGATATGTTTTGAAAAGAGGGTAAATTAAAATAAGTTTACCCAAGGTATATCTTGATATAGAGAAGATATATATATCAAAATTATAATATAGTGGACATATTGGTTGTTATTATAATCGAGTAAGATTATAAATTAAATGGTTATGTAAATAACCAATCAGAATTCATATAAGTGAAAAACGTGAAATCAGATGAGTTGAATCTGAAATTTAAACCAGAAATTAAATTAAAATTCTGGAGAATTGGATAAGTGTTTGTAAATGGATTTGGATTAAAAATGAGGAAAATTTAAGATCCTGGGAGATTTTAAATTGTTTTACAAGCAGTGTGAATTATATTTTGAAATGAATTTCAAAGTGGAAATGTTTAGAAATGGTTTTATAGTATTGAACTCACTTCGATCGCTAGAAAATAGATTCTGATGATGACAACTGCATCATCGGTATTCATTTTCGAGTTGTAAGTGACAAATTACTACCAGAGATACTGTTTTGAATTTGTTTTGGGAAAGACAAGTTGTGTTGAATTTCAAAATGGGATTTATAATATTGAATTTGATATATAGAATTTGAATATATAGAATTTGAATATAGAAATTCAAATGGGATTTATACTATAAAATTTGAATGGAAATTGAATAGAATTAACTAAGTCGAAGAGGAATTTGTTAATCGCGTTTTGAATTTGAAGTTGAACTTTAAAAGGTGAATTGGATTTGTAAATGGATATTCGAAATCGAATATAGAACTTAAATTTGAAATTTGGATTCAAATTAGTTAATAAGCAAGTTAAAATATATTTGAACATGTCATGTTCAAATATAAAAGTGAAATAGACTAAAGAGTTAATTAACAAATTAATTAATGAATTGAGTTAAAATGATCAGGTATAGTTAAAATAGATTGGGTAGGTATAAATATACATGAGATAGGTATGGATAAGGAATGAAGGTATATAAATAGAATGCTCGACGAAAAGGTATGTATTTAATTCATATATGAGATTTTATGCGCCGTATCGGCTAGCCGCTTGGCTTTTTCTTTTTCTTTTGGATTAGTAAGGGCCATGGGAGGCTATTGAAATATCCCGATGCTCCTGGTACAAAGGAGGTTATGGCGAATTTTTCCGGGAATTTAAGGAGTTAGAATATTTTTAAGATAATTTGATAGTTAGAAATCAACGTATCAATATATATATATATATAGAAGTTGATAAGGAAACGAACTTAGAAATAGAATAGTAAAATCAAAAAGGAAGACTAAGAATAAAATCCAGTAAGGATAGAAAGAGGAAGCGTATACGTGCTTAAAAGTGAATAAGTAGTTGTATGCTATTGATTATTCGAGTAAGTAGTCATATCTGTTTTGACGTTATAAATGTTATTCAGTCAAGGTCTGAGAGGTAGTTATACCCCAACTTGATTGATTTCATTATTAATAAATAAATAGTAAGATTTCAGGCTCGAATATCAATGTTTAATAAGAGTTAGTTGAATATAGTATTTGGGTTGTCGTAACGATGTTTTACACAACATCCGTTTTAACCCAAATAAGTATAAGCTTGGAAATATAATAAAGTATATTTCCTAAGTATAGAAATAAATGAGATTGGAAAAGAGATAAGTAATTGGAATATTTTCCAATTATAAATAGCATATATTTTCTAAAGTTTAGAAAAAGGGAAGGCGATATTCGGAAATGTTTTACAAATAACATAAAAGGGCCAATATGGTTATTGAAAATATTTGGTTAACAAATATTGATAAAGAAATAGAGAAGTGATTTAACTAATGGAATATTAATTAAGGGCTCAGTGACATGTTCGAAAGGAAAATTTCATTTTTGAAAAGAGTAAATTGTTTAAAAACTCCCAGGGAAAGACTGTTTGAATTAAAAACAAATTTAACAGAAATTTGTTTTAGCAAATTTGAATTAAAGTAAAGCCAGTAAAGTGATAACTGAGATTGAATTAGAATGATATCAATACAAATTGAATTGTGAGATTCAAATTTGAAGTGTAATGTGATAATCAAGTTAAGAGTTGGGAATCGAGAAGAAACTCGAGTTGAAATGATATTGGGCTCGGATATAAGTGAATGGTTGTGTTGTTGATAAAAGTGATTTCAGAATTTGATTAGGATGACCCTTGTATCTGCTGAATTGATAACAGGTGGAAAGGATATAATGATATGCCGACAAAAGGTACAAGTTTATATTTCTATTGGATACAAGATTTATGAGCCGAATTGGCAAGCCGCTTGGCTGTTTGATTTTCTTTTGGGTTGGAGATGGCCCAGAAAGGTGAGTTGGAGTTTGACCGATTGACCAGTACAATGGAGTTGCTGGCGAAATTTTTCGAAAAGTTAAGGTGTTAGAAAATTTTCAGGATTTTTGAATATTTTCGTTGATAAGAATTAATTTATTTTTAATTGAAATTAAATTGGTTCAGTTGAAACTGAAGTTAAGAAGTGAGCAAATATGTTCTAACCAGTCGATAGGGTCGTCCTCTACCTTAGCAATTTCGAGGATGAAATTATTTTAAGTGGGGAAGAATGTAATGACCCGTACCTTTTGGGTGGAATAAATAATTTATTTAATTATTTAAAAATATGGTTTGGTAAATTAAAGGGTGGTTTAATTAAATAATGGTGAATATTTAATTAAAATAATATATTTAATTCTGAAATAATCAGAATTGGCTGAAATGGCGATATGGTGTGAACTGGATCATCTGTGATATTTAGTTCAGCTTGGAATTTAATTTGAATAACGAATATATTATATAAACGACAGATTTGAACGTATAATTATATTATAATTAAAATCGAGCTCGAAATGGCGCTACAGTTCGTAAATTGGCGATTCGAACTTCAACTGAATGTACAGGATTCGTTTTAAGCCGGATTTCTGTGAAACAAGAAATGTGTGGAGCTGGTGGAGTATATCTTTTTAGTGGAAGAGAAAAATCGGGATTTCGTCGTGTATATTTTGATTCACGTCCAAATCAAATTTCAGAAAAATCGATGTGGAATTCCTTTATAATTTATAAAGGAATTATTTATATTTTAAAAAGGAATTTCAATATAAATCGAATATTGGGTTGACCCAGATTGAAATATCAAGTTAGAAATTCATATAGGAATATTTTAGAGCTGTATGGTACTCCACTGTGAATATATACGATAATATAAATTTATTTATATTTAATTTAATTATATTTAAATATATTTATATATTTAAATGGGTCATTCAGAACTTTAAAAATAGCCATTTTTGCAAACGAAGTTGGAATTTGACGAAACTAATTTTTTTGGATCCGCAATATTAAATTATTGCTAGATTTCAATTTTCGTGATTTTTGAAGTCAATATGTGGTCGTACGGATTTTTAGAGTGAAAAACAGTCAGTATTTTGACTGTTAAAGATACGCTGTGTGGGCATATGAAGTCAGAATTTGACGAAACTAGATTCGTTGGGACCGTAAGGTCGAACTCTAGCTACGTGTCAATTTTCATGATTTTTGGGTATCGTATGTGATTATAGGAATTTTTATTCAACAGATGCACATAGCAATGACTTAAAATAAAATAAAATAATAAAAATAATATTTCTTCACTATATAATCACCTTAACTTTCTAAACCAAAATCCAACCCTCCCAAAGTCAAAGTTTCCGCCGTGCTCATTTATTTACAGCAAAAAGAAAATTGGCGACAAAAGAAATCAAAAGAAAATACAAATAAATCCTATAAATTACCAAACTCATGTGATCGAGTTCGTAGAGCAATTGTCTACACTTGGGTATGCTTACTGATGGGTTTCTCGAAGAAAACTTTCACTGCTATCTATACAGCGTTCAAGCTTTTGTACTAGGGCTCGATAAATCAAGAGATGTAGGCGTTGATGAGCAAATCGAGTATTGGTTTGGAGTTCAGAGGCTGGAATAGCATCTACTTTGAAATTCTGGGATTTTTTAGGGATTAAAGACGTCGATGGTCCCACTGGAGGCATGAGTTCCTGCTGTTCGACGGAACAGGAACTGTGAGCTCGAGTTGAGCAAACAAGGTATGAGTGTGAAGAGAAATAGAAGAGAAGTTCATTGGTGTTATTTGTTTGGGTTTCTGTTGAAAGATGAAGGTGTGGTGGAGGTTTGATGTGGCGGAAATGGTGGAGCGACAGTCCTGAAGCTCACGGTGGAAGATGGATTGTGGGTGGGCTTTGAATTAGTGATGGGCCGGAAGAGAAGTTAAAGCCCATTTGAATATAAATCCATGTTTAAATTTAATTTAAATGTTTATTAACTTCGAAATGTCGTAACTATTTCGTACGAGGTCAGATTGACGAACCGTAAGTTGCGTTGGGATCGTATGGACGAGAGCTTCACAATAAAGCTGACTGGGAGTGAATCCGAGCTCGTTACAATTTATAGCGAAATAAATTGTCTGTCGAAATCAAATAACGCAAATCGTTATTTAACGGCTAACGCGCAAATGTGAGTAAATCTCACTAACTCTGAACAGTTTATAATTTCATGTTGTATTTTTAGAACTGTTAAATATTGGCTGATTGACTGTGTGTGACTGTTTGATTGAATTGCTAGTCAGTTAGTTGAATTTCTATATTGATTTTCGTTTAACAGAATATATCATATGGAACTGGAAGTGATGTTGATTTAATTGTGTAACATCAGTGGATGCAGGGAAACAGGTTGGAGGGACCCAACTGTGTTCCTCAACATTTATTTTACTGTTTTTCATATATTGTGATATATGATGTGATATATAATCTGTTGTCGATTATATGTGTTTGAACGATACTGATCATCGTGATTTGATATGTTGAATACCGTAACATACCGAAATGTTGATAAGGGAATATTTTCAAAGTGATATTTGAAAATAAAATATTTATAAATTGGAATATTTATAAATAGGAGATATTTAGAAAAGGGAAATTATAAAATCAAAGAATAGATTTGAAAAGAAAATAATTGCAAACCATTTGCAAATAGAATAATAGAAAAGGAGATATTTGTAAAACCATTTACAAATAGAATTAAAAAGGAAATAATTAGAAATAAATAGAGTTATAAAAAGGAAATTTGTTTATAACCGAATGGGATGTTATCAAAAGGAAAACGTTATAAAAATGAATAAACGTTGTTAAAAAGGAAATCATTTGTAAAGTGAAGAACCGTTACTAAAAGTAAATCTTTATAAATGAATAGTTTATTCGAAAAGGAGTTAATTGAATATTAGTTTATTCGAATAGAGTTAAAGGAAAGGAGTTATCGATTATTAGTTAATCGAAAGGAGTTATCGATTATTAGTTAATCGAAAGGAGTTATCGATTATTAGTTAATCGAAGGAGTTATCGATTATAGTTTAATCGAAAAGAGTTATCGATTTGTTTAATCGAAGTGACTTATAGAATATTGGTTATTCGAAGGAGTTATCGAATTTAGTTATTCGATGGAGTTAATCGATTAGAGTTAAAATAATGGAGTTAATCGAATATAGTTTATTCGAATAGAATCATTTGAGTCAATCGAATATTAGTAATTCAAATAAAGTAAAAGGAGTTATCAAATATTAGTTATTCGAATAGAGTTATCGAATATTAGTTATTCGAATAGAGTTAAACGGAGTTAAAGGAATAAATCGAATAGAGTTTATTCGAATAAAAATAAAAGGAGTTAATCGAATTTAGTTTATTCGAATAGAGTTAAAGGAGTTATCGACTAGAGTTAAATCAGATAGAGTAAATCCAATAGAGTAAATTGATAAGGGTTAATCGAATAGAGTAAATTGAATAGAGTTATCAAATATACCTTATTCGAAGGATAGAATTATCGAATAGAGATGATTCGGAAGAGAGTTACGTAAGGAAGTTTGTTAAAGAATCTAAAAGGTGAACTTTGTCTATTTCAAGGTTAGAAACGTTGTTCAGTTAAGGTCTGAGAGGTAGTATTACCCCAACTTGATTGACTTCATTTTTAACTAAGGAATGGTTAAGGTTCGATAGTGAAGATGGGTTAAAGGAATTTAGTTAATAAGCGTAATGGTTTGAGTTGGCATCACGATGGTTTGTTTAAAACATCTGTCTAAGTCCAATGAAGGAGTTTTGGAAATGTTTTCCAAATAAGAACCAGAAATGTTTTCTGATATAGAAAACAAGAAATGGAAATGTTTTCCAATGGTAATAACATATATTTTCTAAATTTAGAAAATAAGAAATGTTGAATATAGGGAAACATGAGATGAAAAATGAACTAAGGAGATAAATGTTAAATGATGTTTGATCGATATAATTTCCATCTGGAAATAATATCGTTGTTTGCACACGTATTTTCTTTGATAGTTAAATCACAGACTATCGAAGTTTTGACCATTTTAACGTTGTTAATATGGAGAGACCGGTTGGATTATTATCCAAAGAACCACTCTGTATTGGCATAAGCGTTGCGAATCATATATGCCAAAGATAATTGAAGACGGAGTAAAGTGCAAGGGCTATTGTATAAATCTTAGATAACAGTGCCTAAGATGGATATACTGAATAGTACCTTTGGTTCATCCTGTTCCTGGATGACTTGTATGGATGAATGTCTGACAGAGTATTTCCAAACGATCCCGTATATTGATTTCTCCAACCGTACCAAGAGTGGAAGTGGAGAAGGAAACTTCTTTTAGCTAACACATAATGTATTGTTGAGGACGTTAATCGGTGATTTGATGGATTTGACGATGTGGCATTCGAAGTGAATCTGGTGTGATGATAAAGTGTAGCTTCTAGCCTTACATCCGGTAAATGACAGAAATCGGGCAGGTAGCATGGCTAAGTCGATCGCTCCGAAGTAGGGTGTATAATCACCTGATCTAGAGTTTCATTTATTTCCAAAAATCTATTGTCGATACTGTCCCATTCGGGAAACGGTTGCTGATCCCAACCGTTGGTAATGTACATTCGATACACTCAAGTGAAATGAGTGGTCGGTCATGTGTGCCCGGGTTGCAAGATGTTCTCCAGTGTATTCCTCTCTAGATGTACACTAGCGAAAGGTGGTTCCATACCTTGTCATAATTGGAAATCCATTACCCAATACGTGCTTGCAGTTTTGATTGTACTATATATGTAGAACGTGAGATGAAAGCGTTTCTACTAGGTGATTATTATATTGTGGTTGATAGACATTATTATAATATCAAAAGGTTTTTGATATAAAGATATTTTGGAATCTCATAAGGGAAAACCCGTTCCGTTATACGGCGTGGTCTTATGAGATATCGTTTACTTGTTCAACTGTTTTAAACTGTTTTACTCATACCAGTCCCATGACTGACCCGGAGTTTATTTGTTTGTTTCCCTAAACTCTTGGGTGCCTAAATTTGTACGGGCTGTCAAGTAGTCGGGATTTTACAGATACACTTGAAGAGTTGGAGCAGGAGGCTTCAGGATCATATGGCTATAGTTTATTTCCGTTGTGTTGTAAGTGCTGTACTTGGATAATGATGTATATTCAAGTACAGATGTATACTTCAAGTTATGTTATATATATTATATGTTATTCGTTCCGCTGTGAGGTTCGTGTTACTTTGATGTTGTGTTCTTCTTCTTCTATTCTAAGTTTCTATCTTATCTATTCTCACCCTCTAATTTCTTTCATTTATGACCGGTATTTTCGATCCTTGGATGTTCAATATGTGTTGTATATCGGATAACCAAGGTCGCCAAAAAGCCATGTCATTACATACCTGGTCTCTGGGCGGGAAATTTTCCGCCCAGCCTGCTTCGGGGTTTTTGAATTTCGAAACTTAAATTTGACTTTCGGGCTGGTTTTATTATTTAAATTCTTGAAATCTTCTAAAGGTCATAACTTCTTCATATGGATTCCTATTTACGCAAATTCGGACTCTATCTCAAGAAGAATTCCGAGACGAACGCAATGGCATAACCCGTTTCCCTTAATTCTTCTTCTAAAATTTATTTATACTTCAATTTGTTAGTTTGATGTTCACAAAAAATACGGGGTGTTACATCGAGGATGTACCCTCAAAAAGAAAAGGGTAGGCGGCGCGTATCTTGTCCTCAGTCTCCCAAGTCGCGTCTTCTTCAGTATTACTCCATTGAACTTTAACAAGCTTGACTTCACGGTTGCGTAGCTTTTTGACTTCTGTCACTAAGATACGAGTTGGAACTCTCCGCACCATTGCTTCTCGTTCCACTTCTACTTCCTCTAGTATGCTTGGCTCCACAACTTCCGCAGAATCATGTAAGCACTTTCGAAGTTGAGAAGCATGAAAACCATTATGAACTCCAGCTAGTCTTTCGGGTAGCTCTACTCTATAAGCCATCGTCCTAATACTTTCAATGATAGGAAATGGTCCTACAAATCTTGGTGCCAACTTTCCTACGAACCCAAAGCGAATGACATTCCTCAAAGGAGATACTTTATGGAACACCCTATCTCCAACCTCAAACTCAAGGTCGGTCCTTCTTTTGTCTGCGTAGGACTTATGTATATCTTGTGTAGTCTTCATTCGTCTTCTTATCAAGTCCACCTTCTCTGAAGTTTCTCTAACCATGTCTGGCCCAAGTACGAACTTGTCTGCAGACTCCCACCAACAAGTTGGTGATCGGCATGGTCTTCCATATAAATCCTCGAAGGGTGTCATGCCTATAGTGCCTTGGTAGCTATTGTTGTAAGTGAATTCCACCAAAGGAAGATGATCCTCCCATGTTCCTCCAAAGTCAGGAATGCACAATCTGAAGAGGTCTTCCAATACTCTGTTCACCCTTTCCGTCTGACCATCGGTTTGGGCGTGATAGACCGTGCTTAAGCATAATTGTGTGCCTACAGCCTCTTGCAAACTCCTCCAAAATTCGCTCGTAAAGATAGGATCTCGATCACTCACTATGCTAGAGGGTATCCCATGGAGTCGAACTATCTCTTTAAGATAAATGGATGCGAAGGACGAGGTAGTCCTTCTACTCTTAACAGGTATAAAGTGACTGCTTTTAGTGAGCCTGTCCACTATTACCTAAATACTGGTATTGCCCCTTCTTGACCTAGGCAACCTATTAACAAATTCCATCGAAATGATATCCCATTTCCACTATGGGACCTCTAGAGGATGAAGCAAACCACCCGGATTCTTCTGCTCCGCTTTGACTTGCTGGCATATCAAGCACTTAGAGACGAACTCAACTACATCCCTCTTCATGCCATTCCAAAAGAAAACCCTTTTTATGTATTTATACATCTTGTCTCCACCTGGGTGTATGGTCAGCTTAGAAAGGTGTGCTTCTTCGAGAACCATCTTCACCAAATCCCTTGCTTGTGGGACGCGTAGCCTTCCATCCCGTCCCAACAAAGCCTTATCATCGATGTAGCATCTATTGAGGTGACTAGAAGTCTCACCCCTAATTATCTTATCCATCATATCAACTAGCTGAGGGTCTTCATGTTGTGCGGTTCCTTTTGAGTCCAAAAGAGTAGGCCGCACCTCTAGTGATGCTAACAAACCAGGTACAAATTCAGAGGAGGGTCTAAAGTCAAAGTTTGCTATGTACTCCAAGCTTTGCCTTTCTACAAAGAGAGGACTTAAGGTTAGCTTCTTTCTACTCAAGGCGTCTGCTACTACATTACCCTTGCTAGGGGTATAGGAAATCTCAAAATCGTATGAGGCCAGAAATTCCATCCGCCTTTGTTGTCTTAAGTTAAGGTATTTCTGTGAGAAAGGGTACTTTAACGATTTATGGTCAATAAACAATTCAAACCTTTCTCCTAGTAGATAATGACGCCATGACTTAAGAGCGAAAACAATGGCAGCTAGCTCCAAATCATGAGTTTGGTAGTTCTTCTCATGTACCTTCAACTGCCTTCCCCCATAACAAACTACCTTGCCTTCTTGCATCAAGACAGCGCCTAATCCTGTACCGCATGCGTATGTTGATACGGTAAACATTTTGCTCCCATCAGGCAATGTCAGAACTGAGACTGTTGTTAGGGTCCTTTTCAAACGTTGGAAAGCAATATCGCAATCCAAATCCCAAGCGAAATTTAGCTTCGGACTTCGGTTGCATTTTGTGGAACCTTCCAACCTTGCACCACAACTACTTTTGCGGGGTCCACAGCTATCCCCTCTTTGGACACCACATGTCCAAGAAACCTTACTTCTTCTCTCCAGAAATGACATTTGGAGAACTTGGCTTTCAGCTGATGTGCACGAAGAGTATCCATGACTTCCCTTAAATGCAGAGCATGCTCTTCTTCATTCTTCGAGAAAATCAAAATGTCATCTACGAAGACCACGACAAACTTAATAAGGAACTCCTTGAACACCCTGCTCATTAAGTCAACGAAATAAGCGGGTCCGTTTGTCAAGCCGAAAGGCATGACAAACCATTCGAAGAAACCATCCGGGGTTCTGAACGCGGTCTTATCAATGTTGTCTTCAGCCACTCTTAGCTGATGAAACCCGATAGCCAGATCTAGCTGGGGGAAAACCGATGCACCTACAAGCTGATCAAACAAGTCGTCTATTCTTGGAAGTGGATGCCTATTCTTCTTGGTCAGCTTGTTTAGCTCCCTATAGTCACCGCATAGGTGAAGGGAACCGTCTGCTTTGGTTGCAAATACCACTGGAGCACCCCCTTCAGAAATACTCTGCCTTATGAACCCTTTTTCGAGCAGCTCTTTAACTTGCTTGCTGAGCTCTTTCCTCTCCCTTAGAGCCATGTGTCTAACGGGTAGAGCTACGGGTTTTGCATTATCAACAAGATATATGCTAAAGTCTATCTCCCGCTTCAGAGGTAAACCCTTCACCTCTTCAAATACATCTGAGTATTATTGGACTACACTAACAGACTACAAGTTTTCAACAGACGCATCAAGAAATTCTAGGTAGCTAAGCATAACAGAATTCATGGGATTACAAGAGATTTCGAGAGTGTTACCGAGGCGAGTCATAAGTCTAACCACTCTCTTTTATCAATCGAGGATGGCACCATTACTGGATAACCAATCCATGACTAGAATCAACACATAGCCCGTGAAGCCCAAAACATAGGCATTACATCTAAACCCAATGCTTAGTATAGAAATTTCCAAATCCAAACAGATCATTGAGAAATAAGCCGAGCTTCCAATTGGATTTGAAACAACCAAGGGATCCTCTACTATATTGGTGTCTAGGTGCAAAGATTTAACTAAAGCAGTAGATATCAAAGAGTGTGATGTGCCAGAATCAATGAGTGTACGAACAGGATGATCAAAAAGATAAACTAAACTCTCAACAGAAATATTTCTACCTCGTTCTTGCGAAGGTGCTATGAGAGCGTGAACCTGCCCTCCATAAGTAGATCCAGTCCTCTTCTCTTGTCCTTGCTTTCTTGGGCAGTCCTTAGCCATGTGTCCTATCTTGCCACACTGAAAACAACCACCCATCTTCCTCTTTTTCTTTCTGCAGTCCTTAATCAGATGTCTAGGAATGCCACAAAAATTACACTTCCTCTTGTCATGGGGTTTGTTGTTCTTCCCGCCCTTCTTTGAATCTATCTTCTTATTCTGCGATCCCTCCACTTTCATATCTTGAGGTACTTCCACCTTTGCCTCTTTCTTGCCATCCTTGTCTTCCTCCTGTAACAATGCCATATCCACCAGTCGCTCATAAGTTTCACCCATAGGTATGGGACATAGCTAGGCTGTGTAGTGGCTCATTCAACCCTTTAACAAAATAGAGAGCCTTCTTATGGGGAGTTTTCACTAACTCCAGTCCGAATCTAGCCAGCTGGTTGAATTGGTTGACGTATTCCTTGACTGACATACTTCCTTATTTGAAAGCTAAGAACTTCTCCATCTGTAGGCTTCGTTCAGCTTGTGAGAGGAATTTAATTTCAAACCTCATTCTGAAATCCACCCAAGTTTCAACTGGTCTTTCAGCATTAGTAACTTCCCACCACTAAGAGGCTTCATCTTTAAGCAACCATACATCCAACTGTATCTTCTGCCTATCGTCCACTTCGAAGATAACAAACAAATCCTCGGTTTCTTTGACCCAGTTTCTTGCTTCTACAAATGACTCAGTCCCATTAAAGTTCTTTCCACCCATGGCTCGAAAATCTCTACTTATCTATGAGAAAGCATTTGCACGAGGAGGAGGAGGAGGAACAGCTGCAACTGGGGGAGGAGGAACGTCTACTGGGCCTGCGTCATTAGTCCTAGCCTCCAGGTACCATCTGAACTATCCAGGTACCGGTACGCCCTCTGGAAGGTTAAGATCTCCAGACATACTGAAACGAAAAAAGAAAAGATTTAAAACAAATGATAGAAAGATAGTGCATATGGCTTTGGGGATTATGCCTTTTAAAATAAAAACAACACTTTTTCTTAAAAATGCTTCTTTAAACTTCTTTTTGAAAATTAGTTTCCAAAGTTTTTATCTGATCTGGCAACCATCAGCTCTGATACCAAGTGAAACACCCCACCTCCGTTAAGGTCACTCACAAAGGGAATGCCTTAACTTTGGTGGAGCGCTGTAGGTGAAAGATACAGATAATTTACAAGACAGACATATAAACAGCGGAAAAACTAAATTCATTTCATAAGCACGTGGTTCAGTCAAAACATTACAACAAAATCTCTGTCTGGATTAAAACATAAAGAAGCATAAAATTAAAATAAGGCAGCATAAATCCCCAAAAAGAGTGTATCCGAAGCCATAGCCCAAGGAAAGAGAATCCAAGCAATACATCTGCTCCCTTATAGCTGAAAATGGTCCGAACTAACCTGAAGTATTCCCCCCTCCCCCCCCCCCTCGAGGAACTGGGGAAAACGGAAGAAAAGAAGACGAAAGAAAAATGGGTCAGACATGAGTCTAATAAGTCCAGTGATTATTCAGCGTGTAAACAGGTAAAAGGATCATGACATGAATAAACTGAACATAGGACAATACCCTAGAAATAAGATAATAAAACTGAATATGCTATCGCACTCATTACTATTTCTCTGCACCCACTTACAAGTGTTTCAACTAGCACCATGCGTTCAAGATAAGTGATCCCCTTTATCGATCGGCTCCTACTCGTATACGTTTTCTACTTTTGCCATTCGGCCCTTCTTGACTATAGATACTTATGTTGGCCCCACCATGGGGTGTATCAAATCCTATGGTGGCAACCCAACACAATTCAAGATGCACAGTGTATAACTACTAATGCCCAGTGCCTGCTTTTTCCACTCAGGAGTACATGCACGCCCACACTCCGTCGGAACCTACACTGACGCACCACCCGCCATTATTTTGACCGCTTATAATCAGCCCAGTAATCGTGCCTCACCCTGCCTAGTTCAGGGTACCGTGATACATCTATGTGGGTTACTGCTGAAATGGGTCCCCTTTACTAGGGTTTCCTAATCAACATGTTAAAATGGTTAAGTATTCACAAATTAACCTAACCCCACCCATCAGTTTAGTTAAAATGTTGTATTGGTTAAGTGTTGCGTTAATTAACTTAACCATACCATTCCTGTCTTAGCTTTATTTCATTCATTAAAGATCCAACCACTCACATTAGATATGTATTGTTGTAGTCGCTAGATGTGCCGGTTGGTTCTGGGCAGTCTTACACAGCAACTCAATCTAACCTCGGGTTCTTTTGGGCTTAATGCGCTAGCCTCTCACATTAGATCTATATTGTTACGGTTGCTGGATGTGTCGGGCGGTTCCGGGTAGTCTTACACCGTAACTCAATCTAACCTCGGGTTAGGCATATTCATCTTTTACTTAATTTACATATTTACCCTTCATATTTATATGTAAATTATCCACAATTATTGCCATTCAAGTCATGCCCCATTTACCCTCTAAATCATGTTCATAATTTTTAGGTATATAAATTATACCATTTTGTGCCACTAATCATTTATATGATTATGAGCGAAACTATGCCAATAATATGAAATTTAAGGTTTTTCCCAATGTTACCCCCGTTATACGTTCGCATAATTCACATAGAACGTTAGGCTCGCAACTTAGTCTAACTTATAAACAAAAGGGAAAAGAAAGAGCATGTACCATTCCCACAACATAAAATAATAAGGATCTAACTAAACATATGTCATATAAATTTGGCATAAAACAATGAACTTGCATTTTGGATCCAATTAACATGAATCTTAAGCATATGAACGGGGACTTACATAGAATTACCCAAATCCAATTAGGCATGTAAATGTGAACTTGCATTTGAGTTGGATCAAATTAACATAGATCTAAATATATGAGAATGTAGATCTAAACATAATAGGAATATATGACTTAGCCTAAAAAATTTGCACGTAACATAACATGAAAGAATCACCAAACTTATATACAACATGATAGATTCATCGCCAAATTAATATTCAGCATGATAGGTTCATCACAAATTTAACATACAACATGATAAGCCTAATGAACCACAATAGTCTCATAGGCATATATGATAGAATTGTCACAAGAATAGACATGAATCAGCATCACAATTATCTTACAACTAGGCACAGTTCTAGTTTCACTTTGTTACAAATTATGACTTTTATTTGTTCACATCTAAAGAATAACTGAACTTACAAACAAAAGAAAAAACTTGTTTTCTGGTATCTGTTTTCTAAAACTGAAAAGCTATCCCTTGACGTAGACTATCGATTCTCTAATTTAGATTTGATTCATAGCTTCTAACTTGCTTTCTAGTTTGCTTCCTAGTTGGAGAAGAATGGTGGTTATGCTAGGTTGACCATGAACAACATGACGGCTCCTTGGAATGAAATTGTGTGGTTTAGTTTGAGGGTTGGGGTTGTTTATATAGAAGTTCAGATTTATGTGAGCCGTTAGATCAACCTAGGAGCAATTAGAACCATCTAGACTAGATAGAGCTATCCAGAAATCGCCACCTATGCCCCTAGTGACTTAGCAACAGGTCAGAAATCGTCACTGTTTGGATCTGGGCGTGAGGGTCGACCCCTACAGGGGGGTCAACACCCTAGTTGACACCCCTCTTGGGGGGTCGACACCTATGTCGACCCCTCGGGGGGAGTCGACCCTTATGGGCAGGAATTTTCCCGCCCAGCTGATCCACGTGATTTTGAAATTCGAACTGTTTTTGTTTTATTTAATTATTTAATTTTCTGTTTAAACATGAAATCTTCGGAACTCCATGACTTCTTCATACGGAGTTCAATTCACGCAAACTCGGACTCTTCTCAAGCAGAATTCCGAGACGAACGCAATGGCGTAACCCATTTCCCTTAATTCTCACTTTTACAATTAAGTATTCTTTAATTCGTTACTTTAAAAAACATAGAAAATACAGGGTGTTACAATTTCCAACCAACCCAAAAATCCAATTCAGGAATCAATTCAAGCTCTGCAACCACTATATATTAGCTGATGATGTCAACTAAAGAAATGAAGGGGGTTGTGAGCTTAAGGCATTGGTTAAGTTTGGAACTGTGTGGTGGTGAATAGAGGGGTCGAACGGTATCAGTTTTCACCCTATTTTCTAATGCTGGTGTTGACGAAATGGAGCAGGTTTTTGTTACAAGGAGGAGGGTGGTAAGGGATTTGTATCGGTGGGGTCCGAGCCGACCCTAGGCGGTGCAGTTCGAAGATCAAGCGAGGGCGTGTTTTCTGGTGGAACTGCTGTTTCGGGAGGCAAGTTCTCAACGACGTCGGATCTTGAGGCGGTGGTCGGAAGCGGCAGGCCGAGGAGGTGAAGTGGGGACCGACAAGAGGGACTGGAGGTGGACGTGCTGATGGGGTTGAGTTTGAAGTTTCTACGTCGTGGTGGTTTGCAAGGATCATGGGTTTGAGCAAACGAATGAAGGGGAAATGTAAGTAGTTTTTGATGTGGCAGGAGGGATTTCCAGGACAGTTTTAGTTGCAAATCAAAATTTAATCGGTGGTCCTGTTACAATAATTAAGTGATTAAAGTTTTGATTAAGATATGATTTAATTATTAAATCTTATTATAAGCTATGAAATGATGGGTAATATTTACTTAATGACAGGATTGGAATATATAAGTTAAACGAGACCCAAGAGAACTGGAAACAGAATTCGATCGGCCTGCTGTGTTTGGGTAAACAAAAGTAGATGGATTTACAATTTGTTTAATAAAAGAAATTAATTAGTTTCTAAATTAAATTAGTAAATCCTATTATATATTATTAAACGATTTATAGTGTTTAATCATGACAGGGTTATGATGTGCAATACTGGGTGAAATCGTGTTAAACAACGAAGGAAACAATGGGAAACAAAAGCAGTAGACATGTATTCCATAACAACGTAATTAAGTTTATGAATTAATTAATTCAAGGTTAATTATCTAAAATAAAATGTGAATGCTTATAAATTATAATTCGAGCATATGTTACCAGAATTGGACCAGACTGTAACAACCCGTATTTCAATAACATGTTAAAACGAGAATCAAGGCAGAATTTAATTTTAAATTCTGAATCAAGTAAAACGGGCTATGCCATTGCGTTCGTCTCGGAAAAATACGCGAAATAGAGTCCGAGTTTTCGAGAATCGGAGTCCGTATGACCCGTTAAAGGCCCAAAGAAGATTTCTGGAAAATTGAATTTCGGAAACAGTTTTGGAAATCAGATCTGGGGCTAGGCGGGGAGTTTCCCGCCTAGGCCATGTCGACAGGGCTGTCGACAGGCCTATCGACTTGGGCCCAGACCAAGTCGACAGCCCTGTCGACTTGCCTGTCGACAGGGGGTGGCCGGGGCAAATAGCCTGGCGCACCTGTTTGTCTCACCTGGTCTTGTTCTTGGGCTGGGTCTGGAAGCTTCCGAGATCTGATGGTCCTAATCTATCCTAGGGTTAATCTAAGGGCCTAAAACTATCCTAATCTCTATAAAAAGACCCTAAACCTAACCTAAATCCCTAAAAATCAAACCTAGCAACTAAGTGCTGCCAAAATCAATATTGATCATGGCCTCCATCTCAAATCCCTAGAGCCTATGCACTTAAATCAAGTTCAAATCAAAAGGTGCAAGCTTGCTACACCAAATCAAGGCCAAATCGACGTTGCTATGCGAGTTTCATGGCGATTCTTCTACAAAGGAGGCACCTTTCTTAGCCAAGATGATTCATGCTCCTTTCCCTAGGCCTAACTAAGTAAGTTCTAGCTACTTTTAGATGGAAACGGTAGTTTTGATAATGACATGGGATAAAATGAGGCTAAACATGATTATGCGAACCTATATGAACCTTACCTTGCCTCTTGTGTTCATGTTTATGATTTTAGGCCATGTGAGTGACTTAATCATGCCTCTCATGCTATGCATAACCTAGTTTAACTTGCAAGTTTGGATCTTTATGCATGAAATGCTAGCATGAACCTTTAGGAACCACTTTATGTGTGAAACATTGGCTAAGACAAGATTTTGGGGCTTATGCATGTTTATGAACCCCAAACCCCTTATGGTAACATGCAAGTTTGTGGCCAAATCCTTTATGAGATTATGCATGCTCGTGGCCAATCCCCTCTTTTAAGTTGTGCATGTTTATGGCTAAACCCTTTTTGATGATATGCATGTTTGTGGCCAAATTACCTTATGACACTATGCATGTTTATGGCCAATCCCTTTATGATGTTATGCATGTGGAAGCCAAGCCCTTTTTGGCATCATGCATGTTTTGAGACCAATATGTGACAATAGTATCCTTACTATGTTGACTCGCTTTGCTTGCGTTGGGAAAACACGATTTTGGGTAGTTAGATAAACATGAACACGTCGCAAAATCTTAACTTGAATATGACATGTGTTTATACTTGAAAGATAACATGGAAGTTGACATGTAAGTATGCATAAAAACATGAGCTTGGGAATTTACCTATTAAGTTAGGTCTACCCTTTGGGAATTTACCTATTAAGTAAGGTCTACCCAAATGCTTGAAAAATTTGTAACATGTTTTGGAAACATGATGAACTTAGATAATATGAGTGTGGCCAACTCGAGGTTGGGTTGAGTTTGCAACGTAAAACTACCCGGAACCGACCGGCCTAACTAGTAGTTGCAAACAATAGGACCCAATGTGAGAAGTTGGTCATGTCGCGCTTAAGACCCGAGGTTAGACTAGGTTGTGGTGTAAATCTACCCGGACCCGCCCGGCTTAACTAGTAACCACAACAAGGTCTAATGTGAGAGGTTGAGGGTGCATTAATTAAATTAATGCCACATAATAGGGTTAAGTTAATTTGATTAATGAGGCTTAACCAAATATGATATGGACAAATGGGTTAAGTAATTTGATTAGGCTAATGATACTTAACAAAACATGATAAGCTTGGGTAGGTTAAGTAACTTGATTTGCCTAATGACACTTGACCATTTTTATACGACTAGTGGACGGGATTAAGTTAACCAACACTTAATCAATCCAACACGATAACGTGATAAGGTTAAGTAATTAAGACTTAACTAACCTAACCACGGTAATTAGATGGGGTTAAGTAATCCACACTTAACTAATCTAAACACGGTAATTCGATGGGTTTAAGTTAAACACTTAACCAATTTAAACTTGGTAATTCAATGAGGTCAAGTAACCCATACCTAACCAACTTCACTTGGTAGTTTAATGGGGTTAAGTTAAACACTTAACTAATTTAACACGATGATTTGATGAGGTTAAGTGACCTATACTTAACCAATCTAACTCGTTAATTTGATGAGGTTAAGTTAATCTATACTTAACCAATCTAACGTGAAAACATGATAAGGCTAAGTCACGAATCACTTGAATACGCTTGACCGATTGACTCGGTAATTTGACAAGGTCAAGTTAATTTATATAATTAACCAATCTAAAATGATAATTAGACGAGGTTAAGTTATGGATTGCTTAATATACTTAGCCAACTTGACACATGGTTTGTAGGGTTAAGTCTTGGACTTGGATACTTAGCCAATTTTGACATGGTTTGTAGACGGGCTAAGTTATGAACTTAAGTGACACTTAACCCATTAGATAAACCCTAATTCGGAGGATTAGGTAAATAACCATAGTTAACAAGGGTAATGGAAATAAGGCTAAGTGGTAAACCTTAGTTAAGGGAAACTAAGTAATAATTCTTAGTCAAGGAAATCTGGACCACTTCTTAGATAGATGAGTAACCCGATACGGTAGGTCATCGTTTAAGTATACGCGTAGGAGCAGGCTATCTGATTTAGATAAAGGCTCCAGCGAACTGGGTAACGAAGCAGCGGCTTCGGGGAACGTGAGGATATTCTTGGTATCCCTCTGTGAGGTCGCAGATGATCATCCTGGGCTCACAAGAGGTTGAGGTCTGCGGTAGAAGAACCAAGAATATGCCTTGGTTGCTATGCGAGCGACCTAAAGACTGGGGTGGATAGCAGTGAGTCGACGGATACATAAGGTGCCCGAGATAGCAAGTTCGCCGATCATCTACCATCTTGAGTCAAGCGTGTACATACGGAAAGGCAGGGAACACCCAACAGACCATAATTTTGCTATCTAATTATGGGTGAGGTAGGCCGTAGGATGTGGGCTGGCCGGAGTGTAGTTCTCATGCAATATTTTCTCTTGTGTTGCCTTTCACTAGTTGAGGGAGGGGTCTCGTGGGACCATAGCCGCGTGTAGAAAAGCAGACCTTAGTATCTGCATCGGCAGATAAATCTAAAGCTCCCGACCGAGACCTGTATTGCTTGTTCTGCCCTGTGACAGGACTCGGATGGCACGATGTGATACATGTGCATACAGTTATAGAAAAACGATTCACGATGAATGCGTGGGGAAAAGGGCGCGGTTGAGGGTTAGCGTAATCCCTAGTGGCCTAGGTGGTTTAACCCAAACCGAAATACGAAAGCGTGCAATAGGTAAGCGTAATCCCTAGTGGTGCTAGGTGGCGTAAGTCCTAGTAGTTCAAACGATGATTCATATGGAGGAGCCTAGCTAGAACAAGGGTGACAGTCCAAACGATTTCAAGGATAATACGACATGAGGAAGCCCGTACGAGGTACGGCAAAGGACTGAACTCATATACATGGAAAGAAACATATGATTCGAGTAACCTATATATGCGGTATTAGGTTGACATGGACCGTTACACGACTTTGAGCACGGGACACTCATGGTTAACACATAACGCGGGTAGGGATACTAGTACGAGAGGTGCAGAGCAAATATACATGTTAGAACTAGGAAGAATATACATAATAGATACTGTTGGATGTTAGACGGGGTAGATACCTTGGGATAATGTACTCGATAGAAATCTGACGATGTGATACCTTGACTTATCATAACACCGTAGTTTATCATGATACCTTAGTTTACCTTGCCGCAGTAGTTCAACCGGCTACCCTGGTTTATCTATCTTGTAGTTATCCTTATGTTTACTTTCAGTTTATGCATGTCATGTTACCTTTACCTATTTTTATACTGGAAGTAGATAGGACTTACTCAGTCTTTTTGACTGACCCGTTTTGTTTCGCCTCTTTTCTTCCGTTCCCCCCCCCCCCAGGTTTCAGGGAGGAAACAATGCAGTTTAGTTCGGACTTCTTCTGCTTGAAGGTCATCATGGATGGCTTGGACTTCTCTTGGCTATGGCTACTTTACTGTTTTACTTGGGGAATAATTTATTAAAAAGTCTTTATGCTTCTTTACTATTGCAAGACAGGTTTTGATGTACTCTGATGTAAAAGGCTTTAGACCTTATTTATCCATGTTATGAAAGTTTGATTTTACTTCCGCTATTTATATATGTTCTGTCTTGTGATATTTCTGTGCATGTTTACCAATAATGCCCCTCTAAAGCTAGTGCATTCCTTTGCGAGTGACCCTAGCGGAGGCGGGGTATTACATTTGGTATCAGAGCAGAAGGTTACTAGACTGGGCAAAAGTTTTTAAAGACCTTCTGAAAATTATTTGAAAAACCGTTTACAAAGAAGCATTTTTCAAGAAAATTTTCTTTTAAAAAGAAAAAGGCTATTCCCCAAAGGCCATTAGCATCATCCTTGTTTCCTTGATTTAATCTCTTTTCCTTTCTTTCCTCCATCTGTAGTCACAGTGGTTTTGACTGCGACTAGTCTTTCTAGCTGCGTAAGTGTCTCCCATACGATGGAGGTGGTTCTCGAGAGACCGTTGCAGAGTTATGCATGAAAGGATAGTAAGAACAAGGATAAAGGATACGAGCTCAGGGATAAGCAACATGTTGGTATGGCTGAGTCCTAAAAGGAGGGAGAAAGATGAACAATGAAACCCATGACGAGAGGGTACCTTTGGCATAGTGAAACGGGATAGATAGTTAAGTAGCATGGGACAAGGACAAGATCATTGGGAGGGCAATAGTATGCTCTCATTTCTAGGGTACCTCAGAAGGAGGGTAACGATCTTGTTAAAGGTTTAGCTTTTCTTCTCTATCATCCTGTCGGGACTTTGCTTTGATCACCGCATCTTTTAAGTCCGCTTCGATAGTTGAGTCTCTGCACCTTAGTACTAGCGTAGTAGAGAATCCCGCTTTTGTCTCAAGCCCTATTGGAAGATCGGTCCATTTATTCATAGCTTGTTTGGATTTGAGAATGTCTATATCAAGTGTTGAGCTTGGAAATAATGCTTATGTTTATAAGTTGTGGATGGATTCTAGGGATGAAGTGGTTATCCAGTAAGGGGTGCCACTCTCGGTTTTAAAAGGAGGGTAGCTAGACTCTTGGCTTGCTTTGGTAATACCCTCGAAGTCTCGTGTAACCTTTTGGGTTCTGTCATGGCTAGTTACCTAGGATCCCAAGATGCAGTTGTTGGTAATCCGTTTGAATAGAATTTGCCGCTAAGGCGGATGGTTCGTTTCGATTATGTATGAGTTATGGGAATCACCCTAGTAAGGACTCTTGGCAATTTGGATTGGCATCGGAAAACGAGATCCAGAATTCACTAGTGAATTTTGGAGAGCTGGCTTGAGTACGTAGATATGGTTGAGCCAAGTATACTAGGAAAAGAATAAGTGCAAGTGGAACGAGAGGCGACGAGGAAATGAGTTCCAACTCATGTTATGGAAACAGGAAGTAAGAAGCTGCGAAATCGTGAAGTAAAAGGGGCGGTCAAGGCACGATGGAACTAAGCTCAAGGAAATACGACTTTGATGGTCGAAGACTAGATACACGCATGATATCTCTTTTTGGGAATATATCCTTGATCCCTGTTTTCTGTAGAGCTTACTTGTAGGCTATCTTTCGTGGACATCCTCTCGGTCCTATTTTCTGTTACAAACCCCGTAAGGAGTTTGTTTTGTTTATCTTCTCAATCGTATTTTAGGGAATCTTAGGTAGAACCCTATGGATGTAAACATGTATTTGAAACATGTTATGGTTGATATGGTTGCAAATGATTGCAAGTGGTTGCTGGTGGATGCGCGAATACACGTTAGATACTAGATTGACGCGATCACATTTCATGTTGCATATACACGAGTATTTATACTTGTTTATGGATGAAATTGAATGTGTTACCATGTGGACGTTGCATATGGATGAATGTTTGTGCACGCATATAGTGTATATATATGACTAGGACTATTTGCATACATGTTGGATTCATGGCACTATACATATTTTTGCATTAGGAAGATTATCCAGGCCTGATCATTAGCATTAGCTAAGGAACATGTACACACACATTTTGCATATATTCATACAGCATTAGAAATCATCTAAGGACAATGGTTGCTTGTGGATGATGTTTTGAGTAGATGGATGATGGATGGTAGGATATGTTCTTCCTAACTTAGAGATTTCGGGGACGAAATCCTAAAAGGTGGGGAGAATGTAACAACCCGTATTTCAGTAACATGTTAAAACGAGAATCAAGGCAGAATTTAATTTTAAATTCTGAATCAAGTAAAACGGGCTATGCCATTGCGTTCGTCTCGGAAAAATACGCGAAATAGAGTCCGAGTTTTCGAGAATCGGAGTCCGTATGACCCGTTAAAGGCCCAAAGAAGATTTCTGGAAATTTGAATTTCGGAAACAGTTTTGGAAATCAGATCTGGGGCTAGGCGGGGAGTTTCCCGCCTAAGCCATGTCGACAGGGCTGTCGACAGGCCTATCGACTTGGGCCCAGACCAAGTCGACAGCCCTGTCGACTTGCCTGTCGACAGGGGGTGGCCGGGGCAAATAGCCTGGCGCACCTGTTTGTCTCACCTGGTCTTGTTCTTGGGCTGGGTCTGGAAGCTTCCGAGATCTGATGGTCCTAATCTATCCTAGGGTTAATCTAAGGGCCTAAAACTATCCTAATCTCTATAAAAAGACCCTAAACCTAACCTAAATCCCTAAAAATCAAACCTAGCAACTAAGTGCTGCCAAAATCAATATTGATCATGGCCTCCATCTCAAATCTCTAGAGCCTATGCACTTAAATCAAGTTCAAATCAAAAGGTGCAAGCTTGCTACACCAAATCAAGGCCAAATCGACGTTGCTATGCGAGTTTCATGGCGATTCTTCTACAAAGGAGGCACCTTTCTTAGCCAAGATGATTCATGCTCCTTTCCCTAGGCCTAACTAAGTAAGTTCTAGCTACTTTTAGATGGAAACGGTAGTTTTGATAATGACATGGGATAAAATGAGGCTAAACATGATTATGCGAACCTATATGAACCTTACCTTGCCTCTTGTGTTCATGTTTATGATTTTAGGCCATGTGAGTGACTTAATCATGCCTCTCATGCTATGCATAACCTAGTTTAACTTGCAAGTTTGGATCTTTATGCATGAAATGCTAGCATGAACCTTTAGGAACCACTTTATGTGTGAAACATTGGCTAAGACAAGATTTTGGGGCTTATGCATGTTTATGAACCCAAACCCCTTATGGTAACATGCAAGTTTGTGGCCAAATCCTTTATGAGATTATGCATGCTCGTGGCCAATCCCCTCTTTTAAGTTGTGCATGTTTATGGCTAAACCCTTTTAGATGATATGCATGTTTGTGGCCAAATTACCTTATGACACTATGCATGTTTATGGCCAATCCCTTTATGATGTTATGCATGTGGAAGCCAAGCCCTTTTTGGCATCATGCATGTTTTGAGACCAATATGTGACAATAGTATCCTTACTATGTTGACTCGCTTTGCTTGCGTTGGGAAAACACGATTTTGGGTAGTTAGATAAACATGAACACGTCGCAAAATCTTAACTTGAATATGACATGTGTTTATACTTGAAAGATAACATGGAAGTTGACATGTAAGTATGCATAAAAACATGAGCTTGGGAATTTACCTATTAAGTTAGGTCTACCCTTTGGGAATTTACCTATTAAGTAAGGTCTACCCAAATGCTTGAAAAATTTGTAACATGTTTTGGAAACATGATGAACTTAGATAATATGAGTGTGGCCAACTCGAGTTTGGGTTGAGTTTGCAACGTAAAACTACCCGGAACCGACCGGCCTAACTAGTAGTTGCAAACAATAGGACCCAATGTGAGAAGTTGGTCATGTCGCGCTTAAGACCCGAGGTTAGACTAGGTTGTGGTGTAAATCTACCCGGACCCGCCCGGCTTAACTAGTAACCACAACAAGGTCTAATGTGAGAGGTTGAGGGTGCATTAATTAAATTAATGCCACATAATAGGGTTAAGTTAATTTGATTAATGAGGCTTAACCAAATATGATATGGACAAATGGGTTAAGTAATTTGATTAGGCTAATGATACTTAACAAAACATGATAAGCTTGGGTAGGTTAAGTAACTTGATTTGCCTAATGACACTTGACCATTTTTATACGACTAGTGGACGGGATTAAGTTAACCAACACTTAATCAATCCAACACGATAACGTGATAAGGTTAAGTAATTAAGACTTAACTAACCTAACCACGGTAATTAGATGGGGTTAAGTAATCCACACTTAACTAATCTAAACACGGTAATTCGATGGGTTTAAGTTAAACACTTAACCAATTTAAACTTGGTAATTCAATGAGGTCAAGTAACCCATACCTAACCAACTTCACTTGGTAGTTTAATGGGGTTAAGTTAAACACTTAACTAATTTAACACGATGATTTGATGAGGTTAAGTGACCTATACTTAACCAATCTAACTCGTTAATTTGATGAGGTTAAGTTAATCTATACTTAACCAATCTAACGTGAAAACATGATAAGGCTAAGTCACGAATCACTTGAATACGCTTGACCGATTGACTCGGTAATTTGACAAGGTCAAGTTAATTTATATAATTAACCAATCTAAAATGATAATTAGACGAGGTTAAGTTATGGATTGCTTAATATACTTAGCCAACTTGACACATGGTTTGTAGGGTTAAGTCTTGGACTTGGATACTTAGCCAATTTTGACATGGTTTGTAGACGGGCTAAGTTATGAACTTAAGTGACACTTAACCCATTAGATAAACCCTAATTCGGAGGATTAGGTAAATAACCATAGTTAACAAGGGTAATGGAAATAAGGCTAAGTGGTAAACCTTAGTTAAGGGAAACTAAGTAATAATTCTTAGTCAAGGAAATCTGGACCACTTCTTAGATAGATGAGTAACCCGATACGGTAGGTCATCGTTTAAGTATACGCGTAGGAGCAGGCTATCTGATTTAGATAAAGGCTCCAGCGAACTGGGTAACGAAGCAGCGGCTTCGGGGAACGTGAGGATATTCTTGGTATCCCTCTGTGAGGTCGCAGATGATCATCCTGGGCTCACAAGAGGTTGAGGTCTGCGGTAGAAGAACCAAGAATATGCCTTGGTTGCTATGCGAGCGACCTAAAGACTGGGGTGGATAGCAGTGAGTCGACGGATACATAAGGTGCCCGAGATAGCAAGTTCGCCGATCATCTACCATCTTGAGTCAAGCGTGTACGTACGGAAAGGCAGGGAACACCCAACAGACCATAATTTTGCTATCTAATTATGGGTGAGGTAGGCCGTAGGATGTGGGCTGGCCGGAGTGTAGTTCTCATGCAAGATTTTCTCTTGTGTTGCCTTTCACTAGTTGAGGGAGGGGTCTCGTGGGACCATAGCCACGTGTAGAAAAGCAGACCTTAGTATCTGCATCGGCAGATAAATCTAAAGCTCCCGACCGAGACCTGTATTGCTTGTTCTGCCCTGTGACAGGACTCGGATGGCACGATGTGATACATGTGCATACAGTTATAGAAAAACGATTCACGATGAATGCGTGGGGAAAAGGGCGCGGTTGAGGGTTAGCGTAATCCCTAGTGGCCTAGGTGGTTTAACCCAAACCGAAATACGAAAGCGTGCAATAGGTAAGCGTAATCCCTAGTGGTGCTAGGTGGCGTAAGTCCTAGTAGTTCAAACGATGATTCATATGGAGGAGCCTAGCTAGAACAAGGGTGACAGTCCAAACGATTTCAAGGATAATACGACATGAGGAAGCCCGTACGAGGTACGGCAAAGGACTGAACTCATATACATGGAAAGAAACATATGATTCGAGTAACCTATATATGCGGTATTAGGTTGACATGGACCGTTACACGACTTTGAGCACGGGACACTCATGGTTAACACATAACGCGGGTAGGGATACTAGTACGAGAGGTGCAGAGCAAATATACATGTTAGAACTAGGAAGAATATACATAATAGATACCGTGGGATGTTAGACGGGGTAGATACCTTGGGATAATGTACTCGATAGAAATCTGACGATGTGATACCTTGACTTATCATAACACCGTAGTTTATCATGATACCTTAGTTTACCTTGCCGCAGTAGTTCAACCGGCTACCCTGGTTTATCTATCTTGTAGTTATCCTTATGTTTACTTTCAGTTTATGCATGTCATGTTACCTTTACCTGTTTTTATACTGGAAGTAGATAGGACTTACTCAGTCTTTTTGACTGACCCGTTTTGTTTCGCCTCTTTTCTTCCGTTCCCCCCCCCCCCCCCAGGTTTCAGGGAGGAAACAATGCGGTTTAGTTCGGACTTCTTCTGCTTGAAGGTCATCATGGATGGCTTGGACTTCTCTTGGCTATGGCTACTTTACTGTTTTACTTGGGGAATAATTTATTAAAAAGTCTTTATGCTTCTTTACTATTGCAAGACAGGTTTTGATGTACTCTGATGTAAAAGGCTTTAGACCTTATTTATCCATGTTATGAAAGTTTGATTTTACTTCCGCTATTTATATATGTTCTGTCTTGTGATATTTCTGTGCATGTTTACCAATAATGCCCCTCTAAAGCTAGTGCATTCCTTTGCGAGTGACCCTAGCGGAGGCGGGGTATTACACAGACTAAAAACGTCAGGACTGTATGGACGAACTTTATATCTTAGAACTGATTTGGATAGAACTAAGAACTGTTGAAATTTATCGTTAAATTAGACACCGTTTAATTTAACGGAACCGCTCAAGCAACGAATCAACTCAAGCTGAGTTAAACTCACTCAATATTTCCCATTTATATTTTATATAAGTCGGGTTTTATAATTTATGTGTTATGATTGCTAATGATTGATTGTTTGGTAAATATATATTCATATATTGACTGAACCACTGAAATTAAATAGTGTTTAATTCCAGTGGAAAAACCAAATCGTTATTTTAATGATTGGACCCAATAAAGGTAATTTACCTTATTGGTCACGTTTATTAAATAAACGTGTTTAATTGTTTGAATTGTTTTGTTAATTGGTTGGTGTTAAATAGTCATTATTTACTGTTATAGAAATAACCAGTTAAATTGAATTGAATTAATTTATGTGAGGTAATCTATTTTGATACAGGGAAGAACAGGTTGGAGGGATCCAACTGGATATCTCAAATATATTAGATTTTAGTTATTCTCATATTATCATCCTATGAATTGTTCTGGTTGGACAATTGATTTGGTTGTTGACCTGAAATTCAATATTTGTTTAGTTTAAACCAATGGGCAAAATTGGTTGAGTAATTGGCAGTACAGGGCCTATAAATCAATCGTTTTCTAAATATTGATTTACTGTCAGGTGAATCGATAGAACTGAAGTTATAAAGTTTATTTTATAACTAGAGATAGATTTTTAAAATATATTATTTTGAATAAAAGTTTAATAAAGGTAATAAATATTTATTATTTAAGTTTTTAATTAATTACCAAATGATTTATAAAGTAAATTTCTGATGTTAATCAGATTTATAATCAAATGAGCAGAAATTAACCTAACGGTTAAGAGTTTGATAATGGTTTGTTTTAAGAACAATTAAAATGGAACTATTTAAATTAATTATATTATTAATTAATTTAAATTGAGAACTAAATGGAATTGATTAACGAATTAATCGCATTTTGAGTTGACTAAGTCGGCCATTTTAACTGGGATTGATTATTAATTTATTTTGTTTTGAATTAATTTAATAAAATGGTTTAACGAATAATTGTTTTAATTTTAATAAGATTTTAAAAGAAAATGTCTAATTGTTTTAAGATTAAAAAAAGAAGTTAACTACTTATATAGTAGTTAATGATGAAGTAAATTATTGTTTTAATTTAATAATAATTTAAGTGTAGTTGCAATGAAGTCTAATGGAATTAGGAAAGGAGTTTGTGAACGGGTTTTAATCTGAATTTTTATAATGAAGTTATAAAAGGGATTTTAAGCAAATACGATAGCTTAAAATAAATGTTTATTTAATATTTGAATTAAGTAAGGGAAATAAGGTAAAAAGGGGTTTTATATTAAACCGAATTTTATAAACAAGGTTTATAAAAAGAGATGTGAAGTTAAAGCTTGAATTTTAAATTAACATTATTAAATAATGGAATTGAGAAAACTGAATGGTATCGAAAATGAGAATTTCAAAAAGGAATGAATAAAAAAGATTTGTAATTGAATTTGATAAAGGATTTAGTAATGGGATTTGGTAATAATAACTCGAGTTATAAAAGAAGTCAAGGTTGAGAAGTGAGTTTTATTAAGGAATTAAGAAATTAACATGTTAAGTAATAATAAGTTATATTTAAAAAGTGATATTTCCAAAAGTAAGGAGGTTGTATAAACCATATTTTGTATAAAACGGTTTAATGAGATTTGTGTGATATTAAAATAAATATCGGTTTTGAATTACAACTCATATCTATCTTAAGATAAGAACGTTATAGATCAAGGTCTGAGAGGTAAATTAATACCCCAACTTGAACGACTTCAGAATAATCTGAGGATGATATTAATTTGTAATGGGAAAGATGATAAGAATAATTTATTATTTCCATATGTGAAATAATAACGCAATATTAATAAAAGGATTTGAGAATATATAATGTAATTTCCAAATTAACGGAAATAAAAAGAATTTGTGAATATATAGTGTAATTTCCAAAGTAATGGAAATGAAAAGATTCGAGAATATATATATATATATATAATAAAATTTCCGAAGTAAAGGAAATAAAAGGAATGGCGTGAAAGTATAATGGTACTTTCGAGGTTAAAAGGAAATGACTAGTGGAGTTTTGGAATGAGTTTATTCGAAAGAATAAAGGTTAGTTATTGTTTTCAAATAATAAAACAAAAGAGATTTCGTAATGTTATTTTACGAATAATATGCTGAATTGATTTTCCCAATTATAAATAATGAGAAATGATATAATAAAATAGTTTTGAAAATAATCTTATGTTAAATAAGAAGTGAATGCTATATCAATATATTGAAATGATTTTTAAATTTTAAATTAACATCCGTTAATTATTTTTATATAAAAAGGCCTAGTAATGCTGAATACTAAATTAGTGAACTCAATTTATTTACACGATTGTTATTTGATAGTTAAATAACCGACTATCAAATCTGACATATACGACTGTTGGTACGGAAAGACTGGGATCGAATTTAGATTTGAAAACCATTCTGAACCAACAAATGCGTGAAGATGCTGACTAAAGATGGAGCAATCGAAGACCGTGGATCTTCATAAGCAAAAGGATTACTTGTCGAATATTCTCTGGATCGCAACCCGAGGTATTTTGACGTGATTCAGTCGTGGCTGAGGATTAATGGATTGCAAGGACTACTCGTTACTGATCTATAGGTTGAGTCCTGGGATGTGGTAGGAGAGTGCCTTCGGTTCATCCTGTTCCTGGATGACTTGTATGGATGAGTGTCTGACAGAGTATTTCCAAAAGAGTCATGTACGTTGATTTCTTCAAACGTATTTTTGTTGATGGCAGAGAAGAGCGCACTTCTCTTAGCTTAACACTAGATATTTTTGTGGACGTCAATTAGTGATTTGACGGATCTGACGATGTGACATTCAAAGTGAATGGTGACTAGATGTTTCAAGAAGATTTAAACCTCAAGCCTCATCAACCGGGAAATGGAAAAAATTGGGTAGGTCGACTGGCTATGTGTGTCACACCCTGTAAAAGGGTATATCACTACCCGATCTGGTGAAATTAAATGCCTTCGGTTGTCCCTTTATTTCATTTGTATGCTATCAATTCGATTGGCGGGCCCCCAACCGTGGTAATGATATACTCGGTACTCTCAAGCGAAGTAAGGGGTCAATCATGTTTAGCTTGGGTTGCAAGATGTTCTTGTTGAACCCTAATGTATTCATCCCCAGAGGTACGTTGCCGGAAAGGTAGTTACACCTACCTTGCCATGGAAATCCATTCTCCAATAAGAGCCCGTGGTTTTGATTGTATACTATACATGTAGAGTGTAAGATGCAAGCGTTCTATTAGATTGATATTTATTTGTATTTAGACACTATTATAATATCAGAAAAGATATTGATTTCCAAAATGTTTTGGGTTATCGTAAGGTAAAAACCGTCCGTATTTATGTGTGCATTTGGTCTTACGATTATCCTTGTAACAACCCAGAATTTCTAAACCAATTTAATTTTTTTATTTTAGCTATTTTAATGGATTTTGAATATTTAAAATGATTATTTTAAATAATAATGACTATTTTTTTTAAATCGAAGTTAGAACATATAAATTTATTTTAATTATAAAACGAACTCGAAATGGCGCGGTAGTTTGAAAATTCGTTTTTAAATTTCAAATGAATGTACATGATTCAAAATAAATTGGATTTCAGTAAAAACAGAAATATCTGAATCTGTTTAATAATATCTTTCTAAGGAAGTTAAGATAATATGAATTGAAAGTTATGTCTAGTTTAAAATTTAAAATAGTTGCTATGGAATTTATATATATTTTAAATAATATAAAGCCCTTAAAAATAGCCATTTTACAAACGACCTCCATTTTCGACGAAACCTATTTTATTGGATCCGGAATGTTAAATTATTGCTATATTCAAAATTTCATAATTTTTGAAATTAATATGTGAGCATGGTGAATTTAAACGTGTTTGGTACTTTTAGTTTGAATTTAATCGACTAGAAAATGGCCATTTTCCAAACGGTCTCCAAATTCGACGAAATTAGTTTTGTTAGGACTGTATCGTCAAACCATAGCTAGGTTTATTTTTCTGGAATTTTTGGATTCAGTATGTGGCCCCGGTAAATTAAAATGTACGTTTAAAATTCAATATATTGATTTATATTTTAATTTAAAGAAAAACTGATCGAAACAGTCGAATTGTATTACGAAACATATCCCACTGTGTCCGGAATGGGGTTATTTGGCTAGAGGCGGCAGTCGTTGGGATTGATTTGGAGTTCAGAGCATTAACTAAGCAATAATTGAATTTAATATTAATATAACACACATATATATTTCCTTAAAGGGTCAAAATCCTACATTTTCCATATTATTTGATCAACGCGCTAAAAGCAGCGCCTTCACAATGAAATAAACGGCAGTCATTCTCCCGAATTAATCCCTTTTAATCCTTCCAATCCCTTATCATTTTACAAATCGTTGAACACGGAAATTGAAGAGAACCCTAATATCTAGGACGTCAACGTCCGAGATCGTTTGTAGGGTTTGGGTTTGGCCAGAAATTGCATGCGAAGGTCAATCATTCGAAGTGGGTTTTATCGATGAAGGGGGGTCGAGTTCCCTGCGGTTGCCGGCATTTGAAGGAAGGTGGAAGCAGCTTCGATGGTGAGGTTTCTAATCGTGCTCCGGCACCTTGCTTTTTGGGTGACGGTGAACCCTAATGGGTTGAAGGCGGGTTCAGTTGTTCGCGTATTACAGACCTAAAAGAAAGAAGGGTTTAATTACTCCGATGTCTTGTTAGTCAGTTAATTACCGGATTAATGGTTTAATTAAATCTTGTAAATTGAAACTCCAATAACTTTTTATCTGGTGATCAGAATTGGACAAAACAGGGTTCGTTGAAACCGTATCGACACCACTACATTTCAGAATTGACTAGAAATGGAGCAAAATAGAATTTGAAGCAAATTCAAATCCGAACAGCAATAAAATTTTCAAATAAAGAATGACGGAGTGGAACCCAATGTGAGAATTTTCTCACTATAATTTTTGTATATTTGATATACACGTAAATGTGTATATTTTATTCGCTTATTTATCTTATTTTATATTTAAAATAATTGATACTGTGTATTTATAGTTGTGTTTTCAGATTATTTATGATGAATGGATTAGTGCACTTAACTGTTGAAAAGCTTGAAGAATTGGTGTATGAGGAGTGTTGATTTTGAGAGTTAGATTAAAGCTTGAAGAAATGTTGCTGCTCAACCACATATTTTAATAATCCAATGCCTTTTCATAAAGATAGCTTGTTGCAGATGTTACGGAATTCCTATACATGCTCAAAACAATTGAAATTGATGTCATTTGATGCCCGCAAGCTATGGCAATTGCAAATCCATTCACATTGGCTCACTTACAAAGCCTCTCACTCTACAGCTGTGTTCACATTGGCTTATGTGTTATTTGGGCTAAATCTTTAGTCTCACATTGTGTAATTAGCCTCTAAGTCTTGGCCAAAGCAACTATAAATACATTGTATCTCCTTCATGTAAAGACACACTTAGTTTTATTCTGTAATTCTCTTCTTGGAATAAAACTCTTCTTCTCCCTTTCTCTCAGTTGTTATTTTATTTTATTTATGTCCGTGTTATTTATTTTCTTTTTCTCTCTTCTTTATCTATTTCTAACTAATCCCCTTTGATTAGGGGGTGATGGCGCTAATAGAAATGATTCAACACGAATCACATAGCCAATAGATGGGAACTTTATACATGTAGATCTGGATCTGAATCAAGGGTTAGATCTGAACCTTCATATTCTGTGCCGTTTAACAGTTATGCTCCTTCACAGGGTATACTCGTGTTTGATTTAACAACTATCAGATTTAGATCTAATTTTAAGGTTTTAGAAATTAATTAGTGAATCTGTCATGATAGCCTATGGTTGTTTAAGAGCTCAGCTCCTGCATAGGCTATGCTTGTCGTTATTTACTTATTTGTTTCTAAGAACCTAATTATCGTTGATTCATGTTTGTGACAGAAACATGAATTAGATCTATATTTATTTATTGGCTATTGATGAGTATGAATCCAATCTATGTCGTTATCCCCTAATTTATTTCTCTTATTATATAAATCTCTCTTTTTATTTAATTGCTATTATTTATTTGTGTTTTGAATCAATCAAAATCCTAGAATAACTTGATTGGATTTATTAACTATAATATTTTTGGTATCAGAGTTCGACACCCTCTACAACAATCCTTGTTGTTTAGGAAGCCGAACGGATTTTATAGTTGTTTACAATTTTTTAATTTGTTCGCAAACAAATTTTGGCGCTGTTGCCGGGGACCAAAATAATTTTTACTTTTAAATCCTTCGGGTTATAAATTTTTTTCCTTAGTTTTCCTTCATATAAAAAAAACACAAAAATATTTTTTTGCTACTTTTATTTTATTTTCCTTCATTTATAAAAAATCTCTTGATTAGCTTTGATTTGGTATTGCTAATCTTCTAATTTAGAGAATTTTTTTTGCAATTTTTGGTTTGATTTCTTTCCTTTCATTACTTTTCTAATTTCTTGGTTATACCACAATCTCGACAAATAAAAGAAAAAAATATTCTTACCAGATTTTGTTTCAATTTCTTTCCATCTATTTCTTTCCTTCTTTAATACAAATTCCTTTCTTCTTTTACAATTTCCAAATAAAAAAAATAAAAAATTCCTTTCCAATTTTTTCTCTTTTATGCCTTTTTCCTCTCTACATAAACCAAGTCTACACTTCAGAAAATCAAGCAAATACTCAAGTCCATCACCAACATTTCAATCTACCTCAGCACCAACAAAGCTCCAGCCTCAATACTACAAAACTCCTACGCAAACCACCTTTTCAGCAGTTCAACTCACACCATCTTCAACTCCTATCAAAATTTCTTCCATGCCATCTTGCACCACAAACAAACAGCTCACCACTTCACCCACCATTCAACACAACAGCTCCAGACCCCTTCACAAACCCCAAACCAGTTCGGAAAACCAGTACTCACATACCTCTCGAACACTCTCAACCAAACCAAAACTCCATACCCAAAATCACTTCACAGAACAACCCTTTTGACTTCAACAACCCTCCCAAATCAGCTACCCAGTGCCAAACATCTCGCAACATCTCTCCCTGTATCATCATACCACGACCAACAATCCCTTGCCAAAAGCTTCACGCGGTCCCCAAATTCAAACAACCGCAGTTCCATGCCAAAGTCCCCATCCATGACTTCATCTGCCCCTCGCTTAAATCGAGTGTATCCACCTTTGCCACTGTTAAACCGCACCACCAGCTTGCACGCCATCAGCTTGCGCAAAACATCCCCATAGTTCAACACGCCATCCTCTACTTAACCCTTGTCTGCGTGCCATACAATTTTCCGCTTTTCAACAATTCTTCTCCAACCGTTCACAAAACCTCCTCCCATCCTCTTCACCGTAACCAAACCCTTACCCAGTACCGCAGCAACATCGAACCACCTCCACCGCAAATTCGAACTCTCTGCCATTGTTCACCACACAACCCATCGCAATACTCCATCATCGCTCTCCCTACTCACGTCTAAAACCCCTATCCACAAATCCACACTTGAGAAACCCATGAACCTCGCTTCGCTCAAATACGTAACCAAATTCCCGAACCCACGAACATTAAATCGCAGAACTCCCAAAATCATTTGCTCATCCCTCCATCGTGACATCCTTTACCAACCGAAATCCACAGCCATCGATTTGAGCTTAATTTTTTTTAATTTGATTTCGTGATTTCAAGTTCTGATTTCAATTCGACTTTGACCTAAATAAAGGCTCTGAATACTGAATAGTCGGCCTTAAAGGATTTGTTTACTGGCATTGCATTGTGCCTTATACTTGGCTTGGGCTTGGGCCTTTGTGAAAGTAATCTGCTATTTTTTTTCTTGGGAGTTGTGGTTTAGTTCCATTTGCATTCGAGTGTTTTTGTTGGTTTATTATTGTTTTTAAATCTCTTTTCAAAAGAAAAAAAGTAGGTTGGTTTTGGCTTTTGTTTACAATTTTTTTTTTAAAAAAAAGAAAAAAACGAAGGAGGAAATTGTTCGAAAACAGATACAGCGGTAATTTGAAAAAGGTCATAATTTTTTTTTTCGGACACCTAGCCCGAACCTGTGCCGTAGCGCAGTCAAACAATTAATAGAAGGCGAAACAACAATAAATCTGCGGACGATTCAGACGGGTTGGAGTGGTTGCACACCAAGTGGGGTGTGAACATGCTAGCGCGACTCGATTGCACTGGACGGACTGCCGACCAAGGTGAGAATTTTCTAAACTCTACAGGTGCTCTGCTACAAATAAAAAAATATAGACATTGCTTGTAAAAATCTTTTGCATGGGCAGCAGCTTGCTTGTAAAATCTTTTAATTTCTGTGATTGTTATTTCTACATCTGTATTCATTCTGTTAAGGGTAATACCCCAATTCACATAAGGTGAGGGATTTCATCACCCTTTCCTTAGCCCACACATTGCGTTTCATCGTAGAATCTAAATAATAATAACGGTTAGACGTTGGACTTGAGGGGGTCACGGGCTCATCTAGGGCTTAATTATATTTTGATAGTTGATTCATTTGGAATGAATTATTTCTTGGTGTCTAGACTACGGCAGAGAAATAACTGTTTATAAATATTACGGTGATTCGTAAATATTATATCGGTTGTTACTCTGAAGGTACTTAAACCTTCGGCTGCATTGCTAGGGTGATTCCTGGTGCACCGATAACTCTTGTCCGTTAACTGGCTGAGAAATCTTTTGTTTTTAGTAATCAAACGTGTCACTATATAATTTTGGGTTAGGAGCTACTAAGGACAGAAATTTCATTGTAGCCAATCTCTGTGTATTTGATTGTTTTGTGAATTAAAAAAAAATCAAAATTACTCAAAAGCAAATAAAAATTTGAAAAACAAAAAAATAAATAAAAATTCTAACTTCTTTTTATTCTTTAGCCCTCGTTAGTTCTGTAGGTAGGAATTTTCCGAAACTCCCATTTTCAAAAAAATAAAAAAAATCATTTCTTCTCTCTCTCACCTCTTTCTGAACTTCTCCATTGTCTAAATTTCTTTGGTGAACTCTTTTCTTCTTCTTTCTGGTGCATGCAAACTTGGACCCGTGACCAAGAATCCGTCGTTTAGTTAGAATCGAACCACCTTCTCTTTCCTCAAAACCCAATTTACTTGACCAACCTTTAGAAATGGCTAACGAGCCCGCACCCTGATGGACAAAATCCTTCCCGATATAGTTTTTGTCCCTTCTTGCATTCAGTTACCCAATCCTTTGGGTAACCACTTTGAAATCCGATCAAGTCAGATAAACATCCTTCCCAAATTCGTAAATTTTTCTCATGATGAACCATATAGCTTCTTAACGAAATTTGAATATGCTTGTGCAACCTTTAAATTACAATAGTTATGTGAGGATGGAATTAAACTTCGTTTGATTCCATCCGTACTAACTGACTTCGTAGAAAAATGGTTTCTCAGCTTGCCCCCAAATTCGATTAAAAAATGGGATGAATTTAGAGCAGGTTTCCTCAAAAAGTTCTACCCCCAGAAAAAACAGCTAGAGTCAGAAACGAAATCACCAATTTCCACCAAAAAGGGGGTGAATCTTTTTGGCAATACTTCGAAAGATTTAAAGAACTGTTGTTAAGTTGTCCCCATCATGGTTATGAAACATGGTCGTTATGTCAAACTGTATACGATGGACTTGATAATAGTTCTAGGCAAATGTTAGAGTCCATGTGTCAGGGAAATTTTCTAAAACATACTGACGTACAAGCTTAGGAATTTCTGGACGAGTTAGCAGAAAAATCGAAACAATGGGAGCGAACCAATGAAAAATCTCTCTATTCGCGATCCAGTAGTAATTCTGTCGAATCCTCTTCTTCTTCTAATACTCTTGTTGATGCCATCCTGAACGTTGTTAGAACACACACTCAGTTTAATAACGTTTCCCATGCTATGTGTCACATATGTCTTGACACTAATCACATGGCTGATTACTGTCCCCAGTCCCTTGAGCAAGTAAACGCTTTCAGTAGACCCAACAACCACCCAAATCTTTCTTATGGTCCGAATAACCCTCTGATGAACAGATCTTCGAATTGAGCATTTCTGAACAATGTTGTGAACCCTCCTCTTAGGCAAAATCAGTACACTTCGAACCAGGCGCCTTTCCACAATCAAACGGTTGCACCCCAATATGAAAAACGCCTTTCTACGATTGAGGGGAATTTATTTGAGGTGAGAAACCTATTAGCGCAAATGACTAAGCAAAGTGTTGAAAATCAAAACAAGTTAGACAATTCCTTGCAATCATATATGCAAAACACGAATCAACAAATGAGTGAACTTCAAAAACAAATGTCTCAATAGTCAATTGATTGCTGTCACGACTCTTAGATCTGACAAAAAGATTGACAACCATGTGGTCAACCCAAATGTTATAGCGGACGATCTTCCAAACCACACTGAAAATTTGACTAACTCGGATCAGAACATTGAGCCAATTTCTGACAAGGACCATCCTCAAACTCAAGTAGCCCAACCTACTGAGTTGTCTGCTCCATTTCCTCATAGACTCCGACCTAGGAAAAAGACAGATCAGCCAGAAAAGATCCTTGAAATATTTAAGCAAGTCAAAGTGAACATTCCTCTTTTAGATATTATACAACAAGTTCCACAGTACGCGAAATTTCTAAAATATTTGTGCACTTAAAAACGTCATACACATGTACCTAAAAAAGTGTTTCCGGCGGCAACTCTAAACGAAGTCTTGTCCCAATCAATGCCAGTGAAATACAAAGATCCTGGCTGCCCCACAATATCATGTACTATTGGGGACAAGAAAATCAATAGATGCCTGCTAGACTTAGGTGCAAGTGTTAACTTGCTTCCATATTCCATCTATCGCCAATTAGGGCTAAGAGAACTGAAACCCACCAAGGTTAACCTTCAGCTTGCTGACCGTTCAATTAAGAGTCCTGTGGGCGAAATCGAGGATGTATTGATCAAAATAGGCGAATTCATCTTTCCAGTTGATTTCATTGTCCTAGAAACTCAACAGGTAAGCAATCCTGCAAATCAGATCCATTTGATTCTAGGACGACCCTTCTTAACAACCTCTAATGTGCTTATCAACTGTAGAAATGGGTCTATGAAACTTTCTTTCGGTAACATGACTGTTGAGCTAAACATCTTTAGAACCGAAAACTCTCTTAACTCTTACGTGGATCAGTTTTCGGAAATTCATTCAGTCCACGACAATGAACCCGAGCTCGACCATCTTAATAACTAAATTGAATCGAATTACGAAACCTTGTTTCAAGATATTCCCGAAAATGTCTCTAATTCGATTCCTGTCGAGCCGCTCACAATTGAGTCTGTCCCTCAACCAGTTTCTTCAGTTGAGTTGTCCCCAAAATCTGATCTCAAAGTGTTGCCCGGTCATCTTAAGTATGCTTACTTAGGAGACAATGAAACTTTTCCTGTCATTATCGCTTCTGACCTTACTTTAGAGCAGGAACAATTGCTCCTTCCCATCCATAAGAAAAATAAGGAAGCAATTAGGATGTCCATGGCTGATATTAAGGGGATTAGTCCTTCGATAGTCCAACATCGAATCCACCCTATAGATGATGCCAAACCCACTCGTGATCCCCAGCGTCGACTAAACCCCATCATGAAAAATGCAGTTCGTGTTGAAATCCTTAAATGTCTTGACAATGGAATCATCTACCCAATTTCCGATAGTCAATGGGTTAGTCCGATTCATGTCGTACCAAAGAAATTACGGATTACCGTAATTCAAAATGAAGCTAACGAGCTTATCCCAACCCGCACCCAGACAGGTTGGCGTGTTTGCATTGACTATAGGAAACTTAACACTGCAACACGTAAGGATCATTTCCCTCTGCCATTTATCGATCAAATTTTAGAACGACTAGCCGGTCATGAGTACTATTGTTTCCTTGACGGGTATTCGGGCTATAATCAAATCCCTATCGCTCTTGAGGACCAAGAGAAAACCACTTTCACTTGTCCATTTGGTACATTTGCGTACCGTCGTATGCCTTTTGGTCTCTATAATGCACCTGCAACCTTTCAGAGGTGCATGATTAGCATTTTTTCTGATATGATCGAGCGATTTTTGGAAGTGTTCATGGATGATTTTTCCATCTTCGGGAATTCTTACACTGAGTGTTTATATCACCTAGATCTTGTTCTTAACCGTTGCAAAGATAAACACTTAACGCTTAATTGGGAAAAGTGTCACTTCATGGTCAAACATGTCATTGTTTTAGGACATGTCATCTCCAATAAAGGAATTGAAGTAGACAAAGCCAAAATCGAAGTTATCTCTAATCTTCCCATTCCCAAATCCGTTAAGGACATCCGATCCTTTTTAGGTCATGCTGGCTTCTATCGTCGCTTTATAAAGGATTTTAGCAAAATCACTCGACCTTTGACTAACCTTCTTGGTAAGGATGTTCCTTTCGACTTCAATTCTGATTGCATTACATCTTTTGAGCATCTCAAAAATGAACTTGTCTCTGCTCCTATCATCTGCTCTCCTAATTGGAAGCTGCCTTTTGAAATCATGTGTGATGCCTCGAACTTCGTTGTTGGCGCTGTCCTAGGACAACGTATCGATAAGATTCTTCACGTCATTTACTACGCGAGTAAGACTCTGAACGATGCTCAAATCAATTATACGACCACTGAAAAGGAACTCTTGGCAGTCGTTTTCGCTCTAGAAAAATTCAGACCTCATCTAGTTGGCTCACACATCACTGTTCATACTGATCATTCCGCACTTAGGTACCTTTTCTCTAAAAAGGATGCTAAGGCTCGTCTCATTCGTTGGATCCTTCTACTTCAAGAATTTGACCATACTATTAAGGATAAAAAAATATCTGACAATGTTATTGCAGACCACTTGTCTCGTCTTCCAAATGCCCCGTTTTCTTCTCTTCCGATCAACGAGAATTTCCTGGATGAACAGCTCTTTTCATTCTCCACTGATCCTTGGTTCGCTGACATTGTTAACTACTTAGTCACTAAGCAGATCCCTTCTTTTTGGTCCAAGCAGGATAAACACAAATTCTTTTTCCAAGTGAAACATTTTTATTGGGACGACCCTTATCTTTTCAAATACTATCCAGACCAAATCATTCGAAGGTGTGTTCCCGACACTGAAACTCGCAGTGTCCTCCCTTTCTGTCATGACCAAGCCTATGGTGGTCACTTCGGTCCCAAAAGGACAGCCGAAAAGGTTCTCCAATCAGGTTGCTACTGGCCCAACCTTTCCAAAGACGCCTACGAATTTTGCAAAACTTGTGATAGATGTCAATTCTTAGGGTAAATTTCTAAACGGAATATGATCTCCCTAAACCCCATTCAAGACGTCGATGTTTTTGACGTTTGGGGTATAGACTTCATGGGACCCTTCCCTGATTCTTTTGGGAACCTTTACATTCTTTTAGCTATTGATTATGTATCTAAATGGGTCGAAGCTGTTCCATGCAAAACAAATGATAACAAGGTTGTTGTGCGCTTCTTAAAAGAAAACATCTTTTCTAGGTTTAGCACACCTCGCACAATAATCAGTGACAATGGAACACACTTATGTAATCGTTCTTTTGAAGCCATTATGAGAAAGTATTCGATAACCCACTAGTTATCCACTCCTTACCATCCTCAAACTTATGGGCAGGTTGAAGTATCGAATAGGAAGATTAAACAAATCCTTGAGAAAACTGTGAATCGAAATCGCAAAGATTGGTCCCAAAAGTTAACTGACGCTCTTTGGGCTTATCGCACTGCTTTCAAAACAAACTTAGGTATGTCCCCTTATCGGTTGATTTTTGGTAAGTTGTGTCACTTGCCAATTGAACTCGAACATAGGGCATTATGGGCAATAAAAACTTTAAATCTTGACTTAGAGCAAGCAGGTGAACTTAGGAAGCTTCAACTTAATGAACTTGATGTAATTCGAAATGATTCTTATGAAAATGAACGAATTTACAAGGACAAGACAAAAGTTTTTCATGATAAATCAATTTTACATAAAACTTTCATGCTAGGTCAAAAAGTTCTGTTATATGACTCAAGATTGCATTTATTTCCGGGTAAGTTAAAATCTAGATGGACATGACCTTGCACTGTACGGACTTTTTTTCCATATGGTGTGGTAGAAATTGAGAATCCAACCGAGGGATCATCCTATAAGTCAATGGTCAATGCCTTAAACCTTACTTGGAACCAATACCAAACCAAGAGGAAGAGCTCATGGTCCTCCATGAGCCACATTACATTCGGTAAGACGCACTAACCCTCTTTTGTACATATGTAAATAGGCTCTTATTTTATTTTTCCTTTTACTAAGATATGTCTGATTAAGACTGTGAGGACACAGTCACACTCAAGTGTGGGGGGAATTTACATTACATCAGCAATTAAATTTTATGAAGTAGGTCATTCATTGAACAAGGATTAACTTAAATTCATAAATAACACCTTGGTTCTTGTTTGATAAGTTGAATTGTTGGGTGATGGGAATGAAGATTATTTATTCATTGAGTCGTAATGTGTCTTTTTAAGATGCTAGCTTGAGACTGTGCAGACGTTAGTCGTGTTCTGGAGTAAGCGTGTCAACCCTTGTTATACATGTTAGAATGTGCAAGTAAAAATAATAATAAAAAATTGTAAAAAAATCATGAAATAAAAATGATTTTGCACCTACATTTGTTGGATTTTCTGAGTTCATTTTCATGCATAATATTTTTTCATACTCAAATTTTCAAAATCGTAAGTTCTAAATCCACTTGGCCCAATTAAGGATAAATGACTCATTGTAGCATTCTTTTTCGATACCCCACATTATTCAAACCCAATTTTTAGTCGAATTAAATCCATGTTTCGACAAGTTTTTCTTATATTGGTATACTTAAGAACCTTGTACTGATTTATTTTCAAAGGTTCAAAAAATAACATCACTTTATACCAATATTACACTACCCACTCCGTACTTGTTTTAAGGTAGGATTACCATATACCACATCTTAATTTATATGGGTTATTTATCTTACGAAACTTTGCTTATCATTCCTTTCAGCTTTTTGTATAACATCAATCCAGACTTGTGTGTTGAATTAAGGTTATAGAAGTAGAGTAACTAGGGCACAAAACTTTCCTTTCATGAAGTGTTGGTTATGATTCGCTTAGGAGAGGAGGAATCAAATGAAATAATGTACGGTATCATTCCATTCCATCTCCATTCATCATTCATCATGCAAAAGAAAAAAAGAAAGAAAAAAAAGAAATAAAGAGGGAGTCACTCAGAATAAAATAGTCATTCATCATTCTTGACTATAAAGCATTCATTTCCATTCCATCCACATCCATCATACCATACTTGGAAGCAAGAATTGTAGTACAGGAGATGAAAGGAAATAAAAATGTTCATATGTGCCTTAGTATTACTTTATCTTTTGTACCCTGAAGTTTAACTAATACACTTTCCCTCTATCTAGAATATTTTTAGAACTTACAAAAATTCTCCTTCATCTATGCATAACTCACATCCAATACATTACAGTTACACTGGTGCAAAATTATTCAAAAAAAAGAATGAATAAATGATTGGGTGCACATTGTCGATGTGTAGAACTTTGGTTGACACCACGCTCTTAACCTTCAAGACAATTACAGTGTTATCAAGGAATTACGATTCTGCTTGAAAATTTTTATTCATTTTTGCACCAATAATGGGATGGACAATTTGGAGCTAAACTGTTATTGTTGAAGTTAGGTGAAATCCTTGGAATGTGAAAGACCATAAATATATTGTTTGATTAATCCACGTACATAAGATGCTTTGGATTTTGTGGGTAGTATCCGCTGAAAACCCTCACGAGACAACACTCGTCCTACTAGGGACACCTAGGGGTTTAACGGCTTGTTGCATACGCAAAAAGCAATCGTATTTTCTACGAAAGTGTGACATAACTTAGTTTAGTTTATTCGAGGAAGAATAAAAAGAAAAGTGTAGGGATATTTGATATACATGTAAATGTGTATATTTTATCCGCTTATTTATCTTATTTTATATTTAAAATAATTGATATTATGTATTTATTGTTGTGTTTTCAGAATATTTATGATGAATGGATTAGTGCACTTAACTGTTGAAAAGCTTGAAGAATTGGTGTATGAAGAGTGTTGATTTTGAGAGTTAGATTAAAGCTTGAAGAAATGTTGTTGTTCAACCACCTTCTGCCGCATATTTTAATAATCCAATGCCTTTTCATAAAGATAGCTTGTTGCAGATGTTATGGAGTTCCTATACATGCTCAAAACAATTGAAATTGATGTCATTTGATGCCCGCATGCTATGCCAATTGCAAATCCATTCACACTGCGTTCACATTGGCTCACTTACAAAGCCTCTCACTCTACAGCTGCGTTCACACTGGCTTATGTGTTATTTGGGCTAAATCTTTAGTCCCACATTATGTAATTAGCCTCTAAGTCTTGGCCAAAGCAACTATAAATACATTGTGTCTCTTTCATGTAAAGACACACTTAGTTTTATTCTGTAATTCTCTTCTTGGAATAAACTCTTCTTCTCCCTTTCTCTCAGTTGTTATTTTATTTTATTTATGTTCATGTTATTTAGTTTCTTTTTCTCTTCTTCTTTAGCTATGTCTAGCTAATCCCCTTTGATTAGGGGGTGATGACCCTAATAGATATGATTCAACATGAATCACATAGCCAATAGATGGGGACTTTATACATGTAGATCTGGATCTGAATCAAGGGTTAGATCTGAACCTTCATATTCTGTGTCGTTTAAGAGCTATGCTCCTTCACAGGGTATATTCATGTTCGATTTAACAATTATCATATTTAGATCTAATTTTAGGGTTTTAGAAATTAAATAGTGAATCTGTCCTGATAGCCTATGGTTGTTTAAGAGCTCAGCTCCTGCATAGGCTATGCTTGTCGTTATTTACTTATTTGTTTCTAAGAACCTAATTATCGTTGATACATGTTTGTGACAGAAACATGAATTAGATCTATATTTATTTATTGGCTATTGATGAGTATGAATCCGATCTATGTCATTATCCTCTGATTGCTTTCTCTTATTATATAAATCGCTCTTTTTATTTAATTGCTGTTATTTTTTTGTGTTTTCATTCAATCAAAATCCTGGAATAACTTGATTGGATTTATTAATTAAAATATTTTTGGTCCTAGAGTTCGACACCCTCTACAACAATCCTTGTTGTTTAGGAAAGCCGAACGGATTTTACAGTTGTTTACAATTGTTTAATTTGTTCGCAAATAATAGTTATTTATTTTATATAAACTGCCAGTGTTGATTTTTTTAAATTATCACAAAAATGTTGTATACGGTGCCTGTTAGCTCACCTCGCTCGTCCACAGACCATGGACAATTTAATTGACTGTATTGTGTTATGATTATGATGTGAAATAAATTATATATATATACATGTGAAATAAAATAAATATATGCGTTCTGAAAATTATATATATATATGCGTTGTGAAAATTATATATATATGTGCGTTGTGAAAATTATATATATGTGATGTGAATAATAATATATATATATATGAAATGTGAAATATATGTATATATATGAAATGTGGTATATATATATGAAATGTGAATAAATTAAATATATATATATATATATATATATATATATGAAATGTGAAAAACCTATATATGAAATGTGAATAATATATATATGAAATGTGAATAAAAAATATATATGAAATATGAATAATATATATATATATACGCGATTTGAATAAAATATAAATGTATGAGATGTGAATAAATATATATATGTGTGTGTGTTGTAGAAAATATATATATGCGTTGTATAAAATATATATGTGTTGTATAAATCATATATATACGTTGTATAAATTATATATATATATATATATATGCGTTGTATAAATTATATATGAGATATATAAAACTGTCATGTAACGGAATAAATATTTGTTCGTTAAAAATATAATCTTTAACACATATATACACTGTATAAAATTGTCATGTATATGGAATATTCAATTTTGAAATAAAATTTAAATGAAGTTGAAATCATTTTGAAATGAATTTATAGACGAATTTATAAAATACGATTTGAATAGAAATCGACGATATATACATTATATATATTTAATGGCCAGAATAGAACGCACCGCGCAGCGACCGCTCGCGAATTTCGACCATTGACTTCAAATTGACGTTACGGGTGATTAGATCCTCGGATTCTCCTAAAACCGGAACTGTTGGGTTCGTATCGGAAAGAGCTTTCCAATGAATATAAGAAATTTTAAATTTAACGGATGGATTTTGAATTATGTCCAAATCAAATTTGGAAAAGGTCGCTATGGATACACTTCGGTGGCCGATGTTGGAAACCGACTGTAATGGCCTTAATAAAATTATTAAAAGTATGGAAATATTGTGTAAAATCATAATATATGATTTGGAAAGATTTTGGATGAAAAATTCCAAGTTTGAGAAGATAAAAATATATTTTTATCGAAATGAACTAGTTATTAACTAGAAATAATCCAATTATTTTTAGAAATACATAAATTGGATTGGAAAATGGGTTTTAAAATAACCAGATGAATTGGAATGGATTTGAATGGAAATAATCTTCGGAATATTTCGATATGGGATTCCATGATTATACAGATATTGTGGAGGAATTTGTAAGATATATATATATCGCTATTCCCAATACGATATTTGTTGGTTTCAGAATTTGATATTGAATATAAGCCGATATTATTTCTATTCAGAACCTTGTATTTGATATCAAATTGGATTTTGGGTTTGTCATGAATGATGTCTTCATTAACACTGTTCTTAAACCTAATTGAGAAAAGAATAAATCTTTTAATTAAGATTTCATGAAGTTTAAAAATTAATTAATATTTAATTAGAATTGAATTGAAATTGGATTTTTGGTTTATCATGAACAATATTTTAAATAAAATTCGTTCTTTAACCCAATTAATAGTGAAGATATGATTTGGAATATATAAATCTTTTTATTAAGATTTAATGGAAATTTTCCAAATTAAAGCTTTCCAATTTAATATATTAAATTGGAATTGAATGGAATTCGATTTGGTAATAATCGAGATAAGCTTCTGTGAATGAAGACCGTTACTATGTATGGAATTTAAGAGGCTTTGCCATTATTCCATTTATAGCATTGGTTTGATTCAGAAATTTATATTGATTATATGCTGTTATGATTTCTGTATAGATTCCATTTTTATGGAAGAAGGATTTGGGTTTATCTTTAATTAGATTTGGAGAATATATTTGGGTTTATCGTGAATTGTGTTTTAAATAACATACCATTTGCAAACAAATTAAACAATTATAAACAACTGTAAAATCCGTTCAGCTTTCCTAAACAACAAGGATTGTTGTAGAGGGTGTCGAACTCTAAGACCAAAAATATTCAAACTAGTAAATCCAATCAAGTTATTCCATAATTTTGATTGGTTGAAAACACAGAAAATAATAGAAATTAAATAAAAGAGAGTTTTATATGATTAAAAAAAGCAATTAGGGAGCAATGACATAGATTAAATTATCATGAATTAATAACCAAACAGATTAATCATATCTAATTCATGTTTCTGTCACAGACATGAATCAATGCTTATTAGGTTTTTGGAAACAAATATGTGAATAACGAAAAGTATAGCCTATACAGGAGCTCAGCTCTTAAACAACCATAGGCTATCAGGACAGATTTAGTATTATTTCTAAAACCCTAAATGTTAGATCTAAATCTGATAAACGTTAGTTCGAACTCGAATATACCATGTGAAGGAGCATAGCTCTTAAACAACATAGAGTATGAAGGTTTAGATCCAATCCTTGGTTTAGATCTAGATCTATATACATGAAGTTCTAATCACTTTTGCTATGTGATTCATATTGAATCTCATCTAAGCGCCATCAGCCCCTAATTAAAGGAGATTAGCTAGACATAGCTAAAGAAGAAGAGAAAAAAAACATAAATAAATTACAATAAAAAGTAAAGAGAAAGGAAGAAGAATGATTTTATTCTAAGAGAAGGATTACAGAATAAAACACAATGTGTAATTTTAAATGAACAAGATACAAGTGCATTTATAGCTGATATAACAAAGACTACTTGGCTAATTACACAATGTGGGACTAAAAATTTAGCCCAAATAACACGTAAGCTAGTGTGAACGAAGCTGTGGAGTGAGATGCCTTGAAAATGAGCTAATGTGAACGCAGTGGTCAAGCTGTGGAGTGAAAGGCCTTGCCAATGAGCCAATTTGAATGCATCATGAGTCTTTAGTGAGCCAAAACTTCCTAACTGAACTCTATTTGCAACTGTTCTTCAAGATTTACTCTTCAAGCTTTAGAAATATCAAACTTCACTCTTTTTAACCAAATTCTTCATGCTTTATCCATTAAATGCTCTTAACCATGTTTTTTATTAACAACCTGAAAACACAGCTATAAATGCATAGTATCAATTATTTTAAATATAATATAAGATAAATAAGCGGATAAAATATACATATTTATGTGTATATCAAATACCCCCACACTTATCTTTTTATTCATCCTCGAATAAACTAAACTAAGATATGTCACACTTTCGTAGGAAACACGATTGCATTTAGCATATGCAATAAGCCGTTAAACCCCTAGGTGTACCTAGTAGGACGAATGTGGTCTCGTGAGGGTTTTCAGCGGATACTACCCACAAAATCCAAAGCGTCTTATGTACGCGGATTAATAAAACAATATATTTAAGGTCTTTCACATTCCATGGACTTTACCTAACTTCATTAATAACAATTTAGTCCCAAATTGTCCATCCCATTATTGGTGCAAAAATGAATATATTTTTTCAAAATGAATCGTAATTCCTTGATAACACTTTAATTGTCTTGAAGGTTAAGAGCGTAGTGTCAACCAAAGTTCAACACGTCGAGAACGTGCACCCAATCATTTATTTTCTTTTCTTTTGAATAATTTTGCACCAGTGTAACTGTATTGTATTGGATATAAGTTATGCATAGATGAAGGAAAATTTTGTAAGTTCTAAAAATATTATTGATAAGAGGGCAAGCGTATTAGTTGAACTTCAAGCTACAAAAGATAAAGTCATACTAAGGCACATATAAACATGTTTGTTTCTTTTCATCTCCTCAACTACAATCCTCGCTTCTAAGTATGGTATGATGGATGTGGATGGAATGGAAATGAATGCTTTATAGTCAAGAATGATGGATGACTATTTATTCTGAGAGATTTTCTCTTCAATGCATTTTTTTTCTTTTTTCTTCTTCTTCTTTTTTCTTTTTGCATGATGAATGATGAGCGGAGATGGAATGGAATGATACCATACCGTATATTATTTCATTTGATTCCTCCTTTACTAAGCGAATCATAACCCACACTTCATGAAAGGAACGTTTTGTGCCCTAGTTACTTTACTTCTATAACCCTAATTCAACACACAAGTCTAGATTGATGTTATATAAAAAGCTGAAAGGAAAGATAAGCAAAGTTTCGTAAGATAGATAACCCATATAAATTAAAATGTGGTATTTGGTTATCCTACCTTAAAACAAGTACGGAGTGAGTAGTGTAATATTGGTATAAAAAGTGATGTTTTTGAACCTTTGAAAATAAATCAGTACAAGGTTCTTAAGTATACCAATATAAGAAAAAATTGTCGAAACATGGATGTAATTCGACTAAAACTTGGGTTTGAATAATGTGGGGTATTGAAGAAGAATGCAACAATGAGTCATTTCTCCTTATTTGGGCCATGTGGATTTTAGAACTTACGATTTTGAAAATTTGAGTGAAAAAAATATTATGCATGAAAAAACGAACTCAGAAAATCCAACTAATGTACATGCAAAATCTTTATTATTTGATGATTTTTTATATTATTTTTACTTGCACATTCTAACATGTATAATAAGGGTTGAGAAGTTTTCTCCAGAACACGACTAACGTCTGCATAGTCTCAAGCTAGCATCTTAAAAAGACACATTACAACTCAATGAATAAATAATGTTCATTCCCATCACCCAACAATTCAGCTTATCAAACAAGAATGAAGGTGTTATTTATGAATTTAAGTTAGTCCTTGCTCAACGAATGACCTGGTTCATAAAATTTGATTGCTGGTGTAATGTAAATTCCCCCACTGTGATACCCCACGTCCGCTAATGTCACTCATTAAGGAAATGCATTAAGTTTCATGAAGCGTTGTAGGTAAACAGACACAGAATAATTACAAGACAGATATAAATAAGATAGCAATGGAAATTTCAAATTTTTATTTCAACATAAAACATAATACCGTAGCTCATAATTGCCATAAGTCATAAAACCATTACAACAAAATACTTCTGTCTTGCATCATCAGAGTACATAGGTATTAAAGAAAAACATTATTCCCCAATAAAAAGAGTAAGCCACAGTAGAGACAAAGACTTAAGCCATACTCCAGAAGTAGCTTCCAGCAAGATGATATCTAAGTCCTGGCTAAGCCTGAGTGTTTCCTCCCTGAGAACCTTGGGGGGGAGGGGAACAGAAGAGAGAGGGAAAAACAAAGGGGTCAGACATAAAGTCTGGCGAGTCTAGTTACTTTTAGCCAGTAAATAAATAAAGGTGAACATGACAGGCATAAAGTGGGTAAGAGAGGTCATTATATAAATGGTAAGTGTGACCAGGCAGATAAGGTAAGGTGTACACATATTTCACTAATGACTACTCTGCACTATTACTAGTATAACTAAAGTTAGATGATCCCTTCCACAATAAGTTGGTAGATTTAGGGTATACGTCCAAGTGTAACCTAACCATTACCCTAATCAATCGGCTCCCTATTCCATAGATACCTTGTGCTGGCCCTACAGTAGGAGGTATCACTTTCTAAAGTGGCAACCCAAGAGGTAAACAACCATATCTACTGGTGTCACGGTCGTCTTAGCCCCCTCTGCCCAGCCCATGCACACACATGTCCCTGGTCAGTTTGCGCCGTCCACACCGTCCGTCCCATTTAGATCTCTTACAATCAATCAGTAAGTGTGCCCTTATCTTTTCCTAGTACAGAGTTCTTAATTTGATACCTACTCTGAGTTACTGATTGAAATGGGTCCCACACAATATGATACAAGCTCTCCCCTTTGTCTTGTATTCCCACTAGGTTTTTCACTGACTATGTATACCCCTAGGTGTCTTTAATTACATAGTCCTATACCAGTTATGCTTACCCTAAAGGGTGTGTTTAATTACATAACTTTATTCTATTTTCCACTGGCTATGTACACCATCAGGTGTCTTTAATTACATAACCTTATTGGGTTAAGTTTGTGGGCCTATTTATCTATATATTACCCACTCCTTCTAATTTACATAACCCACCCACTACTCATCCAGTTTTACTTAACCCTAACTTAAGTTCATAGTCATACAACCTTTATGACTTAAATTAGGTTAAGTAGTCCAATTCTATTACCATGTCCAATTATGGTTTCATACTGGGTTAGACCTCCCGCATTAGGCCTGCAACATGTGGATGTTGGATATGCCGGTCGGGTCCGGGCAGTCTTATTCCACAGTTGGGCCTAACCTCGTGTCTTAGCCCGATTCGTATTTACGTACTTAGACCTTCCACATCAGGTTCAACATTAGTGGCTGCTGGATATGTCGGTCGGGTCCGGGCAGACTTCCACCACTAATATAACCTAACCTCGTGTCATAAGTACAATTACAATTCCTAATTGTAATTACTGACATTCCATTTTTAATTAATTTACCAATTAATTAATCATTTCCTTTTATAGGTGTCAATACCTATTTTGCAACAATAATTTGAATTACATATCCATAAATGGTCATATTCAAATTATGTCATTTTTACCCAAATTTACCTATGTATTATAGGTGATTATTTCTCCCTATTTGAATTATATGTCCAACTTATATAAACATTATATAAATTAAACCAAATATAAATCCCCTTTTTCCCCGTTTCTTAACTAACGTGATCGCATGTATTTTGGCATCATCGAGGCTACAAAGTAGCCTCGCCATAACAATAAAAAGGGAGTGACAAAGGTGATAGTTTCAACACAGTTTTGGCATAAGCATGACAACAGGGTTAATGGGCATGTAACCATCATAACATGGTGAACACAGAGCTGATGAACTCGTGGCAACTACAATGTCAAAGTCAACATAACATGGTTTAAATTTGTCATTTAGATGTCTAACAAAATTAGGGTGACATAGTAGCATGATTAGATCTAAAAGGGTGGCATCACATGTCAAGTTTACAACATATTGTGATTACTACAACATAACAGGTGAAAGGTGATTAGCATAAAGGATTAGATCTAAGTTAACAAGTTCGCATTTCCCACAGTATAGTTGCAACTCAAGATCTACATAGTCAGCATAGTAGAATGTCCATAATCATATTGGATACGGGGATAATGACATAATAAACTTGCACAAGTTCATGATTTACAATATATACCCAATTCATACTCTATCATAATTCACATTTATCCATTTAAACCTAAAAGTGACTAGAAACTCACAGTGTTAGGTTCAGAAAATTCAGAGTGAGAGAGATCTGAATTCTGAATAGCTAAACTAGTTGTAGTAGACTTTGATTCTGTTTCAATTTGCAACCCGACAGCATATGGCCTCTATGATCTCTAGTGGATTGCAATAATAATTTGAATTACATATCCATAAATGGTCATATTCAAATTATGCCATTTTTACCTAAATTTACCTATGTCATTATAGGTGATTATTTCTATGTTTCCCTATTTGAATTATATGTCCAACTTATATAAACATTATATAAATTATGCCAATTATAAACCCCTTTTCCCCCGTTTCTTAACTAACGTGATCGCATGTATTTTGGCGTCATTGAGGCTACAAAGTAGCCTCGCCATAACAACAAAAAGGGAGTGACAAAGGTGACAGTTTCAGCATAGTTTTGGCATAAGCATGACAACAAGGTGAATGGACATGTAATCATCATAACAGGGTGAACACAGAGCTGATGAACTTGTGGCAACTACGATGTCAAAGTCAACATAACATGGTATAAACTTGTCATTTAGATGTCTAACAAAATTAGGGTGACATAGTAGCATGATTAGATCTAAAAGGGTGGCATCATAGGTCAAGTTTACAACATATCGTGATTACTACAACATAACAGGTGAAAGTTGATTAACATAAAGGATTAGATCTAAATTAACAAGTTCGCATTTCCCACAATATAGTTGCAAGTCAAGATCTACATAGTTATCATAGTACAATGTGCATAATCATATTGGATCCCGGGATAATGACATAATAAACTTGCATAAGTTCATGATTGACAACATATACCCAATTCGTACTCTATCATATTCACATTTATCCATGTAAACCTAAAAGTGACTAGAAATTCATAGCGTTAGGTTAAAAAAATTTAGAAAGAGAGAGAGAGAGAGATCTGAATTCTGAATAGCTAAACTGATTGTAGTAGGCTTTGATTCTGTTTCAATTTGCAACCCGACAGCATATGGCCTTTATGATCTCCAATGGAGAAAATAAGATAATAGGGGACCATATTTATAGCCTAGAACCAATGAACCAGACCTAGAATCAAGTCTAGGTATGTAAAACGAATTTTCCCAGATCTGTCCGGGGGGGGGGGGGGGGTCGACACCCCTATAGGGGGTTGACACCTATGTCGACACCCCTATAGGGGGTCGACACCCACGAGCGGGAATTTTCCTACTCAGCCCTCTTTGGCCCAATTTTGATTTTTGAATTGTTTTTTAGGGTTCTGGAATTATATATATATATATATATATATATATATATCTTATGCGTAAACAAACTTCGAACCCTCATAACTTTTTCATACGGTATCCGTTTTATGCAAACCAAATGTCCGTTCTGACCAGAATTTCGAGACGAACGCAATAGCATAGTTTGTTCCCTCTAATTCCGAATGTCAATTTAATTATTATTTAATTTATCCTCTTTTAATGTCGTTAAAATTTGGGGTGTTACACCCACACTTGAGTGTAACTGTGTCCCCACAGTCGTTAATCAGACATATCTTAGTGAAAGGGAAAAAATAAGAGGGCCAGCATGATTTATCGGGTACACGTGCAGAAAATAAGCAGTCATCGAATAGATGAACCGGTCCACAATGGACCAATAGATAAGCCTCATTAAGATGATGAGACACAGTTTAAGCACAAAAAACCAAATCATAAAGAATTTCTATATCACGTTTTAGATTTGGAAAAACAAATTTTGTTTTTTGAAAAGTTTGAGTTGCTAATTTTAAAATTTTGTGCTTGTAATTGACCCTAAATTCAAATTGAATTTCTGTAGCAGCTAAAAAGAGGTCATTGAGCCGAGGTTTAATAAAAGTTTCAAAAACAAAATTTGATTTGTTTATATGATGTATAAATTGAGAGACATGTGCATCACTCTCACCCCCACACTTGTTTGAGAAATATTGTTCGGTTTTGCTTTGAGATTTGAAATTTTGTTAACTAAAGGTTCATTCATAAACCTAAAGTTAAAATCAAACAAATGAATTTTTAGTAAATTTCGAAATCGTGTTTTCTCAAAAATAGTGTTATTCCAAAAAGAGTTCATATACTGCAAAAATTTATCATTGAAAAACAAGTGATCACAATGAAGTTCAGTTGAAATGATCAAGTCGCAAGGGGTTTCAATAGTTTCAGAAAAAATGTCATCGTGTTTAAGACACATTCAGCAGTTTTGTTGCTGTCAACCTCACAGATTTCAAGATTTTCAAATGTTTCATTTTCAATTTCAGACCCAACAACGTTATCGTCAATCGGTTCAAGAAGTTTTAGCTCATCAAAGTCATCCTCATCTAAACAGTTGTCACAAACTTCGTCATTTCTTTTAAGTTGACAATTTAAAGTTGCTAAATTTACAAAATTTTCAGAATCTGAGAGAGGAAGATCAAATTGAAGATTGACGTCTTCGTTTTAAGAGAATTTTAATTCAAACCAATTACATAGATTTCAACAACTTCATTAAGATTTTCATCAATTTCAAAAGCTGTTAGTTGAAAATTTTCGATTTCAGTAAGAGTTGAATTCTCAGCAGAAGCATCCGTTTGAGTTTCACAGAAATCAGTGTTTTGCACAAGAGATTTTTCAAAATTTTCATTTTCAACCACACTCGTATCATCAGAATCATCAATAATCGTTATGTAATGTTGTGTCGAAGTTACTGACTGATTACTGATTTCAAAAGAAGCGTTGACAGAAACTTTTTTGTCACTAGATTGGGATTTAAAGTTGTTGTACAAGTCCGTAACTTCAGCTATAAGAAGAGCAATTTGATAAAGTATCCTAGGAATTTCAGGGCAACTTAGTTTGATATCTGTTATTTTTTTAGCTAGTTCTTCGAGGTTAGTCAAGCCAAATTTCCTGAAATCCTTAAATTCATCAACATCGTCTATTCCTTCCAGTAACTGATTTTTTAGATTTTGCCAAAGTTCAGTAGCGTATCGAGCCAGTTGTTGAATGAGACGCATGTTTTTGGTATTTTATTTTTAGAGTCTTGCTTTTCATAAAGTTTGCGCCCATTCCTTGATTTCCTCACGATAAATCCAAATCTCATGCATTAATTGATCAATTTCACTCATGCTTTCGTCAAGAAAATTGGTAGATACATTAGACTTCAAAATGTTAGTTTTTAGATTCGTTGTTCCTATGTGTTCCTCACTGGTTGATCTTAAAAGCTCATCCACCTCATCTCTTAGAAGTCGTCCATTATTTATTTTCCACAACCAGCATCGCTAAATTTAGCTTGTTCGCAACATATTTTTCATATTCGATAACCAAACTTATACCTCCACTCGTATTATGAAAATCATTTTGGTTTTCAAAACTTTCGTTGAAACCCGTGTTGAAATTGTTTTGAAATTCAGCATTTTGCTTAGCCATTTGTGCTAAATGTCGAGTAACCGCAGATAAATTCTCCTCAATCAAAAATTTTCAGCTTGAAATTCATTTTGATTTGAATCGTAACCAAAATCGTTTAAATTTTGGAAAGAATTGCAATTTTGGTTATACATGGGGAAAACGCACATAACTAGAAGAAGAGAGTCTTTCATCGAAAAATCAGTTGCAAAAGTTGTGGTTCTAAAGAAGCTCTTCAAAAAATATGTTAAAATTAACAACTTCGGATTATATTAATACAAGTCTGGGCCAGGTTCGGACAGGGATTACCAGTGTGCCACGAATCACCGTAGAAACACGACTGAAGGTTTAAGAACCTGTTTGAGTTCTAGACTCTACCGTTCCTTAGACACCTCAGAGAGTATCAATCCTAATTGTCAATTTAACAAATATTTTGTCTTATAAGCTTTGGGGAATTCTCGATTTGATTTCAAAAATAATTTATTTCAAAAACAAACTTTTCAATTTATCCCACATTCGATTTAAAATTTCCAACCACACATCAACAGGCAGAATAATCAATCACAGAATAATAAATTGCAGAAATAAAAAATTTACAAGCAAGCCACGACACCGATAGAAATTTTTTACAAGCAATTTCTATATATTTTTCTTTGCAGCAGAGCACCTTTAGAGTTTAGAAATCACTCACTTAGATCGGCAGTCCGTCCAGTGCAACTGAGCAGCGCTATGGCATTCACACCCCACTTGGTGTGCAACCGCTCCATCCCAAATCTGTTTGCCAATCGCTTGGCTGAACTTTTCGGTTCTCATTGGCCTATGAATTGATTTTTTTTCTTTTTTTTATAGAGAAAATTAGAATGAAAACAAAATGAAACTAAAAAATCAAATGAGTGAAAAACAAAATGAAAACTAAACTAAACTAACCCTAGTTAAACAAAAGAAAGATGCTTTAAAAAACGAGATAAAAAAAAACTAAATAGGAATTGAAACTAATCTTACAAAACTAAAAAAATAAGCTTAAAAAAAATGGGCTTAACAAAAATTGAAAATTCAGACTAAATCCACTAACCTAAACAAAAGAAAACTGCACTCAAAAATTCAGAAGAAAGTTGGAGTAAATAAAACGCACACAAACCAAAGCCGTGATCCACAGGTGCCCCTTAGAAAGAATTCACGCCCCTTGTTTTGTTTAAAACAGATGACCACGCCACACAACAATAAATTACCACACCAACGTTTAAATTAAAATCTGGTTCACTACCCTAAACTTAATAGCTGGAAAAACTCAATGGTACACGCCAAAAGAAGGCCATGCACCCAGACCAATTTCAGAAAGTAGCTACCACGCCCAAAGATAAGAAAATAAACCCAAAAGAAAACGCCCGCCTCCCTTTTATAAGTAACAAGCCAAGCCCTAACAAATGACCATGCTGCATCTGATTCTTGACAAATCCCGAATCACTCTCTTTTTTTTTCAATTGAAATTGATTTCGATTTAAATCAAAATTGGTTCCAAATCAGGTACGAGTGGATCGGAAACTTCGATTTTGGATTCTGAACTTTGAATTTGGTGATTTGATGAACTGGTGGTATGCTATTCAAGCATTCGATTTGGGTTCTTCGGCCGGTTCGAGTTTGGGAAGTATACGAAAAAACGATGGCAGATGCTTTGGATTTCGGTAAATGACTTTTTGTTGAAAGTGTGTGGCCTTCTTTTTGGAAATATAAGGAGTTGAGGATTGTAGTGTATGGGAGAGAAAGTTCACGCGGTTTGATGAGGTTTTATGGATAGCACTTGTACACAAGCATGAGATAAGGACTTGAAGTTTTGGGGGACTTGTTGCAGTGTTGTGGTTGTTATGGGTGGTGTTTGAAAGCTTAAATGGGAGTGATGAAGGATGGTGAAGGATCTGGACTTTGAATAGGTAGATGGTGTAGGAAAGTAGGGATGTTTACAAGTTGTGTTGGAGGACAGGGGCGTGGATGATGAAGTGGTATTGAGGCACTACTTGTCGGAGGAGCAGAAAGGGGTTGGTTGATGAGTTTAGTAATGATCTTGGGTCCGTTTGGTTTGTCTTGCAATGCTTTTGCAAGTGGAGGTGCAGTTGTAGGGAATATTGCAAGATAGTGGAGAAGTTTTAGGTGATTTTTTGGTTATAGGGTGACGGTCTAACAGATGACACGATGGTTGAATTTCAGAACTGGTTTGAGTAAGGTTTCGGGTTGGTTAAGAATTGGTTCGTGATGAGGGCAGGGTGGATTTGCGGTTTGGGTTGGTAGTAGTTGATGATCACTGTGTGAACTGGAGTATGGTTGTGTGTATGCTATAGGAGAGGAGCAGGCTTGTATGAATTTAGTGTGGAAGTTAGAGGCTGGTTTGAGTAGATTGTTTGAAGGGGCTAAATTGAGGTAGGACGGTGGCGGCGGAGGAGGAGATGATGTCGGGGGAGGGTATGTTGAACTGTGAAGTTGGTGGAAAAATTAGTGGGTTCTGGATTTCTCGAGGAAGAGAGGGTTTTGATGTGGTTTGAATTGGCTGTAGAGGGAGTTTTTTCTGGTATTTGCGGATGGTGTTCTGGACTGTGATGGTGATGAGAGGGAAGAAGCTAAGCGTGATGGAGGGTGGTTTTGTGTTGGTCTGAAGTAGGTTTGTGGTTTTTTTATGTGAATGGGAACAGAAGAATTACGTAGCAAAAGGAAAAAAATTGGAAAGATTTTATTTATTTATTTGTAATAATAGTGAAAAGGAAAGAAATTGGTAGAAGATAGGAAAGAAATTAGAAAATAAATGGCAAGTAATAAGTAAGGAAAGGGAATCAAAGAAAATTATTATTATTTTACTTGTAGAAAAAGAAATGTAAAGATGGGAAAAGGAATAAGAAAGGAAACAAATCAAACAAAAATTGCAATTCTTTTTTTTATATATATATAGAGATTGTTATATCAATAATTTAATACCAAATCAACTAGCAAAGATTTTTTTTCTATCTATGAAGGAAAAGAGTTTTTTTTTATATTGGAAATATAAGAAAATAAACGGAATATATATATATATATATATATTATGAAGAAAAATACAAGAGAAAAAAAACCCGAAGGATTTAGTAACAAAAATTATCTTGGTCCACGGCAACGGCGCCAAAATTTGTTTGCGACGAAATTAAACAATCGCAAACAACTGTAAAATCCGTTCAGTTTTCCTAAACAACAAGGATTGTTGTAGAGGATGTCGAACTTTAGGACCAAAAATTTTTAAACTAGTAAATCCAATCAAGTTATTCCATAATTTTGATTAGTTGAAAACACAGAAAATAAATAAAAGATAGTTTTATATGATTAAAGAAAGCAATTAGGAACAATGACATAGATTAAACTAACATTAATTAGTAGCCAAACAAATTAATCATATCTAATTCATGTTTCTGTCAAAAAATGAATCAACACTTATTAGTTTTCTAGAAACAAATATGTGAATAACGACAAGTATAGCGTATGCAGGAGCTAAGCACTTAAAAAACCATAAGCTATCAGGACAGATTCACTATTATTTCTAAAACCCTAAATGTTAGATCTAAATCTGATAAACGTTAGATCGAACTCGAATATACCCTGTGAAGGAGCATAGCTCTTAAACGGCATAGAGTATGAAGGTTCAGATCTAGATCTACATACATGAAGTTCTAATATCTTTGGCTATGTGATTCATATTGAATCTCATATAAGCGTCATCAACCCCCTAATTAAAGGAGATTAGCTAGACATGGCTAAAGAAGAAGAGAAAAATAAAATAAACAACATCAATAAATTACAATAAAAAGTAAAGAGAAAGGAAGAAGAATGATTTTATTCTAAGAGAAGGATTACAGAATAAAACCCAATGTGTAATTCTAAATGAACAAGATACAAGTGTATTTATAGCTGATATGACAAAGACTACTTGGCTAATTACACAATGTGGGACTAAAGATTTAGCCTAAATAACACATAAGCTAGTGTGAACGCAGCTGTGGAGTGAGATGCCTTGCAAATGAACTAATGTGAACGTAGTGGTCAAGCTGTGGAGTGAGAGGCCTTGCAAATGATCCAATGTGAACACATCATGAGCCTTTAGTGAGCCAAAACTTCCTAACTGAACTTTATTTGCAACCGTTCTTCAAGATTTAAACTCTTCAAGCTTTAGAAATTTCAAACTTCACTCTTTTTAACCAAATTCATCAAGCTTTATCCATCAAATGCTCTGAACCATGCTTTTTATCAACAATCTGAAAACACAACTATAAATACACAGTATCAATTATTTTAAATATAAAATAAGATAAATAAGCGGATAAAATATACACATTTACGTGTATATCACATATGTTCTTTAACCCAAGTAAAAGCAGGATTAATTTTCCTAAAATTGAATAATCATTAAGTAATGATTTTTTAAGATTGAAACTAAGCAGAGTATTAATAAATCTTTAATTAGATTTGGAACGGATAAATGGTAATTAAATTTTCCAAAATATGAGATGTGGTATAAACCGAATATACTTGGTTTTTGATATTCATTGTTATGGATGGAATGTTTGGATTGTGCTCGACTAGTTTATGAGCAAAATATGCTTTTACATTTAGCATTGGGTTGGGTAGAAATATTTGTATGCCAACATCTTGTGAAACACTTCACGATTTGACTATGAGATGTTTAGCGATGTTGTTGAGTTCATTTCAAATTTAATAACTGATTTTGAAATGATATTTTTCTTAAGTGAAAAGAAATGTATTCCCGATTATGGATAGAGAAAGTTTTATAAAATGTTTTATAAAACAGAAAGGATGTCGAGGGCTAAACCCGATGATTTCGAAATGATTTGGAAGTGTATTATGGTTTTACATTGTGGTTCATTGTGACGGCCCGCCCCGCACCAGCCGACATTTCCTCCAAAAGTGCGATGTACACATGCCTGACTAGCACGGAACGGTCGCCAAGGAAAGGAAAGAAGAGAATGAACTAATTGAAAACCTGTAGAATGTCTCACAGTGCATGAAACAAAATATAATAATAATATACTTGGCATTAAACAAGAGACACAGTGCATAAGCTGATAACTAAAACCAACATCAACATCATCATCAGAGTAGCGGAAATCCAAATACAGCTTATTACAACTTTCCAAATTACTGTCCCTAAACAAAAGAAAGAAAGGTACACCACTAATGCCCAAAGTAGTGACCGCAGCAACACAGGGAGAATATCTATATATATGTACCATACGTGGAAGCCTCCTGCTCGTCTCCGGTACAGCTACTCATGCATACCACCTAACCTGTCTCTAGTCTGCTCGTGAGAGCACCCAGAGTAATAAGAAGAGACATAAAACTCTGGGTCAGACAAAAAGTTTGGTATGAGCGATAAGCAGAAAAACAGAACAATAACAGGTATACTAAACCATACCTGAACCTGGACCTGCAACCAAAGAGTTAGCACTACATACCGTACAATACTCTAAGGTGCCACTAAACAGACGGTGTAAAGATAACGGGGGTGGGGGTGTGCGTGTCATAGTGATGGCAAACAAATCAAACATAGCAACCATCCTCACATCTCTCACTCAGTGCGTAAAGCATACGATATCCACCACTTTGATCACTAGACCCATCGAGGAAATGACGGAGTTCGACTTGTACAACTACTGCTACCACCAAGCTTATCACATGGGATCATGACCAAACCCTTTCAAATGACCCCACTTCATTGGTCTATAGCTCTTTAGTCGTACCTAGGCCACTGTGGCCCTGAATCCGTCCACGTACCTACCATACATAGTGATCCAAAGTCATAGACATCGACAACCCCTTAGCACACGCCCCGCAGCAAACCCAATCATGAAGTTCACTCGTTGGTTCCCATCTGGATCCAGAGTATAAACTTCTCATTCGGACTACCTTTGCATCTCGGGTTTGGTCTTCTCCGGATCGGGTCGGTCCTTTAGTCATCATTGGTTCGGTTCGTGGCATCCTCCCTCCATTGGTTCGGATCGTGAGCTCCCCTTCAGGTCGGGTCGGGTTTCTCCACCCTGATCAGCTCGTGGTCTCCATCTGGTCCGGTTCAGAGTACATTTGTTTGTGTCGTGGAAGGTTATTCGGTCAGGTGCTCCCATTCGCAAATGGGTACCTCGGTTCGTGGGCACCAGACGGTTCGGATCGGCTCCCTTGGCTTGAGCAGCAACTCGTGGAGTTCTCCTGGTGAGCGGGTCGGGTCGGAGATAGGTTCCTGGATCACTAGCTGGTCGAGGCGCTTCGGATCGGATCGTGCAACCATTCCAGGTTGGGTCGTACTCCCTCTATCGGGTCGGGTCGAGCTTCCCCCATCCGATCCGGTTCTGCACAGTTTCCTGCACTTTGTCCAGCAAGCTGTTTACGCCATTCGACGGCGTTTTCGACCAATCTAACACTTGTAGAAAATCATCAATCATACCATGCAGTCATAGCAATATGTACAACTAATCATAAATACCAAAACAACAACCATAGCATGTAAAATGGATCAAACATAGCCAAAATCCCATATTTTCCCTTAAGCATGTTTAGGGAAATCTAATGATATGATTAGCAAAACTTAACCAAATTAACCCAAACTTTAAACAGAAGTCTAAAACATCATTTCGAATTTTATAAACATTTTTCCAGAATTTTATCATGTCTAATTTCGTTAATCACCACTAATTACCCTTAATTAACCGTAATTAGTGCAAAACTTTGCAAATCACTCACCTTTGCCACAAATAAACTTTAGATCTGAAATGATTCTATGTTTTGGCACTGTTCCCCAAGCAACACAGTTGCTCTATCTCAATCTCTTTGCTAATCCGCCTCAATTTGATGTAGATTAGGCCAATACTTGATTAAACGGTGATTAGAAGGTGTTTTAGATGTTGGATGCCATGGCTAGGTTGAGAGGAACGAATAGTGGCGGCTGAAAAATGAGAAAAAGGTATTCTCTAACCCCTAACAGCCCTTTTAAACTTCTAATCCCGAAATTCCCCTTTGGGCCTGCCTGTTAATCACCCGGTTAAGCCCAATTAAGCTGTTTTTCACCATTTGAAACTTGTTTCAGCCATATCTCCCAAATGGTGAGTCCGTTTGGCTAATGTGACCACTCTACGGAAAGGTAAACCATCATCCGAATTCAATGGAAGTGGTTTCAGGTCAAAATTCCTTTTTAGTCAAAAGTTATGGTCAAAACAAGATCAGTTAGGGGCAAAACGGTCATTTAAAAATCGACAAAAATCATGAACATGGGAAATGACCCCAATAGTCGTCTCCCAAAGTAACATGACCATACGGCCCTCCATGACGATGGAATAAATATTCTACGGTCCTATGATGCGTAGAATGCGGGTCGTTACACTCTTCCCCCTAAGAAATTTCATCCTCGAAATTCCTTAACCCAAAACATACAAAAGATCCCGCATGCCTACCAGTCATATACAACAATCTATCATGCAAAACAAACAAAACAAATCCATCCTAGCATGCGGAAAGACTAAATTGAAACTGTAATCTTACCAGGCGAAGAGTTCCGGATTCATTTTCCTAATGCTCTCCTATGTCTCCCAAGTACAGTCATTCTCATTCTCACCCCACTGAACTTTGACTAATTTCACCGCCTTTCTTCGAAGCCGCTTCGTATGGTTCCCAACAACACGCAAAGGCATGCGGTTCCCAACCGCCTCAGGTTCAACCTCGATATCATCCAACTGGTCAGGTGAAATAGCCACATTGGGGCCGTGCACGAATTTCCTTAACTGGGAAACATGAAATACATTATGAACTCCTACCATCTTCTCTGGTAATTCAACTTTACATGCCAAATTCCCAATTTTCTCTAAAATTGGGAATGGACCAACGAATCTTTGTGCTAACTTGCCTCTCCTGCCAAATCGTATCACGCTCTTTAACGGAGATGTCTTGACAAACACCAAGTCGCCAATGGAGAACTTTAAATCTCTTTTCCTCTTATCGGCATAACTCTCCTGCCTATCCTGGGTAGCCTTCATTCGTTGTTGGATAACCTTAATCTTGTCTGATGTTTCTCTTATTACTTCTGGTCCAAGCACATATTTCTCACCGGTCACTAACCAACATGACGGTGAGTTGCACGGTCTTCCGTATAAAGCTTCAAATGGAGCCATACCAATACTGGATTGATAACTATTATTATATGCAAACTCTACAAGGTGTAGATGGTCATCCCATGATCCACCAAAGTCTAATATGCAAGCTTTCAAGAGATCCTCTAATACTTGATTCACCCTCTCTGTCTGTCCGTCGGTTTGAGGATGATACGCAGTACTGAGATGTAATTCTGATCTCAACGCCTCTTGTAAGCTTTTCCAAAATCCACTAGTGAACAACGGATCTCGGTCACTTACAATGCCTTTGCGTATTCCATGAAATCTCACTAGCCACTTTACATATAGTTCAGCTAACTTAGCTGCTGTCCTGTTTGACTTGACGAGTATAAACCTTGCACCCTTAGTCAATCGGTCCACAATCACCCAAATGCTATCATGGCCCGATCTAGTCCTTGGTAACCCATCATTGAAATCCATTGAGACTTGTTCCCATTTCCACTCTGGGATTTCTAATGGTTGCAACAAACCACTAGGCTTCTTTTGCTCAGCTTTAACTAGTTGGAAATTCATGCATTTGGATATAAACTTCCCAACGTCTCTTTTCATCCCTTCCCAGTAGTAGGTCTTCTTCATGTCTTGGTACATCTTGTTACCACCGGGATGTATAGTCAGTTTTGAGTGATGACATTCTCTAAGCACTTCATCTCTCAATCCATTGCCATTGGGCACAACAAGTCTTCCATTCTTTCTAAGCCATCCATCTCGATTAAGCCCATACTTTTTCATCTCTCTGTCGATTCCCATCTCTAACTTTGAGATGATTTCCAATAGGTTAGGATCGTCCCTCTGACTTGAACCAATCCGCTCAATCAAAGTGGGTATGATCGTCAAACTTGCTAACATTTCTGGATCCAACTCGCACTTTGGTCTGAAATCATACCCAGCGATGTACTCCAGTTGCCTCCATTCTAGAAACACAGCCCCTAGACTGGCATGTCTTCTACTCAATGCATCAGCTACTGCATTGCCCTTTCCTGGTGTGTATGCGTTATCGAAATCATAGGAAGCTAAGAATTCTAACCATCTTTGTTGTCGGAGATTTAGATCCTTTTGAGAGAAAAGATACTTTAATGATTTATGATCGGTAAACAACTCGAATCATTCTCCCAAGAGATAATGTCTCCACATCTTCAATGCGAACACGATCACTGCTAATTCCAAGTCATGGGTAGGGTATCTTTTCTCGTGAGGTTTCAGTTGTCGACTTGCATAAGCTACAACCCTACCTCCTTGCATCAACACAGCACCTAGTCCAGTACCACATGCATCCGTATATACCGTCATCTCTTCATTCCCCTTTGGAATGACTAACACTGGTGCACATGTCAACTTTTCCTTTAGACTCTTGAATGCATTTTCACACTTTTCGTCCTAAACGAAAACTTGATTCTTCTTGGTCAACTGAGTCAACGGTGCTGCTATCTTGGAAAAGTCTTGGATAAACTTACGATAATATCCAGCTAATCTCAAGAAACTTCTTATGTCCGTTGCATTCTTGGGCATAGACCAATCTTGTACCGTAGCCACCTTCGCAGGGTCCACGGCAATACCATTCTCTAAAACAACATGGCCCAAGAATCTCACTTCCCTCCTCCAGAAGTGACACTTAGAAAACTTCGCTTTCAGTTGGTGTTTTCTCAACATCTCTATAACTATCCTCAAATGTTCCTTGTGTTCTTCCTCTGTCCTTGAGTAAACCAAAATATCATCCACGAACACAAGAACAAACTTATTCAATTGATCTCTGATACCCTATTCATAAGATACACAAAATATGCTGGTGCATTGGTCATCCCAAATGGCATGACCAACCACTCATAAAATCCAGACGGCGTCCGAAATGTCGTTTTAGCTATACCCTCAGCTTCCACCCTGAGCTGATGAAAACCTGTCGCGAGATCCAACTGGGAGAACACTCTCGCGCCACTTAACTAATCAAACAAATCATCTACCCGCGGTAGAGGATACTTATTCTTTCTCGTCACCTTATTCAACTCGCGGTAGTCTTCACATAATCGACGGGAACCATCGGCCTTGGTAGCAAACACAACTGGTGCTCCCCTCTTAGAAACACTCCTTCTGATAAATCCCTTCTTCAAAAGATCGTTGACTTGCACCCCAAGCTCTCGCTGCTCCCTTGGTGCCATACGACGAAGTGGCATAATAATAGGTCTGGCATCTTTCACTAAATCAGTACGGAACTCAGTCTCTCGATGTGGTGGAAGCTCGGTCACTTCCTCGAAGACGTCCGGATACTGGCCAACAACGGGCAAACCTGACAACTCACTATGCAGGATGTTGAGGGAATTTAGAAACCTAGCCATTACCCCATCACTAGGTAGACCACCAAACACTACCCTCTGCCCATCATCCGCTCTAGCTATCACCAAAAAGAACTCACAGTCTACCACCACCCTGTATCTTTGGAGCCAATCGACTCCCAAGATAATGCCAAACCCAGTAAAGCCCAAAACAAAGCAATCACAAACAAACATGCATCCATGACTCGATAAGACCACATTACGACAAATCATGCTAAGGTTAGTCGAACCACCAATCGGGTTCGTCACTACTAAAGGTCTATCTGCAATCTCGGGCTGCAATCCCAACCTATCTACCAGGTCACTAGATATGAAAGAACTGGAAGCTCCGGTATCAAACAATACTCGAACAACAACATCATAAACAGAAAGCATACCTTGAATAACGACATTCTTTCCCTTCCCCGCCGCAGTTGAGGCATTCGACGAAGAAGGAATAGCATTAAGGGCATATGCTTTCACCATCTGCTTTTCTTTAGGGGGTTGCAGACACTTGCCCTTGTGATGTCCCACTTGGCCACAGTTGAAGCACTTCCTGTCTGCCGGCTTCGCTCGACAATTACTAGCATAGTGACCCTTCTTGCCATAGCTAAAGCACTGAACATCTTTCTTCTTCTTTTGGCCATCCTTATTCTGGTTCTACTTCCTCTTATTCTGAGAACCACTCTTGCCTCCACCGCTTGCTTGCGGTTTTGGCTCCTCTGCAGATGCGACCTCAGTCTTTGACTTAGGGTAAAGACTTTCCGATCTTAAAGCTTTCCCCACAATCGATTCAAACGTCTCATCGATGTGGTTAATAAGCCTTTCCCCCAAGTATCCATCCAAGCAAGTTATGAACTTCTAGTTCTTCTTCTCGGCAGTATCTATTAAGGATAACCCATATTTCGACAAAGTGTCGAATTCGGCAATATACTCCGAGACAGCTCTGCCATTCTGCTTGAGTTCCAAGAATCTCTTAAACAACACTGACTTCTGAGCAGCTGAAATGAACTTATCGCTAAATTGAACCTTAAACTGATCCCAAGTAATCTGATCCTCGGGAGTAGCTTCCTTTATAGCATTCCACCAATTCATTGCCCGTCCTTGCAGCTGACGGGATGCTAGCCTCCTCTTCATCGCATCCTCGATACCCAAGTCTTCGAAGATACGCTCGCTGCTATCCAACCAATCCTGAACATCCGTAGCCGATTCCGTTCCGTGGAATGGCTTCCCACCAAGACTAGTATAATCCTTATTCAGCTTGGCGAAATCGGCCCTAGGCACCTGCACTATTGACCACCACCATTACCAGCATTGGGAGCTGCCCTCTGAACATCTCTAAGCATCTCTCTCATGAGGTCAGTAAACATCGTCTTCATATCGGCGGCATTCCCATTATTGGCTCCCCTACCAGTATCGCTTGCGTATCGGCTCATCGTTTAATCTGCACAGAGAAAACGATTAACTATCCTCTTTGTGGTGTCAGTGCAGTGCGACTTCATCCTTTGCTATACTAATAATATATATAGCTTTTGAAAACAAAAATAATCACAAATACGCGCTCTCATATACGTATTATCTCTCCCTGGTGTCATTCCCTAGGTTAACTACGCAACCTAGAGCTCTGATACCAAATGTGATGACCCGCCCCGCACCAGCCGGCATTTCCTCCGAAAGTGCGCTGTACACATGCCCGACTAGCACGGAACGGTCGCCAAGGAAAGGAAAGAAGAGAATGAACTAATTGTAAACTTGTAAAATGTCTCACAGCGCATGGAACAAAATATAATAATAATATACTTGACATAAAACAGGCGAGACAGTGCATAAGCTGATAACTAAAACCAACATCAACATCATCATCAGAGTAGCGGAAATCCAAATACAGCTTATTACAACTTTCCAAATTACTGTCTCTAAACAAAAGAAAGAAAGGTACACCACTAATGCCCAAAGTAGTGACCACAGCAACACAGGGAGAATATCTATATATACGTACCATACGTGGAAGCCTCATGCTCGTCTCCGGTACAGCTACTCGTGCATACCACCTAACCTATCTCTAGTCTGCTCGTGAGAGCACCCAGAGTAATAAGAAGAGACATAAAACTCTGGGTCAGACAAAAAGTCTGGTATGAGCGATAAGCAGCAAAACAGAACAATAACAGGTATACTAAACCATACCTGAACCTAGACCTGCAACCAAAGAGTTAGCACTACATACCGTACATTAATCTAAGGTGCCACTAAACAGATGGTGTAAAGATAACGGGGGTGGGGGTTTGCGTGTCATAGTGATGGCAAACAAATCAAACATAGCAACCATCCTCACATCTCTCACTCAGTGCGTAAAGCATACGATATCCACCACTTTGATCACTAGACCCATCGAGGTAATGACGGAGTTCGACTTGTACAACTACTGCTACCACCAAGCTTATCACATGGGATCATGACCAAACCCTTTCAAATGACCCCACTTCATTGGTCTATATCTCTTTAGTCGTACCTAGGCCACTGTGGCCCTGAATCCGTCCACGTACCTCCCATACATAGTAATCCAAAGTCATAGACATTGACAACCCCTTAGCATACGTCCCGCAGCAAAGCCCAATCATGAAGTTCACTCGTTGGTTCCCATCTGGATCCAGAGTATAAACTTCTCATTCGGACTACCTTTGCATCTCGGGTTTGGTTTTCTCCGGATCGGTTCGGTCCTTTAGTCATCATTGGTTCGGTTCGTGGCATCCTCCCTCCATCGGTTCGGATCGTGAGCTCCCCTTCCGGTCGGGTCGGGTTTCTCCACCCTGATCAGCTCGTGGTCTCTATCTGGTCCGGTTCAGAGTACATCTGTTCGTGTCGTGGAAGGTTATTCGGTCAGGTGCTCCCATTCGCAAATGAGTACCTCGGTTCGTGGGCACCAGACGGTTCAGATCGGGTCCCTTGGCTTGAGCAGCAACTCGTGAAGTTCTCCTGGTGAGCAGGTCGGGTTGGAGATAGGTTCCTGGATCACCAGCTGGTCGAGGCGCTTCGGATCGGATCGTGCAACCATGCCATGTCGGGTCGTACTCCCTCTATCGTGTCGGGTCGAGCTTCCCCCATCCGATCTGGTTCTGCACAGTTTCCTGCACTTTGTCTAGTAAGCTGTTTACGCCATTCGACGGTGTTTTCGACCAATCTAACACTACTAGACAATCACCAATCATACCATACAATCATAGGAACATGTACAACTAGTCATAAACACCAAAACAACAACCATAGCATGTAAAATGGATCAAACATAGCCAAAACCCCATATTTTCCCTAAAGCATGTTTAGGCAAATCTAATGATATGATTAGCAAAACTTAACCAAATTAACCCAAACTTTAAACAGAAGTCTAAAACACCATTTCGAATTTTATAAGTATTTTCCAGAATTTTATCATGTCTAATTTCGTTAATCACCACTAATTACCCTTAATTAACCGTAATTAGTGTAAAACTATGCAAATCACTCACCTTTGCCACAAATAAACTTTAGATCTGGAATGATTCTCTGTTTTCTCGATGTTCCCGAGGCAACACAGCAGCTCTATCTCAATCTCTTTGCTAATCCGCCTCAATTTGATGTAGATTAGGCTAATACTTGATTAAACGGTGATTAGAAGGTGTTTTAGATGTTGGAGGCCATGGCTAGGTTGAGAGGAATGAATAGTGGCTGCTGAAAATGAGAAAAAGGCATTCCTAAACCCTAACAGCCCTTTTAAACTCCTAATCCCGAAATTCCCCTTTGGGCCTAGCTGTTAATCACCCGGTTAAGCCCAATTAAGCTGTTTTTCACCATCCGAAACTTGTTTTGGCCATATCTCCCAAACGGTGAGTCCGTTTGGCTAATGTGACCACTCTACGAAAAGGTAAACCATCATCCGAATCCAATGAAAGTTGTTTCAGGTCAAAATACCTTTCCAGTCAAAAGTTAAGGTCAAAACAAGATCAGCTAGGGGCAAAACGATCATTTAAAAATCGGCAAAAATCAAGAACATGGGAAATGACCCCAATAATTGTCTCCCAAAGTAACATGACCATACGACCTCCATGACGATGGAATAAATATTCTATGATCCTATGATGCGTAGAATGCGGGTCGTTACATTCATCATGTATCCGATTAGTTGCTATTGATAACGTATCTATTTGGTGGTGGAGAATTTATTCTCTTACTTAACACCCTTCTTTGAGATGTACGAGCTCAAAGGTTATGTGATTAATAGTGACTGATCATATGTGTGAATTGCTGATGTGAACTACCATAGTTTGAAAGAACTTGTGATTATTGTGTTGTGAAATGATTTTCCCTACTTCGGGATATGAAATGACTTAGTATGTGGCTAAAGATCGGGTGACCCGAGAGCGACTAAAAGTGTGAGGGCGGTGTATGCTTCCCCTAGAGTGTGGGATGGTGCATCGTCGGTGTAGCCTGCTCCATCGTGGGAGGTGCACATATATATATATATAGAGTTGGATAGGTGTGTACAGCCTTGTCTGAGGGAAGATGATCGATATTTGGTTGCATATTTGTTTGTATGCATCGTTATGTTTTGGAATTCATATTTCCAAACGATTTGTTTTGAGATCCCGAAGTGAATTCTATTTTGACATAAAAGCTAGTTATGTATTTCAAATGATTTGAAATATAAATCAGGAAATAAAGTCCAAAGGAATATTTTTTGTAGATTGAATTGGATTTGGAAAATCTAAGTGTGGTGATTAATCTAAATTGGGTAGATTGGGATATTGCTTGTTGATTGATGCATAGTAGATCCATATCTCTATTACTGATGTTGTTTATACACTGGCATTCATGGGGGTAAACCCATTCCGTGTTAGCGGAGTGGTCCTGTGATTTGCCTTATAATTCATATAAGTTAATTTTAAATGAAGAGTTTCTCATACCAGTCCCATGACTGACTCGTAGTTTGCTTTTCCCTTGCAAACTTGGTGCCCCTATTTTCCACATGGGCAGTCGAGTGGTTTGTTTTGCAGATATTTATTTATTGAGCAGGATCCTGGATTGAAGCTTAAAGTTGTGTCCAGAGCATTGATGTCTTCCGCTGTGTTAGTTTATTTGTTTCCACTGCGTTGTATTACATTTATTGTAAATTAATCTCCTGCTGTATTATTATTTTTCGATGTACTCTGATATATTCTATACTCTGATGTAACATTATTATGATGTTTATAAAATCTTCTATCGTTTGTTTTAAGGGTGCATTTTTTACAAGTCCCTATTAACTTTTAAAATATAAAAAAAACCGTGATAAAAAGAATACAGATTATATCCCTATTTTTGAAATACCACTGAAAATATTCCAGTTCTACCCTTACGCGATACCAAAACTTTCCAACACTGATTAGTAATCATTTCAGCTGTCTTATTCGCTACTTTAATATCTATCAAAAGCCTAATTCCAAAATTCTTCAAAACCCTAAATTGTTAAATCGCTCTGTAGAATCAAAAGTCGGCGTTCATCAATATAATCAGGATCATCCTGTTTTTTTTTCAAATTTAGCTGTCGTCATCATCAAATTACACGAAATGGCGAGAACGAAGGTATAAATCTGATTGTTTTATTTTGTCTCCTACTTTTGATACTATCTTCTGATAGTAAACTGTAATAAAATTAAAAGAATTTTTTTGAATGAATGTATGTTGTTCAAAAGAATTATTGCATTATTAGTAGATGTTAATAAGAAATCTTACAAGATTGTATGATTTTAATAAGAATTATAGAATGACTGTATGTTGTTAGTATGCATTTTTCAACTATTTCTTACACATCAGTATTCATTTGTATATTAATCATACATGATTGCTTGATTTTTTAATCAGTTATTCTGTATGATTGTATACAAGTATGCAGAATAATTGAATGTTTGAGTGCAGGTATTCAGTGTAGAGGCACGCTAGAATTTAGATAATCAAAAGTGAAAATTACAAAAAGTTGCATTTGTGAATGCATATTTTCAAAAAATGTGAATACAAAAATGAATGTATTCACCAAAGATGAATATATACATGCATATAATCAGTAAACTTATATACATTTATATATTTATTCAGGACTTTTGCATAAGAAACTATAATTTGTTATGAGTTGGTGAATATTTGAATAATTTAATTTAACGTTCTTGCAGAAATGTATATAATTATCTTTTATATTTGCTTGCTGATTTGCAAATATTAACAAAATTATTGTAAGAGTTCATGAATGATTATACGATATTGTTATGAATATTTGGAAACATGTTTCAATGTGGTTAGAATGCTCAAACACTTGTGGAAAACAATTCATAATAGATGAGCACTAGTGTGCATTTATTCCGAATACCTGCACACTAGTGTGCATTTTTTATGTTTTTTTGCACAATTCTGTGATGTTATTACGAATTTTTGTATAGTTGTGAGCTTATGTCCGTAATATTTGCATACTTGTGTAAATCTATTTTATATAGTAGCACACCTATGTGCTATTATTAAAAATACATGCTTTGTTTTCTATTATTAGTAAAAGTTGCACACTTGTGTGCAATTATGAGGATTAATTGCACATGTTTGAGTATGTATCAACAATATTTGCGAACTTTTGTATTGTTATTCAAAATACATAAACACTTGCGTGACATTAGACAGAATACTTGCAGATTGGTACGCGTATATTTAGAACAGTTTGAAACCTTTTGTTAATAACTTTCTAATCCTTTTTACATGTACCTATGGTGGAAGATGATCCTATATGAGATGTTAAAAAAGAGAGAGCGTTAGTAATTACGGAATAGCCGTCTAAATCACAACAATTGGTGAAAGAAGGAAAAATCGAAGAAGTAAGGAAGAATCCCAAAAAGGATAGTGTGTATGGGAATAATCTTAAGGCATTCATCGAATTGATAGAGAAATTAAAGAAAGATGATCTTTATACGTATAACCATTATGTATTTCTTGAAAGTATAATGTTGTGAACTTTTACGTGCTGTTATAAATTTAGTTCCATTTTTTAATATTAATTCTGTATTTGTTACAGTTAAAGTTTTTGAGAAATACTATGTATGCAATCATTCTATATAGTTGGATAGAAGTATGCAAATATTTTGTATAGTTGCATAGATGTGTGCAATTATACTGAATATATGTATCAACTTTGCTAGTATATAGCATAGATGAATAAATGTATGAAAAAAATTCATAGAAGCTACATACAAGTACGAAATTATTCTTGTAAATGGATAATGAACACAAGTATTATTCATTGTTGCATAGAAGCATGAAACTATTCTCTTTATTTGTATGCAAGTATTCAAAATTTATCGGGTATGATTACTCTATTTTAACTTTGTCTACTTTTTTCCCCTTTTAATCCTGAATTTTTTAATTTATTCAGCTGATTCTACTGTTTTAATTTCGTTATTTATTCCTATAATTTTATGAAGTTTAGTTCTTACATGTCAGTATTTAATAAAAAATAAAACGTCTTCTGGAGTAATGCTGCAAATATATGCAGTTACATCACGAATTATATTGAAAACATGCATATAAGTATGCAAACTATTACGAACAACTGTACACACGACATCATCAATTCATAATTTCATCTAAAATTAGAAGAACTTAATTCAGTTCACAAAATAAAAAGGTAATTCAGTTTTCACACTACAAAATCATGCACATGTAATAACCCGCAAAATCTGAGCGAGTTTAAAATTTTTATTTTGGCAATTTTAGCGAATTTTGAATATTTAAAATGGATTATTTTAAATAATATCGACGTGAAATTTATTTTGAATGGAATTCGACGTATATATTATATACGTCGTCGTTAGAATATAATAATTATATATAATTATAAATAGAATTGAAAATGGCGCGGTAGTTCGATAATTCGATTTCAAACTTCAATTGAATGTACCGGGTGCAAAACAATCCGGATTTTAGTGAAACCAAAATCATTAGGATCTATTTGTGAATATCTTTCCAACGAATCCGACAAATCAAAATTTCGTAGCGAGAATCAAAAGATATGTCCAATTGAAAATTCTGAATAGTCGCTATGGAATTCAGGCCCTTAAAAATAGACATTTTGCAAATGACCTCGGATTTCGACGAAACCACTTTTGTTGGGTCCGTGATGTCAAATTATTGCTAGGTTTCAAATTTCATAATTTTTCGAATCAATATGTGAGCGTGGCAAAGGAAAACGCGTTTGACCAGTTTCAGTTGATTTTAATCGACTGGAAAATGGCCATTTTTCCAACGGTCTCAGAATTCAACGAAACTAGTTTTGTTAGGACCGTATCGTCAATACGAGGCTAGAAAATATTTTTCTGTAATTTTTAGAATTAGTATGTGACCCTAAGAATTTGAAATGTACGTTTAAAATTCAATAAAGTGATTTAAATGTAAATTTAACAGAAACTGATTGTAACAGCCAAATCAGCCTACGATACATATCCCATTGTGTTCGGAATGGGGGTAAAACGCTATAGACGACAGGCGGTGGGCCTCGTTTCGAGGTCGTAAGTGAAAGTCAACTTTTTGCAAAATAAAATAATAATAAAATAAATAAATAAAAAAACCCCTCTTCCTATATCTTTCTGCCCCCCTCCCCTTCTCGTTATCATTTCTGAACGAGGGAAAAGAAGAAAAAAAAATCGAAATCGCGTCGATGCCCCCGCCGCCGCCGGTGGCAGAGCCACCACCACCGCGATCCCCTCCGCTTCTCCCCCCCCCCCCCCCCATCGCCAGTTCAAACACCCAATCCCTGATGCTCGCGTGCCCTAGCACCCTGGAACCCGCCGCTACATCCACCGTGGCCCCCATACCATCGTCGCAGGTCGCCGACCACATCCCCCTCCGACTCTCTCTCTGACCGCCGCCCCTCTCTTCTCCTTCTCCGACCATTCCCAAAACCTCAATCCATTCGAGAACGCCCAGCCCTTTACTGCTCCGATCCGCGCCACCAGACCCCCCCAGCCCTCGTCTCCAGCCCTCCTTCTCTCTCGAGACCGAACCCTAGCTCCTCCGCCATCTCCAGTCCACGCTGACAACTTCCACCACCTCCTGAAGCGTGAAAATAGTAAGAGTTTATTTTATTTTTATTTTTCATTTTACTTAGGGTAATTAGTTTTAAAGTTAGAAAAATTAGTTTTGTATATAAATAACAAATAAAAATTGGTTTTTTTTTTTATTAATTTATTTATTAGTATACATGGTAATATAAGTGAGATTTTTAAAAGCGTAAAGGTGAGATTTTTAAAAGTGTAAAGCAAGATTTCTAAAAGTGAAAAGATCGGATTTATATATATATATATATAGTATAGAAAAATTAGATTTTTATTCATATGAAAGAGGGGTAAAAATAAGATTTTCATTCGTAGGGAGTAGCGATAAAAATATAAATTTTAGATATAATAGAGAAAGAAAGTGATTCGATTTTTAACAATAAAAGATTTGATTTTTAATATGATTTTTATATTTTTAAAGTATTAAAAATATAATCTTTACTATATAGAAATATTAAAAATATGATTTTTATATTTTTAAAGTATTAAAAATATAATCTTTATAGGATAGAGAATATAAAAATATCATCTTTGTATATGTAGCGAAATAAAAATCTGATTTTTATTTTATATACGTTGAAGTAAAGTGATGATTTTTATAATGATGAAATCTATATTTTTGAAAAGGCGAAATCTTTATATAGAGAATAGCGTTATAAAAATAGAATTTTTATCTATATATTAGCGGTAAGGAAATATGATTTTTATATATTGAATATCATAGTAAAAATTCGATTTTTAAATATATGAAGTGATTATAAAAATATGACTTTTAAATTGAAAGTGAATAAATAAAAATGTGATTTTTATTTTAAAGACATCAGTATATAAAAATGTGATTTTTACATATGTAGTGAAAGCGGACAACGAAAGCGACAAAAGGCGATAACGATGAAGATTTCTATCAATGAAGTGTCGTGAAGTTGGATAGCTTTTGGTGAGAACTTCTCACTCTAAATTCTCTTTTTTTTTCTAGTTATATATATATATATATATACACTAGGATGCAGACGGTGCTTAGTAGCACCCGACACCCGTCATCCACAGACCATGGATGGCTTGTTTGTTAAATTGTTTGGTTGTGTAGTTGGTTAGTCTAATTGGTTTGGATTGAATTGTTTGGTGAAATGAAAGGATTGATTGATGTGTGAATGGCGTGGGCCTTCACTAGACCGGGGATAAGGCTAGGCCTCGTCCCGTTTCTAGTATCGTGCCGTTATGCCGCCAAAATTTTCTAAAATATGTTAGAAAAATTAAAATATCATTTTTATTGTGTAAATGAACTGAATAGAAATTCAAGTGTTGAAATAAATATTTTTGACGTTAAAAATATAATTTTTAACGTGAATGTGAATAAATAAATATTCATTTACAGACCGGACGGTTTGTTTATGTACACTGATTTGACTGACATTGATTGGGTCGATAAATTTTACACATCGCCCAACTGCACAAATAAAATCTGTGTTTGATTGTTTGAAACCCCACACGGGTGTTGGGATGAAATTTGAAGTTCACTCATCCTGATTGATTAAATATGTTGATCGATTGATTGACAGGCTGTTATAAGCGTTAGATATTTATATTTGATGCTTATACAGTGTAGTGCACTTTGGTTGATGGTTGATTGTTTATCAATGCTATTATATACACGTGTTGTATGGAATCCATATAATTAACGTTATATGGTGATTGATTGGGCCTCATTTCAAATCGGGAAAATAAGGAATGTTATAAAAGAAAATTCATGTGTTGAATATAAAAAAAAATAGTCATGTGTTGACGATGTTCATGTGTTGAGTGAAATATTTTATACAATGAAATTTACATCTTTATCATATTTAAAATTAGAACTACTTCCCAGTAGAAGTCTAATTAAAAATCAAACGATAGATACCATAGTTTTATAAAATATTTTACATAACAAAAATAGTGATGTGTTGACAGTACTCATGTGTTGAGATTAGTCGTGTGTTGAAAGAAATATAGATTCATGTGTTGAATGGGATAAATATTCATTTGTTGAATTGAATAAAGAAGTTGTGAAAAATATAAAGTCGTGTTGATTAGTTTTGCGCCATTTTGACGTGAACGATATTTTTATCGATTTTATTCGTTGTATAATGAATATTGAAAAGTGATTTCGAAATTAAATATTTTGAAATTGAAATTTAAAATGAACTGAAATTGAATTGAAATCAATTTGAAACGAATTCGAATTGAATCAAATAGAAGGTAAATTCGAATTGAATTGAATTGAAACGAATTTGAATTTGAACTTGAATTGAATTGAAATGAACTCGAATTGAATTGAAATCAAATCGATTTGAAATTGAAGATGAAGTTGAAATTGTTTTTGAAACGAATTTAAAACGATTTATAAAATACGTTTTAAAAGGAAATCGACGAAATAAATATATAATATATATATATATATATATTATATATAATGGCCTGAATAGAACGCGCCGCGCCGCGGCAGTTCGTGAATTTCGACCATTTATTTCAAATGGACATTACGGGAGATCCGACCGTCGGATTCTCCTAAAACCGGAACCGTTGGGTTCGTATCGAAAACAGCTTTCCGATGAATATGAGAAATTTGAAATCTAACGGTTGGATTTGGAATTATGTCCAAATCAATTTCAGAAAAGGTCGCTGTAAGTGCAGTTCGATGGCCGTTGATGGAAATCAACTGTACGGGCCTTGATAAAATTATTAAAAATATTAATAATTTGTGTAAAATCATAAGAAATGATTTGGGAAAAATTGAGCTGAAGAATTCCACATTTGAAAAGATAAAAATGGATTTTTATCGAAATGAACTAGTTTTGAACTAGAATTAAAATCAATTTATTTTGAAATAAATAAATTGAATTTGAAGTGATTTTAAAAATAATCGATATTTCCAATACGTGGATTGGACTGGAGTTGAATCGAAATTATCTTCGGGATATTTCGATGTTGGATTTCGTGACTATACAGATATTGTTATGGGAATTTGAAAGATATATTATATATCGTTATTTCCAATACGACATTTGTTGGTTTCAGAATTTGATATTGAATATAAGCCGGTATATTTTCTATTCAGAGCCTTGTATTTAATATCAAATGTGATTTGGGTTTATCGTGAATCGTGTTTTAGATGACATTAGTTCTTTAACCCAGTTAAAGGCATGATGTTGATTTTTGAAAAGATTAAAACTAAGTGGAGTTTTAATGAATCTTTAATTAGATTAAAAATGTGAATTGATAATTTAAATTATCAAATTCGAAAGGTGATCGAGAGTGGAGTATCACCAGTTTTGCTCCAAAGCGATAGTTAAATCTTTAATTAGATTTGAACGTGAAATGGTAATTAATTTTACCGATAACACCATGGTGTTAGATATGGAGTATCACCAGTTCTTGTTGCAGTCGTGATGGGGGGTTCTCGCTTCGCAGTTTGGTGGCGAACGGGAGACTCTTACCCCCACATGTCCCTTGTGGTGGGGGTTGGTTCGCCAGTGGGCGCGAGACTCGAGAGGGTTGCCGTAAAACAAGTAACTGGGGGACCATGTGAGAGCCACGGTGGGTTTTTCCTGCTGCTTGGGGGATGAAGGGATGGTTGCAAAGCCTACCGGAGTTAAATAATTACTTCGGTGTGGTTCGCTAATCCCGACTAGTTTGAAATGATATCCAAAGGAAGATTAAAGAATAAATTTAGAAGAATTTATCTTTGATAAAATTAATGGGAACCTTTCCCTAAGAATGTGATTTTGTGAATAAAAGAATATTCTGAATTGGAATGGGGCGTTTGTTGTGTTTGTGTAACATTCGTTTATTATATACGTGGGTTATTCAGAAAGGCCGGGTTTATACCCATTCTGAATAACCGATTCGACGAGATGTCGAAGATGAAGACGGTGGTTGAAGACTGGAAGTCTTCACATCGTTTGGGTGATTACTGATGATCTTGATTGGGCTGTACACCCAGGATGAGGGAAACGGTTGGTGATCGTCCAGACGTACTTGGAGATCGATGGATATGCGAGGAAAGTGCCTCCGGTTTCGTTCAGACCCAGAACGAACTTGTAAATGGATTGTGTGTCTGACATTGGATTTTATTCTGTGTTGATTGATCTCTATTAAATATACATCTGTTTGGTGGCGGAGAATTTATTCTCTTGCTTAACGCCCTTCTCTAAGACGTACGAGCTCAGAGGTTGCATATCGATGGACATCAGTCGCATGGAGTGAATTGCCAATGTGGCACGCGTAAGTGGCAGTTGATCAGGGCTTCTGTTGAAAAGCAAAGTCTTGTGGTTGATGATCAAAGCACAGCCTGTGTGGCGCAGCTTTGTGTATAACGTGAATTCGCAAGCCTCACACCTCGGTATGAGTCAAAAACAGGATAGTGACTGCAGGGAGAGCACGACGTTTCTTTCTAGCTAGGGTGGTGTCAGTGACCTACCAGCCCTGACATTTATATACTTTTCACCTGTGTGGTTGTTGGGTATGAGGCGCCTCGGATATAGGTCTGTAGGGACCGGGAAACGTGTGTTCAGGAATAACTAATCCTCAAAAGTAAGAGAGGACCGGCCCTGAAGATCCAAGGATCATAGTGGGGTCCTGAGGCATTTGCTAGAGTGTCTCGAACGCGGAGAGGAGCTTGCCCCTTGCCTCGGCTCATGACGGAAATCCAATTTCCAATACGTGTATTGCAGTTTTAATTGTAGAACTAGTATGGCTACATGATATATGGTACCCATGCCGTCTATGATTGATATTTATGATTGAAACTGTTTTGACACTATACACTTATTATAGTATCAAATGATTTGTTTTAAACGTACCAAGCATGTTTGGCTATTATAAGGGAAAACCCTATCCTCCGGCTTGCGTTGCATTGTGTGATGGGACCTGGGTCTTATAATAGCTTCATTTTTCCAAAAAGCATTGCGCTGTTTTGTTATATGCACTAGTATTCTTGGGAGGAAACCCGTTCCGTGTTATACGGCATGGTCCCTTGAATTGCTATCTTTAAAGTAAAGTTTTAAATAACTGTTTTAGTTCTCACACCAGTCACATGACTGACCTGGAGTTTATTGTTTTAACCTAAACTCTGGGTGCCCCTATTTTCCACACGGGCAGCTAGTAGTTTTGGTTTTGCAGATTTATATTCACAGGGTCCTGATTTACAGCTGGAACGATGCTCGGAAAGCTCTGTATCCGTGTATTATTTTCAGTTGTGATTTTGTATTATTTTCCGCTGCTGTGTAATTTATTGTAATCTCTGATATTTATCGAATGTAATTTATTCATATATACTCTGTATATTCTTGTATCTGATGGAATTGTTGTAATAACAATGAAATGTTCTTCTGTCTGTGTTCCGATGTGTGTTGTTCTCAAAGTATCCGCTCTTTCCTTCACGGGGAAGTTACGGGTTCTTTCAGTTGGTATCAGAGCTTTGGTTTACAGAGCTCGAGAACAAGACACATTAGAACCATACGAAAGAATTCATCAGATATTGGATTAGTAATATCCGATTAGAATGACTCGTTAGAGATAGGATCAGTAGTATCCTAGAACGAGTTTGAAGAGTATGTTTTTCAAATGAAAACAATTTTGTTTTGAAAATTTAAATCGCTTTATACGTATTTGAGTATTTATTTATTTTGAATATGGACAATCAAGTATATATAGATTTCGCGTATACGCGTCATGAACGTATATTCGAAGTTTTAATATACTGGGTAGATATAGAATCACATTCTAGACACCCGGGGATAATTCTGATGATGTGGCCACATCATCAGTATTTATGTTCGTGTTTCGAAGGTGTGATATCTATATATTTCCATTAGACTGGTGTGAGAACCAAAACTAATATAGTTAGAATACATTGTTGTGAATTGGCATCAAAAACATGATTTTCTTTATATATATCAAAATTTATGAATTTGAAAAGTTAATCCACTAATTGATTGATGTTTGGGTTGTTTGTTTAATTGTTTGCTAATTTTTAACCATTTATGCCTAATTGAACCGAATAATGAATTATATTGAAAATTGATCGCATTTGCTTGCATATACATATACTTACATTGAACAGGTCATAGCAAGGAGGCTAGAGCAGAGAATAAAATTTGTTTGCCCGACAAATAGGTACATGTTTACTACATAATTTCCTGTTTTGTTTGGGTGATGATGATTTTGTGAGCCTATTGGCTAGCCGCTTGGCTTTTTCATTTTCTTTTTGAGATCTGAAGGACCGGGGAAGCTATTTGAAATTCCCCGATGCTCCCGGTGCAGGGGAGGTTATGGCGAAATTTTTCGAAAATTTAGGGTGTTAGCCAAATTTTTGAAGAATTTGAAAATTTTCAGAAACTGAAAAGTTGGAGAGTGGAAGCCAAATTTAACGTAGTGTTGATTAATCAAACCACTTTCGACTTTGTTCCTTTTTGGGGATGAAAAGTTTTAAGTGGAGGAGATTGTAATAACCCGCAAAATCTGAGCGAGTTTAAAATTTTTATTTTGGCAATTTTAGCGAATTTTGAATATTTAAAATGGATTATTTTAAATAATATCGACGTGAAATTTATTTTGAATGGAATTCGACGTATATATTATATACGTCGTCGTTAGAATATAATAATTATATATAATTATAAATAGAATTGAAAATGGCGCGGTAGTTCGATAATTCGATTTCAAACTTCAATTGAATGTACCGGGTGCAAAACAATCCGGATTTTAGTGAAACCAAAATCATTAGGATCTATTTGTGAATATCTTTCCAACGAATCCGACAAATCAAAATTTCGTAGCGAGAATCAAAAGATATGTCCAATTGAAAATTCTGAATAGTCGCTTTGGAATTCAGGCCCTTAAAAATAGACATTTTGCAAATGACCTCGGATTTCGACGAAACCACTTTTGTTGGGTCCGTGATGTCAAATTATTGCTAGGTTTCAAATTTCATAATTTTTCGAATCAATATGTGAGCGTGCAAAGGAAAACGCGTTTGACCAGTTTCAGTTGATTTTAATCGACTGGAAAATGGCCATTTTTCCAACGGTCTCAGAATTCAACGAAACTAGTTTTGTTAGGACCGTATCGTCAATACGAGGCTAGAAAATATTTTTCTGTAATTTTTAGAATTAGTATGTGACCCTGAGAATTTGAAATGTACGTTTAAAATTCAATAAAGTGATTTAAATGTAAATTTAACAGAAACTGATTGTAACAGCCAAATCAGCCTACGATACATATCCCATTGTGTTCGGAATGGGGGTAAAACGCTATAGACGACAGGCGGTGGGCCTCGTTTCAAGGTCGTAAGTGAAAGTCAACTTTTTGCAAAATAAAATAATAATAAAATAAATAAAAAAAATAAAAACCCCTCTTCCTATATCTTTCTGCCCCCCCCCCCCCTTCTCGTTATCATTTCTGAACGAGGGAAAAGAAGAAAAAAAAAATCGAAATCGTGTCGATGCCCCCGCCGCCGCCGGTGGCAGAGCCACCACCACCGCGATACCCTCCGCTTCTCTCCCCCCCCCCCCATCGCCAGTTCAAACACCCAATCCCTGATGCTCGCATGCCCTAGCACCCTGGAACCCGCCGCTACATCCACCGTGGCCCCCATACCATCGTCGCAGGTCGCCGACCACATCCCCCTCCGACTCTCTCTCTGACCGCCGCCCCTCTCTTCTCCTTCTCCGACCATTCCCAAAACCTCAATCCATTCGAGAACGCCCAGCCCTTTACTGCTCCGATCCGCGCCACCAGACCCCCCTAGCCCTCGTCTCCAGCCCTCCTTCTCTCTCGAGACCGAACCCTAGCTCCTCCGCCATCTCCAGTCCACGCTGACAACTTCCACCACCTCCTGAAGCGTGAAAATAGTAAGAGTTTATTTTATTTTTCATTTTACTTAGGGTAATTAGTTTTAAAGTTAGAAAAATTAGTTTTGTATATAAATAACAAATAAAAATTGGTTTTTTTATTATTAATTTATTTATTAGTATACATGGTAATATAAGTGAGATTTTTAAAAGCGTAAAGGTGAGATTTTTAAAAGTGTAAAAGCAAGATTTCTAAAAGTGAAAAGATTGAATTTATTTATATATATATATATAGTATAGAAAAATTAGATTTTTATTCATATGAAAGAGGGGTAAAAATAAGATTTTCATTCGTAGGGAGTAGCGATAAAAATATAAATTTTAGATATAATAGAGAAAGAAAGTGATTCGATTTTTAACAATAAAAGATTTGATTTTTAATATGATTTTTATATTTTTAAAGTATTAAAAATATAATCTTTACTATATAGAAATATTAAAAATATGATTTTTATATTTTTAAAGTATTAAAAATATAATCTTTATAGGATAGAGAATATAAAAATATCATCTTTGTATATGTAGCGAAATAAAAATCTGATTTTTATTTTATATACGTTGAAGTAAAGTGATGATTTTTATAATGATGAAATCTATATTTTTGAAAAGGCGAAATCTTTATATAGAGAATAGCGTTATAAAAATAGAATTTTTATCTATATATTAGCGGTAAGGAAATATGATTTTTATATATTGAATAGCATAGTAAAAATTTGATTTTTAAATATATGAAGTGATTATAAAAATATGACTTTTAAATTGAAAGTGAATAAATAAAAATGTGATTTTTATTTTAAAGACATCAGTATATAAAAATGTGATTTTTACATATGTAGTGAAAGCGGACAACGAAAGCGACAAAAGGCGATAATGATGAAGATTTCTATCAATGAAGTGTCGTGAAGTTGGATAGCTTTTGGTGAGAACTTCTCACTCTAAATTCTCTTTTTTTTCTAGTTATATATATATATATATATACTAGGATGCAGATGGTGCTTAGTAGCGCCCGACACCCGTCATCCACAGACCATGGATGGCTTGTTTGTTAAATTGTTTGGTTGTGTAGTTGGTTAGTCTAATTGGTTTGGATTGAATTGTTTGGTGAAATGAAATGGATTGATTGATGTGTGAATGGCGTGGGCCTTCACCAGACCGGGGATAAGGCTAGGCCTCGTCCCGTTTCTAGTATCCCGTTTCTAGTATCGTGCCGTTATGCCGCCGAAATTTTCTAAAATATGTTAGAAAAATTAAAATATCATTTTTATTGTGTAAATGAACTGAATAGAAATTCAAGTGTTGAAATAAATATTTTTGACGTTAAAAATATAATTTTTAACGTGAATGTGAATAAATAAATATTCATTTACAAACCGGACGGTTTGTTTATGTACACTGATTTGACTGACATTGATTGGGTCGATAAATTTTACACATCGCCCAACTGCACAAATAAAATCTGTGTTTGATTGTTTGAAACCCCACACGGGTGTTGGGATGAAATTTGAAGTTCACTCATCCTGGTTGATTAAATATGTTGATCGATTGATTGACAGGCTGTTATAAGCGTTAGATATTTATATTTGATGCTTATACAGTGTAGTGCACTTTGGTTGATGGTTGATTGTTTATCAATGCTATTATATACACGTGTTGTATGGAATCCATATAATTAACGTTATATGGTGATTGATTGGGCCTCATTTCAAATCGGGAAAATAAGGAATGTTATAAAAGAAAATTCATGTGTTGAATATAAAAAAAAATAGTCATGTGTTGACGATGTTCATGTGTTGAGTGAAATATTTTATACAATGAAATTTACATCTTTATCATATTTAAAATTAGAACTACTTCCCAGTAGAAGTCTAATTAAAAATCAAACGATAGATACCATAGTTTTATAAAATATTTTACATAACAAAAATAGTGATGTGTTGACAGTACTCATGTGTTGAGATTAGTCGTGTGTTGAAAGAAATATAGATTCATGTGTTGAATGGGATAAATATTCATTTGTTGAATTGAATAAAGAAGTTGTGAAAAATATAAAGCCGTGTTGATTAGTTTTGCGCCATTTTGACGTGAACGATATTTATATCGATTTTATTCGTTGTATAATGAATATTGAAAAGTGATTTCGAAATTAAATATTTTGAAATTGAAATTTAAAATGAACTGAAATTGAATTGAAATCAATTTGAAACGAATTCGAATTGAATCAAATAGAAGGTAAATTCGAATTGAATTGAATTGAAACGAATTTGAATTTGAACTTGAATTGAATTGAAATGAACTCGAATTGAATTGAAATCAAATCGATTTGAAATTGAAGATGAAGTTGAAATTGTTTTTGAAACGAATTTAAAACGATTTATAAAATACGTTTTAAAAGGAAATCGATGAAATATATATATATAATATATATATATTATATATATAATGGCCTGAATAGAACGCGCCGCGCCGCGGCAGTTCGTGAATTTCGACCATTTATTTCAAACGGACATTACGGGAGATCCGACCATCGGATTCTCCTAAAACCAGAACCGTTGGGTTCGTATCGAAAACAGCTTTCCGATGAATATGAGAAATTTGAAATCTAACGGTTGGATTTGGAATTATGTCCAAATCAATTTCAGAAAAGGTCGTTGTAAGTGCAGTTCGATGGCCGTTGATGGAAATCGACTGTACGGGCCTTGATAAAATTATTAAAAATATTAATAATTTGTGTAAAATCATAAGAAATGATTTGGGAAAAATTGAGCTGAAGAATTCCACATTTGAAAAGATAAAAATGGATTTTTATCGAAATGAACTAGTTTTGAACTAGAATTAAAATCAATTTATTTTGAAATAAATAAATTGAATTTGAAGTGATTTTAAAAATAATCGATATTTCCAATACGTGGATTGGACTGGAGTTGAATCGAAATTATCTTCGGGATATTTCGATGTTGGATTTCGTGACTATACAGATATTGTTATGGGAATTTGAAAGATATATTATATATCGTTATTTCCAATACGATATTTGTTGGTTTCAGAATTTGATATTGAATATAAGCCGGTATATTTTCTATTCAGAGCCTTGTATTTAATATCAAATGTGATTTGGGTTTATCGTGAATCGTGTTTTAGATGACATTGGTTCTTTAACCCAGTTAAAGGCATGATGTTGATTTTTGAAAAGATTAAAACTAAGTGGAGTTTTAATGAATCTTTAATTAGATTAAAAATGTGAATTGATAATTTAAATTATCAAATTCGAAAGGTGATCGAGAGTGGAGTATCACCAGTTTTGCTCCAAAGCGATAGTTAAATCTTTAATTAGATTTGAACGTGAAATGGTAATTAATTTTACCGATAACACCGTGGTGTTAGATATGGAGTATCACCAGTTTTGCTCCATGGGATATATTGGTTGGGATTGGAAAATAAAACAAATAATTACTTCGGTGTGGTTCGCTAATCCCGACTAGTTTGAAATGATATCCAAAGGAAGATTAAAGAATAAATTTAGAAGAATTTATCTTTGATAAAATTAATGGGAACCTTTCCCTAAGAATGTGATTTTGTGAATAAAAGAATATTCTGAATTGGAATGGGGCGTTTGTTGTGTTTGTGTAACATTCGTTTATTATATACGTGGGTTATTCAGAAAGGCCGGGTTTATACCCATTCTGAATAACCGATTCGACGAGATGTCGAAGATGAAGACGGTGGTTGAAGACCGGAAGTCTTCACATCGTTTGGGTGATTACTAATGATCTTGATTGGGCTGTACACCCAGGATGAGGGAAACAGTTGGTGATCGTCCAGACGTACTTGGAGATCGATGGATATGCGAGGAAAGTGCCTCCGGTTTCGTTCAGACCCAGAACGAACTTGTAAATGGATTGTGTGTCTGACATTGGATTTTATTCTGTGTTTATTGATCTCTATTAAATATACATCTGTTTGGCGGCGGAGAATTTATTCTCTTGCTTAACGCCCTTCTCTGAAACGTACGAGCTCAGAGGTTGTATATCGATGGACATCAGTCGCATGGAGTGAATTGCCAATGTGGCACGCGTAAGTGGCAGTTGATCAGGGCTTCTGTTGAAAAGCAAAGTCTTGTGGTTGATGATCAAAGCACGGCCTGTGTGGCGCAGCTTTGTGTATAACGTGAATTCGCGAGCCTCACACCTAGGTATGAGTCAAAAACGGGATAGTGACTGCAGGGAGAGCACGACGTTTCTTTCTAGCTAGGGTGGTGTCAGTGACCTACCAGCCCTGACATTTATATACTTTTCACCTGTGTGGTTGTTGGATATGAGGCGCCTCGGATATAGGTCTGTAGGGACCGGGAAACGTGTGTTCAGGAATAACTAATCCTCAAAAGTAAGAGAGGACCAGCCCTGAAGATCCAAGGATCATAGTGGGGTCCTGAGGCATTTGCTAGAGTGTCTCGAACGCGGAGAGGAGCTTGCCCCTTGCCTCGGCTCATGACGGAAATCCAATTTCCAATACGTGTATTGCGGTTTTAATTGTAGAACTAGTATGGCGACATGATATATGGTACCCATGCCGTCTATGATTGATATTTATGATTGAAACTGTTTTGACACTATACACTTATTATAGTATCAAATGATTTGTTTTAAACGTACCAAGCATGTTTGGCTATTATAAGGGAAAACCCTATCCTCCGGCTTGCGTTGCATTGTGTGATGGGACCTGGGTCTTATAATAGCTTCATTTTTCCAAAAAGCATTGCGCTGTTTTGTTATATGCACTGGTATTCTTAGGAGGAAACCCGTTCCGTGTTATACGGCGTGGTCCCTTGAATTACTATCTTTAAAGTAAAGTTTTAAATAACTGTTTTAGTTCTCACACCAGTCACATGACTGACCTGGAGTTTATTGTTTTAACCTAAACTCTGGGTGCCCCTATTTTCCACACGGGCAGCTAGTAGTTTTGGTTTTGCAGATTTATATTCACAGGGTCCTGATTTACAGCTGGAACGATGCTCGGAAAGCTCTGTATCTGTGTATTATTTTCAGTTGTGATTTTGTATTATTTTCCGCTGTTGTGTAATTTATTGTAATCTCTGATATTTATCGAATGTAATTTATTCATATATACTCTGTATATTCTTGTATCTGATGGAATTGTTGTAATAACAATGAAATGTTCTTCTGTCTGTGTTCCGATGCGTGTTGTTCTCAAAGTATCCGCTCTTTCCTTCACGGGGAAGTTACGGGTTCTTTCAGCACACGTAGTTCAAAAAACAAAATAGCAGTCAACATTTTCTAACAAATATAAACACCCCTTTCTTCCATTTTAATTTCTTCATCTCTAATGATTTCTTTGTCCTCACTTCTCTACTTCATTATGTTAATAACAAACATGCACCAATATTTGCAGGACCACTGTTTAAAAAAAAACATTAATCAGCCTTATCTGCATGTATTCAAATAAAATTACAAAAACATAGACATATAATTATAACTAGATGCATACATATATGCAAATAACAGTAATATCTGCATATTTATATGAAAAATTTCAGAATATTTGCACATATTTTATTAAAAAATAGATCTAGAACACTTGTAATATGCAAATATTAAGAATATATTCATATATGTATGCAACTAATCATCAGACACGCAAACAAACAGAAATCCAAGGAGCTGAATATTTGTATGCATATATACAGAAAACATGCATACTTCTATGCAACTTTTCTGAGTACATCCAAACACAATTATACCAATAGTCGCATTTTTATATGCTCATATTCACAATATATGCATATATTTGTGAATATATGCAGAACATATAAAAATATATGTTGACAAATTAAATTGTATGGCTGAACAATCAGCAACAAAAATAAAACTTTATAAAATAATTCAATTGTCCATCAATAAGAAAAAGCCAATTAAACTAATACAAAAAACGATTGCAAAATGAAATCTGTATACCAAAAACAATAGTAGAACAATATGCCAATCACCTGCAAGAAGGAAAAAATTAGAACGATTTCAAATTGAAATCCATATACCAAAAAACGATTTCAAAAATGAAATCAGGTAAAAAGTATAAATCACCTGGAAGAAGAAACATCCATTTTTTAAATGAAGGATCGATCAAATTAACTCTCTGAAGAAATTGCCGAGAAACCCTAATTTTAGATGGACAGAATTTTGAAAGCATTAGAACAATGACGGCACAGCCATTAACACAGAAATACACAACGATGAAAAAATTAGATCGCTGAAATGTATAATATATCACGTTAATTGCACCATAATTTGGGTAAATGGGCAATTCAGGAAAAGAAAATGCGGATATTTAAAAATAAGGATGAAATTTACATGTAATTAAAGGGGAGGATGTGAGCCTAATTAAGTTTACTTTTAAGGATGTGAGCCTAATTTTCACTTGTTTTAATGTGTTGTGCGCCCAGAGTTAGAGTATCCAGGTTTCGACCGGTCTTGGTCAATTTAATGATCGCATAGGTCCGAGCGAAATCTGTATCGTTACAGCTGATATCGGAGCTTTGGTTAACTCAAATCTTTAGGGTATAACTCGTCAAAATAGAATAAAAGACACATCAGAGATTGGATTAGTAATATCCTGTGAAAGAAAACTCATTAGTGATAGGATCGGTAGTATCCTAAAATGAGAAACTCGTTAGAGATAGGGTTAGTAATGCCCTAGAATGAGTTGACAATGACAAGTTTATATTTAACGTATTGTCATTATATATATAATCCGGTCTTAGAAAATATGTTTTTTTAATATATAAAAGTTACATATGTTTGAAAAGTTAATCAACAAATTGATTGCTGGTTGTGATGTGTGATTATTAGTATAACTAATAAAAATATTGGAATAATAAAACCAATAAGAGAATGAAAGATAAAATTAAGCCAAATCGAATTTAATATTGAAATAAATTGAAAATTGATTGGAATTGCATACATATACATGTATATATATATATATATATATATATATATATATATATATATATATGAACAGGTCATAGCATGGAAGCTAAGAAGAGAAATAAAATTGTATGCCAGACAAATAGGCACATGTTCACTATATTTACTAGGGAGCGGATTGGCAAGCTGCTTGGCTTTTTCTTTTTCTTTTTGCATGACGAGGCCCCTGTGAGGCAAGTTGCAGTTTTAAATATCAACCCGTACAAAGGAGGTTATTGCGAATTTTTTCTAAAATTTTCGGTGTTAGCCAAATTTTTGAGAAATTAGAAAATTCTTAGAAACTGAAAAGTTGAACAATGAAAGCCAGAATGAAAGTTTAGTTGTTTAGTTAAACAACTTTTAGCTCTGTTCCTTTTCGAGGACGAAAAGATTTTAAATGAGGGAGATTGTAACAACCCAGAATTTCGGAACCAATTTAAAATTTTTATTTTAGCTATTTTAATGGATTTTGAATATTTAAAATGATTTATTTTAAACAATAACGACTAATTTTTTTTAAATTGAAGTTAGAATGCATAAATTTATTTTAATTATAAAACGAACTCGAAATGGCGCTATTGTTTGAAAATTCGATTTTAAATTTCAAATGAATGTACAGGATTCAAAATAATCAAATTTCAGTAAAACCAGAAATATTTGAATCTGTTTAATAATATCTTTCTAAGAAGTTAAGAAACTGAGATTTCATAATATGAATGGAAAGTTATGTCCAGTTTAAAATTTAAAATAGTTGCAATGGAATTTATATATATTTTAAATAATATAAAGCCCTTAAAAATAGTCATTTTGTAAACGACCTCTGTTTTCGACGAAACAACTTTTGTTGGATCCGGAAAGTCAAATTATTGCTATATTCCAATTTTCATAATATTTGGAATTAATATGTGAGCGTGGTGAATTTAAATGTGTTTGGTACTTTTAGTTTGAATTTAATCGACTGGAAAATGACCATTTTTCAAACGGTCTCCAAATTCGACAAAATTAGTTTTGTTAGGACTGTATCGTTAAAACATAGCTAGATTTATTTTTATTTTTCAGGATTTTTTGGAGTCAGTATGTGGGCCCGGTAAATTAAAATGTACGTTTAAAATTCAATATATTGATTTATATTTTTATTTAAAGAAAAACTAATCGAAACAGTCGAATTGACTTACGAAACATATCCCATTGTGTCCGAAATGAGGTTATTTAGCTAAGGGCAAAAGTCGTTGGGTTTGATTTGGAGTTTGGAGCATTAACAAAGCAATAATTGAATTTAATATTAATATAACACACACATAGGGTAAAAACCCTACATTTTTCATATCATTTGTTCAACGCGCTAAAAGCAGTACCTCTACAAAGAAATAAATGAAAAACGTTCTCTCAAATTGATCCCTTTTAATCCTTCCAATCCATTATCATTTTACAAATCGTTGAACACGGAATTTAAGAGGACCCAAATATCTAGGACGTCAACGGCCGAGAATGTTCATAGGGTTTGGGTTTGGCCAGAAATTGCATGTGAAGGTCAATCCCTCGAAGTGGGTTTTGGCGACGAAGGGGGGGTTGAGTTCCCTGCGGTTGCCTGCATTGGAAGGAAGGTGGAAGCAGCTTCGATGGGGAGGTTTCAGATCGTGCTCCGGCACCTTGCTTTTTGTGCGGCGGTGAACCCTAACGGGTTGAAGGCGGGTTCAGTTGTTCACGTATTACAGACCTGGGAGGAAGAAAGGTTTAATTACCTTGATGTCATGTTAGTGAGTTGATTACCTGATTAATGGTTTAATTAAATTAAAACTCCAATAACATTTTATCTGGTGATCAGAATTGGACAAAACTGGGTTCGTTGAAACTGTATCGACAACCACTACATTTCAGAACTAACTGGATCAGAAACGGAGCAAAACAGAATTTGAAGCAAATTCAAATCCTAACATTAATAAAATCTTCAAATAAAGAATGACGAAGTGGAACCCAATGTGAGAATTTTCTCACTATAATTTTTGTACAGTTATTTATTGTATATAAACTACCATTGTTGGTTTGTTTAAATTATCACAAAAATGTTGTATACGGTGCTTGTTAGCTCACCTCCCTCATCCACAGACCATGGACAATTAAATTGACTGAATTGTGTTATGATTATGATGTGAAATAAAATATATATATGAGTGAAATAAAATATATATGCGTTGTGAAAATTATATATATATATGCGTTGTGAAAATTATATATGTATACATATATGCGTTGTGAAAACTATATATATGCGATGTGAAATATATATATATATATATATATATATATGTATGTATATGTATATGTATATATATATATATATGAAATGTGAATAAATTATATATATATGAAATGTGAAATATATATATATGAAATGTGAATAAAATATATATATATGCAATGTGAATAAAATATATATGAGATGTGAATAAAAATATATACATATATGCATTGTAGAAAATATATATATGCGTTGTATAAAATATATATGTGTTGTATAAATCATATATATGCGTTGTATAAATTATATACGAGATATATAATATTGACATGTAATGGAATAAATATTTGTTCATTAAAAATATAATTTGTAACATATATACACTGTATAAAATTGTCATGTATATGGAATATTCTATTTTGATATAAAATTGAAATTACGTTGAAATCGTTTTGAAATGAATTTATAGACGAATTTATAAAATACGATTTGAATAGAAATCGACGATATATATATATATATATATATATATATATATTATATTTAATGGCCTGAATAGAACGCGCAGCGCAGCGACTGTTCGCGAATTTCGACCATTGACTTCAAATTGACATTACGGGAGATCTGACTGTCGGATTCTCCTAAAACTGGAACCGTTGGGTTCGCATCGGAAAGTGCTTTCCAATGAATATAAGAGATTTGAAATCTAATGGTTGAATTTGGAATTATGTCTAAATCAAATTTGGAAAAGGTCGTTATGGATGCAGTTTGATGGCCTATATTGGAAACCGACAGTAAGGGACTTAATAAAATTATTAAAAATATGGATTTTTTTTGAAAAATCATAATAAATTATTTGAAAATATTTTGGATGAAAAATTCCAAGTTTGAGAAGATAAAAATATATTTTTATCGAAATGAACTAGTTATTAACTAGAAATAATCCAATTATTTTTAGAATAAATAAATTGGATTGGAAAATCGGTTTTAAAATAACCAGAATTTTCAAATATATGAATTGGAATGGATTTGAATGGAAATAATCTTCGAAATATTTCGATATGGGATTCCGTGATTATACGGATATTATTGAGGAATTTGGAAGATATATATATATATATATCGTTATTCCCAATACGATATTTGTTGGTTTCAGAATTTGATATTGAATATAAGCCGATATTATTTCTATTCATAGCCTTGTATTTGATATCAAATTGGATTTTGGGTTTTTCGTGAATGATGTCTTCATTAACACTGTTCTTAAACCCAGTTGAGAAAAGAATAAATCTTTTAATTAAGGTTTCGTGAAGTTTACCAATTAATTGATTAATATTTAATTGGAACTGAATTGAAATTGGATTTTCGGTTTATCATGAACAATGTTTTAAATAGCATTCGTTCTTTAATCCAATTAACAGTGAAGATATGATTTGGAATTTATATATCTTTTTATTAAGATTTAATGGAAATTTTCCAAAGTAATTTTTTCCAATTTCATATATTAAATTGGAATTGAATGGAGTTCGATTTGGTAATAATCGAGATGAGCTTCTGTGAATGAAGACTGTTACTATGTATGGAATTTAAGAGGCTTTGCCGGTATTCCATTTATAACATTGATTTGATACGGAAAAATATATTGATTCTATACTGTTATGATTTCCATGTAGATTCCATTTTTATGGAAGAAGAATTTGGGTTTATCTTTAATTAGATTTGGAGAATATATTTTGGTTTATCGTGAATTGTCTTTTAAATAATGTACGTTCTTTAACCCAAGTAAAAGCAGGATTAATTTTCCTAAAGTTGAATAATCATTAAGTAATGATTTTTGAAGATTGAAACTAAATATACTTGGTATAAACTAAATATACTTGGTTTTTGATATTCATTGTTGTGGATGGATTGTTTGGATTGTGCTCAACCAGTTTATGAGAAAAATATGCTTTTAAATTTAGCAATTGGTTAGGTAGAAATATTTGTATGTTAACATCTTGTGAAACACTACACGATTTGACTATAGGATGTTTAGCGATGGTGTTGAGTTCATTTCAAATTTAATGTGATTTTGAAATGATATTTTTCTTAAGTGAAAAGAAATGTTTTCCCGATTTTGGATAGGGAATGTTTTATAAAATGTTTTATAAAATAGAAAGGATTTCGAGGGCTAAACCCGATGATTTCGAAATTGTAACAACCCTGAATTTTGGGGTAAATTAAAAAATTTATTTTAAGTTATTTTAATGGGTTTTAATATTTAGAATAATTTATTTTAAATAATAACGATTAAAAATTTATTTTAATCGAAGTTAAAACGAATATATCTATTTTAATTATAAATAGAGTTTAAAATAGCACGGTAGTTTGAAAAGTCAAAGCTGAACTTTGACTGACCATACAGGATGCAAAATAAATCGGATTTTAGTGAAACCAAAAATATTAGAATCTATTTAAGAATATCATTCTAACGAATCTGAAAAATTGAAATTTCATAGCGGGAATCAAAATTTATGTCCAGTTTAAAATTTAGAAAAGTCGCCGTATAATTTATATATATTTAATACAATATATTGGCCTTAAAAATAGCCATTTTGCAAATGGCCTCTGTTTTCGACGAAACCACTTTTGTTGGATCCAGAATGTCAAAATATGGTTAAGTTTAATTTTTCATAATTTTTAGAATTAATATGTGACCGTGGCGGAAAGATTTGTGTTTTGTCAATTTCAGTTAATTTTAATCGACTGGAAAATAGCCATTTTTCAAACGGGCTCAGAATTGAACAAAATTAATTTTCCTAGGTCCGCAGCGTCAAAACATAACTGAATATATTTTTCGTGAATTTTTGGAGTTAATTTGTGGCCCCGGTGAATTTATTTGTACGGTTGAATTAAAAATAAAAGTAAATATTTTAAATTAAAGAAAACCGGGTCAAAACGGTTGTTTGGGCCTACGGGACATGGCCAGATGAGTCCGGAATGGGGTAAATAGGTAAGAGCGACAGTCGTTGGGATGAAATCGGACAAAGTTGATAGACGGGCCTTAATCGGGTTAATTAGTGATTAAAATAATATAAATATGGATTAAATCCCCAACCCTAATCCCCTAAACAACTCAGACGCCACCCTATTTCTCCATGGCCAGAAATGCCCGATTTTCTTCCATTAAAATCTCATAATCCATTCAATGAGATCACTCCTTCCTTAGAACTTATTGTGGAGTTTTCCTTCCTCTTCGATTCTATACAGAGATGACGAGATTTAATGAAGTATTTTGCCCGGATTCCTCCACACAACTCGACGCCTATGTCCCACCGCCGCACCTCCTAGGGCCCACCACGGCCAACCACCCCTAGGGCGGACCAACCCCCTTCCACCCCTCTCCGATATGCCACCTTCCGATCGTCTTCAAGCTTCGCCAATTTCAAGTTATTTGGAACCCTAGTTTAGAAGCCTATGGGTTTCATGGAACGGCTTTGAACGTGGAAGAGAAAGATGAGGGTGAGGTTGACTTTTTCAAACTTTAGTTGACTAATAATTTAATTCAATTTTTACCAATCTTAATTTAACAATATCTCACTCATACGAACTCGAAACTGAACGATTTCAGATTCGCCACGGTCGTGAGACAGAGATCTACGCGATAAAACTAACTAGACCTGATTCCGAGCAAGTTGAATTTTGACCAAATTTTGGATCGGAACAGCGCAGAAATCAATAACAATGTGAGAAATCTGAATTTAATTATTAAAATTTAATTATTTCTTGCGATATGAATTCCATCTATGTACGTTATGAAATCTGTGTTGTTTGTGGTTGGGAAATCAGAATTTATTGATGTTGGGATGTGAATTGGTTGATGCTGTGATATTGATGTTTGAAACAAAATCATTGAATCCAGATATGTAATCTTGTTGAAAATAAAAGATTAAATTTTCACTGTAATGTTGATTATCATAAAAAGATATCATTTTGTTGATTATTTTAAAAAGTTATTATTTAAAAGAAAACGTAACATTACAAAAATTACATTGTTTTTGTAAAAAAAGAATTCATTTTTGTTTGTAATAAAAAAGAAATCATTTTTGTTTTAAATAAAAAGAAATCACTTTTGTTTATGCATATGAAATAGAATCACATTTTAATGTCATATGAATGCATATGAAATATAATTACATTTCAATGTCATGTTAATTCATATGAAAAATAATAATTATTAATTTTATGTGCTAAGTAAATGCATTAGGAATGAATATTTATTTAAGTGGCATGTTAATGCGTTAGAAACAATCATTGGAACGGTTTATATATATATATATATATATATATATATATATATATATATATATATTATAAATACAAATTAGAAGTGAAACATTATTTTATACCATTAAGTGTCAAATTTGAAATAAACATTATTTACTTTTTAATGTGAATTATTTAAAAAAAGTTACATTTTTAATGTAAATTGATTAAAAAGATTATTTACATTTTTAATGTGAATTGTTAAAATGAAAAGTCATATTACTTACACCGTCATTTGTTAGAAAAGAAATTGACATTATTTACACCGTCATTTGTTAGAAAAGAAATTGACATTATTTACACCGTCATTTGTTAGAAAAGAAATTGACATTATTTACACCGTCATTTGTTAGAAAATAAATTGACATTATTTACACCGTCATTCGTTAGAAAAGAAATTGACATTATTTACACCGTCGTTTATTAGAAAAGAAATTGACATTATTTACACTGTCATTCGTTAGAAAAGAAATTGACATTATTTACACCATCATTCGTTAGAAAAGAAATTGACATTATTTACGTAGAAACGAAATGATCATTGTTTACACCATCATTGGTTAGAAATGAAATCAACATTATTTACTTTGTCAATTTGTTAGAAATGAAATCGACATTATTTGATTTGTAAATTAGTTAGAATAGAAAAAGATTACATTTATATGTAATGAAAGAATGAATAGGAAAGGATTATATTTTTAATGTAATCAAAGAAAAGAATAAGAAGATTACATTTTTAATGTATCAAAGAAAGATTAGGAATGTTCACTTATTTGAAATGAAAATATGTTGACGATAAAATTCACATTTTTATCGTATATGTAGAAAAGATGGAAAATGATCATTTGTTTGAAAAATATCACATTTGTTAGAAATATTATGTTAGTATAAAAATATCACATATATTAGAAATGATAAGTTAGATTAAAATTATCATTTGTGTTAGGAAATGACAAGTTAGATTAAAATTATCATTTTTGTTAGGGAATGATAAGTTGGATTAAAAATATCATTTTGTTGTAAAATGATGAATTAGAATAAAAACACCGTTTACATTAAAATTATTAATTAGAATAAAAACATCATTTTAGTTAGAAAAAGTTACATTGGATTAAAAATATCAATTTAATTAGAAATTGTTATGTTAGTATAAAATAAACATTTTTGATAGGAAATGTTTACATATAAAATGTTATTTTATATGATATTAGAATTCACAAGAAATGCTTACATATAAAATGTTATTTTATGTGATACTAGAATTAAAATAAAAGTTTCATTTTTACTTTTAGAAAAGAATAGACGATAAAATTTCATTTTTATTGTAGCAGGAAACACTAGAAATGAATATTTTATTTGCATTTCTCATGTAAATCAAAACATGTATTAGAAAAGAAAGTTTATCTTATTAACATTTTACATGTAAATAAAAGGCATGAATAAAAAAAAGTATATCTTATTTACATTTTACATGTAAATAAAAGGCTTGAACTAAAATGTTATATTTTATTCACATTTTGGAGGTAAGTAAAGACTTGAATTCATAAAGGATATTTTATTCACATTTTAAATGTGAATAAAAGACATGAAATTTAGAAGTACATTTTATTTGCCTTTTTATATGCAAATAAAAACTATAGTATATGAAGTACATTTTTATTTGCAAGTTGGTTGTAAATAAAAATATATATATATATATATATATATATATATATATAAAGTACATTTTTGTTTACAATTTAGTTGTAAATAAAAACATGATTATAAAAGTTGACATTTATATTTAAATTTTAGATATAAATAAAATCTTGCATTAAAAAGGATATTTTTATTTGCATTTTAGATGTAAATAAGAATAAGAATATGAAAAGTACATTTTTATTTACATTGTAGATGTGAATAAAAATATGAATTAAAAAAAATACATTTTTATTTACATTTTAGACGTAAATAAAAACATAGGAATAAAAAGCACATTTTATTTACATTTTAGATGTAAATAAAAACATAGAAACAAAAGTGAAATTCTAATTTACGTTTTAGATGTAATCACAAGGTTAGAATTTAATGTTATATTTTTATTGTCAGAATAGAGACAATAAAAAGGATTAGAATTAAACGGTTATATTTTTATTTACCTTTTGATGAAAATGAAAAGAATAAATGTAAAGTGATATCTTTATTTACATTTTAAGTGTAAACAAAAAGAATAAGTGTAAAGCGACATTTTTATTGATACTTCATTCAATAAAAAGATTAGAATTAAAAGAAGTATTTTTATTGTCGTTCTAGAAAAAAAAAGTATAAATAAAAAGAGTAGAAATAAATGTGGCATTTTTATCGTCATTTTAGATGCGATAGAAAGAATTGATCTTAGTAGTTGAAATCGCCAAACGATTTATATTTATATAATTATATATAAACATAAATTAAATTTAAACGAAACACGCGCGGTAGTTCGCGTTTCGAAGTCGTAACTTCAAACGATTATACCGAAAGATCCGACCGTCAGATTTTCTCAAACTGGAACCGTTAGGACCGCTTTGGGAAGATCTTTCCAACGATATAATTTTGTTAAAATCCAACGGTTAGATTTCGAGATAAGTGTTAATCAAATTTGGATAAAAACAGCGCCAGGGTCGCCGATCGACCCGAAGCGTCGTTGAATGAATATAGCTATTTTTACATTAATAAAATTAAGCGATAAATCGTTATTAAATACTATTAACGATATGAAATGGTTTTAAAACTATATATATGCGAAAATCATTTGAAAGGTCCGAGTTCAATCTCATTTCAAATGATTATACGACGATCTAAGTCGAAGAGTTGAAGACGGTGATTGAAGACCGACGATCTTCACATCGAATGGATGTGTTGCTATTGAGGCCCATGATTGGAGTAGCTACATTGAAGGGGAGTCAGGGGTAGCCGTCCGGACGTATTGTTGATTGTTCAGATATGCGGGGTATAAGGTGTCTCCGGTTTCGTTCAGACCCAGAACGGACTTGTAAATGGATGGTATGTCTGACGTTGTACTCCTTTATGCTGTACCCGTTGATCTCTGCTAAATATATATCTGTTTGGTGGTTAACACCCTTCTCTGAGACGTACGAGCTTAGAGGTTAAATATTGGTAGAAATCAATGGTACGGTATGGATTGACAATGTGGCATGCTAAGATGCATGGATCAAGGCTTTTGTTGAAAAGCAGGGCCTTGTGGTTGATGATCAAAGCATAGCCTGCTTAGGCATAGCTTTGTGTATAGCATGACTTCGCGATCCTCACACCCCGGTATGAGTCAATAACAGGATAAGGACTGCAGGGAGTGCACACGTTTCTCTCTAGCTAGAGTGGTGTCAGTGACCTACCAGCCCTGACATTTTTACTTAGGTGGATGATGGATTATGAGGTACCTCGGATTTATAGGTTGTTAGTGGCCATATGGAGGTTCAAAGGAACCGGGAAGCGTGTGTTCAGGCATAATTAATCCGCTACCGTTAGGTGGGGACCAGCCCTGAAGATCCAAGGGTTCACTGCGGGGAATCCTGAGGCATTTGCTAGGGTGTCTCGAATCGGAGAGGACGATCCCTAGCCTCGATTTCATAATGGAAACCCAATTTCCAATACGACACCATGCGGTTTTGATTGTAGAACTAGTATGGCGACATAGTATATGGTAGCTATGCCGTCTATGATTGATACATTATGATTGAATTTATTTTTGAAATATATATACACTAATAATAATATCAAATCCGTTTTTATCATATCAAGCATTTTTGACCATTATAAGGTAAAACTCTATCCTCCGGTTTGCGTTGCATTGTGTGATGGGACTTGAGTCTTATAATGGTTTCATTTTTCTAAAAAGCATTGCGTTGTTTAACGATTTACTTTATTTTATGCACTGGCAATCCAATGGAGTAAACCCGTTCCGCGTTAGCGGCGTGGTACTGTGATTAGCCTTATTATTAGATTAGTTAAGTTAGATTTCTCATACCAGTCCCATGACTGACCTGTAGTTTGTTTCACTTGCAAACTCGGGTGCCCTCTTTTCCACATGGGCAGTCGAGTAGCTTGTTTGCAGATATTTATCTCTTGAGCAGGATCCTGGATTGAAGTTAAAGTTGTGTCCAGAGCATATATAGTCTTCCGCTGCAATGTATTAAATTTATTGTAAAATTATCTTCTGCTGTAATTTATTCAATGTACTCTGATATTCTGTACTCTAATGTAACATTATTATAATGTTTATAAAAGTCTGTTGTTGTTGTTCTGATGTGTTGTATTCCCAAAGTTAACGTATGCGGGGTTTGAACGATTTTGATCGATCTAGCGATTGATTAAGGTCGGGCAAAATGCGTGTCGTTACAGAAATGATTTGGAAGTGTATTATGGTTCATCGCGTATCCGATTAGCTGCTATTGGTAACGTATCTGTTTGGTGACGGAGAATTTATTCTCTTACTTAACACCCTTTTTTTGAGACGTACGAGCTCAAAGGTTATGTGATTAATAGTGGATGATCATATGTGTAAATTGCTGATATGAAGTACTGTAGTTTGAAAGTACTTGTGATTATTGTGTTGTGAAACGATTTTCCCTACTTCGAGATATGAAATGATTTAGTATGTGGCTAAATATTAGGTGACCCAAGAGCGTATAAAAGTATGAGGGCGGTGTATGCTTCCCCCAGAGTGTGGGATGGTGCATCGTTAGTGTAGCCAGCTCCATCGTGGGAGGTGCACATATATATATTGAGTTGAATAGATGCATACAGCCTTGTCTGAGGGAAGAAGACCGATATTTGGTTGCATATTTGTTTGTATGCGTCGTTATATTTTGGAATTCATATTTCCAAACGATTTGGTTTGAGATCCCAAAGTGAAGTCTATTTTGATATAAAAGCTAGATATGTATTTCAAATGATTTGAAGTAGAAATCGGGAAATAAAGTCCAAAGGAATAGTTTCTGTAAATTGAATTGGATTTGGAAAATCTAAGTGTGGTGATTAATCTAAATGGGTAGATTGGGATATTGCATGTTGATTGATGCATAATATATCCATATCTCTATTACTGATGTTGTTTATACACTGGCATTCATGGGGGTAAACCCGTTCCGCGTTAGCGGTGTGGTCCTGTGATTTGCGTTATCATTTATATAAGTTAATTTTAAATGAAGAATTTCTCATATCAGTCCCATGACTGACTCGTAGTTTTCTTTTCCCTTGCAAACTCGAGTGCCCCTATTTTCCACATGGGCAGTTGAGTGGTTTGTTTTGCAGATATTTATTTATTGAGCAGGATTCTGGATTGAAGCATAAAGCTGTCTCCAAAGCATTGATAGTCTTCCGCTGTGTTAGTATATTTGTTTCTACTGCATTGTATTACATTATTGTAAATTTATCTTCCGCTTTATTATTATTATTATTCGATGTACTCTGATATATTCTGAACTCTGATGTAATATTATTATGATGTTTATAAAAGTCTTCTGCTGTTTGTTCCGATGTGTTGTGCGCCCAGAGTTAGCATATCCGGGTTTTGAACGATCTTGTTCGATTTAGCGATCGCTTAGGTCCGAGCGAAATCCATATCGTTATAGCTGATATAGAAACTTTGGTTAACTCAAATCTTTCGGGTACAACTCGTCAGAATAGAATAAAAGACTCATCAAATATTGGATTAGTAATATCCTACAAAAGAAAACTCATTAGTGATAGGATCAGTAGTATCCTAGAGTGAGAAACTCGTTAGAGATAGGGTTAGTAATGCCCTAGAATGAGTTGATAGTGACAAGTTTATAATTAACGTATTTGTGATTATATATATAATACGATCTTAGAAAATATGATTTTTGAATACATAAAAGTTATATATATTTGAAACGTTAATCAACAAATTGATTGCTGGTTGTGATGTGTGATTATCAGTATAACTAATAAAAATATTGGAATAATAAAACAAATAAGAGAATAAAAGGGAAAATTAAGCCAAATCGAATTTAATATTGAACTAAATTGAAAATTGATTGGAATTGCATACAAATACATGTATATATATGAACAGGTCATGGCATGGAAGTTAAGAAGAGGAATAAAATTGTATGCCCGACAAATAGGTACATGTTTACTATATTTATTGGGGTTTGATGATTTTATGAGCCGATTGGCAAGCCGCTTAGTTTTTTCATTTTGGATGATGAGGTCCCTGTGAGGCAAGTTGCGGTTTTAAATATCAACCCACACAAAGAAGGTTATGGCGAAATTTTTCTAAAATTTAGGGTGTTAGCCAAATTTTTGAGAAATTAGAAAATTCTTAGAAACTGAAAAGTTGAAGAATGAAAGCCAGAAAGAAAGTTGAGTTGGTTAGTTAAACAACTTTCATCTCCATTCCTTTTCAAGGTTGAAAATATTTTAAGTGGGGGAGATTGTAACAACCCGGAATTTCTGAACCAATTTAAAAATTTTATTCTAGCTATTTTAATGGATTTTGAATATATAAAATAATCTATTTTAAATAATAACGACTAATTTTTATAAATCGAAGTTAGAATGTATAAATTTATTTTAATTATAAAACGAACTAGAAATGGCGCGGTAGTTTGAAAGTTCGATTTTAAATTTCAAATGAATGTATAGGATTCAAAATTAATCGGATTTCAGTAAAACCAGAAACATTTGAATCTGTTTAATAATATCTTTCTAATGAAGATAACAGACTGAGATTTCATAATATGAATGGAAAGATATGCCCATTTTAAAATTTAAAATAATCGCTATGGAAATTATATATATTTTAAATAATATAAAGCCCTTAAAAATAGCTATTTTGCAAACAACCTCCGTTTTCGACAAAATCATTTTTGTTAGATCCGGAAAGTCAAATTATTGCTATATTCCAATTTTCATAGTTTTTGGAATTAATATATGAGCGTGGTGAACTTAAACGCGTTTGGTACTTTTAGTTTGAATTTAATCGACTGGAAAATGACCTGTTTTCAAACAGTCTCCAAATTCGATGAAATTAGTTTTGTTATGACCGTATCGTCAAAACATAGCAAGATTTATTTCACTGGAATTTTTGGAGTCAGTATGTGGCCCCGGTAAATTAAAATGTACGTTTAAAATTCAATATATTGATTTATATTTTAATTTAAAGAAAAACTGATCGAAACAGTTGAATTGACTTACGAAACATATCCCACAGTGTCCGAAATGGGGTTATTTGGCTAGAGGCGACAGTCATTGGGCTTGATTTGGAGTTCGGAGCATTAACTAAGCAATAATTGAATTTAATATAACACACATATATATTTCCTTAAAGGGTCAAAACCCTACATTTTCCATATCATTTGGTCAACGCGCTAAAAGCAGTGCTTCCTCAAAGAAATAAACGACAGCCATTCTCTTGAATTAATCCCTTTTAATCCTTCCAACCCATTATCATTTTACAAATCGTTGAACACGGAAATTGAAGAGAACCCTAATATCTAGGACATCAACGTCCGAGATCGTTTGTAGGGTTTGGGTTTGGCCAGAAATTGCATGCGAAGGTCAATCATTCGAAGTTGGTTTTATCGATGAAGGGGGGTCGAGTTCCCTGCGGTTGTCGGCGTTTGAGGGAAGGTGGAAGCAGCTCCGATGGGGAGGTTTCAGATCATGCTCCGGCACCTTGCTTTTTGGGCGACGGTGAACCCTAATGGGTTGAAGGCAGGTTCAGTTGTTCGCGTATTACAAACCTGGGAGAAAGAAGGGTTTAATTACTCTGATGTCTTGTTAGTCAGTTAATTCCCGGATTAATGGTTTAATTAAATCTTGTAAATTGAAACTCCAATAACTTTTTAGCTGGTGATCAGAATTGGACAAAACAGGGTTCGTCGAAACCGTATCGACACCACTACATTTCAGAATTGGACAAAACATGGAAATTGAAGAGAACCCTGATATCTAGGATGTCAACGGTCGATATCGTTCGTAGGGTTTGCGTTTGGCTAGAAATTGCATGCGAAGGTTAATCGTTCGAAGTGGGTTTTGGCAACGAAAGGGGGGTCGAGTTCCCTGCGGTTACCAGTGTTGGAAGGAAGGTGGAAGCGACTTCGATGAGGAGGTTTCATATCGTGCTCCGGCACCTTGCTTTTTGTGCGGCGGTGAAACCTAACGGGTTGAAGGCGGCGTATTACAGACCTAGGAGGAAGAATGGTTCAATTACCCTGATGTCATGTTAGTGAGTTAATTATCAGATTAATGGTTTAATTAAATCTTGTAAATTGAAACTCCAATAACTTTTTATCTGCTGATCAGATTTGGACAAAACTGGGTTCGTTGAAACCATATCGACGACCACTACATTTCAGAACTGACTAGATCAAAAACGGAGAAAAATAGAATTTGAAGCAAATTCAAATCCGAACAGTAATAAAATCTTCAAATAAAGAATGACGGAGTGGAACCCAATGTGAGAATTTTCTCACTATAATTTTTGTACAGTTCTTTATTTCATATAAAATACCAGTGTGGATTTGTTTAAATTATCACAAAAATATTGTATATGGTGCCTGTTAGCTCACCTCCCTCGTCCACCGACCCTGGACGATTTAATTGACTGTATTGTGGTATGATTATGATGTGAAATAAAATATATATATGCATGAAATAAAATACATGTATGCGTTTTGAAAATTATATATATATATATATATATATATATATATGTGTGTGTGTGTGTGTGTGTGTGTGTGTGTGTGCATTGTGAAAATTATACATATGTGATGTGAATAATATATATATATATAAATGAAATGTGAATAATATATATATGAAATATGAAAAATATATATATGAAATATGAATAAAATAAATATATGAAATGTGAATAAAATAAATATATGAAATGTGAATAATATATATATACATATGAAATGTGAATAATATATATATACATGCAATGTGAATAATATATATATATATATATATATATGCGATGTGAATAAAAAAACTGCATTGTAAAAAAAATATATATGCATTGTATAAAATATATATGTGTTGTATAAATCATATATATGCATTGTATAAATTATATGTATATGCGTTGTATAAATTATATATGAGATATATAAAATTGTCATGTAATGGAATAAATATTTGTTCATTAAAAATGTAAATTTTAACATATATATACACTGTACAAAATTGTCATGTATATGGAATATTCACTTTTGATATAAAATTGAAATGAAGTTGAAATAATTTTGAAATGAATTTATAGACGAATTTATAAAATATGATTTGAATAGAAATCGACAATATATATTATGTATATATTTATTTATTTAATGGTCTGAATAGAACGCGCCGCGCAGCGACCGTTCGCGAATTTAGACCATTGATTCAAATTGACATTACGGGAGATTTGACCGTCAGATTCTCCTAAAACCAGAACCGTTGGGTTCGTATCAGAAAGAGCTTTCCAACGAATATAAGAGATTTGAAATCTAACGGTTGGATTTGAAATTATGTCTAAATCAAATTTGGAAAAGGTCGCTATGTATGCAGTTCGATGGCCGATATTGGAAACCGACTGTAAGGGCCTTAATAAAATTATTAAAAATATGAAAAAATTGTGTAAAATCATAATAAATGATTTGGAAAGATTTTGGATGAAAAATTCCAAGTTTGAGAAGATAAAAATATATTTTTATCAAAATGAACTAGTTATTAACTAGAAATAATCCGATTATTTGTAGAAATAAATAAATTGGATTGGAATATGGGTTTTAAAAATAATCAGAATTTTTCAATATATGAATTGTAATGGATTTGAATGGAAATAATCTTTGGAATATTTCAATATGGGATTCCGTGGTTATACAGATATTGTTGAGAAATTTGGAAGATATATATCGTTACTCCCAATACGATATTTGTTGGTTTCAGAATTTGATATTGAATATAAGCCGATATTATTTCTCTTCAGGGCCTTGTGTTTGATATCAAATTGGATTTTGGGTTTGCCGTGAATGATGTCTTCACTAACACTGTTCTTAAACCCAGTTGATAAAAGAATAAATCTTTTAATTAAAATTTCGTGAAGTTTACCAATTAATTAATATTTAATTGGAATTAAAATTGGATTTTTGGTTTATCGTGAACAATGTTTTAAATAGCATTCATTCTTTAACCCAATTAACAGTGAAGATATGATTTGGAATTTATAAATATTTTTATTAAGATTTAATGGAAATTTTCCAAAGTAAAATTTTCCAATTTAATATATTAAATTGGAAATGAACGACATTCGATTTGGTAATAATCGAGATGAGCTTCTGTGAATGAAGACCGTTACTATATATGGAATTTAAGAGGGATTGCCGTTATTCCATTTATATCATTGATTTGATACAGAAATTTATATCGATTATATACTGTTATGATTTCCGTGTAGATTCCATTTTTATGGAAGAAGAATTTGGGTTTATCTTTAATTAGATTTGGAGAATATATTTGGGTTTGTCGTGAATTGTGTTTTAAATAACATACGTTCTATAACCCAAGTAAAAGCAAGATTAATTTTCCTAATGTTGAATAATCATTAAATAATGATTTTTGAAGATTTAAACTAAGAAGAGTTTTAATAAATCTTTAATTAGATTTGGAATGGATAAATGCACTACACCATAATGGCCATTTGGCAACCCTTTTTTTTCACAATCGCCAACACTTATTTGTGTTGCAGTGTAATAACAATAATAAGCGTTGCTATATTAAAAAAGTGTCGCCAAAAATACATAATTATAATTTTTTTATTGGCAACGCTTATATGGGTTGTTAGCGCTAATTTCTAAGGGTAAAACGTAAACTTCCTTCCGTAACCCTATTTACCATGTGCCAATCGTTTGCCCAACGCTTATCCAAGAAGCGGCCGCCTAAATCGTATTATCCAAATCCGATTTCAGAGGACAAAAAAAGCAGCTTGCCTAAGATTCATCCGCGAGTAGATTTCAATCCCGTTCAGTCTCGATTTCAATCCAAATACGATTTCATTATCCAAGAAGCGGCCGCTTGAATCATTATCCAAATCCGATTTCAATCTCGATTTCAATCTCGATTTCAATCCCATTCAGTCGCTTCAGGTATATTTTTATTTTATTTTTGCTCACTTAAATCCTGTTTTTGTTGATTTGTTTCTACGTGTCTCATCTTTGGTTATGTGGTCTGATTTTTGCATAATCAAGAACTAGAGAGATCATAATCGAAGATTTAATCGAGATCTCAAAAAGGGATAAAGTCGAGAGCTAACCCTAGGTGATTGTATTCTCTTTTCTTTTGCATTAAGTCCTTTAGAGGCAGCAGATTTATGGATACGTTTACGGCAGGATCATTATAATAAAATGCAGAGGTTTGTTAGTGATATATGTGCCGATTTGGGTATTTTTGTGGGTTGATGTTGTATGGATCTGAATGCTATGACCGTTAAAAACAGTGGTTGGAAGTCATGCTTGTGGTGTTTAACTTTGAATAGAATGTTAGTTACTAAATATTTCTGTGTAAACATAAGTAGAAGCAGAAAGGTATTATTTGGGGTATTCACAGTAGGGTGCGGTATGAATACAATGAAATAAGGGGGATTAAATACTCTGACTCAATCGATTGTCTTGTGTATTGGATGCTTGGTTGTATTGCATGGTTGACTTTGTGCATTCGATTGACCACAGGTTTATATACATATGTTAAAAGACCAGTTAACAAATTGGGATAGACATGCATACCTATTGTATGGTTAACACTTGACCTGCTACTTATTTGTTTAAGCAGTAATACATTGGTGTTTGATTGATGAACACATGGTCTGAAGTATATATATTGGTTTACACAGTTATACATTTGTATATGATTAATAATCACACAACTTGCTATACCTATTTAGACAGTTTGATATGTCTGCTTTATATGAGAAATAAATGACCTGCTATGTAAATGGTTAGTCAGTTTAGCATATATATCACATTAATAGCAAACACATGACTAGTTACATATTTACTAGTTACATATTTATTCAGATCTTTTGGTGATAGGTGTATTGCTTAGTGACACGTGGCCCATTTTGCATATATGTTCATACAGTTTAAGGTGATGTGTAGTGATTTGATTAAAACTGTAAATATACTAGGGAATTGTACACTAAGTAATACACATTATAGATCTGAAACTGTTTGTATATGCCACCTGTTTTATAAATATTCATTTGTTTTATAGAACAGTGAATAGCAGATAGATATTCATATCTTTATGTTACGCTCTCACAAACTCTCTCTGTGTGTGTATGATACTCAATAAACTTCTGGCAATATATCATTTACATAACCCAAGTATAGATGATGCACGAGAATACATGTTCTTGTTATTTGTATGCTTTTTTTATACGAGTAAGAGCTCAAGACTAATAGGTCATGTACATGACGCAAGGTGTGTATTCTAAAATATTCACCTAGTCATCTGCAGCAATTCTTGAATGCATACATATATTCATGTTTTTGTTCCTTTAGTAATTCATAGGACTGCTTCAAGTAATGCTTTCGAATCTGACGTCTTTAAAGTTTGATACAAAGTCATCTGCTGCTGTGAAGCTAGATGCGCATGACACACATGTTTGTGCTATTTTTTATTTATTCTTTTTTGAATGCTTTTCTTAGTGGTTTTTTTAAGAAAAAAAAATACTATGGTATAATTTTTGTTACAGGAGTAAAGTATAATGGTATCAATAATTTGATGGAAATTAGAAACAAGGAAGAAGGTCGAAGGTATGTATATTAATTTTTGTGCCTATGAGATAACTTATTGATTCTAAACTGAACCTTTCAAGCTCAGTTTAGTTTGGAATTTGAACCGGAAGCCTCAGTTTCTAAACTGATTTATAAACTCGTTGTTGTCGTTTGTAGTAGGTGACGATCATCGCATTTTTTGTTGGTTTCTCTAATTTTGAAAATGTACATTAGAGGTCTTTTTAAGAGAAATAAACTCCACTAGGGTATTCCTTAAAGCGTCGTTTGCAGGTTAAGTTAAAATTGGGCATGTGAACCCAGTTTTCAGTCCATAGCAAATATAAATGCTTGTAGGTCAAGCCCGGTGATTTACAAGTTTAGGCTGAACCTATGTATTGTTAAGTCTGAATGTCTGTTAGTTACTATCAAAAATCATAATGGCATATCATGGTCAAGCAAATATTTGCGATATCTCTTTTGGCTGAGCCTGTGTTTTTGTTCTAGTTTTTTTCCCTTTTTTTTTTACTAATTTCAAATCATATCATATATATACCGAACTGCAGGTGGTAAGTATCCTGAAGAATATTTTCTTTCTTAGTATATAAAATCACTTATTAACTAATGGATTAACAATTGGTATAAAACATAATTTTTTCTTATGCATCTTGACTTTCTACAACTTGCATCAATCAACTTTCTACAACTTATATGCAGTTATGGACTTTCACATGTTCTGTTCCTATGTAAGCTAATCTGTTTTTGTTCTTTCTCTCTTTAATCAACTCACTTTAGTTTTAAGGAAATATAGTCATACAAGACTTTAGAAGTTAGAACTGGCACAAAACCTGTGGTGAAGCACTTTAATATGATTTGATTTGGCAAGACATTTTGCAATAATCGTATGAAAAAAGGCTAGGTCATTAGTGTTTTCATTGCTTAAATATTTTCCTTTAGGTCACTTATTGCATGTTTTATAAGTAATTAATATTGATTTGTTTACTCTTTCTATTCTATACTGATTGATGTGGTATTTATATTTACCACTATATGCATAATTTCACACATTTTGATTACGTTGCTTGTTCATTTTGCTCTTGCTTGGTCAGAGCAATTGAACCCCAATGCTATAACCGTTTTAGATATATTGATTTTTGAATTTATGTGTGACTTGCTTCGTTTCTGCATATTATAACTTTTTGGTTGTATTAACAAATCGCTTTTGACATGTATAGATCTTAGATATAGAGTATGAATTATTATACACGCACAATTTTTAAACCTTGATATCCACATAAGAAACATAAACTAAATGGATGACACTATTAGACCATTAGTGTATGCAATTACAGTCAAAACTTTTCAATAAATTATGCATGTCACCAACTTTTAAGATTTAGTAAGTTAGCCTCAATTTTTGGGTAATAAATAATAGGTTTCTTTTTAAGCAAATGGTGCTTCTTTCTTGCGTGTTTTAATTTAATAGTTAATAGCCTTATGGACATTCAACGTGGGTTCTATTAGACTTTATTACACTGACAAATTTATAGGCATTTTCAGTGCAATAACGAGAAACATTCTAATCTTGAAATAACAAGAAACATGTTAAAATTGTACCTTCAAACTATTTGTAAATGTTTAAAATAGTAAATACGAAATGAATATATTTATGTCTGCATAACATAAATGCACTTGATTTCGTTTAGGTCCGCAATTGAAAATTTTCTTTTATTTGTTGCGGTTTGAAATAATAATAGATACATACATAAAGCATTTAAAATCCATGCATGCGTCCTGAAGTATTTAGGAACACGTAATTTGCTACTTTTATTATTGCACTTATGGACTTATGGGATATATCTGGGTTATAAAGAATGTATTTGGCAAAGCTCATCTATGAGATTACTTTCTTTATTAGTTCTATTTTACTGTTATTATTTGATTTCTTAATCAGTTCTATTTTAGTCAGGTAAAGACAGCAGATTCTATTTTAGTCAGGTAAAGACAGTAGATTTCTTAATCAGTTCTATTTGATTTCTTAATCAGTTCTATTTTAGTCTAGTTGAAGGATATACTCATCAGATCAATTATTTATCCTATAGTTTTATTTTGGTTGCTAAGTTTTAATCTAGCAGCTAATTGTAAATTAACACAAGTTCCAATTTTCTACGGAAAGAAAAATAATAGTTAAATTCCGTAGTAAATAGTGCATTTAACCAAAAAATTGTGGTGAGCTGTAGTTGTAGGAAATGGGTTAGGTGAAGACTGAATTTGAACAAAAAATGTAAACAGAAGTGTAAGAATTGAATAAAGGACCGTGAATGTTGCTAGTTTCTTTCTTTGCGATGAAAGGTTTTCAAAAATACAAAGATGTATGCAAAGTTACTTGATTAAATTTGTGACTGAAATGTAAAACCAGAGTTGTATAATGTGAGACACTGTCTGCTTTATACAATAGACACCGTCCCTCGACCTTGATTCATTTTGTGGACTATCTACCTGTTAATGGTGCTGTTTGTCTTTAACCTGAGTCCCTGGGTTTACAGCAGGGTTTTACTCTGTTAAATTAAAGTTAAAATAATATTATTTTTGGCATACATACATATGTTAACTGTCCTCCTAGTTAGTATACTTCTCAAATGGTCTGTTGTATTTTTGAGGGTAGAATGCCAGTATATAAATTCATTTGTATGTGCTTTTCGTATACCCATGCATGCTTGTCTTGTTTTAGGTCCTTGCTGCACTTCAAACTTGCGCATATGCGCCACTGCATGTGTATTTTCTTTCAGTAATCAGAAGTATATGTTGCATTTGCTGAATAACCTTAAATTTGTATTAGAATTAAATTATTTTGTTTAGTGTTAACACACGATGCTATCATTATAATTCTGAAATGCTCGAACCACTTGTTGCTACCTTGGTAGTTCTAAAATCAGTTGCCTGAGTTGTTGTAGTGATACATTTCAAAATCTGAAATTTAATAGGAGGTTGCACCTTACTTTGGACATGAACATGTACATAAGCTTTTATGTTAGGATAACTAAGTTTACACGTATTTTGCATTGATGCTTGGTTATCAGACCAAAACCCAAGTGCATATATTAGTATTTTTGTCATTTACTTGAACCCGCCAAGGCACCACTAGGATATTACTAGCACATACATGGTTCTGTTATTTCCTTCGAACTGCTTGAGTTAATACACTGTACATCTTTGCACAAGGTGCCGACTTATTTAGAAATGTCATCAAGGTGCCGACTTATTTAGAAATAACCATTGAACTTTGAAAAATATGTGGAACCGTGTAATTCATCTACAATTTTGCACTTAGAATCTATATTTAATAGTGATTGCATTTTGAGACTGTTGTTGTTTATTTGTTTTCTACAGATGTCCTCCTACTCAAGGCTTTCGACTGATTATCATGACTACTTCCTACGGTATTGTCCATCGGCCTATTCAGACGATTCAGACGATCCTACTCAAATTGTTTGCTCAGCCGAATCTCAGACACCAACTCCGTTTAGCGTCTACGAGAGAATAGAGTCGAGTTTAGAAAGAGATTTGGCATTATTAAGTGTTTAGAATGATATGGCATCGCCTACCAGATCGACCACACCTACAAGATTGCCACCCCTACCAACATGCTATGTTGAAGAAGCACAATCTCGAAGGTTGTTATGCCGTTGCAACATTGAACCAATATTCAGAACATGCTATTTAAATAAAAATGTTGGTCGCCGATATTTTATTTTTGCAAATACTGGAACTCTTAGAGATTGTGGATTCATCCACTGGATTGACGAACCATTATGTGATCGTGGTGTGGAATTTGCATTGGAGGTTCTTGAAGAAAACAAAAGGCTTAAAAAGGAGCTTAAATTGCAAGATTTCATCGAGCTCAATAGACAAAAGATGTGTCAAAATTGAAAAGGCATGACTTTGAACTTATAACATTTTCTGCTATTTGAAACTTAATTGATGTTATTAAATTAAATGCACGCAGAAAGCAGTAGAAAAAGCAGAGAAAATGAGAAAAACTGGTAGTACAAGCTATGCAAATTTTTGGATGTATGGTTCGTTATATAGTTGGAGTTTCGCGTTTGGTACTTGTAGACTTCAAATATGAAAAACATCTTGCATTATGTTAATTCTGTATTGTTATTACTATGGAATCGGATATTGTATATGTATTAAATTTAGTATCTTTATGTATTGAATTTTTTTGTTAGTTCATACTTTGCTGTTATCATGAATATGGATTTTTTTTCCTTATTGATTTGGTTACATGTTGCTATGTTGAGATAATTCCATAGCTGAATGAATGCATATTAAATAGAGCTTGTGCTATCTTATATGCAAATATTAGCGGTGCATGTTACCAACGCTTATAAGTGTTGCGAATATAATATTGCCAACGCTTATAAGCGTTGTGAATGAATATTTTCCAACGCATATAAGCGTTGCGAATGAATATTTGCCAACGCATATAAGCGTTGGGAATGAATATTTTCCAACGCTTATATGCGTTGGTAATACATTGCCACGCCCCCATAGCAACGCTAATAAGTGTTGCGGAAATTGTTTGCGACAGTTATACTCGTTGGCAATCACCTGTTTTGGTGTAGTGATGGTAATTAAATTTTCCAAAACATGAGATGTGGTATAAACCAAATATACTTGGTTTTTGATATTCATTATTATGGATGGATTGTTTGGATTGTGCTCGACCAGTTTATAAGCAAAATATGCTTTTACATTTAGCATTGGGTTGGGTAGAAATATTTTTATGCTAACATCTTTTGAAACACTTCATGATTTGACTATGAGATGTTTAGCGATGTTGTTGAGTTCATTTCAAATTTAATGAATGATTTTGAAATAATATTTTTCTTAAGTGTAAAGAAATGTATTACCGATTTTGGATAAGGGACGTTTTATAAAATGTTTTATAAAACAGAAAGGATTTCGAGGGCTAAACCCAATGATTTCGAAATGATTTGGAAGTGCATTATGGTTTTACATTGTGGTTCATCGCGTATCCGATTAGTTGCTATTGATAACGTATCTATTGAGTGGCGGAGAATTTATTCTCTTGCTTAACACCCTTCTTTGAGACGTACGAGCTCAAAGGTTATGTGATTAATAGTGATTGATCATATGTGTGAATTGCTGATGTGAAGTACTATAGTTTGAAAGTACTTGTGATTATTGTGTTGTGAAATGATTTTCCCTACTTCGGGATATGAAATGATTTAGTATGTGGCTAAAGATCGAGAGACCCGAGAGCGACTAAAAGTGTGAGGGTAGTGTATGCTTCCCCCAGAGTGTTGGATGGTGCATCGTAAGTGTAGCCTGCTCCATCATGGGAGGTGCGCACACACACACACACATATATATATATATCGAGTTGGATAGGCACGTACAGCCTTGTCTGAGGGAAGATGACCGATATTTGGTTGCATATTTGTTTGTATGCAACGTTATGTTTTGGAATTCATATTTCTAGACGATTTGGTTTGAGATCTCGAAGTGAAATCTATTTTGATATAAAAGCTATATATGTATTTCAAATGATTTGAAATAGAAATCGGAAAATAAAGTCCAAAGGAATAATTTCTGTAAATTGAATTGGATTTGGAAAATCTAAGTGTGGTGATTAATCTAAATGGGTAGATTGGGATATTGCATGTTGATTGATGCATAGTAGATCCATATCTCTATTACTGATATTGTTTATACACTTGCATTCATGGGGATAAACCCGTTCCGCGTTAGAGGCGTGGTCCTGTGATTTGCCTTATCATTTATATAAGTTAATTTTAAATGAAGTGTTTCTCATACCAGTCCCATGACTTACTCGTAGTTTGCTTTTCCCTTGCAAACTCGGGTGCCTCTATTTTCCACACGGGAAGTCGAGTGGTTTGTTTTGCAGATATTTATTTATTGAGCAGGATTCTGGATTGAAGCTTAAAGTTGTGTCCAGAGCATTGATTGTCTTCTGTTGTGTTAGTTTATTTGTTTCCGCTGCATTGTATTACATTTATTGTAAATTAATCTTCCGTTGTATTATTATTTTTCGATGTACTCTGATATATTCTGTACTCTGATGTAGCATTATTATGATGTTTATAAAAGTCTTCTGTTGTTTGTTCTAATGTGTTGTGCACCCAGAGTTAGTGTATCCAGGTTTCGAACGGTCTTGGTCGATTTAGCGATTGATCAGGTCCGAGTGAAATCCTTATTATTACAATCCTTTTCTTTTGAATAGATTTTTAATTTAAAATCAAGTTGTGTAATACATTCAAACTTAGTGTGTTTTCTCACTTTGGTTCACCAGACTGATCCGGCGTTTGTAATGCTCGGGTTAGGCCTGGTTGCACAGGTTCAGGTTATTGGATGTTGTGAAGAGACGACCTGGAAGGGTTCAGACATATGATACTATATAATTATTATTCTGGTATGTGTTGTATATGAGGACAGGTCAATATAACCTCTCAATAAAGATTATTTCTATATTATATTTTGTTCCACTGTGATGTGAGACTCTGTGTTGCGTTCTTCTTCTTCTTCTATTCTAATATTTCTTTCTTTCTTATCTCACCCTTTAATCTCTTTCTACTAATGATTCAGTGTTTTCGGTGCTTGAATAGTTGACATGGTGTTTGGCGTGGATTTTCGGGGTTGAAAATCTGCCGGGTCGTTACAATGGTATCAGAGCAATGGTTAAGTAATAACCTTGGCTCTGTGGTATAACTCGATAGAGATGGGGTTAGTAATACCCTAGATTGAGTTGAGTGTCATGTGGGAGAGCGTATTTGTAGATTTCATATACAAATGTTTTGTATTGTGTTGGTTAATCGGTTCAAGTGTTGAACTGGTAATGGATACAATATTTTTGTATAGAGAGTAAATGAAATAATTTTATCTGAAATATATTTTTGTATAATAAAGAAATAATTTATCAAATTATTGAATTATTGTGTGTTGATTGATTTGAATGGAATTCAAATTGGATTAAAAAATTGAATTGGAACTTAAATTTATTAAGTGAAATTAAACTAAGAAATGATTTTGAAATTTAAATAAAGTAGATTTGGATTTGGAAACTGAATGAATAATAATAAATAGAAATCAATCGAATATTAATCGAATGATGTTAAAATATGCAAAACCAAATTAAATATTAATATTGAATATAAATTCAAATGATTTGATTTATTTGGTTGTGCATTGTTTGTTGATTGATTATGGATTGTGTGTTAGGTTGGTTGAAATATATTCATCAATGGTTTAAAATAAATTAAATGAATTAGAAACCAAGAGAAATGAACTCCAATATTATAAATTGGAATAAAACTGTATATAATTAAAATTGATGGTTTAACCTTGTGTTTGAAAATGAATTGATACTTCATGTTGGGTTCGAGAATTTGTGTGCCTATATTTGCTGATTAATGAAATATTACTTAAAATTTCATGTATTTGTCACTCATCGGTTAAACTGAGTTAAGTACAGGTACCAGATGGCTTGAGAATTGTTTTTTATTGCGAAAATTGCACGAAAGTTTAGCAAGTATGCTCAATAGCACTCATAAAAGGTACGCCTACGCGAAATATAAATTTTTGGGTTTTTGGTTTTTGTTTTCCAACCGTGTCGGTCGATGTATAAATATTATTTGTTCCTGCGATATAGCAGATGTCACTTTGTGTAAGAGAGACTCTGCCGAATTTTTCCAGAAATTTAATGTGTTTGAAAATTTTATCTTACTGTAATAAATTGGTTTTCGATTTGATATAAATTGGATTTTTGAATAATAAATGGATTTGTAACATTTTTCTTACCTTAGTAATTTCGGGGACGAAATTCTTTTAGGGAGGGAAGATTGTAATGTCCTATATTTTTTATAGTCAAATATTTAATTTAATTTATTATTTTAAATATTATATTTGGAATATTAATGGATTTTAAATATTTAATTCGTTTATTTAAAATGAAGTCTAAACGTTAAATTTATATATAATTTAAATCGAGCTCGAAATGGCGCGGCAGTTCATAATATTGAGTTTTGAACTCTAATTGAATATACATGATCCGATATAAGTCAGATTTCTGTGAAACATGAAACATTTGAAACTTATTGATTATAATTTTGTGATGGCCCGCCCCGAACCAGTCGACATTTCCCCAAAATGCATTATACTAATCCCCGACTAGCACGGGACGGTCGTCAAAGGAAAAGGGTTTGAAACTATGAATCACCAAAGAACGAGAACCTGTAGTATATCTTACAACGCATGGAGTAAAATATAATAATAACATAACTTGACATAAAATAGGTGAGACAGTGCATAAGCTAAAAACTAAACCATCATAGCAACGGAATCCAAATACAGCTTATGATTCAAACCATCATTATTACAATTTCAAAATACTGTCTCTAAAAGCAAAGTAGAAAAGGTACACTACTAATGCCCAAAGTAGTGACCGACAACAACACAGGGAGAATATATGTAAATAGTACGTGGAAGCCTCCTGCTCGACTCCGGACAGCTACTAATGCATAACCACCTAACATGTCTCTAGTCTGCTCGTTTAGGAGCACCTAGAGTAATAAGAAGAGACATAAAACTCTGGGTCAGACAAAAGTCTGGTACGAGCGATAGTAGTAAAACAAAACAATAACATGTATAAATAATCATACCTGAGCCTGGACCTGCAACCAAAGAGTTAGCACAACAAGATGTACAATACTCTACGATAACACTAACATAAAGTGTAAAGTGGAAGTGTGCATGCCATGGTGATAACAAACATCAAACATAGCAATCATCCTCACATCTCTCACTCAGTGCGTAAAGCATACGATATCCACCACTTTGATCACCCAATCCTTTGCTACGATCACTTTTCCCTTGGAAGTCACAATGACCCCATTGCACTGATCGATAGCCCATAATCTGTCTCTCGGTGGTGAACCAAAATTATGGATATTGATAACCCCTTTGCACACATCCCACAGTAAAGCCCAACTCTAAAGTTAACTCATTGGTTCCCATCTGGATCCTAAGTGATAACTTCCCATTTGGACTTCCTTTGCATCTCGGGTTTTGGTCTTCTTCAGTTTGGTTCTCCACATTCAGTTCGTTGTCCCCCGTCCGTGATATACAAAGGATTCTTGGTGCGTGATTCATGGTCAAGTTTTCTGGGTCGTGACCTTCCACTCGTGACCTTCCCACTCATGACATTCCAATCGTGACCTTCCATTCGTCACCTTCCACTCTTGACCTTCCGCTCGTGACCTTCCCACTCGTGACCTTCCGACTCGTGACCTTCCCACTCATGACCTTTCACTCGTGACCTTCCCACTCGTGACCTTTCACTCGTGACCTTCCACTCGTGACCTTGCCTTCGTAACCTTTCCACTTGTGACCTTCCCCCTCGTGACCCCTGGTTCTTAAAGGCAGAGTCCACTCGTGAAGGGGTGACTGATCAATTTGCTGCAACTTTTCCAGCGAGCTATTTACACCATACGACGACGTTTTCGACCATTTTGACTTTTCTATGAAATCACAAATCATACCAAACAGTAATAGCAACATAAAGAATCAACCATAAACATCAAAACAACAATCACACGAAATAATTTAGATCAAACATACCCAAAAAGCATGATTTTCCCCTTAATCCCCTTAAGCATGTTTTAACCATAGGTTTAGCAAACTTAATCCAAATTAACCCAAATTTTCACCAGTGACATAAAATAATATTTAAGAATTCCTACATGTTTTTCCAGATTTTTATAATGTATAATTTCGCTAATTATCACTAATCACCCCTAATTAGCCGTAATTATTGAATAAAAGTTCAAATCACTCACCTTGGCCAAAAATAAATCTCAGGTATGAAACTCTAACCGATTTGGTTCGAATCTCTATGAAACACAGCAGCTCCAACTCTGATTTGATTCTATTTTGACTTGATTTGACGTTGATTAGCTTAATATATAATTAGAAGGTGATTAGGAGGTAGTTTAGAAGGTGGGGGTCATTGCTAGGGTTGAAGAAATGAAAGTGGTGGCTGTAAAAATGACAAAGAAATGTTTCTCTAACTCTTTTCAGCCCTTATATAACCCTAATACCGAAAACCCCAATGCGCTTAGCTGTTAATTACCCAATTAAGCCCAATTAAGCTGTTTTTCACCTTTCAAACCTTATTTCAGCTATATCTCCCAAACGGTAAGTCTGTTTGATTAATGTGACCACCCTACGGAAAGGTAAACCATCATCTGATCCAACGGAAGTGGTTTTAGATCAAAATTCCTTACCAATCAAAATTTATAGGTGAAACAAGATTCGCTAGGGGAAAAATGGTCATTTAAAATTCGGCAAAAATCGTGATCATGGGAAATGACCCCAGTAGTCGTTTCCCAAAGTTGTACGACCATACGACTTCATAAGAAAAAGGGATAAATATTCTATGATCCTTCGATACATAGAATGCGGGTCGTTACACTCTCCCCCCTTAAGAAATTTCGCCCCCGAAATTCCTTAACCAAAACATACAAAGGATGTCGCATTCCTATCAGCCATTTACAAACAATCAAACATACATCATAACACAACAAGCCTATCCTAGCATGCGGTTTGCTAACAAGGGAATAACTATCGCTATTAAAATTTTACTAGGCAAAGAGTTATGGATACTACTATCTTATGCTCTCCTCTGTTTCCCAAGTATAGTCGTTCTCATCATTGCCCCCATTGGATCTCAATCAGATGTAAATGGTCATCCCATAACCCTCCAAAATCTAATATACAAGCTCTCAAAAGATCTTCTAATACACGATTCACCCAAATACTGTCATAACCTGATCTATTTCTTTGTAAACCATCAATGAAATCCATTGAGACTTGTTCCCATTTCCATTCGGGAATTTCCAACGGTTGTAACAAACCACTAGGATTCTTTTGCTTGGCTTTAACTAGTTGGCAATTCATGCACTTAGGTATAAACTTCCTAATGTCTCCCTTCATCCCTTCCCAGTAGTAGGTCTGCTTCATGTCTCGATACATTTTGTTACCACCGGGATGTATAGTGAATTTCGAGTGATGACATTCTCTAAGCACTTCATCTCTCAATCCATTAACGTTGGGTACAAAAAGTCTCCCATCCTTTCGAAGCCATCCTTCTCTATCAAGTCCATACTTGCCCATTTTCCCACCATCGATATTCATCTCTTCCTTGGAGATAATTTCTATTAGGTTAGGATCGTCCCTCTGACTTGAACCAATCCGCTCAATCAAAGTCGGTCTAATCGTCAAACTTGCTAACATCTCTGGACCCAATCTGCACTTAGGTCTGAAATCATATCCCGCGATATACCCTAATTGCTTCCATTCAAGAAACATAGCCCCCAAACTGGAATGTCTCCTACTCAATGCATCAGCTACCACATTTAGTCTAGTACCACATGCATCCGCGTATATCGTCATCTCTACATTTCCCGTTGCCAGAATCCTACAGGTGATAGTCTATTCAAGAGAAGAAAAGTAGGAACAACCATATCAACCATCAAACAAGTCCTATCTACCACCAGCTAAAGCCATTAATACGTCGATACTCATATGACTAGTCCAACCAATATCAAGGGCCTATGGAAGCCCTGGCTCCAAACGGACTACCGCACGTCCAACGTACGTTTATCCTCCAAGGATAACTAGATCACGTCCAACGAATCCAAGGTAAATGGGTGTCCCCAGATACCCCTTCTTCAAGTCCGCCTAGAACACTCCAAACTATCGACGATTCCTTGACACCCCATCATAAGAGCTATCCACAACTCCATCCTCAACTCGAGTCCAACCCAAGTCAATCCATTATCTTTCAGCCTTTTCGAGTCCCATTCAAGTCATCTCATAGCCCTATCGAGTCCAATTAGGGGCAGTCCACATCATCGTACAGTCTTATCATGTCACGACTACCCATCACTCCTCGAGTAAACCAGGACATCATTCAATGGAAATCACAACAACTACTTATATCTCATGCAAACCATCCTAGTCGAACTCGACATTCCCCAAGCACAAGCCCCAAAGGCCTAAACCAATATCATACATGCACTCAAGGAACATCTCCTCCGAATCCAGACAATCTACGTGAGATGATATGAACAAAACAACCAAACACTCGAGCACTCATAACTAACTCTGGCTATCCTCGCCAATCCTGCTTCGAAACTATCGTCGATCGCATGATGGCTTATGCTATATGTCAAGGGTAAATAGCAACCCCAGTTCTAACCAGACTACTACACGTCCAACGTACATTTGCCTCCCAGAGACTACTAGAACTTACGACAATAATAATCTCTCTATAACTCTAGTCGGCATCGTCGGCGACTATCCGCAAACTCAGACTCATTCTCGAGTATCCATTACCCACAAACTCAAGTCCAGCATGAGTCGTCTCCCTATTCATTGCATCTCCAAAATCAATGGACAACCATTGTCTACGAATTCAAGTCCAACTTGAATCGTCCTAACCTTCGTTGCATCTCCACGATCAACGAACACATCTTATCGCTTGGAGATTTCCCCATTGAATTCGCCGCGAAGTTATTATCATTCTTTAACCAAAGAGAACATCAACATTAGGTCCTAAACAATCCATATCATTCACTCATTTACTACGGAATACCACAACGCTCATGCTATTCACCACAGCGTTTTAAAAAATGCTTCCAAAGGCCCTTCTTTCATGAGTTATGGATGCCCCGAATTTATTTGTTCCCCTAGTTCCAGTTATTATAGCCATCACTAGGTAGATACCCAATACCACCCTATACCCTGGGAGCCAATCGACTCCCAAAATAATGCCAAACCCAGTAAAGCCTAAAACAAAGTAATCACAAGCAAACATGCATTTGTGACTCGATAAGACCAAATTACGATAAATCATACAAAGGCTAGTCGATCCACCGATCAGGTTCGTAAAAACTAAAGGTCTATCGACAGTCTCGAGCTCCAATTCCAACCTATCTACCAGGTCACTAGATATAAAGGAATGGGATGCCTGACTATCAACAAAACTCGAATAGAACATCATAAATAGAAAGCATACCTCGAATAACGATGTCCTTTCCCTTCTCCGCCGCAGTTGGGGCATTTGACGAAGAAGGAACAGCATTGATAGCATATGATTCACGATCTGATTCTCCTTAGGAGGTTGCGGACAATTATCCTTATGATGTCCCGCTTGGCCGCAATTGAAGCACTTCCTTTCTCCAGGATTTTCCCGAAAATCTCTTGCATATTGGACTTTCTTGCCACAACTAAAGCACCCGCCATCTTTCTTATTTTTCTTTTTCTGACCATCCTTGGTTTGGTCTTATTTCCTCTTATTTTGGGAATTATTCTTGCCTTCACCGCTTGCCTACGGCTTTGGCTCCTCTGCAGATGTAATAGCAACCTCGGTCTTCAACTTAGGGAAAATGCTCTTAGATCTGAATGCCTTTCCCACAATAGATTTGAAAGCCTAATCGATATGGTTTATGAGTCTCTCCCCCAAGAAATCATATAGGCAAGTTATGAACTTCTCGTTCTTCTTCTCGACCGTATCGGTAAGGGACAATCCATAATTCGATATGGTATCAAATTCAGCAATATACTCCGAGACTGCCCTACCATTCTACTTAAGCTCCAAAAATTTCCTAAAAAATTCCGATTTCTGAGCGGTTGGAATAAATTTATCACTGAATCCGACCTTAAACTGATTCCAAGTAACTTGATCCTCAGGAGTGGCTACTTTAATAGCATTCCACCAATTAATCGCGCGTCCTTGAAGTTGACGCGATGCTAGCTTTCTCTTCACCGCATCAACGATTCCCAAATCCTCGAAGATGCGCTCACAACTATCAAACCAATCTTGAACCTCTATAGACGATTCCGTTCTGTGTAACAGCTTCCTACCAAGACTAGTATAATCCTTGTTAAGCTTGGCGAAATCGTCCCTAGGCGCCTGCGCTGCTGCACCACCACCGTTAGCAGCAGTAGGAACTGCTCTCTGAACATCCCTAAGCATCTCTCTCATGAAGGTAGTAAACATCGTCCTTATATCAGGGACATTCCTATTATTGGCACTTGAACCCGTACTCCTCGTATACCGGCTCATCATTCAATCTGTAAAGAGAAAACGATTAACCATCTCCTTAGTGGTGTCAGTTCAGTGCGACTTCATCCTTCGATATACTAATAGTATATATATAGCTTTTGAAAAACAAAATATCATAAATACGTGCTCTCAGATACGTATACTATCTCTCCCCGATGTCTTCCCCTAGGTTAACTACGCAACCTAGGCTCTGATACCAAGTGTGACGGCCCGCCCCGAACCAGTCGATATTTCCCCAAAATGGGCTGTACTAATGCCCGATTAGCACAGGACGGTCGTCAATGGAAAAAGGTTTGAAACTATGAATCACCAAAGAACCAGTAGTATATCTCATAGCACATGGAGTAAAATATAATAATAACATAACTTGACATAAAACAGGCGAGACAATGCATAAGCTAAAAACTAAACAATCATAGCAGCGGAATCCAGATACAGCTTATGATCCAAATCATCATTATTACAATATCAAAATACTCTCTCTAAAAGAAAAGTAGAAAATGTACACTACTAATTCCCAAAGTAGTGATCATCAACAACACAGGGAGAATATATGTAAATAGTACGTGGAAGCCTCCTGCTCGACTCCAGACAGCTACTCGTGCATAACCACCTAACATGTATCTAGTCTGCTTGTTTAGGAGCACCCAGAGTAATAAGAAGAGACAAAAAATCTGGGTCAGACAAAAGTCTGGTATGAGCGATAGCAGTAAAACAAAACAATAATAGGTATAAATAATCATACCTGAGCCTGGACCTACAACCAAAGAGTTAGCACAACAAGATGTAAGTACTCTAAGGTAACACTAACATAAAGTGTAAAGTGGAAGTGTGCATGTCATGGTGATAGAAAACATCGAACATAGTAATCATCCTCACATCTCTCACTCGGTGCATAAAGCATACGATATCCATCACTTTGATCACCCAATCCTTTGCTACGATCACTTTGCCCTTGGAAGTCACAATGACCCCATTGCACTGGTCCATAGCCCATAATCTGTCTCTCAGTGGTGAACAAAAATTATAGATATCGATAACCCCTTTGCACACGTCCCGTAGTAAAGCCCAACTCTAAAAGTTAACTCATTGGTTCCCATCTGGATTCTGAGTGATAACTTCCTATTTGGACTTCCTTTGCATCTCGGGTTTTGGTCTTCTTCTGTTTGGTTCACCACATTCAGTTCGTTGTTCACCGTCCGTGATATGCAAAGGATTCTTGGTGCATGATTCATGGTCAAGTTTTCCGGGTCGTGACCTTCCATTCGTGACCTTCCACACGTGACCTTCCACTCGTGACCTTCCCACTTGTGATCTTCCACTCGTGACCTTCCACTCGTGACCTTCCCACTCGTGACCTTCCACTCGTGACCTTCCCATTCGTGACCTTCCACACGTGACCTTCCCACTCATGACCTTCCCACTTGTGACACCTGGTTCATGAAGGCAGAGTCCACCCGTGAAGGGGGGGACTGGCCAATTTCCTGAACTTTTCCAGCGAGCTATTTACGCCATACGACGGTGTTTTCGACCATTCTAACTTTTCTATGCAATCAAAAATCATACCAAACAGTAATAGAAACATACAGAATCATCCATAGACATCAAAACAACAATCACATGAAATATTTTAGATTAAACATACCCAAAAAGCATGATTTTCCCCTTAATCCCCTTAAGCATGTTTTAACCATAGGATTAGCAAACTTAATCCAAATTAACCCAAATTTTCACTAGTGACATAAAATAATATTTAAGAATTTCTATATATTTTTCCAGAATTTTATAATGCATAATTTTGCTAATTATCACTAATCACCTCTAATTAGTCGTAATTAGTGAATAAAAGTGCAAATCACTCACCTTAGCCACAAATAAATCTCAGATCTGAAACTCTAACTGATTTGGTTCGAATCTCTATGCAACACAATAGCACCAACTCTGATTTGATGCTATTTTGACTTGATTTGATGTTGATTAGCTTAATATAGGATTAGAAGGTGATTAAGAGGTAGTTTAGAAGGTGAAGGCCATTGCTAGGGTTGAAGAAATGAATGTGGTGGCTGTAAAAATGATAAAGAAAGGTTTCTCTAACCCTTTTCATCCCTTATATAACCCTAATCTCGAAATCCCCAATGGGCTTAGCTACTAATTACCCAATTAAGCTCAATTAAGTTGTTTTTCACCTTCCAAACCTTATTTCAGCCATATCTCTCAAACGGTAAGTCCGGTTGATTAATGTGACCACTCTACGGAAAGGTAAACCATCATCTGAATCCAACGGAAGTGGTTTCAAATCAAAAATCCTTACCAATCAAAAGTTATAGGCGAAACAAGATTCTTCAGGGGTAAAACGATCATTTAAAATTCGGAAAAAATCTTGAACATGGGAAATGACCCCAATAGTCGTTCCCAAAGTTACACGACTGTACGGCCTCATATGAAAAAGAGATAAATATTCAATGATCCTCCGGTACATAGAATGCAGGTCGTTACAAATTTTCATATAAAAGAGAAAAATCTGGATTTCGTGTTATAGATTGATAGTTATGGCCAATTCAAATTTTAAAATAGTCGCTATGGAAATCGTTATTAAAATATAACGTTTAAACAGTGTTTTAATATAATTTTGATATGGTTTTAACTCGAAATTGATTATATTGAGTTATATAATCTATAGTGGTTTATATTTGAAGCCATATGACTAATTTATTTAGATATTTACGATTATAATAATTTATAATTATTTAATTCAATTATTTTGGAATTTAATTAATATTTTATCGATATTTTATATAGGCCTTAGAAATGATTATTTTCCAAACGACCTCCGTTTTAGACGGAACAAATTTTATGGGAATACGTACACCCAGTTATTGTTAGATTTCCAGTTTGGAGATAATTGGAGTTGTTTTATATGTGCGTGCAATTTAAAGGTCAACCGATAAATTAAAATAATGTCGTTATGCAAACGTAGTCCGTTTTCAATGAAATAAATTTCTTTGGGATCGTGATGTCAATACATAGCAATATGTGTATTTTCGTTGTGTTTAGAGTTCGGTATAGCAGTGTAAATATTAAATGATGACGTTAAATAGCGACACAATATAACTCACTGTATAAAAGTAAAACTTACCTTCTACTAAACAAAATCACATGTATTCTTCCGCATGTATTTACCAACCCAAATATAATACGCCTTCCCATCACAGCCTAATCAAAATTTCAGCCTACACATGGTAACTTCATTTCGAATTTAATAAAATGCACAACTACCTAATGTGTATTCAGACATAGCTCGTACCCAATTGAAAGCAACATAGTTCTTATCTTTTCATTTCTCTCTAAATACACTGCCTTATCTCTTCATTCCGCTTCAGCAAGAAAAAACCAATTTTTCATGAATAAAAATAAAGCAGAATTTTCATTTCCAATCAATCCAAAAATCCAATTCAGGAATCAATTCAAGCACCGCAACCGCTATGTATTAGCCAAAGATGTCAACTAAGGAAATGAAGGGGGGTGTGAGCTCGAGGCATTGGTGAAGGTTAGCAAAGATCGGAATTGCGTGGTGGTGATTTGAGGGGTCGAACGATATAAGTTTTCACCCCATTTTCTGACGCTGGTATGGATGGAATGAAGCAGGGTTTTGTTCGAAGGAGGAGGGTGGTAAGGCATTTGTATCAGTAGGGTCGGAGACGACCCTAGCCGGCAGATGGCGGTGCAGATCGAAGATCAAGGGAGGGCGTGTTTTCTAGTGGAACTGCTGTTTTGGGAGGCGGTTTCTCGACGATGTCGGGTCTTGAGGCGGTGGTCGGAAGCGGCAGGCTGAGAGGTGAAGTGGGGACCGACAGAGGGACTAGAGGTGGGCGAGCTAAAGGGGTTGAGTTCGACGGTTCTACGCCGTAGTGGTTTGCAAGGACCATGGGTTTGAGAAAACAAATGAAGGGGAAATATGAGTAGTTTTTGATGTGGCGGGAGGGATTTCTAGGCCAGTTTTAGTTGCAGATCAAAATTTAATTGGTTGTCCTATTACAATAATTAAGTGATTAAAGTTTTAATTAAGATATGATTTAATTATTAAATCTTATTATAAGCTACTAAATGATGGGTAATATTTACTCAATGACAAGATTGGAATACAGAAGTTAAACGAGACCAAAGAGAACTGGAAACAAAATTCGATCGGCCTGCTGTGTTTGGCTAAACAAAAGTAAATGGATTTACAATTTTTTTAATAAAATAAATTAATTAGTTTCTAAGTTAAATTAGTTAATCCTATTATAGTTTATTAAATGATTTATAGTGTTTAAATCTTGACAGGGTTATGATGTGCAATACTAGGTGATACCGTGTTGAACAACGAAGGAAACAATGGGAAACAAAAGCAGTAGGCATGTATTCCATAACAACGTAATTAAGTTTATGAATTAATTAATTCAAAGTTAATTATCTAAAAGGAAATTTTAATGCTTATAAATTATAATTCGAGCATATGTTACCAAAATTGGACCAGATTAAAGACGTCGGGACTGTATGGATGAACTTTATATCTTGGAACTGATTTGGATAGAACTGGAAACTGTTGAAATTTATTGTTGAAGCAAACACCGTTTAATTTAAGAGAACCGCTCAAGCAACGAATCAACTCAAGGTGAGTTAAACTCAATCAGTATTTCCCACTTATAATTTTTATAAGTCGGGTTTTATAATTTGTGTACTATGATTACTAATGATTGATTGTTTGGTAAATATATATTCATATATTGATTGAACTTATGAAATTAAACGGTGTTTAATTTCAGTGGAAAAACCAAATCGTTATTTTAATGATTGGACCCAATAAAGGTAACTTACCTTGTTGGTCACGTTTATTGAATAAATATGTTTAATTGTTTGAATTGTTTTGTTAATTGGTCCGTATTAAATAGTCGGTATTTACTGTTATAGAAATAACCAGTTAAATTGAATTGAATTAATTCATGTGAGGTAATCTATTTTGATATAGGGAAGAACAGGTTGGAGGGATCCAACTGGACTCCTTAAATATATTAGATGTTAATTATTCTCATATTATCATCATATGAATTGTTCCGGTTAGACGATTGATTTGGTTATTGACCTGAAATTCAATATTTATTTTGCTTAAACCAATGGACAGAATTGGTTGAGTAATTGGCAGTATATGGCCTATAAATCAATCGTTTTCTAAATATTGATTTACCGTCAGGTGAATCGATAAAACTGAAGTTATAATCGTTTTCTAAATATTGCTTTACCATTAGGTGAATCGATAGAATTAAAGTTATAAAATTTATTTTATAACCAGAGATAGATTTTTGAAATATATTATTTTAATAAAAATTTAATAAAGGAAATGAATATTTATTATTTAAGTTTTTAATTAATTATCAAATGGTTTATAAAGTAAATTTTTGATGTTAATCAGATTTATAAGCAAATGTGCAGAAATTAACCTAACGGTTAAGAGTTGGATAATGGTTTGTTTTAAGAACAATTAAAATGGAATCATTAAAATTAATTATATTATTAATTAATTTAAATTGAGAACTTATTGGAACTGATTAATGAATTAATCATGTTCTGAGTTGACTAAGTCGACCGTTTTAACTGGTATTGATTATTAATTTATTTTGTTTTGAATTAATTTAATAAAATGGTTTAATGAATAATTGTTTTAATTTTAATAAGATTTTAAAAAGAAAATGTCTAATTGTTTTAAGATTAATAAAAGAAGATAACTACTTATACAGTAGTTAATGATGAAGTAAATTATTATTTTAATTAATAATAATTTAAGTGTAGTTGTAATGAAGTCTAATGGAATTGGGAAAGGAGTTTGTGATCGAATTTTAATCTGAATTTTTATAACGAAGTTATAAAAGGGATTTTAAGTGAATACGATAGCTTAAAATAAATGTTTATTTAATATTTGAATTAAGTAAAGGAAATAAAGTAAAAAGGGGTTTTATATTAAACCGACTTATATAAACAAGGTTTATAAAAAGAGATGTGAAGTTAAAGCATTAATTTTTAAATTAATGTTATTAAATAACGAAATTGAGAAAATTGAATGGAATCGAAAATGAGAATTTCAAAAAGGAATGATTAAAAGAGATTTGTAACTGAATTTGATAAAGGATTTAGTAATGGGATTTGGTAATAATAACTCGAGTTATAAAATGAATTCTTGAAAGGAGTCAAGGTTAAGAAGTGGGTTTTATTAAGGAATTACAAAATTAACATATTAAGTAATAATAAGTTATATTTAAAAAGAGATGTTTCCAAAAGTAAGGAGGTTTTATAAACCATATTTTAAATAAAATAGTTTAATGAGATTTGTGTGATATTAAAATAAATATCTATTTTTGAATTACAACTCGTATCTATCTTAAGATAAGAACATTGTTGATCAAGGTCTAAGAGGTAAATTATGACCCCAACTTGAACGACTTCAGAATTATACGAGGATGATATTAATTTGTAATGGGAAAGAGGTTAAGAATAATTTATTATTTCCATATGTGAAATAATAACGCAATGTTAATTAAAGGATTTGAGAATATATAATGTAATTTCCAAAGTAACGGAAATAAAAAGAATTTGTGAATATATAATGTAATTTCCATGGTAACGGAAATGAGAAGATTCGAGAATATATATATATATATATAACAATATTTCCAAAGTAAAGGAAATAAAAGGAGAAGGTGTGAAATTATAACAGTACTTTCGAGGTTAAAAGGAAATGACAAGTGGAGTTTTGGAATGAGTTTACTTGAAAGAATAAAGGTTAGTTATCGTTTTCAAATAATAAAACAAAAGAGATTTCGTAATGTTATTTTACGAATAATAAGCTGAATTGATTTTCCCAATTATAAATGATGAGAAATGATGTAATAAAATAGTTTTGAAAATAATCTTATGTTAAATAAGAAGTGAATGTTGAATCCTTTCAATGATAAAATAGTTTTGAAATGATTTTTAAGTTTTAAATTAACATCCGTTGATAATTTTCATTTAAAAAGGCCAAGTTATGTCGAATACTGAATCAGTGAACTCGATTTATTTACACGATTGTTATTTGATAGTTAAATAACCGACTATCAAATCTGACATATACGATTGTTGGTACGGAAAGACCGAGATCGGATTTTGATTAGAAAACCATTCCGAACCAACAAATACATGAAGATGCTGACTGAAGATGGAGCAATTGAAGACCATTGATCTTCATAAGCGGAAGGATTACTTATCGAATATTCTTTGGATCGCAACCCGAGGTATTCTGACGTGATTCAGTCGTGGTTGAGGATTTACGGATTGTAAGGACTACTGGTTACTGATCCATAGGTTGACTCCTGGGATGTGGTAGGAGGGTGCCTTCGGTTCATCCTATTCCTGGATGACTTGTATGGACGAGTGTCTAACAGAGTATTTCCAAAGGAGTCACGTACGTTGATTTCTTCAAACGTATTTTTTTTATGGCGAGAAAAGCGCACTTCTCTTAGCTTAACAACCAGTTCATAACTAGTTCATTTCGATAAAATATATTTATTTATTTAAAATATATTTAAAAATATTGGATTATAATTCTAGTTCATAACTAGTTCATTTTGATAAAATATATTTTTATCTTTTCAAATATCGAATTTTTCATCCAATTCTTTTCAAATCATTTATTATGATTTTACATAAATTATTAATATTTTTAATAATTTTATCAAGGCCCGTACAGTCAATTTCCATAAACGGCCATCGAACTGCACTTGCAACGACCTTTTCCAAATTTGATTTGGACATAATTCCAAATTCAACCGTTAGATTTCAAATTTCTTATATTCGTTAAAAATCTCTTTTCGACATGAACCCAACGGTTCCAGTTTTAGGAGAATACGACGGTCGGATCTCCCATAATGTCTGTTCGAAGTCAGTGATCGAAATTCGTGAACTGCCGCGCCGCAGCGCGTTATATTCAGGCCATTATATATATATATATATATATATATATATATATATATATATATATATATATCGTCGATTTCCATTTAAAACGTATTTTATAAATCGTTTAAAATTTATTTTCAAAACGATTTCAACTTCATATTCAATTTAAATCAAAATTGAATATTCCATATCATCGATATATAAATGATAATGTTTTCAAAACATTAGATTTTGAAATCACTTCCTTTCAAATATTCATCATAAAAATGAATAAAATCGAGATAAATAACGTTCACGTCAAAATGGCGTTAATCTAATCAACACGGCTTCATATATTTAAATATTTTCGTGTCCATCCCAAATCGGACATCAAAATCATATTATGATCTTTTACTGAATATTATTTTAAAACATTCATTATTTTAAAATATTATTTCTTCCTGAACTGGAATCAGACACAGTCAATCACTATATAATGTTGTTTATATGGATTTCATACAACACACGTATAGAAAAACAATGATAAACAATCAACCATCATCCAGAGTGCATTCTACACTGCATAAGCATTAAATATAAATATTCAACGCTTACACAGCTTGTCAACCAATCGATTGACATACAACTAAATATTGAGATTAGTGTATGTCCAATATCATCCCAATACCCTTATGGGGTTTCAATCAACATATAATGAATTTTATTTGTGTAGTTAGGCGATGTGTAAAATTTATCGTTCCAATCAATATCAGTCAAATGTGTGTACATAAACAAATCGTTGGATTTGTAAACGAATATTTATTTTATTCATATACACGTTAAAAATTATAGTTTTAACTATAAAATATTTATTTCAATACATGAATATTTTATTCAGTCTATTCCACATCACAAACAATTTTCACAACTCAATCAAACAAACAAACAAGTCGACCATGGTCTATGGACGACGGATGTGGGGTGTTGCTAAGCACCATCTACATCCTAGTATATATTTTAACTAGAAAATAAAATTAAAGTGAGAAGTTCTCACTTTTGGGATCCACTCCTCCATTCTCTATTTCTGAACGGTTCGGATTTTGCCTAAAATTCCAATGCGATCTTTTCCCGCTGTTCATAGTAAAAATCACATTTTTAATATGATGTTTATTTTAAAAAATCACATTTTTATAATGGCACTTCATATATAAAAATCATATATTTTTACAACGCTACATTCTGTATAAAAATTATATTTTTATATCTCTACTTCTTATAAAGATCGAATTTTTTATTCGCTTCATATATAATAAAAATCGAATTTTTATTTTGCTACAACATATATAAAGATCACATTTTTAATTCATGACACTTCATATAAAAATTACTTTTTTATAATATCGCCACACTTACAAAGATCTCATCTTTATATATGGATTCGAAAATCAAATCTTTTTATTTTAAAAATCAAATCTTTTTCTGTTTTAAAAATCAAATCTTTATATCGATACCATATACATAAAAAACATATTTTTGTCGCTACTTGATATAGATAAAAATCACATTTTTGTCGCAACTTGATATAGATAAAAATCACATTTTTGTCGCTACTCATATATATAAAAAAACTGATTTTTCTTTTTGCTATTCATAAAAAAAAACTGATTTTTCTTTTTGCTATTCATATAAAAAAACTGATTTTTCTTTTTTTCTATTAATATAAAAAAACTAATTATAAAATCAATGTTAAAATAAAATGAAATAAAACTCACAATTTTCGGATGGAGGAGGGTTGGAAGAGTCGCGCTGGGGGTTGCTGGTGGTCGGGAGAAGCGCCGGGTGCCTAGTGGTCGGCAGTCGATGATTTGAATGGATTAGGGCTTAGGGTTTAGGGAAGGAGAGAGGGAGAAGGAGGAGAGGCGGAGAAGGAGGCGGCGGTCGCAGGTGGGTGTAGTGGAGGCGGAGCGGCGGTGGAAGGGGGTGCAGGCGGCGGAAGAGGGAAGGGGGCGACGTTGGTTTCTGCGATGCGTTTATTTATTTATTTCGTGTTTCTGTAATGAATGACGGGGCTGAGGTGAGGGTTGACCACGGGTTAGAGAGATATAGGGTTTGACTAGGATATTTTATTGTTTTTAATTCCAAAAAGTGTGTTTTTTCTCTCTAACCCCAAATCGGACCCAACAGCTGATGTCCCTAGCTAATTAGCCTCATTCCAAATGCAATGGGATATGTTTCGTAACCCAATTTGGCTGTTACAATGAGTTTCCGTTAAATTTAAAATATAAATCAATATATTTTAAATTCAAACGCACATTTCAATTTGTCGGGGCCACATACGGACCCCAAAAATTCCAGAAAAATAAATCTGACTATGTTTTGATGATACGGTCCTAACAAAACTAATTTCGTCGAATTTGGAGACCGTTTGAAAAATGGCCATTTTCCAGTCAATCCAAATTGACTGAAATTGTTTAAACACGTTTAACTTCGCCACGCTCACATATTGATTCTATAAATTATGAAAATTGGAATCCAGCAATAATTTGACATTCCGAATCCAACAAAAGTGGTCTCTTTGAAAACGGAGGTCGTTTGCAAAATCGCTATTTTTAAGGGCTATATTTCCATAGCGACTATTCTGAATTTTCAACTAGGCATAACTTTTTATTCCCGCTATGAAATTTCAATTTTTTGGATTCGTTGGAAAGATATTTTCAAATAGATTCAAATTTTGGTTTTGCTAAAATCCAGTTTATTTTGAATCATGTACATTCATTTCAAGTTTGAAATCAAATTTTCAAACTACCGCGCCATTTTCAATTCTTTTTATAATTAAAACAAATATTTATATTCTAACTTCGATTCAAATAAATATATACATTCTAATTTTATTCAAAATAAATTTCTTGTCATTATTATTTAAAATAAATCATTGTAAATATTCAAAATTTATTAAAATTGCCGAAATAAAAATTTTAAATTGGTTCTGATTTTCCGGGTTTTTACAATCTCCCCCACTTAAAATCTTTTCGTGCTCTAAAAGGAACGGAGCTGAAAGTTGTTTAACTAACCAACTCAACTTTCAGTTTGGCTTTCATTCTTCAACATTTCAGTTCTAAGAATTTTCTAATTCTTCAAAAATTTGGCTAACACCCTAAATTTTCGAAAAATTTCGCCATAATCTCCTTTGTACGGGGAGGGGTTTGGAAATTTATTGGGCCGTATTATTCACCCAATAAATCCTAAAAAGCATACACGTATTTATAGTGATATATTCTGGTGTCCACAGGGGAGTGTGTATAGATCATAACTCCAGAGAATAAATTCTCGTCACCCTATAAATAGTTTTTGTGCCTTAATGACTAGTGAGACGTGATTGTTTTCAACTCCAGACCCGTGTGGGGTTTTTATTAATCTGGCAATTTTACAGTTATAGTTTATATAGTCAATATCAGTCTTTGGTTCAACTTGAAATATAGTCATCGCCATACAAACCTCTCGCTTGTATGGTAAATCTTCAACCTCGTCACATAAGCTCCAAATGCTTATGTGGTATATGATAGAGTATGCCATCTTCACGCAGTATGCCATGTAGTGCAGTTCAAAATTAATTGTTACTATCCTATGACGATGTTTATAATCTCACACAGAACAGCCAGCACTCCGCATCCAATGACATTCACAGTAGTTTGTATAATAAATAAAATTGTGCATCCAACTCATTAAGGTTTACCTGTTTATCGGGCACGCAAATAAATTCTTTACTCAAAAGCAAATCCATTTACTTGCTTAACAATGTGTATATATATGCACATCTAAGCTAAAATATATTTTTAGTGAACAAACATCTATTTCACCACACAGCTATTTTTAGCATTTCATATACATGATAAAAATGTTAATTTTATCCTTTTAAGATTTTAATTCGATTTGGCAAATGGTTCAAAATTTTAATTAATCAAACCAATAATCATACAACACAACCCACAATCAATTAGTTGGTTTACTTTTCAATCATATAACTTTGATATAATTATTCAAAAATTATATTTTTGATGCCAATCCACAATAATAAGCCCTATCTAGTTTTGGTTCTCACACCAGTCAAGTAGAAATATATAGATATCCTACTTTCGAAACTCGAACATAAATACTGGTGATGGTATGCTTCATCATCAGAATTATGCCCGGGCGACTAGAGTGTGATTCTATGTCTATCCGGTATATTAAAACTTCGAATACACGCTTGCAATGCGTATATGCAAAATCTTTATATATTGGATTGTCCAAATTCGATACAAATACAATATTCAAATATGTATAAAACGGTTTAAATTTTCAAAACAAAATTTGTCTTCATTTTTATTTTAAAAATAACACTCTTCACACTCGTTCTAGGATACTACTAATCCTATCTCTAATGAGTCATTCTCATTGGATATTACTAATCCAATCTTTGATGAATTCTTTCATTTGGTTCTAATGTGCCTTGTTCTTGAGCTCTGTAACCAAGCTCTAATACTAGCTGAAACGACCCGAACCTTCCCGTAAAGGGAAGCCCGGATTGAGTTGAGAACAAGCCACATCGGGACACAAACAAAAGAACATTTCATTGCTTATTACAACAATTTCCATTAAAGTACAAGAATATACAGAGTATGAACAAATAATATACATTTGATAAATATCAGAGATTTACAAATTACAATGCAGTGGAAAATAATACAAAACACAACTGAAAGAGATAAATGGATACAGAGCTTTCCGAATATCATTCCAGATGTAAACCAGGATCCTGTGAATATAAATCTGCAAAACCAAAACTACTAGCTGCCCGTGTGGAAAATAGGGACATTCAGAGTTTAGGTTAAAAGAATAAACTCCAGATCAGTCAAGTGACTGGTGTGAGAACTAAAACAGTTATTTAAAACTTTACTTTTAAAAGAGAGTAAATCAAGGGACCACGCCGGATAACACGGGACGGGTTTCCTCCTAAGAATACTAGTGCATAGAATAAACAACGCAATGCTTTTTGGAAAAATGAAGCTATTATAAGACCCAGGTCCCATCACATAATGCAACGCAAGCCGGAGGATAGGGTTTTCCCTTATAATAGCCAAACATGCTTGGTATGTTTAAAAAAAATCATTTGATACAATTATAAGTGTATAGTGTATGAAAACAACTTCAAATATAAATGTATCAATTATAGACTGTATAGTGCCCCATCCCACTATGTCGCCATACTAGGCTCTACAAATAAAACCGAAATGTCACCTATTGGAAATTGGATTTCCGTCATGAGTCGAGGCCAGGGATGGCTCCTCTCTGCTTCGTGACACTCTAGCAGATGTCTCAGGACTACTCATTCTAGGTAATCCCTGGATCTTCAGGGCCGGTCCACACTTACGTTAGTGGATTAGTTATTCCTAAACACACGTTTTTCGGTCCTATCGGATCCATCCATCGGCTTCGTAGAGACTGATATATCCAAGGGACCTCGCATTCCAACAACCACACAGGTAAAAATAATATAAATGTCAGGGACTGTAAAACGCTGACACCACCCATAGCTAGACAGAAACGTCGTGCACTCCCTGCAGTCACGATCCCGTTTTTGACTCATACCGAGGTGTGAGGCTCGCGAATTAACGCTATACACAAAGCGGCGCTATATTAAAGCTATGCTTTGATCATCAACCACAAGACTCTGCTTTTCAACAAAAGCCTTGATCACTGCATCCCAGCATGCCACACAGGCAATTCATGCCATGCGACTAATATCTACCGATATATAACCTTTGAGCTCGTACGTCTCAGAGAAGGGCGTTAAGCAAGAGAATAAATTCTCCGTCGCCAAACATATATATATATATTTAATAGAAATCAATCAACACATAATAAAATCCAATATCAGGCGCAAAATCCATTTACAAGTTCATTCTGGGTCTGAACGAAACCGGAGGCACCTTATTCCTCGCCCCATATGTCCAATACAGGAGAGAGGCCCTCACATATCCGTCGATCTCCAAGTACGTCTGGGCGATCCCCACTTATTACCTCGTCTTAGGTGTAAAACCCAATCAAGACATCAGTAATCATCCAAACAATGTGAAGACCTCCGGTCTTCAACCACCGTCTTCATCGTCAACTTATCGTCGAAACAGTTATTCAGAATGGGTATAAACCCGACCTTTTCGAATAACTCGCGCATATATTATAATCAAGTGATATAAACACAACATACGCCTCATTCCAATCTAGAATATTCATTTATTCAAATATTCTCATCATTAGGGAATAGGTTCCCATTAATTTTATCAAAGATAAATTCATTAAATTTATTCTTTAATATTTCTTTGGATATCATTTCAAACCATATTAAGGTTTTCCAAACTAGTCGGGATTAGCGAATCACACTGAAGTAATCATTTATTTTATTTCCCAATCCCAACTTATTCATCCCATGGAGCAAAACTGGTAATGCTCCATATCTAACACCACGGTGTTATCGGTAAAATTAATTACCAATTCCTGTTCAAATCTAATTAAAGATTTAACTATTGCTAGGAGCAAAACTGGCGATACTCCATTCGCGATCATTTCCCAAATTTGATAATTTAAATTATCACATTCCCTTTTTCAATCTATTTAAAGATTCAATAAAACTCCACTTGGTTTTAATCTTCCTAAAAATCAATATTAATGATTATTTAACTTCGGAAACACAAACATGTCGCATCGACAATCTACACCGTACTATTGATTTATGCCAATATATAACCTCTAAGCTCGTACGTCTCGGAGAAGGGTGTTGAGTAAGAGAATAAATTCTCCACCACCAAACAGATATATATTTAGCAAAGATCAACCATACAGTTTGAAATACAATGACAGACATGTAATCCTGCGTTTAACTGGGTTAAAGAACTAATGTCATTTAAAACATAGTTCACGATAAACCCAAATCACATTTCATCAATTATGGAATCTTCACGTAAAAACAAATCAATATATAATCGATATCAATTTCTGTATCCGACTAATAATATAAATGGAATAACGGCAAAGCCTTTTAAATTCCATATGTATTAACAGTCTTCATCCACAGAAGTTCACTTCGATTATTATCAATCGAATTCCATTCAATTCCAATTTAATATATTAAATTGGAAAACATTACTTTGGAAAATTCCCGTTAAATCTTAATAAAAAGATTTATAATTTCCAAATCACATTTCACTGTAAATCGGGTTAAAGAACGAATGTCGTTAAAAACCCAGCTCACAATTAACCCAATTCACATTCCATTTTCAGTTCCAATTAAATGTTAATTAATTGGTAATTCTTCTTCAAATCTTGATTAAAAGATTTATTTTATTCAAACGGAGTTCAAGAATAGTGTTATTTAAGAAACCATTCACGACAAACCAAAAATCACATTCCATTGTTAATCGGATTAAAGAACAAGTGTTATTTAAAACACCGTTCACGATAGACCCAAAAATCCAATTCAATTCAAGTCCAATTAAATATTAATTAATTGGTAAACTTCATTAAATCTTAATAAAAGATTTAATCTTTTCTCAACTGGGTTTAAGAACAGTGTTAGTGAAGACACCATTCACGACAAACCCAAAAATCCATTTGATATTAAATACAATGCTCTGAATAGATAATATATCGGCTTATATTCAATATCAAATTCTGAAATCAACAAATATCGTATTGGAATAACGATACATATATCTTCCTAATTCCTCCACAATGTCCATATAATCACGGAATCCAATATCGAAATATTCCGAAGATAATTTCGATTCAAATCCATTCCAATTCATATATTGGAAATTTTGGTTATTTTTAAAACTATTTCAAATCCAATTTATTTATTTAAAAATATTGGATTATAATTCAAGTTCATAACTAGTTCATTTCGATAAAATATATTTTTATCTTTTCAAATATGGAATTTTTCATCCCAATTCTTTCCAAATCATTTATTATGATTTTACACAAATTATTAATATTTTTAATAATTTTATCAAGGCCCGTACAGTCGATTTCCATAAACGGCCATCGAACTGCACTTATAGCGACCTTTTCCATATTTGATTTGGACATAATTCCAAATCCAACTGTTAGATTTCAAATTTCTTATATTCGTTGGAAAGCTCTTTTCAACACGAACCCAACGGTTCCGGTTTTAGGAGTCGAATCTCCCGTAATGTGCGTTCGAAATCAATGGTCTAAATTTGCGAACTGCCGCGGTGCAGTGCCTTCTATTCAGGCCATTATATATATGTATAATGTATATTATATATATTTCATCGATTTCCATTTAAAACGTATTTTATAAATCATTTTAAATTCATTTTCAAAACGATTTCAACTTCATATTCAATTTCAAATCAAAATTGAATTTCCATATCATCGATATATAAATGATAATATTTTCAAAACATTAGATTTTGAAATCACTTCCTTTTAAATATTCATTATAAAAATGAATAAAATCGAGATGAATATCGTTCACGTCAAAATGGCGTTAATCTAATCAACACGGCTTCATATATTTAAATATTTTCGTGTCCATCCCAAATCGGACATCAAAATCATATTTTGATCTTTTACTGAATATTATTTTAGAACATTCAATATTTTAAAATATTCGTTATTTTAAAATATTATTTCTTCCTGAACTGGAATCAGACACAATCAATCACCATATAATGTTGTTTATATGGATTTCATACAACATATGTATAAAACAACAATGATAAACAATCAACCATCATCCAGAGTGCATTCTACACTGCATAAGAATTAAATATAAATATTCGACGCTTACACAGCTTGTCAACCGATCGATTGACATACAACTAAATATTGGGATTAGTGTATGTCCAATATCATCCCAATACCCGTATGGGATTTCAATCAACAAATAATGAATTTTATATGTGCAGTTGGGCGATGTGTAAAATTTATCGTCCCAATTAATATCAGTCAAATGTGTATACATAAAAAAAATTATGATTTGTAAATGAATATTTATTTTATTCATATACACATTAAAAATTATATTTTTAACTATAAAATATTTATTTCAATACATGAATATTTTATTCAGTCCGTTCCACATCACAAACAATTTACACAACACAATCAAACAAACAAGTCCATGGTCTGTGTATGATGGGTGTTGGGTGCTGCTAAGCACCGTCTACATCCTAGTATATATTTTAACTAGAAAATAAAATTAAAGTGAGAAGTTCTCACCTTTGGGATCCACTCCTTCATTCTCTAATTTTGAATGGTTCGGATTTTGCCCAAAATTCTAATGCGATCTTTTCCCGCTGTTCATAGTAAAAATCGCATTTTTAATATGATATTTATTTTAAAAAATGACATTTTTATAATGGCACTTCATATATAAAAATCATATATTTTTACAATGCTTCTTTCTGTTTAAAAATTATATTTTTATATCTCTACTTCTTATATAAAGATCGAATTTTTAATCCATGACACTTCATATAAAAATTACATTTTTTTAATATCGCCAAACGTACAAAGATCTCATCTTTATATATGGATTCAAAAATCAAATCTTTTTATTTTAAAAATCAAATATTTTTATTTTAAAAATCAATTATTTTTCTATTTTAAAAATCAAATCTTTATATTGATACCATATACATAAAAATCACATTTTTTATGTCACTTCTTAATATAGATAAAAATCACATTTTTGTCGCTACTTGATATAGATAAAAATCACATTTTTGTCGCTACTTGATATAGATAAAAATCACATTTTTATTGCTACTCATATATATATATATATATATATATATATTAAAAAACTGATTTTTCCTTTTGCTGTTCATATAAAAAATCTGATTTTTCTTTTTGCTATTCATATAAAAAAGCTGATTTTTCTTTTTGCTATTCATATAAAAAGACCGAATTTTCTTTTTTTCTATTCATATAAAAAAAACTGATTTTAAAATCAACGTTAAAATAAAATGAAATAAAACTCACAATTTTCGGATGGAGGAGGGTTGGGTGAGTCGCGTAGGGGGTTGCTGGTGGATAGGGGAAGCGGCGGCGGGTGCCAGGTGGTCGGCGGTCGCTGATTTGAATGGTTTGGGGCTTAGGGTTTAGGGAAGGAGAGAGGGAGAAGGAGGAGAGGCAGAGGAAGAGGAGGCGGCGGTCGTAGGTGGGTGTAGTGGAGGCGGAGCGGCGGTGGAAGGGGGCGCAGGCGACGGAAGAGGGAAGGGGGCGACGTTGGTTTCTGCGATGCGTTTTTTTTTTATTTTGTGGATCTGTAATGAACGATGGGCCTGAGGTGAGGGTTGACCACAGTTTAGAGAGATATAGGGTTTGACTAGGATATTATATATATATATATTATTATTTTTAATTCCAAAAAGTGTGTTTTCTCTCTAACCCCAAATCAGACCCAATGGCTGACGTCACTAGCTAATTACCTCCATTCCAAACGCAATGGGATATTGTTCGTAACCCAATTAGGCTGTTACGATGAGTTTTCGTTAAATTTAAAATATAAATCAATATATTTTAAATTCAAACGCACATTTCAATTTACCGAGGCCACATACGGACCCCGAAAATTCCAGAAAAATTAATCTGGCTATGTTTTGATGATATGGTCCTAACAAAACTAATTTCATCGAATTTGGAGACCGTTTGAAAAATGGCCATTTTCTGGTTGATCCTAATTGACTGAAACTGTCAAAACACTTTTAACTTCGCCACACTCACATATTAATTCCAAAAATTATGAAAAATTGGACGCCCGCAATAATTTGACATTCCGGATCCAACAAAAGTGGTCTTATCGAAAACGGAGGTCGTTTGCAAAATCGTTATTTTTAAGGGCTACATTTCCATAGCGACTATTCTGAATTTTCAACTGGGCATAACTTTTTATTCCCGCTATGAAATTTTAATTTTTCGGATTCGTTGGAAAGATATTTTCAAATAGATTCAAATATTTTTGGTTTCGCTAAAATCCGATTTATTTTGAATCATGTACATTCATTTGAAGTTTGAAATCGAATTTTCAAACTACGGCGCCATTTTCAATTCCTTTTATAATTAAAATAAATATTTATATTCTAACTTCGATTCAAATAAATATATACGTTCTAATTTTATTCAAAATAAATTTCTTGTCATTATTATTTAAAATAAATCATTTTAAATATTCAAAATTCATTAAAATTGCCAAAATGAATTTTTTTTAATTGGTTCTATTTTTCCGGGTTGTTACAAATTCAGAAAGGATGATCCCTCGCCTTGGTCCATGATGGAAATCTAACTTCCAATACGTGAAATTTCAATTTTAATTGTAGACCCTAGTATGGCGACATAGTGGGATGAGGGCACTATGTCGTCTATGTTGATACATTTATATTTGAAGTTGATTTCTTCACTTATAGTTATAATAAAAGATAAATTTCACGTACCAAGCATATTCGGCTATTATATGGTAAAACTTTATCCTCCGGCTTGTGTTGCATTGTGTGATGGTACCTAAGTCTTATAATAGCTTCACTGTTCTTTATTTAGCATTACGCTATTTGTTTTCTACACTGGTATTCTTAGGGGAAAATCCATTCCGTGTTATCCGGCGTGGTCCCTTGATTTACCTAACTCTAAAATCAAATTAATAACTTTTTTAGTTCTCATACCAGTCACGTGACTGACCTGGAGTTTATTGTTTTAACCTAAACTCTGGGTGCCCTTATTTTCCACGCGGGCATCTAGTAGTTTTGGTTTTGCAGATATCATATTCACAGGATCCTAGTTTATACCTGAAGCGATATTCGAAAAGCTCTGTAACCGTGTATTTCTTTCAGTTGTGTTTTGTATTATTTTTCCGTTGCTTTGTAATTTAATCTCTGATATTTTTCTTATATAATTGTTGTAATAGCAATGAAATGTTCTTCTGTTTGTGTTTTGATTTATCATGTTCTCAACACAATCCGGGCTTTCCCGTAAGGGCGAGTTTGGGTCGTTTCACGTATGTTGTGTTTTTAGAGCACTTGTTTATAATATACGTGAGTTATTCGGAAAGGCTGGGTTTATACCCTTCTGAATAACTGATTCGACGATGAGTCGATGATGAAGAAAGTGGTTGAAGACCAGAGGTCTTCACATCGTTTGGATGATTACTGGTGTCTTGATTGGGCTGTACATACAAGACAAGGTAATAAGTAGTGATCGTCCAGACGTGCTTGGAGATCGACCGGATATGCGAGGACCTCTCTTCTGTATTGTACATATGGGATGGCAATAAGGTGCCTCCAGTTTCGTTCAGACCCAGAACGAACTAGTAAATGGATGTGTGTCAGACATTGGATTTTATTCTGTGTTGATTCATCACTATTAAATATATATCTGTTTGGCGGCGGAGAATTTATTCTCTTGCTTAACGCCCTTCTTTGAGACGTACGAGCTCAGAGGTTATATATCGGTAGACATCAGTCGCATTGTGTGAATTGCCTGTGTGGCATGCTGAGATGCAAATGATCAAGGCTTCTATTGAAAAGCAGAGTCTTGTGGTTGATGATCAAAGCACGGCTTTAATACAGAATAGCTTTGCGTATAGCGTTAATTCGCGAGCCTTACACCTCGGTATGAGTCAAAAATAGGATAAGGGACCCAAGGAGTGCATGACGTTTCCTTATCGCTATGGGTGGTGTCATGGTATAGAGCCCAGACATTTATTATATTTTTACCTATGTGGATGATGGATAGCGAGGCGCCTCGGATATATCGGTTACTACGGAGCCGATGGATAGGTCCTATAGGACCGGGAAACGTGTCTTCAGGAATAATTAATCCTCAAACATAAGGGAGGATCGCCCTTGGAGGATCCAAGGGTCTACTGCGGGAGATCCTGAGGCATTTGCTAGAGCGTCTCGAAACCGGCGAGGAGTACATCCATTGCCTCGACTCATGACGGAAATCCAATTTCCAATATGTGACATTTCAGTTTTAGTTGTAAACCTATATGACGACATAGTAGCATGGGATGCTATGTCGTATATGATTGTTACATATATATTTGAAGCTATTTTTGACACTATACGCTTATTATAGTATCAAATGATTTGTTTTAAACGTACCAAGCATGTTTGGCTATTATAAGGGAAAACCCTATCCTCCAGCTTGCGTTGCATTGTGTGATGGGACCTAGGTATTATAATAGTTTCATTTTTCCAAAAAGCATTGCGCTGTTTGTTTTATGAACTGGTATTCTTGGGAGGAAACCCATTCCATGTTATACGGTGTGGTATCTTGATTTACTTTTAAAGTAAAAGATTTAATAACTGTTTTTAGTTCTCACACAAGTCACATGACTGACCTGGAGTTTATTGTTTTAACCTAAACTCTGGGTATCCTTATTTTCCACATGGGCAGCTAGTAGTTGGGTTTCTACAGATATTATATTCACAGGATCCTGGATTTACAGCTAGAACTATACTCGGAAAGCTCTGTATCCGTGTATTTCTTTCAGTTGTGTTATGTATTATTTTTCCACTACTTTGTAAATTTGAATCTCTGATATTTATCAAATGTTTATTATTTATTCATACTCTATTATTTTCTTGTACTTTGATGTAATTGTTGTAATAAGCAATGAAATATTCTTCTGTTTATGTTCTGATTTGTCGTGTTCAACTCAATCCGGGCTTTCCCGTAAGGGGAAGTTTGGGTCGTTTCAGGGAGAAATTCCAGACCCGCACCGGGTCTACGGGGCGGGTCTGGGGCGGGGTTTAAAATGTCTAGGTTGGGTCTGGGGCATGAGAAACCCGCCCCATCCCACCCCATTGTCATTCCTAAGTGAAATGAATAAAATATATTATACCAATACTTTTCACATGAAGAGAAAGCGTATATATATGATTATACAATTAGAGTACACAACTAGATCAATGCAACACGCATAATGGAAATAAATTAATATCAGAAAATACGAGAATATGTCTCGACTCTGTCTCCTCTCCTAAAGCTCCCAGTAAGACCTAACTCGGAAAATATACTCGATCGGACCCGAGCACATTTTGAGGAAAGTAAAATCACCCGTGTCAATCTGGAATACTTTCAGCAATAAAACACACTACAAACAACTTGATTAACTTTAGAAAATCCTTTAAGGGAATGGAATTGTCATAAGACACGACTGCACACAATCATGGAACGTGTTTTTACCTTACGATAACCAAATTACTTTTTATATTAAATCCAGTGATATTATAATAATCTCTTTCAAACCACAAATAAAATAGGAATATGGTCGAAAGATTATATCTCATTTTCCAACATAGTTGGTTTACAACTAAAATGTACAACATGTATTGGAGTTTTTATTTCCAACATGACTGGGTATTTAACCACCTTCCGATCAGTGTCCTCTAGAGATGGAATATTGGGCTTCAACAAAAACATCTTATAACCTGAACACACATGACCAGCCACTCATTCAACTTGAGTGTACCGAATATATCATCACGACGGTTGTTGATCATCCAACCGTATTTATTTTAAAGCATACAAAAAGGGACATATATTTCTATAGATCAGGAGATTATATACCCTAATGGGTATGACCCACATAGCCATGTTGCCTGTTAATGAGGATTGAGGTCACGATTACCTTCCCGAGACAGCATATACAGCTTTGAATGCCGCATTGTCAGAACCTGTCAATCACTATTTGATTTGCACAAATATACTTTGGGTGTTAAGCTAAAAGAAGTTACCTTCTTCGCTAGCATAATTGGTATATTTGTAAAAATCGATGTACATGATTCTAGGAAATACTCTATCAGACATTCATACATACAAGTTCGTCCTGGGACTAAACGAAACTGAAGATACCCTAAAGCGTTGGGGTTACTTCTACAAGTTTAATCTTGGTGGTTAACCAGAGACATCAGCTAATAACCCTCTCGTTTCGAAGATCTATGTCTTCAATTCATCTCATGATTATCCCTGCAAGTTAGTTTTTCGAATGCAAAGTTGGTTCGAAGTGGTTTTGGGTCTAGTTCCCATCCCAGTCTCTTCGAACTAACTCGTAAAAGTCAAAGAGAATATCTATTTGATAGTCGGTTCTTTAACTATCAAATCAAACAATATAGTCAAATATATTGGTAGCTCTAACCCTTTTTATTAAAATCATTTCATCGATTCTTAATAATCGATTTCATATACTTTATCTCAACAATCTCTTTTGTTTTCGTTACTTTGGAGACAATATCTAATATTTATTTCTTTAGAATACTTATTCATAAAATAACACTCTATATTCCTTTACCTCAAAATATAGCTACACTACAAGAAAATTACCCTATTGCAACTAGCTATTTGCAACAGGCGATAAATGACAGTTGCAATAAACGATATTTAGAAACAGACCTATTGTAGCAGTTGCAATAGATTAGATTTAGCAACAGACTTTTTTTCCTATTGCAAAAAGCATATTTTTAGCAACTACGCTTCCCTTCCTGTTGCGAAAACATACTCTTAGCAACTGTGCTTCCACGACAGTTGCAACAAACATATTATTTGCAACTGCGCTTCCAAGCCAGTTGCGAATAAATAACTTTAGCAACTGTTTTCGCCACTTGCGATAACTTTTTTTTACAACCGGTAAAGTTAGTTGCAAAAAACATACTAAAACAAAGTATCGGCTTTTAATGATTAATTGTTAATAATTAGTTTTAAATAGTTATTACTAAATAATTAACTACTAGTAATTAAATAATAATTAAGATTAATAATTAATATTATTAATTATTAATAAATTTTAATTATTATGAAGTGATATTTATAATTGATAATAAAATAATAATAATAATAATAATTAATAATTTACAAATAATATTATTTAACAATTAAAAAATAATAAAATAAATATTTAGTAAAAATAATTAAATAAAAAATCAATGGAGAAAATTAATAATTATTTGAAATATGAATATATATAAATAATAAATAAATAATCAAATGATTAATAAATTATAATCAATAAATAAATGATAATTGATCAATATTACTATTAAGGAGAAATTACTAATTAGTAATAATATTAATGAACTAATTTATAATTTGTGTCTAAAAGAAGTATTTGTGTGAATTAATTAATTATTTATTATTAGTAACTGTTGATATTGTTTTTTTTTTTTTAATTTATAATAAATTAATGTTTAAATTGATAAATATAAAATATTTTAAAAAAATTAGTAAATGTCAAAAGAAATTTAAGATATCAAAATTATTAAAACAACTTTGTAGATTACTGATTCCGTATGCTTCAAAGGTTTTATTTTGTAACCATCTTTTTTATATACAGTAAAATTTTATTTTGCTCTAATGAAAGCTTCTACCTCGTGGTTTCAATTCAAAATTTGTTGAACTGTGGCTCCAACATGAAATATTACCCTCACCGCCAAAAATTTTGCTCTTGAAACCGCCATAAGTTTTATTAGCCCCCTATGCCAGAACCGTTCAGACCCAAATACGTCTACGCGTCTTCTTCTTTTTCCAAGATATTTCATTTATGTATACAGTCAATATTCCAAATCCCCTTCCACCTCTCTATATCCTTCCAAAACATCTCCAGATCCACTTCTACCTATTCTCTAATATTTTCAAATTCGTTGGCACAACAACAATTAGGAAAAGAGTCGTCCACTACGACTTCAGCCATCAACCGGAAAATTTATTTAGGGCACCAAATTCATTGATACTCGACCAGATTCAAAAAAAACTATAGAATCGCCATTGCAGGATTCACGAGCAATGAATGAATTAGGTCGCGACTACGACTTCAACCATCAACCGCCGGCAGGGCACAAACGAGCATTGGCCAACTCCGAGCAACGAACGATTTTCGCAAATCACGATTCACGGAATTACTAACATCGTTTCCAGCTAGGGCACAACTACAATTGAAGCCGAAGGTCAAGGATTTATATGTAGGTTACAAGTATTAATTTCAATTTGGATTTTGTATGTTCATTGCCCCAAAAGATCGATTTTTTTATGCGCCTGTGGGTTTATTTGGAACTATTTCAGTAGTTGCAAGCACTTTATCTGGTTCGGAAAAAGGTGGGCTGAATGTTGTAGAGGCAATGTAGGCCATAGTTCTGTAAACTGATATTGCAAATAGAGTTGCCAAAGCTATTGAGATAGTAAAAAGTTACACAAATCATTCAGTCAAAATTAAATATTTAGATGAAAAATGAAAATGGCTACTGTAAGAGTCATATTATTTGACATTTTCAATGAAGTATTAGCACTGTGTATTAAACTGGGAACGTTATTAAAAAAGAAAATTCGAATGTGGCTAGGAAACTGATGTGCTGTAGTAATGAATGAAGAGTGTATTTGCTATGTTTCAACATGAATAAGTTTATTGTAGGGCATATCTAGCAGAATGAGCAGACAATATTCTATGCAGTCTACTAAATGTGGACATGAGTTAAAAATGGAAACCAAATGCTTGAGTTCTATATCAGGATTTGGTTGAATAAATGTTTAGTAGGTAAATGTTAAGTATCAGAATTAGTTTGAGTTGAATAAGAACTTTTGGCGTATCAGAATTGGTTTGAGTTCTTATTCAACTCCATAAAGTATTAATTTGTCTTTTTTATATCAGTTGAATAAGACCATTTGTCTACAAAATGTCTAGTATCAGAATAAATGGAAACCAAATTTTGAGTTCTTATTCGACAGCATGAGCCAGATAAATCTTTATATATTAACCAAGTTAATTTTCTTTTACAATGTTTAGTGGGTAAATGTAGATATCGAAGGGTATGAGAACTTGAGGAGAAACTCCTTAAAGGAAAGAGAAACAGAAAACTTCCTAATTATATTCCCCCAAAGGTTTTTTCCAGTTTTTTCCATTGGCTACTTTAGTTCTCTAAAATAGCTAGAAGCCTAAAACAACATCTCTACTTCAAGTATAATTATTTTATTGCAAATTTACTTTGATGATATCTAACTAAAGTGAACTCATGGTAGCGCATTGCTGCCTGTCAAATATAAAACGCCAAATTCATATGGTGGTAAATCGATTTCAAAAAGTAGTTTCTTTGAGAATCCGCTGATATTCACATTCACATGCATAACCAGGTGCTGACATTCGCATGCACATGCATAAGTATAACAATATCTCCACTAATGTCCGGTAAGATTCCTCTAATACTATGGTGCATGCAGGCAATGGTTGGTGATGACTTTACCTCTTGATTGTGGATAACGAACAGTTCTTTGCAAGATAATGATTAATTGTATCTAGGAATGACATTTACCACAGTGTACAGGTAAATTTTCATATTCGATTTTTAACAAGAAGTTGCCTTCTGAGGCAGTTAATTTTGTATCAAGGCTGCTTCAGCACTCGCCAAACTTTGCAAACTCATTTTTGTTCTAACTGAACTTTTGTTTTTATGGTTTCATTCGTTTGCCTCTAAGTATTTATGTATTTACATTTTTCAAAGGCATAGCAACTACGCGAAGAAGGAAGGTTGAAAGAGATAGTGGATTCAAGTCTAGAAGGATACCCCAAAGAAGTACTAAGATAAGCAAAAGTTGCACTCTTTTGCGCATAAGCAACAGCTCAAAGAAGACCCTCAATGGCCTAAGTTTATTTTCTTATTATAGTATATATGTATGATTGGGTAGAAATATGAGTAGAAAATACTCTATTTGGAAAAAATGTGTTGTGTGAGAGAAGAAATTGTTACACATGAATGATGTATGAAAATTGTAGAAGCTTTTATTGTAATTGTTTGTACTATTAAAACTTTGTTAAAATAAAATTTTTATTTCTTTATTTCATTATGTGATATACACTATTACTAAAACAAATATATTTAATATGTAATATCTATAAGCTATATTGTTTTTATTGATTTATGAATCTATGCAACGGGCATAAACTGTTGCAAAATTGTATGTTGCAATGACAAAAGTCAGTTACAAAAAAGTATACCGCAACGTTTTATTGCGACAGGCAGAAAACGTAGTAGACTTTTTGCAACTTCGGCTATACCAACAGGCGCAGGCCTTTTGCAATTGGTCTACTGCAACAGATATTTCCTGTTGCAAAAAGTGTTTTTGTTGTAGTGATATATTCACAAAAACCCCTTTTATTTCCTTTACTTTGGAAATATCATTATTTACTTACAAAATCCCTTTTATTTCCTTTACTCTAGAAATATCATTATATATTTACTTAACAAAGTGGTATGAATCTAATTACCGATCTTATATATGGTCCAAAACGATGTCATTTGAAATGTTTTTTATAATATAAACTCAAAAGGTTTTATTTGACTTCAAAATTTACAGATTAAAGTTTAAAAACTTTACTTATGGAAATAATAATTCAATTTTCATATATGTTTTCATTCTCGAACCCGTATAACCTCTCGATTCATTTCTTTCAAAAATCCCAACCATTTACGTATTTCTTTAAATAAGTGTATCCATAAAATACATTATTTTGATTATTTAGAAAATAGTGTTATATATTTAACTGATTGGTATAAATATAATCACACTTCATAACTAGGCTGCATAATGTTAAGTGATACATTGTATATAGTAGAAACCAATGGTTCATTTGTTTTCTCTAAACTTTGTTAATAAAGTTGCAATATTCCTCTTATGGAAATAATAACTATTTCCAATATCTTTTATCATTCCAATCTAGTACCATCTCTAGTGAAGTTGTTCAAGTTGGGGTATTTTATTTACCTCTCAGACCTTGATCGACAATGTCCTTATCTTAAGATAGATAAAAGTTTGTAACACAAAATTGATATTAAATAAAATATCATAAAAATCTCATTTTTCTATTTCCTTTAAAATATGGTTTTATAAACCATTCCTAACTTTTGGAAATCTCTTTCAATTATAACCAAATTCGTTGATTAAGTAAATTGTTTAGTAAAGTACCCGCCTTTCGCTTTAAAAGCCTATTTATACAATTCATTTATAAATTGGATTATATTACAATAACCCTTTTACCAAATCCTTTACCCAAAAACCAATATTTAACGTCTTATTACAAAACTAATCTAAATTTTATTAGTAAAGTCCAATTACCTCATTTCTTTTACATTATTTAAATCTTTCTTTTAATTACAAACGTTTCACTTAATTCAATTTTAAGTAAACATCTATTTTAAAATCATCACCTAAAATTAAAACCTCTTTTATAAACTTTGTTTATACGACTGGGATTTTATTTAAAATCCCATTAAAAAACCCTTTTCAAAGTTCAACTAAATCTCATTACAACTCGATTACTTTTTAAATGAATTTCATTTAAATAGTATTCACTTTAGTTTTTATTAACTAAAATAATAATTAACTTAATCATTAGCTGAAATAAAAGTAGTTTACATCATTATTAATCAAAACAGAAGTAGTTAACTTCTTTATTAACTAAAAATAGTTAATTCCTTTTAAAAAGGTTATTAAAATAAGAATTTTTCTTTATTAATAATAAATAACTCATTAATTACCTTTAAACACAGTTAATTAAAATATAATTAAATTTCAAGAAATCTTATCAAGTTTAGACAACTATCTGCTGTTAAAACTATTTCTATTAAATTAACTGATAACAAATTGATCTAATAATTAATTCTGGTTAAAAACAGATGACTTAGTCAACTTGAAAACACAGTTAATCTTGTTAACTGATTTCCACTAACGCTTCTTCTCAAAATAATTTATGACCCAGTTAATATAATAATTTCACCTAATTGTTTCACATAAATAATCATTCCAAATTATCAACCCGTAGGTAAATTTCTACTTACTTGCCTTTAAAACTTATTTAAAACGCAAGAATTCGCTACATAATATATTTTATAATTACTTTATAAAAACAAGTTATAAATATCAATTTATTTATAAAACTTCTATTTTAAGTAACTAATAAAAATATAATTGAATGCCTTGCTTCAGTTATAAAAATAAATTTTATAATTTAAACTTCATCAATTCATCTAACGGTGAAATCATCGTCTTGAAATTAAGATGAATTTTAGGCCATCTACTTTCAATCACATAATCGATACTATCTATTAATTAATAACATATCAATGTCGAATTTTAATTTGACACTCAACATCCAGTTCAACAATCAATATCCAAACAGAATTCAATGCAACTTGAATTAAACAGTTCATATATGAATAATATATGAAAATAAGTAGCATATAAAATATCCGAGGAATCAGTTGGATCCCTTCAACCTGTTATTTCCTGCATCACAGCTTATGGCATCATTATATAATTAACTATGAAATAGATAATCTAATCTAATTCATTTAAATAACGGAAATATAAATAACGACAAAAAACAATCAAACAATACACATCCAAAGCATCAAAACAACCAATTTATACTAACAATGATTAGTTATAATAATATGAATTTTACCGCATCATAGTATTTCAAAAAGCATGAAAGTTGACTCACTTTCATTTTCGGTACGACGATTCTGCGTCGTTCTATTTAATTTTAAATTAACGTTTAAAATTAAACAAAATTTTGACTAGCTCCAATCCATTCCAATGCATCACGGACTTGCAGTATTTGTCCATACAATTCCAACGCTTCTTATTTCATCGGATTCTGTCCACATATGAGAAAGTTATTAACACTACAAGTTTTAACAGATTTAAATGTTATTAACAAATTAAATAATTATTTAATTACCCTAATTAACAATATAATTTTAACCCACCTTTTATAACGCTTAATCCTTCTTCCTCCACAATACACAGTTCGAACGCCTCCCTGTTGCCATACTTGTGCATTCCATTCCCCTTCTCTCCTTTCACACTCCACGGTTTTCAAAACCAAGACCACCATTCTTCTCTCCTCCATAGTCTACATCACCTCCACCTCACTAGGTTAAGCTTGTTCACCCCATCTTCCTTGTGGTTTCAGGCTAGCAACTGCATGCCATGGTATATGGATCGAACAAAAACACACCGAAATCCCCAAAATTTTGCATGCAGTGGCCTACAACCACAAGGAACCCGAATCCACAATCTAATATTTGAATTGATGCTCTTACCTCCCTAAATCAGCAACCCTAGCTCACATTGTCAATTTTCCAGCGAATTAAAATGTAGTCAAACCCAATAATTCTGATACCAGATCGAAGTTTACACTGATACGAGTTCAACAAATCAAAAATCATTTGATTTCGTGAAATATTCGATTTAATATGAATTTTAAGGTGGTGGTTGTAAGCTTCATAAACCAGAGAAGAGGAAGTCGATGGGGAATTAGGTTTAGTAAGGGATAGGGTAGATTAATATTATTTTATTGAATTTTATATTATCGCTATTTGTATTCGACGTTTATTTATTCGTATGACCACATATGAAATACAATTGCAATGAAAATATACCTCCTTCTACAATTTGACATTCCAAACCCAATGAAACCTGCTTCATCGAAATCCAAGTCCATTTGCAATAATAGTTGTTTTTTAAATTCAAAATCGTTAATCGATATACGTTTTAATTTTGTATGCTCACATAACAACTCTAATTGGCATGAAATTTGAAATCTAGCAATAATTTACCGTTAAGGATTTAATAAAATTAGTTTCGTTGAAATCCGATGTCATTTGAAAATTGGTTATGTAACAGCCCAAATTTTACGTATCGGAAGATCGTAAAATATTTTTTTTCTGAGGGTTGGATCATTCTCATCTTTTGGTATGTTGCTTATGGGGAAGTGAAACATGTCCATAATTTTTACCAATTTTTTTTGTGACCATTTTTCCTCTATCAGTCTTGTACATGGCATAACTTTTGACTCAGGTCGAATTAGAGGGTGAGACCTATGCCATTGGAAAGGAATTGATGATTGTCTTTCCGTAGAATGGTTACATTAAAGATTTGACTAAGCGGTTTGGGAGAAATCATTGTTTTAGGGTTTTTCAGTTGACTATCCAGGTTTTGGGAGTCTAATGAGCTTATTTGGGGAAGGCTCATTACTGGGCTGATGGAAGGGTATAAATAGAGGGTGAGGGATATGGAAAATAGTTTAGTTTCTCATTCCCCCATTTGGTGCCTTGTGCTCCTCCTTCCTCAAACACCTTCCACCGTTAGAAATCATAATCCAAGGAGAGAAATCATAGATCTACACCATTGGAGGCTAGATCTACATCAATTGAGGCAAGGATTCGGCGGATCAAGGTGTTTGGTGCGAGGTGCTTGCTATCCGGATTCTTATTTCATCAATTTTAGCTTGTTTTGGAGAATCGGTGAGTGGTTTACATCTCTCACATAGATAAATGAAGTATATGAATGTTAGGTCATGTTTTCCATCATATTTATGTGTTTTATCGTATATCTGTGCCATATTAAGTCCATTTTTACATGACAACCAATGATCTAATTAAGAAAGTTTAGATGAGTAATTTCTATGATAGTTCATGTAAATGTGCAAGTTAGATCCATAGATTTTTTCATATGCACATTTATGGTGATTCTGGTGAATTTCACATAATTATCGAGGATATCGACATATTGGTGTTATTGTTGGTTTCATAACATGCTTGCTATAGTATTAAATGAATTGGATGAGTTCGTTTCATCGAACGAATCGTTTTGGCGAAGTTTTGGTTGAAATTGGAGTTGCATTGGAGGATGTAGGATTTGGGTCAAACATGGTGGGTCGGTCGAACAATGTTTTCTTGGAGGACAAAAATAGGTAGGGTCATTCGAACAGATCTGGAAATTTGGGTTGGTCGTACTTAGGAGCTTGGGTCGGTCGTACTGAGGAGGGGTGGGTCGGTCGGTCTCTACATTGAAGGCGGGTCGGTCGAGTAGGTTGGTTGATCCGGTCTGGATGTGGGTCGGATCGAGAAGTGGCTTGGGTCGACTAGTTGTTGGGTCAAGCAGTGGCTCGGGTCGAGCAGGGAGTGGCTCGAGCAGGGTATGGTAAAGATATAGGGTCGGTCGAGCATCCCGGGGAGGGGTCAGTCGGTCGTGCATTATCGGGTAATTTCTGAAAATTTATATTTTCGGGTACGACTCAGATTTGAATAAAAAGGTCTACAAAAATATTTTTCGGGGGTAACCCCCCGAACCCTAGCCGCAGCGCAGTGGTGTAATTTGGCTCGGTGATGGTGTGACTTCGAAGTAAATTCAAGTAGGAAGGTTCGAAGTGTTGAAAGGTGTCGTTGATCGGTGTAGAATAACGAATGGTATGATAACTCAAAGGTGTCCTGAGTGGGGTGATAATGCTATAGACTATATTAAACCTTATATTGAAGTTGTTTGGTTCGATGGTGATGGTGGCTTCGATGAGAGTCCAGATGTGAATGTTCGAAGTGATGTGATTTGTTCGTTGTTTGTTGTATACAACGAATGTGGAAATAACTCATGGATGTATTAAGTTCATATGGCAGAACGACTCAAGGATGTATTGAGCTCGTGTGAAGTAATGGTTGCTCTAAAGTGTTATGAGCCTATGAATAGTCGTAAGGGATGATGGCTTAAGATGTGAAGGATTATCGTGGCGTAGGTTCTAGCGGGCCCAAAACAGGGGTATAATAGGGGCAACTAAAAGACCGGATGTAGGTCGAGTACCCTGGGTATCGTTGAAAAGGCTTAGCTATGTATCGATGCAAACGCATACGGGGTTTTGCTAGGACCAGGATTTCCATTATCCCTTGACAGATGGCAGTATGGCCCAGTCATACGATTACGATTAGGAATGGCAATGGGGCGGGTTGGGATGGGGTTTCTCATGCCCCATACCCGACCCAGACTTTTTAAATCCTGCCCTAGACCGTCCCCATAGACCCGGTGCGGGTCTGGAATTTTGCTCCGTACCCGAAACCCGTGCGGGTCAGGGTAGACCCGATCCGCCTCACAACCCAATGATATTCTGTTCTAATGTACACAAATTTATATACTTATAGTTTTTATCACTAAGTGATAAATTATATACATATTATAACGTGTTCACAATGATAAGATAATATAATAAAATGAGTTTTAAGATAATAGTTCAAAATGTATGGATTTGTTATTGTATGATTATGATTGAAGCAACTTAATACTATGAAAAATTTATTGTTTGTTGATTGAAAGAATATAATATTCAAGTTATAACCATATATACCTTAAAATATTAACAAGTAATCATTTATGGTTATAAAGTGTTTCAATGATGTTTCAGTCATGCGGGTCGGATTAGGGCGGGTTACCCGTGCCCCAGACCCGACCCTGGACCCCTAAAAGTGGGTCGCTGGTCTACCCGCCCCAAAGACCATATGGGGCAGGTCTTAATGGGTCAAAACAGGGGCGGGTCAAGCGGGTTTGGACCCTAGACCCTCCCTATTGCCATCCTTAATTACGATGGTTTCAAAGCAGGATTGGCAGTGATAGCCAGAGTCTGTCATGGGTGATTGGTTTCTTTGTTTGTACTGTCTCACGTAGATTGTCCAACGTCGAAGGAGATGTTTCTTAGGTGTTTGTCTAATATTGGTTTATGCCTTTGGGGCTTGTGCTTGAGGGATGTTGAATTCGATTAAAATGGTTCATGTGAGATCTATAATCTGGATGCTATGAGTGTTACTGATTGGTTGGTTCTGTTTACCATGGTTGAATGGCCGTTCCGATTATTATGGATGAATTATTGTTCCATTGGTTGTATGGGTTGTAAAGGCTATCACTGTCTGATGTGGGGAAGATGGGAGTTGTGTTCTTCTTTGATGTTGTGGGTAAATTAGTTAATTTATTTACCCATTCTCGTATACCTTATTGATGAAGTATGTTAATTGTTTATCGCTCATTAAGACTGTTGCCTGACTCAAGGTTTTATGTTTCCCTCTTATTACCTTGGGTTGTTCATCCGTTTTGGATGGGCAGACTAGGTGGCAGGTGACAGGTGGTAGCTTAGTGAAGACGATGTAGCTGTTCGGAGGCGAGCAGGAGGCTAACACACTATCTCTCTTACTATATAGTATTTGGGTTTCCGATGTTTATCATTTTACTCTGAGTGCTGTAGTGAGGAAAATTTGCACAGACATATGTTGCAATCCTGGTGCATAGATATACTTCCTAGTAGTTCTGGATATTTGAGATTTCTACACAAATATGCTTCACTAATATTACCTACTGTATATGGTCTATTATATTTTATCCTTGTGCTGTGAGATTTACGATAGGTTCCGCTTGTGTTATCATACCTTGATGATCGTCCGTAGCTGTTTGGCGCACCTTTCAGCGCACTTTTCCTCTTGTTTAGTGCAGAGGTTGTGGGCAGTCGTCACATTTGGTATCAGAGCTCTGGTTAACTGTAACGAACCGGGATTTTCGACTCCGAAAATCAACATCAAACTACCATGTTGACCATTCAGACATCGAATATTCCAGATCATTAATAGAAAGAATTTAGAGGGTGAGAATAGATAAGATAGAAATATTAGAATAGAAGAAGAAGAAACGACACCACACAGAGTCTCACATCGCAGCGGAACAAAATATATTACAGGAATAACTTTTATTGGAAGCTTTTGAAATACTTACAATATCAGAGTACACATCTGGACAGTGATACTAATCTGTCCTCATATAACACACAGCGGAATAGTAATATCATACGTCTGGACTCTTCCAGCTCGTCTCTTCATAGCAGTCGATAACCTGAACCTGTAAAACCCGGCCTAACCCGAGCATTTACAAAACACCGGGTCAGTCTGGTGAACCAGAGTGAGATAAACTCGCACAGTAATAAGGGTGAATCATCCCATCATGATTTTAAAGTTCAAAACCTTTTCAAAAGAAAAGGATAATCGTAAGACCAAATCCACACATAAATACGGACGGTTTTTACCTTACGATAACCCAAAACATTTTTGAAACCAATATCTTGTCTGATATTATAATAATGTCTAAACACAAGTAAATAGAATCTAGTGGAACGCTTGCATCTCACGCTCCACATATATAGTATACAATCAAAACCCGCAGGCGCTTATTGGGAATTGGATTCCGACTTGACAAGGTATGGGACCACCTGCCGATAGTGTATCTCTAGAGACGAATACACTGGGTTCAACAAGAACTTCTTGCAACCCGGCCCTCACATGACCGACCACTCATTTCGCTTGAGTGTATCGAATGTATATCACCGACGGTTGGGATCAGCAACCGTCTCCCGATAAGGGACAGCATCGAATACAGATTAAGAAACAAATAGGATTTCCTCTAGATAGGTGATCATACACCCTCATGGGAGCGACCCACATAGCCATGCTGCCTGCCCGATTTTTGTCATTTCCCGGTTGATGAGGCTTGAGGCCAGAATTAACTCTTGAACATTTGGTCGTCATTCACTTTGAATGCCACATCGTCAGATCCGTCAGATATCACTAATTGACGTCCACAAAAATACTCTAGCCGAAAGCTAGAGAACGGCGATTCCCCGCCAACAACTATCGTACGTTTGAAGAAATCAACGTACGTGACCCTTTGGAAATACTCTGTCAGACATCCGTCCATATAATTCACCCAGGAACAGGATGAACCGAAGGCACTCTCCTATTGCATCCATATAGGAATCACCCCATGGATCAGTAGCGAGTAGTCCTTGCAACCCGTCGATTTCAACTACGACAGAATCACAGCTTATCTCTGCTTGCCAGGCAGAGAATATTAGTGGTTCTTCCGTTTATGAAAATCAACGGTCTTCACAGCACCATCTCGACCGTCTTCTGATATCTTCACGTATTTGTTGGTCGGAATGGTTTTCGAATATAAATTCGATCCCGGTCTTTCCATACCAACAATCGTATTGGACAGATTTGATAGTCGGTGTTTTAACTATCAAAATATACAGTGTTTCAATCATAACACTCCAATGAGTTTATTGGTTCAGTATTCAACATCACTTGGCCTTTAAATCAAACTGATTTACTTTTGTTAAATTGAAACTTCCAATTCTTTTAATATTCAAAAATATGATATTTGAATAACTCTAATTGATTAATTTACATTCGTCTTAACTCCATTCGCTTGACTCTAGATCACAGCTATCACAAAGGTTACGCCTGATTCCCTCAGGAAACATCCGACCGCCGTAGGCTATCTGCAGCCCTGCGAATTACGCTAGCAGTCGTACGAAATGGCAACTTATCCTGAATAACTATGTGATTTTATTTCCTATCTCGTACTTATCAATCTGTTTTACATCGGAACTTGCTTTATAAAATCAATTAAAAATAATTTAAAGTCTTACATAAATAAAATATTTATTCCTTTCTCTTGAATAACTTTTATTCAAAATAATATGTTCAAAAATCTATCTCCAGTTATAAAATACATTTTATAACTTCATCTCTATTGACTCACCTGACGGTGAATCAATATCTATAAAACGGTTGATTTTCTAGGCCATATGCCGCTAAATACCCAACCAATATCACCCGTTGGTTTAAACTAACAGATGTTGAACATTCAATAATCAACCATCAAATCAAACACTCCAAACAGGGCAGTTCATATATGATGATATGAAATAAATAATATAGTTGAGGAATCCGGTTGGATCCCTCCAACCTGTTCTTCCCTGAAATCACAACGGTTATCTCAAATCAGATGATTTAACATCAACCACAAGCAATGCAACCAATTCAATCATTTAAACACGTTTATAAGTAAACGTGACCAACCAAGGTGAGTTACCTTTATTGGAACCAATCGTTAAAAGTAACGATTTGGTATTTTACTGAAATTAAACACAGTTTAATTTTATCGGTTAAATTAACAGTTAAATAGATAACTAGCAAAGCAGTCAACCAATGGCAAGTAGAGCACACAGAATAAAAACACCCAATTTATATAAAATATAAAAAGGGTAACTGAGTGAGTTTAACTCACCTTTGATTTCTAACCGTTGTCAGGACGGTTTGTTTTACCAGCTTCCAGCTGCGTTCAGTTCTGTCCGATCCAACTCGAATATTACGTTAGTCGGTACGATCCTGGCATCACTTATTTCATCTGGTTCCGGTGCTTGCGCGTTAACCGTTAAATAACGATTTGAGTTAGTTTATTATCCCATCGCTTCAATTCCCATTATTGCGTTGGACCCCTCCTTGCTCAATATACCAAAAACTATATTCGATAATATTAGAAATCCACTGAACTGTTGAACTCCAGAATGCAAGCTTCTCGGTCACCACCCCACTGTCTTGCTTAATCGACAACAACAGACATCAACGTTCCAAATTATCATAGCCGCATGCACCTTTTCTCCCACGCCCAAACAAAGTGACGTCCTCTTCCATTTAAACATCAGTACGACATCCCATTCTTTCCTTTTCATGTACCAACCGCAACTATAAGTGCCCATATCATTACTTGAACTACTCCTTTAACCACCGCGTATGTCTTTAACAGAACATGTCCTCCTTTTACTTTCTTTGTGTTGAACAGGCCGACGAAGGCATTAAAATCCCATTTATTTGTTAATCACCAGATTACACCTCTTAATCAAGTTACTCATTGTTTTCTCCCCCGTAGCAGCTCTCAGACCCACGCAACTTCTTGCCTCCTCATCGACTCCGCGCCTCACTAATCCAAGCTCTGACAGCATCTTCGAACTCTCCAGGTCCATCTACATCCGATTACCCTCGAAAACTTCAACTCATGCACCCACTTATAAACACCAACATGAAGAACCGCTTCAGCTAAGTTCCCATAACCATGCCGACCTCTTCACGGCTCCTTCCTACCACGTAACGCATCTCCATACCATCTGTGGTCGACGCTGACCCAAGCAAAGGTGCGAACTGAAAGCTCCCTGATGGTCGTGAGTTGGTGCCAACCTCCCACAGACTTGGATTTATTTATTTGTTTATACATTTTATAACTAGTGAAGAGATTTTGTCTTCGATTTTCCACTCGCGTTTTGGCTTGTTTGCTCATCCCACCACGCCCAGGCATTCTCCCTTCCCCACTGTTACACGCACCCTGATCTTCCCATGAATCCTTCAAAACCGTGCTTCCCTTCCCAGTTTTTCTTATGTCCGCATTTTTTTTTTTTTTTTTTTCTTCGTTCATGGATGAGAAAAGAAAACCATTGGTCTAGTGTATTTATAGGAAGCTATGGTTTGGCCAGCACGTAATATAGGACAATGGTAGGTAGCTGTACACATGTAGGCCGTAGTGTAGAGAGTTCAGACTTGGTCGGCACGAAAGTGATAATTTGGCAGTCACGAAATGGAAAGTGTGAGGCGCAAGCAATGTACTGTGTATTTGTGAAGAGAATTTATTTATATTATAATATAACGAAACTTCATTGCAAAGTAACGAGTGAAACTAACCACGATTGACTTCTATTCGCTGATATAAAAGCTAATCTTAATGTAAAAAGGTATTCCGAACCCAATGAGACAAGTTTCGTCGAAATCCGACTTCGTTTGAAAAAATTTCCTTTACGAAACCAGAAATGAACACGCATTTAATTTTTTTCACGGTCACCAGATAAATCAAATCCACTTGAAACTGCGAACATCGACAATAACTTTTCGATACGAACCCAACGGCGCTAATTTCGTCGCATTCTGAGACTGTTGCCCCGGTAGGCTGTTTTTACCCTGAACCGCCCTACCCTTTTTAACGCCAAATTTTCCGGTCTCTAAAAATAACAAACTATATACTTATTCTGACTCTAATCGACGATACGAACTCAACGGAACTGGTTTCGTGGCCTAAATCGATCGTCTGCTCAAGTTATGCCCAAATATCCTTTTATCTATTTGAATGCGCGCTTTAGAATTTGAACGGGCGTTTACGGTTGCTGTGGTCACATACGACATTGGTTTGCCACGCGGTTTGATTTTATGACAAAAATTTAACGATACGGTTCTAATGAAACTGGTTTCGTCGAAATCTGAGTCCGTTTGCAAAACGGCTATTTTAAAGGCCTATAATTTAATAACGATTTTCCATAGCGACTATTTCAAAATTTGATTTGGCCATAACTTGCTATCTATAACACGGAATCTGGATTTTTCTCTTTCATATGAAAGTTATCGTCAATACGCTCCCAACGTGTCTTGTTTTACAGAAATCCGACTTATATTGAATCCTGTATCCTCAGTTGAAGTTCAAAACCAAATATTACGAACTGCACGTCATTTTAAAGCTCGATTTATATTATATATAAATTATAACGTTCAACTTCGTTTTAATAACGAATTCAATATTAAATGCCATTAATATTTCCAATATAATATTTAAAACTAATTTGAATATTCATATTCAAATGGTCGAAAAACACGGGTCGTTACATTCTTCCCCCCTTAAAATAATTTCGTCCTCGAAATTGCTAAGGTAAGAAAGAACGTTATAAACCCAATAACTTTCAAATCTAATTTATTTTAAATCGAAAATCAATTCAATACTGTAAATAAATATTTTCAAAAGTATTGAAAATTTTCTAATACCTTAAATTTCCGAAAAATTTCGCCAGCACCTCCTCTGTACGGCTCAATCGATACAACCACAACTCGCCTTTCTAGGCCTTCTCCAATCCAAAAGAAAATAAAACAACCAAGCGGCTTATCAAAAAGGCTCATAAATCTCCAAACCCATATAAAAATAAACGTGTACCTTTTTGTCGGGCATATCACTATATCCTCTCCATCTGCTACCCTGTTAGCATATACAAATGCATCCCAAAATTCCAAATTTATCCTCAGAACCAAATCCTTCACGCGTCCAAGCCAAATACTATTCTTAACTCAATCATCATCCATCATCAATTCCAACTCTTAACTTACAAGTCCAACACCATTTCAGATTCCTGTCTCCCAATTCAAAATCTAATTCAACTTGATATATTATATCCTGATTCAATTTCCAGTTAATTGGTTTCAATTCAATCCATATTTGCTTTCACAAATTCGATTTAATCTTGTTCTTGTTCAAACACCTTCCCTGGAAGTTTTTAAACAGTTCAGTTCTTTCAAAAATCAAACATTTCTTTCTAGGATTCAAAACAACTTGTTTTTCTTAAAGCAATTCAAAACAAAATCTTTGGTAGTAATCCGTCACTTGCTACTCGAAAATGAACACCGATGATGTCCGGATCATCATCGGAATCTATTTTCCAGCTATCGAAGTGAGTTCAATACTATGTCACTTCCAAAACCAGTTCTAAACACTTTCATTTTGAAATCCATTTCAAAATATACCTTTCAAATGCTTGTAACAAATTTAAAATCTCCCAGGATATAAAATTCTCATATATTAAGTCCAATTCCAATTTCAACCACTTGTTCGAATTTCCAAAGTTTTAATTTCAATTCTGATTTAAATTCAGATTTAATTCATCTGATTTTCATATATTTCACTTATATGAATTCTGATTGGTTATATATAACCATTTCAATTATAATGAACTAACACATCCAATATATATTATAATACTTTAAATAATAATCATTCTTTTATATCAAAATATAATTTGGGTAAATTATTTCATTTACCCTCTTTCAAAAACATACTATGTCGAATTATTCTGTTCAAGAGTTTAGAAACACTTATCGACACAGTTTGCATTACTGTATCGACCAGAATTTATAAACTACTCGACAAACCAATCAACACAATATAAACAGTTTTTATATCAATTTACAAATACGCGCTCATATATATACACTCAAACTCAATCTAGGGTATTACTAACCCCATCTCTACTGAGTCACGCCACAGAGCCAAGGTAATTACTTAACCAATAGCTCTGATACCACTGTAACGAACCGGGATTTTCGACTCCGAAAATCAACATCAAACTACCATGTTGACCATTCAGACATCGAATATTCCAGATCATTAATAGAAAGAATTTAGAGGGTGAGAATAGATAAGATAGAAATATTAGAATAGAAGAAGAAGAAACGACACCACACAGAGTCTCACATCGCAGCGGAACAAAATATATTACAGGAATAACTTTTATTGGAAGCTTTTGAAATACTTACAATATCAGAGTACACATCTGGACAGTGATACTAATCTGTCCTCATATAACACACAGCGGAATAGTAATATCATACGTCTGGACTCTTCCAGCTCGTCTCTTCATAGCAGTCGATAACCTGAACCTGTAAAACCCGGCCTAACCCGAGCATTTACAAAACACCGGGTCAGTCTGGTGAACCAGAGTGAGATAAACTCGCACAGTAATAAGGGTGAATCATCCCATCATGATTTTAAAGTTCAAAACCTTTTCAAAAGAAAAGGATAATCGTAAGACCAAATCCACACATAAATACGGACGGTTTTTACCTTACGATAACCCAAAACATTTTTGAAACCAATATCTTGTCTGATATTATAATAATGTCTAAACACAAGTAAATAGAATCTAGTGGAACGCTTGCATCTCACGCTCCACATATATAGTATACAATCAAAACCCGCAGGCGCTTATTGGGAATTGGATTCCGACTTGACAAGGTATGGGACCACCTGCCGATAGTGTATCTCTAGAGACGAATACACTGGGTTCAACAAGAACTTCTTGCAACCCGGCCCTCACATGACCGACCACTCATTTCGCTTGAGTGTATCGAATGTATATCACCGACGGTTGGGATCAGCAACCGTCTCCCGATAAGGGACAGCATCGAATACAGATTAAGAAACAAATAGGATTTCCTCTAGATAGGTGATCATACACCCTCATGGGAGCGACCCACATAGCCATGCTGCCTGCCCGATTTTTGTCATTTCCCGGTTGATGAGGCTTGAGGCCAGAATTAACTCTTGAACATTTGGTCGTCATTCACTTTGAATGCCACATCGTCAGATCCGTCAGATATCACTAATTGACGTCCACAAAAATACTCTAGCCGAAAGCTAGAGAACGGCGATTCCCCGCCAACAACTATCGTACGTTTGAAGAAATCAACGTACGTGACCCTTTGGAAATACTCTGTTAGACATCCGTCCATATAATTCACCCAGGAACAGGATGAACCGAAGGCACTCTCCTATTGCATCCATATAGGAATCACCCCATGGATCAGTAGCGAGTAGTCCTTGCAACCCGTCGATTTCAACTACGACAGAATCACAGCTTATCTCTGCTTGCCAGGCAGAGAATATTAGTGGTTCTTCCGTTTATGAAAATCAACGGTCTTCACAGCACCATCTCGACCGTCTTCTGATATCTTCACGTATTTGTTGGTCGGAATGGTTTTCGAATATAAATTCGATCCCGGTCTTTCCATACCAACAATCGTATTGGACAGATTTGATAGTCGGTGTTTTAACTATCAAAATATACAGTGTTTCAATCATAACACTCCAATGAGTTTATTGGTTCAGTATTCAACATCACTTGGCCTTTAAATCAAACTGATTTACTTTTGTTAAATTGAAACTTCCAATTCTTTTAATATTCAAAAATATGATATTTGAATAACTCTAATTGATTAATTTACATTCGTCTTAACTCCATTCGCTTGACTCTAGATCACAGCTATCACAAAGGTTACGCCTGATTCCCTCAGGAAACATCCGACCGCCGTAGGCTATCTGCAGCCCTGCGAATTACGCTAGCAGTCGTACGAAATGGCAACTTATCCTGAATAACTATGTGATTTTATTTCCTATCTCGTACTTATCAATCTGTTTTACATCGGAACTTGCTTTATAAAATCAATTAAAAATAATTTAAAGTCTTACATAAATAAAATATTTATTCCTTTCTCTTGAATAACTTTTATTCAAAATAATATGTTCAAAAATCTATCTCCAGTTATAAAATACATTTTATAACTTCATCTCTATTGACTCACCTGACGGTGAATCAATATCTATAAAACGGTTGATTTTCTAGGCCATATGCCGCTAAATACCCAACCAATATCACCCGTTGGTTTAAACTAACAGATGTTGAACATTCAATAATCAACCATCAAATCAAACACTCCAAACAGGGCAGTTCATATATGATGATATGAAATAAATAATATAGTTGAGGAATCCGGTTGGATCCCTCCAACCTGTTCTTCCCTGAAATCACAACGGTTATCTCAAATCAGATGATTTAACATCAACCACAAGCAATGCAACCAATTCAATCATTTAAACACGTTTATAAGTAAACGTGACCAACCAAGGTGAGTTACCTTTATTGGAACCAATCGTTAAAAGTAACGATTTGGTATTTTACTGAAATTAAACACAGTTTAATTTTATCGGTTAAATTAACAGTTAAATAGATAACTAGCAAAGCAGTCAACCAATGGCAAGTAGAGCACACAGAATAAAAACACCCAATTTATATAAAATATAAAAAGGGTAACTGAGTGAGTTTAACTCACCTTTGATTTCTAACCGTTGTCAGGACGGTTTGTTTTACCAGCTTCCAGCTGCGTTCAGTTCTGTCCGATCCAACTCGAATATTACGTTAGTCGGTACGATCCTGGCATCACTTATTTCATCTGGTTCCGGTGCTTGCGCGTTAACCGTTAAATAACGATTTGAGTTAGTTTATTATCCCATCGCTTCAATTCCCATTATTGCGTTGGACCCCTCCTTGCTCAATATACCAAAAACTATATTCGATAATATTAGAAATCCACTGAACTGTTGAACTCCAGAATGCAAGCTTCTCGGTCACCACCCCACTGTCTTGCTTAATCGACAACAACAGACATCAACGTTCCAAATTATCATAGCCGCATGCACCTTTTCTCCCACGCCCAAACAAAGTGACGTCCTCTTCCATTTAAACATCAGTACGACATCCCATTCTTTCCTTTTCATGTACCAACCGCAACTATAAGTGCCCATATCATTACTTGAACTACTCCTTTAACCACCGCGTATGTCTTTAACAGAACATGTCCTCCTTTTACTTTCTTTGTGTTGAACAGGCCGACGAAGGCATTAAAATCCCATTTATTTGTTAATCACCAGATTACACCTCTTAATCAAGTTACTCATTGTTTTCTCCCCCGTAGCAGCTCTCAGACCCACGCAACTTCTTGCCTCCTCATCGACTCCGCGCCTCACTAATCCAAGCTCTGACAGCATCTTCGAACTCTCCAGGTCCATCTACATCCGATTACCCTCGAAAACTTCAACTCATGCACCCACTTATAAACACCAACATGAAGAACCGCTTCAGCTAAGTTCCCATAACCATGCCGACCTCTTCACGGCTCCTTCCTACCACGTAACGCATCTCCATACCATCTGTGGTCGACGCTGACCCAAGCAAAGGTGCGAACTGAAAGCTCCCTGATGGTCGTGAGTTGGTGCCAACCTCCCACAGACTTGGATTTATTTATTTGTTTATACATTTTATAACTAGTGAAGAGATTTTGTCTTCGATTTTCCACTCGCGTTTTGGCTTGTTTGCTCATCCCACCACGCCCAGGCATTCTCCCTTCCCCACTGTTACACGCACCCTGATCTTCCCATGAATCCTTCAAAACCGTGCTTCCCTTCCCAGTTTTTCTTATGTCCGCATTTTTTTTTTTTTTTTCTTCGTTCATGGATGAGAAAAGAAAACCATTGGTCTAGTGTATTTATAGGAAGCTATGGTTTGGCCAGCACGTAATATAGGACAATGGTAGGTAGCTGTACACATGTAGGCCGTAGTGTAGAGAGTTCAGACTTGGTCGGCACGAAAGTGATAATTTGGCAGTCACGAAATGGAAAGTGTGAGGCGCAAGCAATGTACTGTGTATTTGTGAAGAGAATTTATTTATATTATAATATAACGAAACTTCATTGCAAAGTAACAAGTGAAACTAACCACGATTGACTTCTATTCGCTGATATAAAAGCTAATCTTAATGTAAAAAGGTATTCCGAACCCAATGAGACAAGTTTCGTCGAAATCCGACTTCGTTTGAAAAAATTTCCTTTACGAAACCAGAAATGAACACGCATTTAATTTTTTTCACGGTCACCAGATAAATCAAATCCACTTGAAACTGCGAACATCGACAATAACTTTTCGATACGAACCCAACGGCGCTAATTTCGTCGCATTCTGAGACTGTTGCCCCGGTAGGCTGTTTTTACCCTGAACCGCCCTACCCTTTTTAACGCCAAATTTTCCGGTCTCTAAAAATAACAAACTATATACTTATTCTGACTCTAATCGACGATACGAACTCAACGGAACTGGTTTCGTGGCCTAAATCGATCGTCTGCTCAAGTTATGCCCAAATATCCTTTTATCTATTTGAATGCGCGCTTTAGAATTTGAACGGGCGTTTACGGTTGCTGTGGTCACATACGACATTGGTTTGCCACGCGGTTTGATTTTATGACAAAAATTTAACGATACGGTTCTAATGAAACTGGTTTCGTCGAAATCTGAGTCCGTTTGCAAAACGGCTATTTTAAAGGCCTATAATTTAATAACGATTTTCCATAGCGACTATTTCAAAATTTGATTTGGCCATAACTTGCTATCTATAACACGGAATCTGGATTTTTCTCTTTCATATGAAAGTTATCGTCAATACGCTCCCAACGTGTCTTGTTTTACAGAAATCCGACTTATATTGAATCCTGTATCCTCAGTTGAAGTTCAAAACCAAATATTACGAACTGCACGTCATTTTAAAGCTCGATTTATATTATATATAAATTATAACGTTCAACTTCGTTTTAATAACGAATTCAATATTAAATGCCATTAATATTTCCAATATAATATTTAAAACTAATTTGAATATTCATATTCAAATGGTCGAAAAACACGGGTCGTTACATTAATGATTTTAGCCAAAGTTCAAAGACGTAATTACGTATGAAAGACGTATTTGTAGATTTCAGTTGGATATTTACTATATATATATATATTAGCATATATAGTAGTAGTGTTTGTATTTCTTTAGTAGTTTATCTTGTAAGTGGACTAATCGTTCTATTTTAGATTTAGAATTAGTCGTTAAACCTCTAGGAGTAAATTTGGAACTAGAAGAGTAGGAGATGGAAGCCAATTGGGAGCTTTAGCAGTTGCACCGGAATACATGGTTATGTTTGGGGTGGCCATGATGGCAGCGACTATGTTAAGGATACCCATTTCAGAAGCGGCAGTGGAGCGTGGTGTTCCTATGCAAGTACCCAGAAGGGATTCTGCTAAGCGACAGAGAGATTATTCTTCTACAGATGAAGAAGATGAGTTAATAAGAAGTGGGGCTTTGGAGCAACTTTGACGCCGAGTTAAGGAGCGAGAAGAAAGAATTAGTGCTGCTTGGGACGAGGCTTTTGGAACCAGACATGAGCCTCATGAAGAAACTTTTTCTGGCACCAGAACTGGAAAGAAATTGAATAAGAAGAAGAACCAGAAGGGAAAGATTGTAAGAACCCCAGAGCTGAGAAGAAGTGCTTCAAGTGTGAAAAGCCTAGGCATAAGAAAAATGATTGTCCTAATTTTCTGAAGAATAGGCAACCAGGGGAAGCATGTGTTATAGAAGCAATTCCGATCTCCTATTGCCTTCCTGATGAGAATTAGAAGAAGCCGTTGTTTTGGATATATTCTTTCTTCCATGGGGGTTTATGAGTTCTATTTGGTACTTGAGCATCACTTTCATTTACCTATAATATGACTGTATGCTGAATAAGTTCGGAACTTGAAGTTTTAATAGATCTTTAGTTGTAACTAATCTAGTATTGGTTCATCTGCTCTTTGCATACTTTGTGGATCTAGTATCGTTTGATCAAGGATGCTTATTTATGAATGGATGCTTAGTGTGACTTTCGCTGGGTTTAGGATCATCTTGGGCATGGATTGGACCAAGAGGTATGCGGCAAGTGTGAATTGCAAAAAGCTAGAGGTGAAGGACGGGAATGTGGAAGGGTGAAAGGCGTTGGTTCATGGTAAACCCGAGGATGGTGTCTTTGTGAGTTGTTATATTCGTTTGTGATTCCACAAGAAGACTATCATCTGTGCTAATCGCTAATGAGTATGAGGATGTCTTTGACAATGTCAAAGGGTTGGCGCATCATGAGATCGAGTTTAGGATCGATTTGGTCGAGGGTGCTAGACCAATCGTTATGCCGCTTACGAGGATAGCGCCTAAGGAACATCGAGAGTTGGAGGTGCAAGCTCGATACCTTTTGGGAAAAGGATTCATTCGGAGGAGTGTATCCGAATGAGGTGCACCAGTCGTGTTTGCAACCAAGGCAGATGGCTCGTTAAGATTGTGTGTGGACTATCGTGAGCAGAACAAGGTGACTAAGAAGAACAAGTATCCGATTGTCAAGGATTTATGACTTGTTCGATCAACTTCATGAAGCCAAGGTATTTTCTCAAATGGATTTGGCAATGGGATTTCACAAGTTAAGGGGGTAAAGGATAAAGATGTGGCCTATGCGAGTCGACAGCTAAAGCCGCATAAGAAGAATTACCCAACTCATGATTTGGAGTTGGTGGCGATTGTGTTTGCTTTGAAGATGTGGAGACATTACCTGTTGGGAGTTCAATTCGAGTTTTTTACGAATCATAAATCATTGAAGTATCTTTTCTCCCACAAGAACTTGAATCTCCAGCAGCTACGATGGTTAGAGTTTCTAGCATCATATGTTTTTAGTATAGCCTATACTCGTGGCAGAGGTAATGCGGTTGCAGATGAATTGAGTCGGAGACACGCAAGTTTAGGAGCGATCTTTTTAGAGTGGAAGAGCCTCGAGTATTTGGAAAGATTTGATTTCAGGCCAAAATGCGAATTGGAACCTGAAATGTTGGTAAGCTTATCGATAAGACCTACTCTTATCGAAAGAATTTGCGAGGGCCAAAAGCGAGATGTAAAGCTTGTTGAGTTTATCCAAGGATTAAAAACAGAGAATAAAGAGTTCGAAGTCGATCGAGAAGGTTGGCTTCGAAAGCAAGGACGATTAGTTGTTCATGATATTGATGGATTGAGAGATGAGGTTCTAAGAGAATGTCATCACTCAAAGTCGACGATTCATCCCGGTGGTAATAAGATGTATCAGGACATGAAATGAGTTTACTACTGGGACGGTATAAAGCGAGATGGTTGGAAAATTCATTTCCAAATGTATGAACTATCAGCTGGTGAAAGCTAAACAGAAGAAGCCGAGTGGTTTGCTTCAGCCATTGGAAGTTCTTACGTGGAAGTGGGAGCGAGTATTGATGAATTTTATTGATGGACTACCTAGAACCAAGGCAGGTAATGAAGGGATTTGGGTCATCATGGATCGTTTGACCAAAAGTGCGAGGTACATTCCTGTCAAGTCGACTAGGACATCATCGAAATTGGCTAAACTTTATGTGAAATAGATAGTTCGATTCCATGGTCTCCCAAGGAGCATAGTGAGTGACCAAGTCCATTATTCACAAGTGGGTTTTGGAAAAGTTGTAAGAAGCTTTGGGAGCCGAATTGTTATTGAGCACGGCTTATCCTCCCCAAACCGATGGTCAGACCAAGAGAGTCAATCGACTTTTGGAAGACCTTCCGAGGGCTTTTGTGTTAGACTTCGGAGGATCATGGAAAGACCATCCACATCGAGTTGAGTTTGCATATAATAATAGCTACCAGTTTAGCATTGGTAAGGCACCATATGAGGCGTTGTATAGGAGGCAATGAAATTCTCCAGCATGTTGGTTGGAAACTGGAGATAAGTTGATACTTGGGTCAGAGACGATAAGAGAAACCTCGGATTGTATCGAGATCGTTCGGCAACGAATGAAGGCAGCCCAAGATCGTCAAAAGAGTTATGCTGATAAGCGACGAAATATTTGGAATTCGAGGCGATATGGTTTTTGTAAAGATTTCACCACTGAAGCATGTGGTTCGATTCGGAAATAAAGGAAAGTTAGTGTAACACCCCGAATTTTCTGTTAACAGTAAACTAACAAAATGAAGTATAATTAATTCTAAATGAAAGAATTAAGGGAAACGGGTTACGTCATTGCGTTCGTCTTGGAATTTTGCTTGAGATAGAGTCCGAGTTTGCGTAAATCGGACTCCGTATGAAGGAGTTATGACCTCCGGAAGTTTCAGAATTCGATTTAAAATTCAAACAGCCCGAAAACAAGTTCAAAATTCAAAATTGGACCAGAACTGGGCTGGGCGGGAATTTTCCCGCCTAGGACCCAGGTCGACCAGGGGGTCGACCTGGGAGTCGACCTGGGTACCCAGGTCGACCATGTAGTCGACCTGGGGGTCGACCTGACCTGCTTAGTCTGGTCCTGGCTCGGTTTCTGGGGCTTGGCTTTGTCATTAGGGCTGATTTGTCACTTTCTGATTGGCTTCTCTTGAGATGGATGGCCTTGATTAACTCTATCTTCATCGACGGCTCTAATTAGTTTGAAATTCTACATAAACAACCTTAGTCTCCAACCTAAATTCACACAAATAAAATAGAGCTAGAGCCGTCATGTTGCTGGAAGGAAGCCAAGAGTAGCCTCCACTTGAAGAAAGCTTAGAGATGAGCAAAACTAAAGTAAAAACAAGATTCAAACAACGTTTATCCACCCAAAGGAAAGCATTGCAAATTCAAAACTCAGAATACAGAATTCAAGTTCATCGTTTGTTGTAAGTATAGTGATTTTTCCGATGGGAATAAAATTGAGACTTGATTCGATGTAAAATGGAAATGGAATTTTACTATTGTATGACGACGATACTAATTCATATCTGTGTATTGCAATGATTGTATTGTGAATGGTTGGAATGTTTGTGGTTAAATTTACTTGGTGTTGGATCCATTCAAATGAAAACAACATCACATGCAAGTTGTATAGTTCATGTTATAATCTACACCTATATGTTTATGTGATTATATAGGTTGTATGTGTTATGTCCAAGTTAAGATCTCATGTATATACTTTATGCTAAAACCTCTATGCCTAAATGATTAAGTTCATATACATGCTCATATGTTTATACAAAAGTTGCAAGTTCATAATTGGATCCATGCCAAGATCCATTTTAATACATGTTTCATGTTATAGTAGTAAACATGATTAGATTTAGTTCACACCCATGTGCTAAAAATTATACATATTTTATGGACATGACATAATTTTGTCATATACTAGTTTGTATTTGAGATTATGCCTAGATCTAAACATGTTTAGGCTTATGTTGTTTAAATCATATGCTAATTCATGTGACACCTATTTAGTTAGATCCCTATTTCAATGCAAGTTCACATATATGTAAGTTGATTTAGCCTATGTTGCAAATTCACATATATGTAAGTTGATTTAGTCTATGTTGCAAATTCACATATATGTACATTGATTTAGTCTACGTTGCAAGTTCACACCTATGAGATTCATGTTGACTATTTTGCAAGTTCACACCTATGATGTTCATATTGACTATGCCAAAAATGCCAAGTTTACACCTATGTCATGTTTATGTTAATGAATCTCTTTATGCCAATTTTGTGTACGCTAAATTAGGCTAAGTTTTTAGCCTAATATTATATGTTAAAAATCATGCGGACGAAAAATTAGGCTAAGATTGTTAGCCTAATATTTAGACGGGGTAACGTTGGGAAAAATTGGTAATTATAGGAAACCTGACATAAATTGGTGAAAAATATATGTATTGGCATGTTTGGCACATGCCAATAATTGGTGGCACTTAAATGGTATAAAATTCTTATACCAAAAACGATGAACTTGGAAAGTGGGTCATAACATTTAATTGTTAACAAATTAACATATAACAAGTAATAGAGTCAAATATGTAAATTTAGAAAATACGAGTATGCTTAACCCGAGGTTGGATTGAGTTGTGATGTAAACCTGCCCGGACCCGCCCAGCTGGCCAGTAATCACACCAATACCTATCCAATGTGAGAGGTTAAGCATTGAGCTTGATAAGGACCCGAGGTTAGACTCAGTTACGGTGTAAACCTGCCCGGAACCGACCGCCACATCTAGTAATCGTAGCAATACCTGTCTAATGTGAGTGGTCGGTGCTTTAACTAATTAAAGTTAAGGATAGACAAGTCAGGAGGTAGGGTTAAGTTAACTAAAACACTTAGCCAATTCAACATGTTAATTAAACTGATGGGTGGGGTTAGGTAAATACAGACACTTAACCACTTAACATGTTTGGCTAGAAAACCCTAGTAACGGGGACCCATTTCAGCAGTAACCCAATTAGGTATCATGGTACCCTGAAACTAGGAAGGGTGGGGCACGATTACTGGGCTGATTGTAAGCAGTCAAAAGCGACGGCGGTTGGTGCAGCAGTGTAGGTTCTAACGAAGTGCGGGCGTGCACACACTTCGGAGCAGACAAAAAGGGCACTGGGCTCCAGTATTATAACCTATGCATTCTAGAATTGCGTCGGGCCGCCACCATGGGACTTGATACACCCCATGGTGGGACCAGCATAGGTATCTACAATCGTTGGGGGCCGTATGACACATATGATTTTGCGAGTAGGAGCCGATCTTTAGAAAGGGGATCACTTCACCCTGATCATGGGGTGCCAGTTGAGACAATACAAGTAGGTGCAGAGATATAGTGTGGGGTGCGATAGTATATTCTGTTCAAAACTGCTTTATCTTGGTTTATGGTACTTTCCTATTTCTAGTTTATACCTATCATGCCCTTTTTCTTATTCTCATACTGAAGAGTCACTAGACTTACCAAGATTTATGTCTGACTCTATTTTTCTTTCGCCTTCTTTTCTTCCGCCCCCCCCCCCCCCCAGGTCCACAGGGAGGAAACAACCCAGCTTAGTCAGACTCTTTGCAAGCTTCAAGATAGTAGATGTATGGTTTGGACTTTCTTTCCTTGGCTATGGCTTTTAGACACGTTCTATGGCGATTTATGCAGCTTTTATTATGTTTTATGCTTCTTTGTTTAATAATCAAGACAGAAATGATGATGTAATGTTTTGGAAGTTATTATGAGACAATTATGGAAATGTTTTGTATGAACACGTACTTATGAAATGAAAGTCTATTTGTTTTCCGCTGGTTTTATATATATATATATATGTTTATATTTGTCTTGTGTTTTATCTGTGACTTTTACTTATAAACCTCCACCGAAGTTAAGGCATTCCCTTTGTGAGTGACCTTAACGGAGGTGGGGTGTTTCACTTGGTATCAGAGTGCAGATTTACCAGATTAGATAAAGGTTTTTGAAACTATTTTCAAAAGAGAAGTTTAAAGAAGCATTTTTTTTCAAGGAAAAGCATTGTTTTTAAAAGGCATAGTTCCCCAAAGCCATACGGACTATCTCTCTATCCTTTTGTATTGAATCTTTCTTTCCTTTTTCGTTTCAGCATGTCTGGGGACCTTACTCCCCAGCTACAGACGCTTTTACTCCTCCTCCTCCTCTACGTGAAACAACAAGCGGAAGAATCGCAGAACAAGAAGACGGATAATAGTCAAGGAGGAAAGGACCACAACAATAATAACAAGACACGTGAGAAAAGGAAATGTTATTTCTGTGGCACTGTCAGGCATATAGTCCAGGATTGTAGAAAGAAGAAGATGAAGATGGGAGCATGCTTTCAGTGTGGTGATACTGGACATATCAGCAAGAACTGCCCTAAGAAGCAAGGGCATGGCCCGCAAGTAGGACCTTCTGGGGGTACATCTTTAACTTCTTCTCCTAGATGCTTTGTTTTATCTTGCTTATCTTCTCAATCCTATCTTGAGAACCTTAGGTAGAAATATTTCTGTAGAAAGCTTAGTTTATCTCTATGATCATCCAGTTCACACTCTCTTTGATTCCGGTGCATCACACTCCTTTATTTCATCTGCTTTAGTAGAATCTCTGCACCTAGACACTAGTATGATAGAAGATCCCTTGGTTGTTTCAAATCCAATTGGGGGCTCAGCTTATTTGTCAATGGTTTGTTTAGAATTGAAAAACTCTATTCTAAGTGTTGATTTTAGATGTAGTGCCTTTGTTTTGGGCTTCTCGGGATATGGATTGATCTTAGGTAGGGACTGGTTATCCAGTAATGGTGCCATTCTTGATTGTGAGAAGAGAGTGGTTAAACTCTCGACTCGGCTTGGTAACACTCTAGAAATTTCTTGTAATACCTTGAATGCTGTAATGCTTAGTTATCTAGAGTCGCTTGATGCTTCTGTTGAGAATTTGCAGTCGGTTAGAGTGGTCCGTGAATATCCGGATGTCTTTGAAGAGGTGAAGGGCTTACCTCCGAGGCGGGAAATAGACTTCCGCATATATCTTGTTGATAATGCAAAGCCCGTAGCTTTACCTGTCAGACACATGGCTCCAAAGGAGAGAAAGGAGCTCAGTAAGCAAGTTAAGGAGCTTCTCAAAAAGGGGTTTATAAGCGGAGTATCTCGGAATGGGGTGCTCCAGTGGTGCTCGCCACCAAAGAAGGTGGCTCACTATGTCTTTGTGTGGAATATAGGGAGCTAAACAAGCTGACTAAGAAGAATAAACACCCGCTCCCCAGAATAGACGATTTGTTTGATCAGCTTGTAGGTGCGTTGGTCTTCTCCCAACTTGATCTGGCTATTGGGTTACATCGGCTAAGGGTAGCTGAAGATAGCATTGATAAAACGGCATTTAGAACCCCAGACGGTTTCTACGAGTGGCTTGTCATGCCTTTCGGCTTGACAAACGCACCTGCTTATTTCGTAGACCTAATGAGCACGGTGTTCAGAGAATTCCTCAATAAGTTCGTGGTGGTCTTCGTAGACGATATTTTAATCTTCTCAAAAAATGAAGAAGAACATGCACAGCATCTGAAGGAGATCATGGAAACCCTTCGAGTTCATCAGCTGAAAGCCAAATTCTCCAAGTGCCACTTCTGGAGAGAAGAGGTAAGGTTTCTTGGACATGTAGCGTCCAAAGAGGGGTTGGCTGTGGACCCCGCGAAAGTGGTGGTGGTGCAAGATTGGAAGACACCAAGAAATACAACCGAAGTCTGAGGCTTTCTTGGGCTAGCAGGCTTTTACCGAAAGTTCAATTGAGATTTCGCGAAAATCTCAGCTCCACTCACAAGGCTAACAAAGAAGAATCTAGCGTTCGCTAGGGATTTGGATTGTGATATTGCTTTCCAACGCTTGAAAAGTGCTCTTACAACAGCCCCAGTTCTGACTTTGCCTGGTGGAAGCAAGATGTTCACAGTATACACGGATGCTTGTGGTACGGGACTAGGCGTTGTTCTAATGCAAGAAGGGAAGGTAGTAGCTTATGGTGGAAGACAATTGAAAGTTCATGAAAAGAACTACCCAACCCACGATCTTGAGTTGGCCGCCATCGTCTTTGCGCTTAAGTCTTGGCGCCATTATCTCCTAGGTGAGAAGTTCGAATTATATACTGACCATAAATCGTTGGAGTAACTTTTCTCGCAGAAAGATCTTAACTTGAGGCAGCAAAGGTGGATGGAGTTCCTTGCCTCGTATGATTTTGAGATTTCCTATACTCCTGGCAAGGGCAACGTAGTAGCAGACGCCTTGAGTAGAAAGAAGTTGACCTTAAGCCCTCTCTTTGTAGAAAGGCAAAGCTTGGAGTATATAGCCAGTTTTGACTTTAGGCCCTCCTCTGATTTTGTACCTGGTCTGTTGGCATCATTAGAAGTACGACCCACTCTTTTAGACTCAATAGGGGCCGCACAATGCGAAGACCCTCAGCTTGTTGATGTGATTAATAAACTAATTAGGGGTGAAACTTCCAGTCACCTCAATAGGTACTCCATCGATGATAAGGGTTGGCTGAGGCGAGATGGAAGATTATGCATCCCACAAGCAAGGGATTGAGTAAAGATGGTTCTCGAGGAAGCACATCATTCCAAGATGACAATACACCCAGGTGGAGACAAGATGTACAAGGACGTAAAGAGAGTTTTCTTTTGGAGTGGCCTGAAAAAGGATACGGCAGATTTCGTTTCTAAGTGCGTGATATGCCAACAGGTCAAGGCGGAACAAAAGAAGCCTGGAGGACTGCTTCATCCTCTAGAAGTCCCGCACTGGAAGTGGGATAGCATTTCAATGGACTTCATTGATGGGTTGCCTAGGTCAAGAAGGGGCAATACTAGCATTTGGGTAATAGTGGACAGGCTCACAAAAAGCGCCCACTTTATACCTATCAAGAGTAGAAGGACTGCCTCGTCTCTAGCTTCTCTTTATCTCAAGGAAATAGTTCGACTCCATGGAATACCCTCCAGCATAGTGAGTGACCGAGATCTCATCTTTACGAGCGAGTTTTGTCGGAGTCTGCAAGAAGTTGTAGGCACACAGTTATGCTTGAGCACGGCCTATCACCCCCAAACTGATGGTCAGATGGAAAGGGTGAACAGAGTATTAGAAGACCTTTTGAGACTGTGCGTTCATGACTTTGGAGGAACATGGGAGGATCATCTTCCTTTAGTGGAATTTGCCTACAGCAACAGCTATCAAGCCACCATCGGCATGGCCCCCTTCGAAGCTTTGTATGAAAGACCGTGCCGATCACCAACTTGTTGGTGGGAGTCTACAGACAAGCTTATACTTGGGCCAGACATGATTAGAGAGACTTTAGAAAAAGTGGACTTGATATGAAGGAGAATGAAGACTGCCCAAGATAGACAGAAATCCTACGTAGACAAAAGAAGGACCGACCTTGAGTTTGAGGTCGGGGACAGGGTTTTCCTTAAGGTATCTCCTTTAAGGAACGTCGTTCGCTTTGGATCCGCAGGAAAGCTAGCACCAAGATTTGTAGGATCGTTCCCTATCATCGAGAAGATTGGGAAGATGGCTTATAGAGAAGAGATGCCTGAAAGGTTGGCTGGAATTCACAATGTCTTTCACGTTTCTCATCTCCGAAAATGCTTACATGAATCCGCAAAAGTGGTGGAGCCAAGCATTCTAGAAGAAGCCGAAGTGGAACGCAAAGCAACTGTGAGGAGAGTTCCAACCCGCATCTTAGGAACTGAATTGAAAAAGCTACGCAACCGTGAAGTCAAGCTTGTCAAAGTTCAGTGGAGCGACGCCGAGGAAGACGCGACTTGGGAAACTGAGGACAGAATACGCGCAGCCTACCCTTTTCTTTTTAAGGGTACATCTTTGACCTCTCTTTTTCCATAAGTTTATGCTTGTATCGGCCCTTTTTCTCCTAACTCCTTAGGTAGAACTAATGGATGTAAACATGTATTTGAAACATGTTGTGGTTGATGGCTGCAAGTGGTTGCTAGTGGTTGCTCGTGGATGCATATACACACACCCTAGGTATTAGATCGGCTCAGTCACTTTCATATTGCATATGCATATATGTATTCATATTTGTATGTGGTTGAAACTTGATGTGTTGTCATATGGATGTCGCATTTGTATGAATGGTTGTGCACTCATGTAGAATTATGAGTAGGAAAAATTTGCATACATAATGGATTCATGACACTTACATAATTTGCATTAAGGAGGTCAACTGAATCAGTAGGCCGCCTAATTTTTGCATTAGATAAGGACATATACACACTATGCATATGATCATGAAGCATTAGAAGTCTTTTAAGGACAATGGACGCCTGTATTTGTTGGTTGAGTAGATGGACGATTTGATGTTAGGATATACGTTCTTTCAGACTTGAAGATTTCGGGGACGAAATCCTTTAAGGAGGGGAGAATGTAACACCCCGAATTTTCTGTTAACAGTAAACTAACAAATTGAAGTATAATTAATTCTAACTGAAAGAATTAACGGAAACGGGTTACGCCATTGCGTTCGTCTCGGAATTCTGCTTGAGATAGAGTCCGAGTTTGCGTAAATCGGACTCCGTATGAAGGAGTTATGACCTCTGGAAGTTTCAGAATTCGATTTAAAATTCAAACAGCCCGAAAACAAGTTCAAAATTCAAAACTGGACCAGAACTGGGCTGGGCGGGAATTTTCATGCCCAGGACCTAGGTCGACCAGGGGGTCGACCTGGGAGTCGACCTGGGTACCCAGGTCGACCATGTAGTCGACCTGGGGTCGACCTACAGGTTGACCTGCTTGGTCTGGTCCTGGCTCGGCATCTGGGTTTGGCTGTGTCACTAGGGCTGATTTGTCACTTTCTAATTGGCCTCTCTTGAGATGGATGGCCTTGATTAACTCTAGCTTCATCGACGGCTATAATTAGTTTGAAATTCTATATAAACAACCGTAGTCTCCAACCTAAATTCACACAAATAAAATAGAGCTAGAGCCGTCATGCTGTTGGAAGGAAGCCAAGAGTAGCCTCCACTTGAAGAAAGCTTAGAGACGAGCAAAACTAAATTAAAAACAAGATTCAAACAATGTTTATCCACCCAAAGGAAAGCATTGCAAATTCAGAACTTAGAATACAGAATTCAAGTTCGTCGTTTGTTGTAAGTATAGTGATTTTTCCGATGGGAATAAAATTGAGACTTGATTCGATGTAAAATGGAAATGGAATTTTACTATTGTATGACGACGATACTAATTCATATCTGTGTATTGCAATGATTGTATTGTGAATGGTTGGAATGTTTGTGGTTAAATTTACTTGGTGTTGGATCCATTCAAATGAAAACAACATCACATGCAAGTTGTATAGTTCATGTTATAATCTACACCTATATGTTTATGGGATTATATAGGTTGTATGTGTTATGTCCAAGTTAAGATCTCATGTATATACTTTATGCTAAAACCTCTATGCCTAAATGATTAAGTTCATTTACATGCTCATATGTTTATAAAAAAGTTGCAAGTTCATAATTGGATCCATGCCAAGATCCATTTTAATACAAGTTTCATGTTATAGTAGTAAACATGATTTGATCTAGTTCACACCCATGTGCTAAAAATTATACATATTTTATGGGCATGACATAATTTTTTCATATACTAGTTTGTGTTTGAGATTATGCCTAGATCTAAACATGTTTAGGCTTATGTTGTCTAAATCATATGCTAATTCATGTGACACCTATTTAGTTAGCTCTCTATTTCAATGCAAGTTCACATATATGTAAGTTGATTTAGCCTATGTTGCAAATTCACATATATGTAAGTTGATTTAGTCTATGTTGCAAATTCACATATATGTACGTTGATTTAGTCTACGTTGCAAGTTCACACCTATGATATTCATGTTGACTATTATGCAAGTTCACACCTATGATGTTCATATTGACTACGCCGAAAATGCCAAGTTTACACCTATGTCATGTTTATGTTAATGAATCTCTTTATGCCAATTTTGTGTACGCTAAATTAGGCTAAGTTTTTAGCCTAATATTATATGTTAAAAATCATGCGGACTAAAAATTAGGCTAAGATTGTTAGCCTAATATTTAGACGGGGTAACGTTGGGAAAAATTGGTAATTATAGGAAACTTGACATAAATTGGTGAAAAATATATGTATTGGCATGTTTGGCACATGCCAATAATTGGTGGCACTTAAATGTTATAAAATTCTTATACCAAAAATGATGAACTTGGAAAGTGGGCCATAACATTTAATTGTTAACAAATTTACATATAACAAGTAATAGAGACAAATATGTAAATTTAGAAAATACGAGTATGCTTAACCCGAGGTTGGATTGAGTTGTGATGTAAACTTGCCCGGACCCGCCCGACTGTCCAGTAATCACAACAATACCTATCCAATGTGAGAGGCTAAGCATTGAGCTTGATAAGGACCCGAGGTTAGACTGAGTTACGGTGTAAACCTGCCCGGAACCGACCGCCACATCTAGTAATCGTAGCAATACCTGTCTAATGTGAGTGGTCAGTTCTTTAACTAATTAAAGTTAAGGATAGACAAGTCAGGATGGTAGGGTTAAGTTAACTAAAACACTTAACCAATTCAACATGTTAATTAAACTGATGGGTGGTGTTAGGTAAATACATACACTTAACTACTTAACATGTTTGACTAGAAAACCCTAGTAACGGGGACCCATTTCAGCAGTAACCCAATTAGGTATCATGGTACCCTGAAACTAGGCAGGGTGGGGCACGATTACTGGGCTGATTGTAAGCGGTCAAAAGAGATGGCAGTTGGTGCAGCAGTGTAGGTTCTAACGGAGTGTGGGCGTGCACACACTTCGGAGCAGACAAAAAGGGCACTGGGCACCAGTAGTATAACCTATGCATTCTAGAATTGTGTCGGGCTGCCACCATGGAACTTGATACACCCCATGGTGTGACCAGCATAGGTATCTACAATCATTGGGGGTCGTATGACACATATGATTTTGCGAGTAGGAGCCGATCTTTAGAAAGGGGATCACTTCATCTCGATCATGGGGTGCCAGTTGAGACAATACAAGTAGGTGTAGAGATATAGTGTGGGGTGCGATAGTATATTCTATTCAAAACTGCTTTATCTTGGTTTATGGTGCTTTCCTATTTCCAGTTTATACCTATCATGCCCTTTTTCTTATTCTCATACTGAAGAGTCACTAGACTTATCAGGCTTTATGTCTGACTCTATTTTTCTTTCGCCTTCTTTTCTTCCGTCCCCCCACCCCCCCCCCCCCCCCCCCAGGTCCACAGGGAGGAAACAACCCAGCTTAGTCAGACTCTTTGCAAGCTTCAAGATAGTAGATGTATGGTTTGGACTCTCTTTCCTTGGCTATGGCTTTTGGACACGTTCTATGGGGATTTATGCAGCTTTTATTATGTTTTATGCTTCTTTATTTAATAATCAAGACAGAAATGATGATGTAATGTTTTGGAAGTTATTATGAGACAATTATGGAAATGTTTTGTATGAACACGTATTTATGAAATGAAAGTCTGTTTGTTTTCCGCTGCTTATATATATATATATATATATATATATATATATATATGTTTATATCTGTCTTGTGTTTTATCTGTGACTTTTACTTATAAACCTCCACCGAAGTTAAGGCATTCCCTTTGTGAGTGACTTTAACGGAGATGGGGTGTTTCTGTTAGCTCCTGGGTTGTTGGACCGTTTCCAATAGATGAGCAAATCGGAAAGCTCGCGTATAAATCGATTTTACGTGAGAGATGTAGAGTGTGCACAATGTTTTTGTGAAAATATTTGCAGGATCCGGATGTGGTAGTACCTCCGGAGTAGTACGTCGACCTTATCGTTGAGTTCGTAGTTATGAAATCTCGTAAGTCGCTTCGTGTTATGGCGAATGACACGAAATAGCTTAGGGAAAAGGCATTTAATTTAGTTAAGGTACAATGGAGTGGGGATGGCGACGATGTTATGTGGGAGACGGGAGAGAGTATAAAGACGACCCATCCAAAACTCTTCATCCGTATGGCCCACTGATATCGCGCCATCATTATTACTTGTTGATTTTGTTGTTATCTTGTTGTTGTTTGGCAGGATTCTGCGTGCTAGGATAAGGTTATGGATGAATGGCTTGATGATTGCTAGTTTGGGTGATAGAATTGGCTTCTCATGAATGATAGGCATGCAGAATTGTTGTGATTGCTTTTGTTTGCTTGGAATTTCAGGGGTGAAATTCTTAAGGGGGAAGAATGTAACAGCCCGCATTTACGTATCATAAGGTTGTAAAATATTTTTATTTTTTTCTTTGAGGGTTGGATCATTCTCATCTTTTGGTATGTTGCTTATGGGGATGTGAAACATGTCCATAATTTTTACCAATTTTGTTTGTGACCATTTTTTCCCTATCAGTCTTGTACATGGCATAACTTTTGACTCAGGTCGAATCAGAGGGTGAGACCTATGCCATTGGAAAGGAATTGATGATTGTCTTTCCGTAGAGTGGTTACATTAAAGATTTGGCTCAGCGATTTCGGAAAAATTGTTGTTTTAATGTTTTTTAGTCGGTTTTCCAGGTTTTGGGAGTCTAATGGGCTGATTTGGGGAAGGCTCATTAGTGGTCTGATGGAAGGGTATAAATAGATGGTGAGGGATATGGGAAATAGTTTAGTTATTCATTCCCCTATTTGGTGCCTTATACTCCCTCTTCCTCTAACACCTTTCCACCATTAGAAATCATAATCCAAGGAGGGAAATCATAGATCTACACCATTGGAAGCTAGATCTACATCAATTGAGGGAAGGATTCAATGGGTCAAGGTTTTTGGTGCAAAGTACTTGCTATCTGGATTCTTATTTCATCAACTTTAGCTTGTTTTGGATAATCGATGAGTGATTTACATCTCTCACATGGATGCAATGAAGTATATGAATGTTAGGTCATGTTTTCCATCATATTTAAGTGTTTTATCATAGATCTATGCTATATTAAGTCCATTTTCACATGAATCACCCTATGTTCTGATTAGCAAGTTTAGATAAGTAATTTCTATGATATTTCATGTAAATGTGCAAGTTAGATCCATAGATTTGTTCTTATGCACTTTTATGGTGATTTTGGTGAATTTCACATAATTATTGAGGGTATCGACATATTGGTGTTATTATTGGTTTCATAACATGTTTGCTATAGTATTAAATGAATTGGATGAGTTGGTTTCGTCGAACGAATCATTTTAGCGAAGTTTTGGTCGAAATTGGAGTTGCATTGGAGGATGCAGGTTTTGGGTCAAACTTGGTGGGTCGGTCGAACAAGGTTTTCTTGGAGGAAAAGAAATGCGTAGGGTCAGTCGAACAGATCTGGAAATTTGGGTCGGTCGTACTCAGGAGCTTGGGTCGATCGTACTCAGGAGGGGTGGGTCGGTCGGTCTCCACGTTGAAGGAGGGTCGGTCGAGTAGGTTGGTTGATCCTGTCTGGATGTGGGTCGGATCGAGTAGTGGCTGGGACGAGCAGAGAGTGGCTCGAGCAGGGTATGGTCAAGCTATAGGGTCGATCGGTCGTGCATAATGGGGTATTTCTAAAAATTTATATTTTCGGGTATGACTCAGATTTGAACAAAAAGTCTGAAAATAATATTTTCCGAGGGCAACCCCCTGAACCCTAACCACAGCGCAATGGTGTAATTTGGCTTGGTGATGGTGTGACTTCGAAGTAAATTCAAGTAGGAAGGTTCGAAGTGTTGAAAGGTGTTCGTTGATCGGTGTAGAACAACGAATGGTATGACAACTCAAAGGTGTCGTGAGTGGGGTGATAATGCTATAGACTATATTGAACCCTATATTGAAGTTGTTTGGTTCGATGGTGATGGTGGCTTCGACGAGAGTCCAGATGTGGATGTTCGAAGTGATGTGATTTGTTTGTTGTTTGTTCTATACGATGAATGTGGAAATGACTTAGGGATGTATTGAGTTCATGTGGCAGAACGACTCAAGGATGTATTGAGCTCGTGTGAAGTAATGGTTGCTCTAAAGTGTTATGAGCTTATGAATAGTCGTAAGGGATGATGACTTAAGATGTGAAGGCCGAGAGATTATCGTGTCGTAGGTTCTAGAGGGCCCAAAACAGGGGTATAATAGGGGCACCTAAAAGACCGGATGTAGGACGAGTACCCTGGGTATCGTTGGAAAGGCCTAGGTACATATCGATGCAAATGCGTATGAGGTTTTGCTAGGACCGGGGTTGCCATTAGCCCTTGACGGATGGCAGTATGGGCAAGTCATACGATTATGATTGTTTCAAAGCAGGATTGGCAGTGATAGCCAGAGTCTGTCATAGATGATTGGTTTCTTTGTTCATATTGTCTCACGTAGATTGTCCTACGTCGAAGGTGATGTTTCTTAGGTGCTTGTCTGATATTGGTTTAGGCCTTTGGGGCTTGTGCTTGAGGGATGTTGAATTCGATTAAGATGGTTTACGTGAGATCTATAATCTGGATGCTATGAGTGTTACTGATTGGTTGCTTCTGTTTACCATGGTTGAATGGTCATTCCGATTACTATGGATGAATTATTGTTCGTTTGGTTGTATGGGTTGTAAAGGCTATCACTGTTTGATGTGGGAAAGATGGGGGTTGTGTTCTTCTCTGATGTTGTGGGTAAATTAGTTAGTTTATTTACCCATTCTCGTATACCTTATTGATGAAGTATGTTAGTTGTTTTATCCCTCATTAAGACTGTTGTCTAACTCAAGGTTTTATGTTTCCCTCATATTACCTTAGGTTGTTCATCCGTTTTGGATGGGCAGACTAGGTGGCAGGTGACAGGTGGTACCTTAGTGAAGACGATGTAGCTGGTCGGAGGCAAGCAGGAGGCTAATGTACTATCTCTCTTACTATATAGTATTTAGGTTTCCGCTATTTGTCATTTTACTCTGAGTACTGTAGTGAGGCAAATTTGTACAGACATATGTTGCAATACTGGTGTATGGATATACTTCCTAGTAGTTTTGGATACTTGAGATTTCTGCTCAAATATGCTTCACTAATATTACCTGTTATACATGGTCTATTATATTTTATCCTTGCGCTGTGAGATTTACGACAGGTTCTGCTTGTGTTATCATATCTTGATGATCGTCCATAGATGCTTGGTACACATTTCAATGCACTTTTCCTCTTGTTTAGTGCAGGGTTTGTGGGCGGTCGTCACTGGTTATTTTCGCGTATAAATTAAATCGATGAAATATAAATTGATTTCAAAACAATTCAATTTAGTAATAATAAATTATTAATATTGTTATATTCAAATAGAATTTTATATTACTTCAAAATAAACTAATTTTGATTTTAAATTCAACATTTTTAATTTCAGGTCAAATCGATTATCCAATCTTTTTAAAGTCCTTTCATTTTATTTATTAAATCATTATAGTTCCTAAACGATTATACAACTATTTTTCTAAAAACTGGATTTGACATTACTCAAAATCTACAAGATGAAATCTTGATTTTTCTCTTTCATTAGAAAACTATAATCCAATAGGTCCGGAAGATTCTTGTTTCAAAGAATTTTGACCTATATTGGATCCTTAACACTTAATTGAAGTTCAAATCGTAAAACTACAAACTACCGCGACGCTGCAAGCTCGGTTTTAATTAATTTAATTAATATGATCAAACTTAGTTTAGTTAATAAACTTCTTATTATAATTCAAATCTAAACTTAATAAAAAAAAATATATTGTCCAATTCATACTGTATTGCAAATCCAACTTTTTTCGACTATTTCAGAATTAAATTATTATTTCACTATTTGTATTAATAAAATACTCAAAATCGTAAAACTTGAATTGTTTAAATTTCCAAACCACTATTCTAATACTTAAATTGTAACAACCCTAAGTCCCACATCATGGAAGCCTGTGTGAAGTGGGTACTTATATAGTGCAGCACATCTCTTACTAACGTCGAGGCCTTTTGAGGAACAAAACCCCACACCTATATGGTGGCTAAGTTGGGGACAATATCTTGCGTGAACGGAGGTACGGGCTATTAAAGTGGCATCAGAGCCGATGCCCAGCCGAAATTGTGGCTCCTGTGTGGACCACAGCGCCTGGGTGAGGTATCTGTGAGCCAACGGGGACGTTGGGCTCTATAGGAGGGGAGAATGTAACACCCCTAAGTCCCACATCATGGAAGCCTATGTGAAGTGGGTACTTATATAGTGCTGCACATCTCTTACTAACGCCGAGGCCTTTTGAGGAACAAAACTCCATACCTGTACGGTGGCTAAGTTGGGGACAATATCTTCCGTGAACGGAGGTCCGGGCTATTACATAAATAAATTAAATATTCGACTACTAAAAATCCGGGATGTTGTAGCTATTGAATCTGTTGTATCTTTTTCTATATACAAGGATACATTATTCCCACATTATGCATTAGGCTTATTTATATATGCATAACCATAGTCATTTTTGACCAACATGTATTTCTTTATGCTTTACTACCTCGGTTATTTAATATTGAAGACATTCATGCTTCTTCTAGCATTAAGAGGATAACCTCCATTATATATGTTTAATTCATTTATTATACCATTCTTGTTCCTACGTGTATATGGATCTTATAATGGTAGATATTAATGACCCTTAAAGTTTGGTACTTTATGTTTAATTTAGGATTGTTTTATATGTAGAAGTTAATTAAACGGGAAAGATTATATAACCTTGCAACATCAGAGTTCTACATTGTATATTTTTCCAACTGTCTTTTATGAAGGTCGTTATGTAGCTGATAATGCTTGATGGACAATTCAAATTTAGATTAAACTGCATGCATTGGTTAGATGTCACTCACAGAATATTCTTCTGTTGTGCATTATGTAAGTACTAAAATATATACTTGGGTATGTTTGGAAATCATTTCTAGGTAGTTTTACTTACATGTTAGTTTCTTTGAATTGTATGCTCGCAAGATATTTAGATTTAAATCATAAGCTATTATTAAGCTGTAAACTGATTACAGGGTAAGAAACATTTTTTAGCTTTATGAACTATGACAAAATTAAAGAATTAAGGAACTTTGATTTAAAATTTTAATAATGTCTCCATTCATTCAGTTAAAATGCTCAAGAGTTGTTACTAAGATAACCAAGTGATAAAATGATATCAACCTTTTTGTTTTAAAGATATTTTTAATCGAGACAGTGATTTGTAGCTTATATTCCAATTTCATTTTGGGACTAGAACCATCCAATTAAATCCCCGCTAAAGCATTAGTGTTCTTAAATGGCTATGGTTTTGCATATTAGCTCTGTTTAATTGTATGTACGCTTAAAGTTGCACTATTCATCAGTAAACATTCTAAATCAAGATTTTTAGCTTCTGCTTTATCAGTTTAAATATAAAAATTAATTTAACCAATTCTTTCTTGAAATAAATCATGAAAATAAGCACATCTATTTTCAAGGCTTAAGCAGTCAATATAGGTTAAAGCACTATTTTTGGCAATGAATGATAAGGACAGAAATGATATCCATTTTTCTTCGATTCAATAAGGTTGAATGATTCTTAAGATTATTTTTTATTTACATATAAGATTTACTTTGGGTGAATGAATATATTTCATGAAATTAGGTGGGCCTGTAACGAGGATTAAAGTACAAATAAGATTTATTGTTCATGATTCTCACCCATACACATTAGTAAGAGTTAACCTTAGATGATTTTGGCTTAGCATATTCTAGTTTCATGGATGCCACCAAACTTCTTAAAGTAGATTGAAGTTCAAAACTAATAATTACAAAACTAGAATGCAAGGTTCAAAATCATAGTTTAGGTCTTTTGTATTTTTAGGAATCTCGCTTCAAGTTCTAGTTTCAGTTCCTATTATTTATTTTTATATAGTTACACATTTGTTTAATGGAATTTTTTTTGACGTAGGCTACTTCTCGAAACAATTTTACATTTGAGGCTAATTAGGAAACTTATTACTAAATAAGGCTGATTTGTACTTGTCAACAGCCTAATCAACATTTTTAAAACTGAAATCCACGGACGCAACTGTGAGTTGCACCTCATATTTAACCAAAATAAATTAAATAATTCATTTGCAGTTGTTTTCTCTGTTAGTAAAGACAAAAAAAGAACATAATTCATATGGAACACCTATGAGTTGCGCCACATTTTGTTAAAATCAAATGACACCGTATAGGCTAGAATATACGTGGGTGAGTGTAGCTACATAACGGAGAATATGGTTCGCAAATCAGAGCCCATAGGAGAAAGTTTGTGGTGAAAATGTGCAACGTGTTTTAGTAGGAGGGGTCAGACAATTGAGCTAAATGGTTTTGGAACAAGTGAAATAAGTCATACATCTGACCATTTTGGTGAGACGTCTGAGTTGAAACTGAGGAAAAACAAACGTCAAGTTATAGGGGACAGACGTCTGACCGAGGCAGGAAACTTTTCCCAAGGTTGGACGGAGGCATCTAACCTAAAATTCTGACATCTGAGGCGGCTTATGTGCTATTTCAAGCTGTAGACTTAGTATGTTTATTTGTGAAGGTTCAAGGGGCAATTTGGGAAAATGCCAAAGAAAGGTCTCTACCTATATAATCTATCTTCATACTTGAAAGAGGTGTGGATCAAATTAATCTCTACGCAAGGGTTTTATCCTCCAATAATTAGGATTTAGGCAATCCTATTAATTCTTCAATTCTTATAAATCAGTTTTTTTTTTCTGAATTATTGATCATAGTTATCAATCTCTTATACTCTTCTCGTTGATACTAACAAAATCTCTCTCTCTCAAATGGATGTACACTAACTCGACGTTAGTGGAACCACTATAAATCGATGTGTGATTTATTAATCGTCATTGCTCGTTATATTGCTTGTTGATTGTTTGTGATTGGTTATTGGATTGATTGTGGTTGGGTTTGAGATATTGATTGTTGTTTTGGCACTTCTATCATGATCTTTCGCATTTCCTCTGTGTTGGTGTTTGTGTTTGAGTGGTCTCGAATAGGAAAATTCCACATGTTTGGTATTGGAGCATTAGGTGTTGGCAGATATTCATAGAAATGATGTAGGTTCAAGTAGTACCTCAACGGTTAGTCCAAATGATATAGCGTTGTGTATACGTGGCTTGTACACGGCTTCGAGGTCACAATCGGTTATTGACAAGTAGAATGGCGACAATGATTTAGAAAAGTGACAATGGAAGATAAAAGATGTTCTTAGTCAAAATAGGGCACATTGGTTAGTGTTTAATAAATTTTTGTCGATGGGCATCTCAGATGTGGAAAGAGAGGAAATGGAAGAGTACTAAACTTCAACTTGTTATGGAAGAGAATATTATCTCCAAAATTAGTGTTGTGACGACTGCTAAGGGTATTTGGGACAAATTGGAGGAGTTATATATATGATGAAGTCACTTACTAGTCATTTGATCTTATTGCGAACCTTTTTTTACCTATAGGATGAAAGAGGGAACTTCACTAAAGGCGCACTTGAATGTGTTTGATGATTTGCTAATGAAGATGAAAGCGTTAGATTTAAATTGAGGAAGAGCCTAAGGCGATGATATTATTATGTTCATTGTCGGACCATTATAAAGGTTTCTCAAATAGTTTGATCTGAAGATGAGATACATTTATGTTGGATGATGTCAAGATGAGTCTTCTTAGTGAGGAACTGCGAGATCAAATGAAGGAGTTGAGTGTTGGAAGTAGTAGTGCTTGGTAATGGTCAAGGCTTATGTGTAGAGAAGGAGAGATATGTGAAGAAGGAGAGCTATGTGAAGAAGGAGAACTGGGGGCATTCCAAATTTAGGAATCCCAGTTGGAGAGGAAAGTCGAAGAAAGAAAAAGCTAGTGCTATATTTGTAAGAAGCCCAGTCATTGGAAGAATGAGTGTTTGGAAAAGGAGAAATCAAAGAAGGCAGTAGTATCTTCATCGGTTGTGGTGGAGAGAGGTGTCAGTAAGGGAGAAGTGGATGTTTTGACGGTGATAACAGCAGATGTTTCAGGTAGCGAATGGGTATTCGATTCGGGAGCATCTTGTTATCTAACACCAAATAGGAATTGTTTTTCTTCTTATGTCGACAAGGAAGAGAATGCAATTATTATGGAAAATTGTGTTATTAGGAAGTCCCTTATCTCTTTGGTGGAATTGGATTCTTTCGGATGTAAAATCACTACTGAGAATGATAGCTTGTGGGTTTCAAGGGGTGTGCTTGTGGTAATGAAAGGTGCTAGATCCATTGGTGTTTATTTGCTTCAAGGCGTGGCAGTTGAAGGTGAAACTTGTGTTGGTGTTGATAGTTCTCGTGGCTTGGATGTGACTAGGTTGTGGCATTTGAGATTGGGTCATGTTTCAGAGAAGAGTTTAGACATTCTTCGAAAAAGGGAGATGATTAATGGAAAGAGTTTCAACAAGTTGGAGTTTTACAAGGAACGTATCATGGGGAAGCAAACTAGAGTATCATTTGGTAAAGGAAGACATGATTCAAGAGGTATTCTCGAGTATGTGCACACAGATGTTTGGGGTCGGCACTGGTAGCTTTTTCAGGTGGAGCAAGATATTATATTTTCTGCATAGATGACTTTTCTTGGAAAGTTTGGGTATGTAATGAAGGCCAAGTCGGAGGCATTTGCAAGGTTCAAAGCTTGGAAGACTCTTTGTTAAGAAGGAGAGTGGTAAGTCTTTGAATGTTCTTAGGTATGACATTGGCTGGGAGTATGTTTCCGATGAGTTCTTAGATTATTGCAAGCATCATGGTATTCGGGTACATTTTACTGCACCAGGAGATTCGCAATCAAATGGGGTTACAGAGAGGGTGAACTGTACTCTACTAGAGAAAGCTCGATTCTTGATATTGACATTAGGGTTGTTTAAGCAATTTTGGGCCAAAGCTTTATCAATCGCAGTGCATATTATGAATTGAATTTCGTGATCGATTATTGAAAACAAAATTCCGGAGGAAATGTGAGAGGGAAAGAGCATTGACTTGAGCTATCTTCATGTGTTTGGAAGTTTGGTTTATGTGCATGATCTAGGAAATGATATGCTTATGCCTAGATCTTTAAAGGGTATTTTGCTTCGTTATATAGACAGAGTTAAAGGGTATCGTATTTGGAATCTGGAAACGAAGAATGTATTGAATTCTTGTCATATTACTTTTGATGAGTCAACTATGTTCAAGGAGAATGAGAGCTCGTCGGATGTTCCAGATTTGGTTCATCGTGAATCAAAGGAGAAATAAGTTATTTCCACATTTTGTCCAAGGGGTAAAGAGGGTAGAGTAGCTAAAGATGCTCGTGAGGAGAATTTAGTTGATGTTACATCACACAGTCCACATGGTTCCTCTAGTAGTGCAGGTGATGTGCATGATTCTAGGGAGGATTTGACTCAAGGTGGAGTCGAAAGGAGTTCGGGTGATGGAATTGCTACTTTGATTATTCGTCGTGCGATAAGACCACACAAAAGATATGGTGATTGGAACTATCTTAACTTGAATGATAATTTGGACTATGCTCTTTATGTAGTCCAAAATAAGCCGATGGACCTTGATGATGCCATGGGTTCGAGTGATGTCTCTAAGTGGATTTTTTCCATGGAGGAAGAAATGCAATAGTCAACAAAAAACGAACTTGGGATTTGATTTCACTTCCTAAAGCCAAACGTGCTATTAGATGCAAACAGATATAGAAGGTGAAAGACAATGGAAAATACAAATCTAAACTAGTGGCTAAGGGTTTTGCATATAAGGAAAGGAAAAGAGTATGATGAGATATTCGCACCGGTTATGGGACATACTTCAATCCAGATATTAATTGTCATCTTTATTATTCAAGACTTAGAGTTGGAGCAACTTGATGTGAAAACCGCCTTCTTGCACGGTAACTTGGATGAAGACATACATGGAGCAACCGAAAGGTTTTGGTGTAAATGGTAAGTCAAATTTCGTTTGCAAGTTGAATAAATCACTATATGGTTTAAAGCAATCACCTAGACAATGGTACAAGAGGTTTGATCATTTTATGATGGAAGCGGTTTTGATAAAAGCATCAAGGATGCTTGTGTTTATTCAAAAAGTTGGAAAATGATTATTGGGTACATTTACTCTTGTATGTGGACGACATGCTCATTGCTTCTAAGGATTAGGAAGAAATCAACAATTTGAAATTGGGATTAAAAGTGTAATTCAAGATGGAAAAATCTTGGAGAAGTAAGGAAAATTTTAGGCTTGGAAATTATTAAGGATTGAAAGCATTTTGAGTTCAAATTGACTCAAATGAGTACAAAAGAAAAGTGCTTTGCTGCTTTAGCATAGAGGGTGCAAATACGTTAAATACACCTTTACCTTTGTATGCAAAGCTTTCGAGTAAGGGATCACCTATCGAGGAGAAAGACAAGGCTTATATGACAAATGTGTCATATGCTAGTGCAGTAGGTAGTTAGATGTATGTCATGGTGTGTACAAGGCTCGATATTGCAAATGCCATCGGAATGGTTAGTAGGTATATGGATAATCCGGGAAAATCACATTGGGAAGCAGTGAAGCTTATTTTGAGATACTTGAAAGGTACATCACCTCATGGTCTTGTTTTTTTACGGTGGTGAAGGGATTGACTGAAAACTGGTTAGTTATTGTGATTCGGACTATGCCGTTGCTACGGATCGTAGAAAGTGATCTTCCGGATATGTCTTCACATTTGGTGGTATAGCCATAAGTTGGAGGTCGAGATTGCAAACCCGGTTGCTTTATCACTACGGAGGCAGAGTTGATAGCCGTAGTGAAAGCGGTAAAGGAGGCACTCTATTTAAAGCAATTGTTGTGTGACTTGGTTTTTGAACATGACATTGTCAATGTAATAGCCAAAGTGTTATTCGTTTGGCAGAGAATTTGACGTTTCGCTCACGGACAAAGCATATTGAAGTGAGAGGATCATTTATAGTAGCTACGGATGAAGACAAATAAGCGTGTCTTCGAAAAGTGCACTCATAGGATAACGTGGTTGAAATGTTCACTAAGGCATTACCGATTGGGAATTTCGAGCATTGCTCGTAGTTAATTCGCTTAGAAAAATGCCAAGTGCCACGAGGTGTCACAGATGAGAGAAGGGCTTGGTTTTTGGATAAGGAAGAGTATTGATATAAGATTATGGTTCTACTTTGTCTTTGGTAAGACAGTTTTGGAGTTGGGTGCTTTCAACACTTCATTCGTGGGTGAGGCTTTACCTAAACTCGTTGATGAAGTGCAATGGGTGATGGCTTTACCAGAACTCGTTGGGAAAGCATTCAAGCTTGGTTGAAGGTAAAATGGTGATAATTGAAGTTATTGATTGATTGAAAATGGTACGGTACCATTGGTGTTGGAGTTGGAGATGGATATGGATATAGTGCCAAGGTGAAATGTTAAAATTAGACGACACTATATAGGCTAGAATTGAAGTGAGTGAACGTAACTTCTTATACATTTTGCATATCGGAGCTGGTAGGAGGAAGTTACAGGTGAAAAGGTACAATGTATTTCAATAGGAAAGGGTCAGATGTCTGAGCTGAATGGTTTTGGAACCAGTGAGTTAAGTTAGACGTCTGACCATTTTGGTCTGACCATTTTGGTCAGACGTCTAAGCCGAAGTAGAGGAAAAAACAGACGTTTGGTTATAGGGGACAAATGTCCGATCGAGGAAAGAAATTTTTCCTGAGGCTAGAGACGGACATCTGATGCAGCGTCTGTGCTATTTTGGGTTGTGGACTTGGTATGTTGATTTGTGAAGTTTCAAGGGGCAATTTGGGAAATTGCAAAAGAATTGTCTCTCCCTATATATGTTATCTTCATATTTGAAAAAGGTGTGGAACAAATTAATCTCCAAGCAAGGGTTTTATCCTCCATTAATTGAAGTTTAGGAAATTCTATTAATTCTTCAATTCTTATCTCCACAATTTTTTTTTTTTTTGAATTATTGGTCAATGTAATCAATCTCTTGTACTCTTCTCATTGATATTAATAAAATCTCTCTCTCAAGTGGATGTACACTCATCAATGGAACAACTATAAATCGGTGTATGATTTATTTATCGTTATTACTAAAAATAATCTTGTTGATTGGTTATTGGATTGATCGTGTTTAGGTTTGAGAAACTGTATGTTTGTTTTTGCACTTCTATCAAGATTTATCTCATTTTCATGACGTTGAGGATTTTGTTTGAGTTGTCTCGAATAGGAAACTCCACAACACTTTTGTGTTATCTTTTTTTTAGTACAAAAATATATGATATAGTGATAATGGATTTTTCTTTGGATGCAACTACGAGTTGCACCAAGATGAGACAGTTATAAAACCGTTGATTTGACAACTAACTAGGCAGAAACCAACATTGTTTGGTAATAAGTTTGCAAACTAGCGCTGAACGACGAAATTGTCTCAAAAACTAGCCCATTTCAAAAAAAAAAAAAAAAAAAAAACCTTGTTTAGTCAATTAAAACAAGAAGTGTAAATTTTTTTTGATTGAAAAATAAGATATAAATGAACAATATTAGTTAATTATAATCTTTATTTGAAGCTTCAACTATTTTTTTTTCTTCTATAAAATTTAAATCTCAATAGTTTACTTATTGAACTGGATTTTTGATTTGGTTTGAAGTTGGAATTGAACGACGTAATCTTAATGTTTCCATCGAAACATCAAACCTTTGTACATTCTTCTAAGCCATTGTCTTTGATCGCTTGGCCAAAGTGTCACATTCGACTTTTACATAGTACCTTATAATGGTAGCAAAATTGTAGGATTTGAAACCACACCCTTTCCTAAGTATTGCAATTTTGACCACGCAGCCAAAAGCATTGCACAAAATATTTTAACTGAAATTTCAATATCATATAAAGGTAGCACAATTATAGGATTTGAAACCACACCCTTCCCTAAATGTTGTAATTTTGACCATATAGCCAAAAGTACTACACAAAATGTTTTAATGAATATCTCATGATATTCATGCATAATTTTTGATAAGAGGAGAAAGACAATAAATATTTATATGTTATTGAGATTAATGTATCGTTCACATGCAGAAAATGGTATGTTACCGACTTGAACGCATTACTTAGAACCTCTACCTAAAAGCATACTTGGGCCCTTTTCTTCATATATGGGTGTGTATATATGATGTGTGCACCATTTGTTTTCATACGTATAGAATGATCAAAATTACTTTTGTTTACAAACACAATTTCATTAGTAACCAAATCATTTGTAAAATTTATTTATGTCACATTCTAAATTTGCAAACTAATATATTGTTGTGGTATCAGCATTACAGATCAAACATACGGTTTTTACTCGGAAGTAATGAGAGATCAAGCTCGGGTAACGATTTGAAATATCAAACAAACTTGGAATGGATTATGATTTCGCTAGACCGTCGTACTTACAGTCCATTGGGAAATTTGACTGGAATTGTGGTTCATGGACATTAATAAACATGATTAAGTTTGAAGAATTGACAAGAAAGGAATACTGATATTTAATTTACTCTATTTTCTCTTGGTATTTATGTATATTCATTGTGCTGTATATACATTGTGATGTTAGGACTGAGGAGTATGCATTTCATACATGAAGTTATTCCATGTACATTTATTTAAGTAATGTATTATTTAAAATTTTCAATATTAACCGATAAAGCTTCTGCAAAACTGGAAAGGCTAATTCTATTAACACCCCTCATTTTGCTTTTGCCACCCCACTACAAGTTTAAAAAATAAAGTGATATATCTACCCTCATTTATTATTAAACTTGACATATTCATCGTTTCATTTTATTATGCATTTTAATCATAATGAAATAGCAAAATAAAACGAGAATAATAAAGTTAATCGAAGAAAAGAATTATGATTTACAAGAAAGGAAAATGATGTTATATTTTAAATTTGAGTTTTTTCTTAAGATCCTTTTTTTAAGAATTTATTTTACAGTTCAATAGTTTTTTTTGATTAAATTGAAATACAATTTTTTTAGATAATGCTATTGATGAAAAAAATAAAAAAGCAATTGTGAATTACAGTTAGATTGTTTTTGGATTTCATCTCTTCTTTCATTCCATTATTAATTTTAAGTTGTTTTTTTAAAGTATAAAACGTAGAAAAGGATGGGTTGTAATAAATTTTGTTTAAATAGCAGGGTGGGAAAGACAATATTTGGGGTGTGAATAGATCCAACCAATTAGAAATGACGACCAGATCCCCTCCTTCTCCATTTCATTTTTCTTAGACTCTTCTCTTCCAATCTGCCGCTCTGCTTTCACTATCTTTCCCTTTTATAGATCTAGTATTCGTCATGCTTGGTTTCTCGTTGCAAGCTCTCAACTCAAACCCTACAACCTAAGTCTCAGATCTAAGATGAGATTTGCCCCTTTAGCTTAATCCTTCAACCCTGGTGATCCTCTTGAGTCTGGTTCTAGCACGGGAACACTGTTCGCATCGATGTTCTGCTCGACCTCTCGTTTTTTCCATTTGTGCCTCATATCGAGACCGTTTCAGCTGGAGAGGTACGTTTAGGCCCGACCCTGGGCATAGGCGGTGGTCTCCTAGGGACTCGGTTCCGGCAGGAGGAGGAGGGAGTGGAGCCTCAGGTTTGTTAATTGAACAGGATAGTCATATTATTTGTTTGCACGTTTCGATGTAAAAGTACATATTATTGGCTTGCAACCATGGTTCGAGTCCCGCTGTGCCTATTCCATGATTACGTTTTCGTCTTATGCTATTTTTTGTGCTTACCATCTATTTTCCCACAAGACTTTGGGCCTCAAATTTTTTTTCGACCTAGCTAGGGCCCCTATTTGCCCAAGGCCGGCACTGGGTACGTTATATGGAAAATTCTGGTTTTGCAATTCTGGTGTGAATTTGTGTCGCATGTATGGTTTTTGTTCTTGTGGTTAGCGCCTCCTCTTGGATTGGATTTTGTTTAGGTTGCTTGTTGGATTTGCTTTCGTTTGGTTTGGGTGGAATTTCTAGGTTTTGATGGTCGGGATGGTACTCGATGGTGCCTACTTTCAGCAAACAAAGCGATAGCTTTGCTACTGGGTTTTGCTTGATGTTGTGGTGATTGTCTCACCTTTTCTTCCCTCGAGCTATGTTGTTCTAGTCATATGCTATGGTGGCGTCGCTTTGGCCACTGGAAAGTGATGTTTTTGATGAAATCTGCACTGTTGTGCTACTGCTACAAGCCTTGTTGGGGGCTATTGTGAATTTCATTTTGGATTTTTTTTTCTCAGAGCGTATGTGATTTATATAGTTAGCTTCTAGTTGCAACCTGTTTAGTGAGCGTGAATGTAAGTGTTTGAGTGAATTTTCTCCCTACGTGTAGTTATAGATGATTGCCATGGAAACAATTATTGTCACGTTTTCCTTTGAATCTTCATTGGAAGCTCGTTATGTAATAATGCACCTTGCGTGTGGTATTAGTATAGTGGGTCGGACGACTCTAAAAATCTTTCTAGTGGATGAACCACTCGAAAAATCATATATAGTCGGTACACAATCTGTCTATCTCCTATAATAATAGCATTTATTATTTGTTATAATAAAAAGTGCTATAAATCATTATAAAATCAGGTCGGTCTTGCTAAAAAAAACTAATGTATTATTTGTAATTTACATGTTTTATGACCGACATCAACACACATACAAGTGTTTTGGGTTCACAATCAGGGTTGTGAATGGACACATTCATTAGAAAATACATTTATGGAAAACGTGTATGGACATATTTAAACTGGATTTTTATTCGAAGCAAGCCATGTTCAGTGAATCAGTTTTATCTGATATTAGCTTTGAATCAAAATCTTAAGCACACAATAGGTCCATTTGAAACCAACTTTGAGGTCCAACTCAAAGAAAACTCTACTGTAGGTAGACTATTATCATACTCGATCCCTCTATCCATAATATTTCAACCTCATGATATACTATAGAAATAAAGTGCAACGCCTCGTAATCCACCTTGTAATCTAAGTTGAATTCAACCATCCTTCGTCGGATGAATTGATTCTCTTCCAATACAATAGTAACTTCTATTGCCGATGATGAAAAGCCCTTGGTTGAGGTGTTAGTAAGCGCTTTTCTGATGCCCCATCAATAACTTAATAGTTGTCTATACATTTACAGTTATAATTTCTTTTAATATGCCCTTAAGACGTACAACATGAGATGCTTAACGATGCCACGTCGACGACTATTTGCGACGCCAAGTCGACATCAAATTCCAAACTACGTTGCGATCAAACTTCAGTTTGTTGTTAAATTATTAAAATTAGATATGGCAGGGTCCTACCGAGGACCTATCAACATCATGATGACGCCTGCTTAAATGAAAAAAAAAAAATGGATTTTACTGATGTTATGCTGGTGCTTTAATTGAAATTTTTTTGTAGCTTTTCTCGTCTCAATCACCAACTCAAATATGTGTATATTTGTAAGATTAAAACGATTAGCCATTATATAATGACGTAGATTCAAAATGGTATAGCAGATATAAAATGAAGGTATATCAAAAAATAACGATGATGTAAATTTTTTTTATAGATATAATCAATACATTTAATGTTAATTTATTCTCATTCTCACATCATGTGTGTAGAAAAAAGAAGCAGTGTTCAATCTTATACAACTGAAAAAATAAACAGTGTTCAATCTTATACAACAAAACTAAAGAATTACATGATTCATGCAGTATAAATTTGGATTTCAATATATTTCTTACTTATGTCTTAGGTGTCTTTTTTACTTTATGATTTGGTTGAAGAAAGAGCATCCGAATACTTTTTTATACTAATTTCTCTTAAGTGGATGGTATTTATTTTTTTATTAGTGGTTATAATGGAAAATATGGAAGTTTAAGATAGACCAGCCGTTCATTAGCATATAACAGAAAATATGGAAGTTTAGAACATATCAACTGTTCATTAGAGCTAAACTTAAAAAAACGAAACAATTAAAAGCGTTATGCCATATAACAGAAATTCTATACAACTTTAACTTCACATACATATATACACGCATACACATATATGTGCACGGATGTGCATGTATATAATACAGCCAAAGAATATATAGCTTATACCAAAATATCACAAACATTATCCAACATGACAAGGATAGATGCCCTCAAACCATACAACACAATGATGACGGCACGAGATGTTGTATTTAAATGAAGTAAGAAATTGTCAAGATAGATTCCTTCAAATCATACAATGCACAGTAATGATTACACGAGACGTTGTATTTAAATGAAGTAATAATGGGCAGAAGCACATTTACTAAGGTACCGTTTGTTTTTCGAAAGGGGTACGTTACGTTCGCGTCCGCGTCTGACGCGTCGATGCGGGACCCGCGCCAATTTCCCCTTCCAAACGAACAGTTTGTTTTGAACCTTCGTCCATCCCCGTTCAACTTATACCCGTTCTATTCTTCTTTTACACCCTTTTGCCCCTTTCATGCGCCCCTTTCAAATAAAATAAAAACGCATTTCCCTTTCACTTTTCTAACCCCTTTCAAATACCCCGTCCACGTACTTCTATCCAATGAAATTCTACTTTCTGCTAATACATCAAATGATCTAAGTGTAAGTCATCTGAAGCACAGGATCAATTACTACTACCGATTTTCTCTTGCTGTACATGCATTGAAAAATGGATGAACAAAATTTGAGCTTCACTCGAAGAAGCACAACCTTTCTCTAAATATATAATATTGAATTTGATCATCTTTACAAAAAATGTGAGGTTGTTGACAATTTCCAAGTCTAACAGAATAAATTGTTCACATCATTTGCAAATATAACTTTACTTGTAAATCTAACTTTTGTTAGTCAAAATTTTTGGAAGCCTTACCATTCAACTCAAAATTCTCCAGTTATTATCTATTGTTGAATTTCTATTCAAGACAAAAATAAAATTATAATTGAAAGAAACTATTCAACTAGTGATCACTGAGAGAATATTACCGTGTATGGATGTTTACTATTGTCTACAATTCAAATAAAGTTAATTGTTAGATTTAGATGTAGAATCTTAAGCCTTAAAACTAGTTTCAAATATGTAGTTCTAATCATAACCATGAAAAGATGAATTTATGTTTTTACATACTTATCTAATAATTTACTTAAATGGTTTTTTCTATACTAGTGCGCATTGTTTTAAAAAACGCGCTTGGTGAGCGCCTTGAGGCGAGACGTGAGCAAAAATGCCTTGAGGCGCAACTCATGAGGCGTTTTTACCTTTGAGGCTTAAGCCTTAACCAATTAAGGCGTGAAAAACGCAAAAAAACTGACGCGTCAACCCATTGAGACGTGAAAAACGCAAAAAAGTATGTCTCAAAGGCTTTTCACTCCGTCTTCTGCCCTATCAGTCAAATATTCAGGCAAAAAGAAAAAAAACCTCAAGCTTGAAATTTTCGAACTAGAAACTCATTTCAACTGGAATCAAGCTCGACTCCTTCCCTGGAATCGAGCTCAACTCCAGTATATAGGAATCGAGCTCGTTTCCAGTGTTGGAATCGAGCTTGATTCCATTTTTTTTAATTTAATTTATTTTTTGTGTCTTTTTTTACTATATATTTTTTATCAGTCCTTATTTAATTGGTTTCTAATTTCTATTGTTGGCTATGTTAATTTCTATGGTTTTTACTTTTTATTTGAAGTTTAATGCTATTCCATATTAAAATTAAGTATGTGTGTTGGGCTTTTTCTTTACCCAAAAGGCTTACGCCTCAACGCTTCGAGCCTTATGTCTCGCCTCACGGACCCGAAAACGCATCACGTACGTCTTTTGCGTTTTAAAACATTGCTAGTGCATATGTATGCATGTATGTATAAATCTATATACGCATATTCACATATTACAACATAAATTGACCTTGTAGTGCTTAATAGTTTAAATGCAGTTTTGACTTATATTTGAAACTCTATGATTTGCAATTTAATTTTCTTTATGTTTTTGTGTTTATAATTTTTGAATAGATATAGACTTCTTATAAGTGACATAGATTATATCAAAAATATTTCTTATAGTTTCTTTTTTTTATTGTCACCATGCATTGCATGTTCAGTGATGTTTCAACTATTATCCACATATGCTACTGAATCCCACCCCACCCAATTCCTATCTCAAACTAATTGTTGTCTGCAGTGTGATTTGAGATTTCGATAAATATTTTATTCGTAGGATTTTTAAACACCACATGCATTATAGAAGTGCTATATGAAAAATATACTTTGAAACTAACAAGTCTAATTCTATTCATGTACCTATGATCCTTTAATATACTCCCAAAAAGAAAAACACACTTAAGCACACTAAAATTACTTTACGTACATTATCACTTTTACAAAATTACCCCTTGTTTCTTCTTTCTTATCTTCGTTCTTTAAACCTTAAAACTTTGTTTTTACACAAATAGGAATTCCTTAAAAAATTAGTAGAAATACAACAAAATAAATAAAATATTATCGCTACTATTGTAGCTTCTTCAAAATTTTAAAATGGAAATGCTTAGTTTGTTCAAAATCAAATCTAGTTTGAAAAATGATAATAAATATTTTTGAACTAGAGTATGTAGTTGTGAAAGTTGTGTTACATGATATTTTAGTTCTTTGAATTCACCAAACTATATAAATTTCATTAAATCATATTTAAATGTTTTAATTAAATGACATTATGAAAAAGACTAAAATTGCTATTAACAATAATAGCAAATTAGTCACGGTTTTTCTTTACTAAACTAACGGTGTATGGTAGGTGAATTTTGTCGTACGAATAGAATTCGGTAGGAAGTAAATAGTGTATAATAATTTGTTCATAGAAGCAAAGATTTCAAGATAAGATTTGATTCCTAAATACTTCAGTTCAAAATTGAAACAAAGTTTGGATTTAAATCACGGAGTCATGAGTTTAAAGTTTTCTAATTATTTTGTTTATGTCTGGTGAAGTAGTGATTGCTCTTGTTATGATAGTAATTCATACTTAAAAATGAGATTCTGGTATGGGCCTTTACTAGTAGGATTAAAGGCTGAAAATATTGTGTAAAAACATGACTAATGCAGGACTTGAACCAACGCCCTTTCGGACCAAAGCCTAAATCTGGCGCCTTAGACCACTTGCCCAAATCATCAGTTGTCATATTACTAGGAATCTACGTATTGGCTACGTCAAGAAATTAGAGAACATATACTTTTTACCTGTTGTTAAATTGAGCTTTACATAAACTTATATTTTTGTATGATTTTATGTACAAACTCCTCAAATTGTTGTCAAATATTATTTTTTACATGAGTTTTAATTGGCTTATATATTGTAGAAGTATTTATTCAAATATATTAAATAATTGATAACTATAAGGTTAAATCAGGGTTTGAGAACTTAGTTTATGTTTTGTTCTCTAATTTTTCTGAAGATTTCTGTTAATTCTAGTAAAAAAAAGTTGGACTTTAATGATTTACTCTAATATAATTGATAATATATATGTCATTCTAATAATGGTAACATTATTTGGTATTTTAACACGCACACACACGCGCATGCGCACGCACGCGCGCGCGCGCGCGCGCACACACACACACACACACACACACATATATATATATACACACACACACACACACACACACAAAGGAGAATTTATGGTTTGTTCTAATAATTAGAATAAACATCCAACATATTAAGCATCAAACAGTGAGCTAAAAAATTCCCCAATGTCTATTTTTCTCTCTCTATATGTAGGTGTACCATTTTCTCTTTCTCCCTTGATAGAATTTAATATAGAGTTAAAAAGTTTGGATCAGATTTAAAATATAAGTTTATAAATTAGTTGGAGTGAAGTCGGATGACCCAAATCAGTCAACAAAGCAATATCTCTAATTAGGTAACTTTTATAAATAAAATAATGTTGATCTTCAACTTTTTTTAACTCTTTTTTTATTTATTATGAAAACTACATTTGAGGGGCTAGGAAATTGTTGAAGTTTGAGCTTTAATTAGATTTAGTTTGAACTTTTTTCTTTATTTTCTTCAACTAGAATGATATTTTACTATAATTTTGTTTTGTCTTCAACCAAACCTAATTACCCTTGATTTTGCTTTTACAAATTTACCCTGGGTTTTTTCTTTCTTATCTTCGTTCTTTAATCCTTAGAACCTTTTGCTACACAAATAGGAATTCCAAAAAAAATTAGTAGAAATACAACAAAATAAAGTAAATATTATCACTAAAATTTGAGCTTCTTTAATTTTTTAAAATGGAAATACTTCATTTGTTCAAAATGAAATCTAGTTTGAAAAATGATAATAAATATTTTTGAATTAGAATATGTAGTGAAAGTTGTGTTAGTTGATGTTTTAGTTCTTTGAATTCATCAAATTGTACAAATTTCGTTAAATATCATTGATTTAACTGCTTAAAAAAATGACATTAAGAAAAAGACTAAAATTGCTATTAACAATAATAACAACTTAGTCACGGTTTTTCTTTACCAAATTAACGGTGTATGGTAGATGAATTTTGCTGTACGAATAGAATTCAGTAGGTAATAAATAGTGTATAATAACTTGTTCATAAAAGCAAGGTCTTCAAGTTAAGATTTGATTTCAAAATACTTTAGTTCAAAATTTAAACAAAATTTTGATTTAAATCACAGAGTCTTGAGTTTAAAGTTTCCTTATTATTTTGTTTATGTCGTGGTGAAGTAGTGATTGCCCTTGTTTTGATAGTAATTCGTACTTAAAAATGAGATTCTGTTATGAGCCTCTACTAGTAGGATTAAAGGTTGAAAATATCGTGTAAAAACGTGACGACTGTGGGATTTGAACCCACGCCCTTTCGGACCAGAGCCTAAATCTGGCGCCTTAGACCACTCGGCCAAATCGTCACTTGTCATATTATTAGGAATCTATGTATTGGCAATGTCAAGAAATTAGAGAACATATACTTTTTACCTGCTGTTAAATTGAGCTTTACATAAACTTACATTTTTGTATAATTTTAAGTACAAACTCCTCTAATTGATGTCAAATATTATTTTTTATACAAGTTTTAATTGGCTTATATATTGTAGAAGTACTTATTCAAATATATTAAATAATTGATAACTATAAGGTTAAATCAGGGTTTGAGAACTTAGTTTATGTTTTGTCCTCCAATTTTTCTAAAGATTTCTATTAATTCTAGTAAAAAAAAGTTTGGACTTCAATGATTTACTCTAATATAATTGATAATAAATATGTCATTCTAACAATTGGAACATTATTCGGTATTTTAACACGCACACGCACGCGCACACACACACACACGCAAAAGAGAATTTACGGTTTGTTCTAATAATTAGAAAAAACATCCAACATATTAAGCATCAAACAGTGAGCCAGAAAATTCAGACCCAGTGTTTATTGTTCTCTCTCTATATGTAGGTGTACCATTTTCTCTTTCTCCCTTGATAGAATTTAATATAGAGTTAAAAAGTTTGGATCAGATTTAAAATATAAGTTTGTAAATTAGTTGTAGTGAAGTCGGATGACCCAAATCAGTCAACAAAGCAATATCTCTAAGTTACTTTTACAGATAAAATAATATTGATCTTCAGCTTTTTTTAACTCTTTTTTATTTATTATGAAAACTGCATTTGAGAGGCTATGAAATTGTTTAAGTTTGAGCTTTAATTAGATTTCTTTTGAACTTTTTTCTTTATTTTCTTCAACTAGAATGATGTATTACCATAATTTTGTTTTGTCTTCAACCAAACCTAATTACCCTTGATTTTGGTTTTACAAACTTACCCTTGGTTTCTTCTTTCTTATCTTCGTTCTTTAATCCTTAAAACCTTTTGCTACACAAATAGGAATTCCTAAAAAAATAGTAGAAATACAACAAAATAAATCAAATATTATCACTAATATTTGAGCTTCTTTAAATTTTTTAAAATGGAAATACTTCATTTGTTCGAAATAAAATCTAGTTTGAAAAATGATAATAAATATTTTTGAATTAGAGAATGTAGTGAAAGTTGTGTTAGTTGATGTTTTAGTTCTTTGGATTCATTAAATTATACAATTTTCGTTAAATATCATTGATTTAACTGTTTTAATTAAACGACATTATGAAAAAGACTAAAATTGTTATTAACAAGAATAGCAACTTATTCAAAGTTTCTCTTTACCAAAATAACGGTGTATGGTAGATGAATTTTGCTGTACGAATAGAATTCAGTAGGTAATAAATAATGTATAATAATTTGTTCATAGAAGCAAGGATTTCAAGTTAAGATTTGATTTCAAAATACTTCAAATCAAAATTTAAACAGAATTTGGATTTAAATCATAGAGTCTTGAGTTTAAAGTTTTCTTATTATTTTGTTTATGTCGTGGTGAAGTAGTGATTGCTCTTGTTTTGATAGTAATTCGTACTTAAAAATGAGATTCTGGTATGAGCCTCTACCAGTAGGATTAAAGGTGGAAAATATCGTGTAAAAACGAGAAGACTGTGGGATTTGAACCCGTGCCCTTTCAGACCAGAGCCTAAATCTAGCGCCTTAGACCACTCGGCAAAATCATCAGTTGTCACGAGACGTATAGGCACGCGCTTCGCACGTGGTGATGGCACGCACGGAGCCATTCAACAAAATAAAAATATGTCGTTAGTACATGGTCTGGTATATTTCTTGCACATTTTATTTTTCTGCATATTTATTTGCTCAATAGTTTCTTTTTATTTTCCTATTTTCATTACCGTGCATTAATTTTCTTCTGTTTCTAATTCATGCATGTTAATTCGTGTGACCGTTATTCAAAACATTTATTTTTATTTCTAATTTTAAAAGTTTCATTCTTAATACGCGTGCACATACTCTTGAAATAAATATTTCCACACATATGCGTGATTTAATTCCATTTACGATGCGCATTTATTTTCGAATTCGAACATACGCGTGATTTAATTCCATTTACGTTACCGTTCTGGATTTAATTTTCTGCTTTCAAATTTTAACATTATTCCTATTTACGTCTCTATTAATGTCGTTAATGACGCGCATGGCTAATTAAAGGAACATTGCTATTTAACTTTAACTACTTTCCATTTTTTTCTTGATTTAATTCCTTTTATCATATGTGTTTGTTTTTAGTAAAGGGCATTTTCGGTAGTTTGCGTGTACACCAAAAAAGTGTGACACCAAACCTATTCCGATTATTAGTAAAGATATTACTAGGAGTCTATGTATTGGCTATGTCAAGAAATTAGAGAACATATACTTTTTACCGGCTGTTAAATTGAGGTTTACATAAACTTACATTTTTGTATAATTTTAAGTACAAACTCCTCTAATTGTTGTCAAATAATTTTTTTTTATACGAGTTTTAATTGGCTTATATATAGTAGAAGTATTTATTCAAATATATTAAATAATTGATAACTATAAGGTTAAATCAGGGTTTGTGAACTTAGTTTATGTTTTGTCCTCCATTTTTTCTGAAGATTTCTGTTCATTCTAGTAAAAAAAGTTGGACTTCAATGATTTACTCTGAAATAATTGATAATAAATATATCATTCTAACAATTGCCACATTATTTGGTATTTTAACACACACACACACTTTGAGGGGCTATGAAGTTGTTGAAGTTTGAGCTTTAATTAGATTTCTTTTGAACTTTTTTCTTTATTTCCTTTAACTAGAATGATATTTTACCATAATTTTGTTTTGTCTTCAACCAAACCTAATTACCCTTGATTTTTCTTTTACAAAATTACCCTTGGTTTCTTCTTTCTTATCTTCGTTTTTTAAACCTTAACACATTTTTTACACCAATAGGAATACCTAAAAAATTAGTAGAAATACAACAAAATAAATTAAATATTATCACTAATATTGTAGTTTCTTCAATTTTTTAAATTGGAAATAATTAATTTGTTCAAAATCAAATCTAGTTTGAAAGATGATAATAAATATTTTTGAATTAGAGTATGTGGTTGTGAAAGTTGTATTAGTTGATGTTATAGCTCTTTGAATTCATCAAATTGTACAAATTATGTTGAATATCATTGATTTAACTGTTTTAAATAAATGACATTATGAAAAAGACTAAAATAACAAGAATAGCAACTTAGTCACAGTTTTTCTTTGCCGAAATAACGGTGTATGGTAGATGAATTCGTTGTATGAATAGAATTCAGTAGGTAATAAATAGTGTATAATAATTTGTTCATAGAAGCAAGGATTTTAAGTTAAGATTTGATTCCTAAATACTTCAATTCAAAATTTAAACAATATTTGGATTTAAATCACAAAATCGTGAGTTTAAAGTTTTATTGTTATTTTGTTTATGTCGTGGTGAAGTAGTGATTGCTCTTGTTATGATAGTAATTCGTACTTAAAAATGAGATTTTGGTATGGGCCTCTACTCGTAGGATTAAAGGTTGAAAATATCGTGTAAAAAGATGACGACTGTGGGATTTGAACCCACACCCTTTCGGACCAAAGCCTAAATCTGGCGCCTTAGACCACTCGACCAAATCGTCAGTTGTCATGTTACTAGCAATCTACGTATTGGCTACGTCAGGATATTAGAGAACATATACCTTTTACCTGCTGTTAAATTGAGATTTACATAAACTTACATTTTTGTATAATTTTAAGTACAAAATCCTCTAATTCTTATCAAATATTATTTTTTATACGAGTTTTAATTGTCTCATATATTGCAGAAGTATTTATTCAAATCTATTAAATAATTATAACAAGGTTAATCAGGGTTTGTGAGCATAGCTTATGTTTTGGCCTCCAATTTTTTTGAAGATTTTTATTCATTATGGTAAAAAATGTTGGACTTCAATGATTTACCCTAATATAACTGATAATAAATTTATCATTCTAACAATCGTAACATTATTTGGTTTATTAACACACACACACACACACACACACAAATATATATATATATATATATTAGTACACACACACACAAAAGAATTTATGGGTTGTTCTAATAATTAGATTAAACCTCCAATATATTAAGCGTCAAACAGTGAGGCTATGTTAAACAACAAACCCATTTAAAGCATTTTGAAGTTGGAACCCTAGAAAATTCAAACCTAATGTCTGTTTTTCTCTCTCTATATGTTGGTGTGCCATTCTCTCTTTCTCCCCTGATAGAATTTAATATAAAGTTAAAAAGTTTGGATCATATTTAAAATATAAGGTCATAAATTAGTTGGAGTGAAATTGGATGACCCAAGTCAGTCAACAAAGCAATATCTCTAATTAAATAACTTTTACAAATCAAATAATATTTATCTTCAAATTTTTTTAAACTCTTTTTTATTTATTTTGAAATTTGCATTTTGAGGGGCAATGAAATTGTTGAAGTTTGAGCTTTAATTAGATTTCTTTTGAACCTTTTTCTTTATTTTCTTCAACTAAAATGATATTTTACCATAATTTTGTTTTGTCTTCAACAAAACCTAATTACCCTTGATTTTGCTTTTACAAAATTACCCTTGGTTTCTTTTTTCTTATCTCCGTTCTTTAAACCTTAAAGCTTTTTTTTTTTACACAAATAGGAATTCCTAAAAAAAGAGTAGATATACAACCAAATAAATTAATTATTATCACTAATATTGTAGCTTCTTCAATTTTTTAAAATGGAAATACTTAATTTGTTCAAAATCAAATCTAGTTTGAAAAATGATAATAACTATTTTTGAATTAGAGTATGTAGTTGTGAAAGTTGTGTTAGTTGATGTTTTAGTTCTTTGAATTCATCAAATTGTACAAATTTCGTTAAGTATCATTGATTTAATTGTTTTAATTAAATGACATTATGAAAAAGACTAACATTGATATTAACAATAACAACAACTTAGTCACAGTTTTTCTTTGCCAAAACAACGGTGTATGGTAGATGAATTTCGCTATGCGAATAGAATTCGGTAGGTAATAAATAGTGTATACAAATTTGTTCATAAAAGCAAGGATTTCAAGTTAAGATTTGATTCCTAAATATTTCAATTCAAAATTTAAACAAAATTTGGATTTAAATCACAAAGTCGTGAGTTTAAAGTTTTCTTATTATTTTGTTTATGTCATGGTGAAGTAGTGATTGCTCTAGTTATGATAGTAATTCGTACTTAAAAATAAGATTTTAGTATGGGCCTCTACTCATAGGATTAATGGTTACAATTATCATGTAAAAATACGATGACTGTGGGATTTGAACTCACGCCCTTTCGGACCAGAGCCTTATTCTAGCGCCTTAGACCACTCGGCCAAAATCGTCAGTTGTCATATTACTAGGAATCTATGTATTGGCTACATCAAAAAATTAGAGAACATATACTATTTATCTGCAGTTAAATTGAGGTTTTGTTGTAATATACATAAATGTTGTGAATATGCTTTTATTAGTAATCTATTTAGTCCCACATCATGGGATTAAGTTAAACATCAGCTCCAAGCCTATATATAAAGGATCTAATGTTATAGAAATAAATACACATCTGAATGAATAGAAATGTCCTTTCTCCCTTGTTTCTTCTGTTTTATGTTCGTTTTATAACACGTTATCAACACGAAGCACTAGATACAGACCAGATCTAAGGTTTGTGTTAATTTGGAAGATCAAGTTGAATTTTTTTTCTTCTTCATTAGAAATTCAGGTGTGCTTCCTTTGATATTGTTGAGAATTTCTTATTTCGTTTTAGATTAAATCTATAGATTTGTTTGATCTACATATTTGTGGTTTTGTTAGCATGCCATATATGATATTATATTTCAGTTAACTTTAAAATACAACTATGGATTCAGCCTCTATCTTGTGTTCTGGTTATTATTTTTCTTTTCCATGAAACTTTGGTTAAAATTAGAAATATAGGTGAGAGAGAGCCTAGAGAAACTGAGACGACCCCAAAACCCTGTATGACGGTGGCAAGGGTAATCTTTGGAATATAACACATATACATATAATAGCAGAACATAAATAAATTAATACACCAAATAATGCACAAATAATACACTGGATAAACATAATAATCAGAGTTACACAGTATACAGGATCATACTTAGTACAAATACAGTTCAGCAATACATAAATGTCTACAGCGGAAAACAAAACATAATATGTACAATAGGAGCTAAACATCATAAAAAGAGATAAATGATAGAATCCATATTCAGCTCCAGCTATCCAGAAAGAGCCTGCTAAAACCTGAATACAAGGCTACTCGTGTAGAAAAAGGAGCACCCGAGTTTGCAAGTGAAATAAACTACGAGTCAGTCATGAGACTGGTATAAGAAATCTACTTAACACATTATATAATTTGGCTAATCACAGGACCACGCCACTTTCGCGGAACGGGTTTACTCCATTGGATTGCCAGTGCTTTAAAACAAGTAAATCTTTTAAACATTGCAATGCTTTTTATAAAAATGAAACCGATATAAGACTCAAGTCCCATCACACAATGCAACGCAAACCGGTGGATAGAGTTTTACCTTATATCGGCCAAGATATGCTTAATATGTGTAAAGTAAAATCAATTAAAATGTAAACTTTATCCTTCAATTCTTAATCAGACTCCAACTGTAAAATAGTAAGAGAACGATTCCCTAGGTATTAACCCCAAAGGCCGAAACCAACATCAGACCAATACCCAGGAAACCACCCATCTTAGCTCGTTTCCAATTAGTTTCTAATTTTATATACAACCATAAATATCAATCATATACGGCATTAATGCCGCATACCACTATGTCGCCATATATAGGTATACAATCAAAACCGCACGATGTCGTATTTGGAAATTGGATTTCCGTCATGAACCAAGGCAAAAGATAGTCCTTACCGCTTCGAGACGCTCTAGCCCATGTCTTAAGAACAGCCGCAGCTGCACCTTGGATCGTTAGGGCCGGTCCACCGATGTGCATTATTATGCCTGAACACTGCGTTTCCTCGCCCATTGGGGCGTCAATGTGCCAACGAATGGCTCCATCGACTTCACATAGTCACCGTTATATCCGAGGCGCCTCGCAACAGCAACAACCACACAGGTGAAAATAATATATATGTCAGCCAGTTTAAGCACTGACACCACCTCTAGCTAGAAGGAAGTGCGTGCCCTCCCTGATGTCCTCTCCCGTTTCTGGTTCATACCGGGGTGTGAGGCTCGCGAATTCACGTTATACACAAATCTATGCCACACAGGCCGTGCTTTGATCATCAACCACAAGACTTTTCTTTTCAACAGAAGCCTTGATCACTGCATCTTAGCATGCCACATAGGCAATTCACAACATGCAACTGATGGCTATCAATCACACAGAATGGATTCCAATGTCAGACATACAGTCCATTTACAAGTCTGTTCTGGGGCTGAACAAAACCGGAGGCACTATATACCTCGCATACCCATCGATCTCCACGTGTATCTGGACGATCACCACTTGTTATCCATATTTCGGGATGCCTCCTAATTAGGACATCAGTTATCATCCAACCGAGGTGAAGATCTCCCGTCTTCAACCACCGTCTTCATCATCGACTTCTTATCGTCGATTCAGTTATTCAGAATAGGATAAACCCGGTCTTTCTGAGCAACTCGCGTATATAATAAATAAGTGCTACACAAACACAACATACACCTTATTCCAATTCATTAGTCACTAACCGTAAATTAGTAAGAGAACGATTTCCCAAATATTAACCCCGAAGGCCGAAACCAACATCACATCACAAACCATTCGACTTAGCTAACCTTCAGTTAGTTTCTAAATTTCACATTCCATATCGTTTATGATACTTTACAACGATTTATCGCTATTTTTATTTATTTAAAAATAGCCAATTTATTCAAACGACGCTTCAGGCCATAACGCGGCCATGGCGCTGTTTATCTTCAGATTTGATTTACACATATCTAAAAATCTAACCGTTGGATTTTCATAAATTTTATATCATTAGAAAGATCTTTTCAAAACGAATCCAACGGTTTCAGTTTCGAGAAAATCCGATGGTCGGATCTCCCGGTACACTCATTTGATGTTTCGATTTCAAAATACGAACTGCAGCGTCGTTATTCGATTCAATTTAATTATATTTATATATATAAATAAATATAATCGATTCTGGCGCTGTTTTTCTTTATATTTGAATTAAACATTCCAGACAATCCAACCGTTGGATCTTCACAAAGTGGGTGTCGTTGGAAAGATATTTCCAAGGCGATCCCAACGGTTTCGGTTTTGGGAAAATCCGATGGTTGGATCTCCCACACTAATCGTTTGAAATCACGGTTTCAAAACACGAACTGCAGGTTCATTATTCGATATATTTTAATTATATATATATATATATATATATATACGAATATAATCCATTCTTCGATTCCAAAACCATATTCTTTTCATACATTTGATAAAAATGATATTTTTATCCAACCGATATTTATTTCGACACTTCACTATTTTTAACAATCCATGTATATAATAAAAATGTGATTTTTATTGTAAACCAATTTATTTCAAAACATGAATGTCGTTCAACACATGAATTTCTATTCAACACACGAATAAAGTTTCAACACATGAAAATAATTCTAACACATGAATATTACTCAAAATTTCGGCAGCATAACGGCAGGGTAGTTAAAACCGGGGTCGTCCCTAGTACGGCTCCTCGCTCTACCTTAAAGCCTCGCAGCTTTTGACAATGGGGATTTCATGCATCTAGTTCGCACGCAGACGGCATGTATATTTTTTCTTTTCGACAAACTAATCCTATGTGGTTTCAACCAAATAATTATCAACCACAAACAGGTATTTTTCAACCACAATCAATCTATTTCAACCATAAACAATTCTAATTAACCATTCGCTATCAACCAATTTTCACACCAATCACAACCAATAAATATCGTCCATGGTTTGTGGACGAGGGGCGTATATACATATTTATATAAGTATATTTCACTTCTATTCAACACATATATAATTTTTACAACGCATATATAACTTATACATCGAACGTACAACTTATACAACGCTTATACATGAGGTGTACAATGCTTATGTAACTCATACATCAACTATATAATTTATACATCGTCGTTTTCCATATCGTTTATAATTCAGAAATCTCACATTGGGTTCCACTCCATCAAAAATAGCAGAAGGGTCAGAAAAATATGCAGTCTCTTCTACAATGTAGAAGGCGTCCACACGAGTCCATTGTCTCTTGTTTCACTGAATTTCGTCAACAAACGAAAAAGATTTGATTTTTATAGTGAAATCAAAAACCGTTGCGCTTTAAAGTGCTATAGAATAGTTTAAAATAATTTCAGCCGTATATTTTCAAACCTGTTCAAAACTAGGTTTCCGATTTACGAGCAAACTGCACAGCGATTCGTCGATCGGTCTTCACCACGAGGAAGAGTTTCGAAATCCGCTCCAGGGGGTGCCAACCGCCGCCAGTTCGATCGCCGTGGGGAGCAGGATTCCAGCGTGCAGTGGTGGAACTTCAGGGGGTGGATTCGAACGAAATACCTCACGAAGGAGGGAGTACTTGGTATGGATTTGAAGCTCGTCTTGAGCTTTTCAAAATCCTCAACTGGGTCGAGGTCTGAATTGAAGTGGTTTGGCCAGAAAATGAACGGGAAGGATGGAAGCTGTTATCGTCGTAGATCTGGAGGGTTTTCGGGGAGAGATAATATGATGTGGCCAATAGGATTTTTTTATTATTTATAAATTTTAAAAATCCAAAAATACCCCTTATCTCATACGAACTCCAATCCAAACCCAACGACTATCATCCCTAGCTAAATTCCCCCATTCCGAACAGAATGGGTTATGTTTCGTAGGTCCATTCGACTGTTTCAGTCAGTTTTCCTTCAAATTAAAATATAAAACATTTAATGTTTAATTTGAACTACATTTCAATTTACCGGGGCCACATACTGACTCTAAAAATTCCCAAAAAATAAATCTAGGTATGATTTGGCGATACGGTCCCAACAAAACTAGTTTCTTCGAATTCTGAGATCGTTTGAAAAATGGTCATTTTCTGGTCGATCCAATTTAATAGAAATCGACCAAACACATTTTCCTTTGCCACGCTCACATACTAGCTTCAAAAATTATGAAATTTGTAACCTAGCAATAATTTGACATCCCGGATCCAACAAAAGTGGTTTCGTCGAATTCTGAGGTCGTTTGCAAAATGGCCATTTTCACGGGCTGTATAAACTCTATAGCGACCTTTCTGAAAATTCATTTAGCCATAACTTTTTCTTCCTGCTATGAAACTTCTCTTTTTCAGATTCGTTAGAAAGATATTCACTAACAAATTTAAATATTTTTGCTTTCACTAAAATCCATTTTATTTTGCACCCGATACAGTCAATCAAAGTTTGAATTCAAATTTTGAAACTACCGCGCCATTTCAGGCCTTGTTTATAATTAGAATTAATTATATTTATTTTCAAACGTCGATTCAAACTTACTTTTCGTCGTTATTATTTAAAATATCTATTTTAAATATTTAAAATCCACTAAAATAGCCAATTTAAAAATTTTAAATTGGTTCAGATTTTACGGGTTGTTACAATCTCCCTCACTTAAAACTTTTCGTCCCCGAAAAGGAACAAAGTCGAAAGTGGTTTGATTAATCAACTCTACTTTCAATCTGGCTTTCATTCTTCAACTTTTTAGTTTCTAAGAATTTTCAAATTCTTCAAAAATTTGGCTAACACCCTAAATTTTCGAAAAATTTCGCCATAACCTCTTATGTACGGGGAGGGGTTTGGAAATTTATTGGGCCGTATTAGGTACCCCATAAATCCTAATAAGCATGCACATATTTATAGTGATATATTCTGGTGTCCACAGGGGAGTGTGTATAGATTATAACTCCAGAGAATAAATTCTCGTCACCCTATAAATGGTTTTTTGTGCCTTAATGACCAGAAATACGTGTTTATTGTCATCTCCAGACCCGTGCGGGGTTTTTATTAATCTGGCAATTTACTGTTACATTTTATATGGTCCATATCAGTCATCAGTTAAACCTGTAATATATAGTCATTGCCATACAAGCGTCTCGTTCGTATGGTAAATCTTCAACCTCGTCACACAAGCTTCAAATGCTTATGTGGTATATGATGAAGTATGCCTATCTTCATGAGGTATGCCATGTAATGTAGTTCAAAATTAATTGTTACTAGCCTGTGGCGACGTTTATTATTACACACAGAACAACCAGCACTCCGCATCCAATGGCATTCACAGGAGTTGATATAATAATAAAATCGTGCAACCAACTCATTAAGGTTCACCTATTTGTCGGGCACGCAAATAATTTCTTTACTCAACCACTATCCATTTACCTGTTCAAACATATATAATGTACATGTATATATTTCTATCTATTTTTAAATCAGTTCAATACGTGATTTCACCGAATAAATTCTACCATTCATTCTTTTATTGATTAAATTAACTATCGTTCTAATAATTTAATTAATCAAATCTACTATCACACAACACAAACAACAATTAATTTTATTTTTAACTTTTCAAAATCATACTAATCGATTCATATACTCTTTTAAAACAATCAGACTATAGAATTGAAAGTTTACATCCATGAAAAGAAAATAACAACAAAGTAGAGAACAAATGGTAATGCAAAGTATGGTAAATGTACCTTGCACCGGAGTCAATCAGAGATATCCACCCTGCAATTAGGATAGGCTTTCTTAATGCTTTCCTCTATTTCCCAAGTATAATCTCGCGGATCTCCACTCCATTGCACTTTGACTAAGTGAACCTTCTTGTTCCTCAGTTCTTTGGTTTCTTTGCCGATAATATTTAGCGGCTCTCTTCTCACAGCCAATTCTGGAGTAATTTCAATATCCTGTTGTGCGGCTTCTTCCACAACCAAGTCTGGGTCGTGGACATGTTTTCGAAGTTGAGATACGTGAAATACATCATGTACTCCAGGCAACCAATCAGGCAATTGAATTCTATAAGCGAGGGTTCCAATCCGTTCTAGTATAGGGAATGGACCAATAAATCTGGGCGCCAACTTCCCAGTTTTGCCAAATCGAATCACTCCTCTCATCGGAGAAACCCTTAGATACACATAATCACCAACAGAAAAAGCCAAATCTCTTCTTCTTGAATCAGCATAGCTCTTCTGTCGGCTTTGAGCGGCGAGGAATCATTTCTTAACAAAATTGACTTTGTCTGCAGCTTCACGGATCATATCAGGCTCCAATACAAGTCTATTACCAGGTTCGACCCAACAAGTAGGAGATCGGCACGGTCTACCATACAATGCTTTGAATGGTGACATTGTCAGGCTCGCTTGGTAGCTGTTGTTGTATGAGAACTCAGCCAAATATAAATGGTCTTCCCATGATCCACCAAAATCAAGTACACAAGCCTGCAATAGATCTTCTAAAATACGATTCACCCTCTCAGTCTGACCATCTATTTGAGGATGATAGGCGGTGCTTAGACTCATCTTTGTTCCCAGTTCTACTTGAAATGCCTCCCAGAATTTGCTAGTAAATATTGGATCTCTATCACTAACTATACTGAGCGGCACTCCATGTAGCCTAACAATTTCCTTGAAATATATCTGTGCCAGACTCTGAGCAGTTTGGTTCGATCTGACAGGAATGAAATGGGCGGTCTTCGTGAAGCGATCTACGATCACCCATATACTGTCATTTCCTTTCCTGGTTCTGGGCAAACCATCTATGAAGTCCATGGAAATATGTTCTCACTTCGAACCTGGAATGTCCAGCGGTTGCAACAATCCAGCCAGTTTCTGTTGGTCGCTTTTGACTAGTTGGCAACTAGAGCACCTGCTAACATATATTGGAACATCCCTTTTCATAGCCTTCCACCAGAATGTTCGCTTGAGATCATTATACATTTTGGTCACACCTGGATGGATACACAGCTTGGACTTGTGACATTCGTCTAACACTTCCCTTTTTAGCTCTGGGATGTCGGGAACACAAATCCTTCCTCTCAATCTCAGGATTCCATCGTTATCTATTTGAAAACACGAGGGTTCGCCTTTCTGAATCCTTCTGATCATATCCTTAATAAAATTATCATCCATCTGAAGAATAGATAGTTTGTCAATCAAGGAAGTCGTAATAATAAAGCTGACGATTATTGCATTCTTTCGACTTAGCGCATCGGCCACGACATTGGCTTTCCCTGGAGTGTACAGAATCTCAAAATTGTATGCTGCAAGAAATTCTAGCCAACGTTGCTGCCTCAGATTCAAGTCTTTTTGGGTGAACAGATATTTTAGCGACTGATGATCCGTATACAATTCGAACTTCTCACCTAAAAGGTAATGTCTCCAGATTTTCAAAGCAAATACAATAGCCAACAACTCAAGATCATGAGTGACATAGTTCTTTTCATGTGGCTTCAGCTGGCGGCTAGCATAAGCAACAACTTGACCTCTTTGCATTAATACTGCACCAAGGCCTTCTCTAGAGGCATCTGTCCGGACTTTCAAGTCTTGATTGCCATCGATTATCGTTAACACTGGAGCCGTTGTTAATCTTAACTTTAGCTTCTCAAAAGCCTCCTCGCATTCTGGATTCCACTTGAATTTTGTGTGCTTCTTTGTAAGCTTTGTTAAGTGACTAGATATGTTCGAAAAATCTTTAACGAACTTCCGGTAATAACTAGCCAATCCAAGAAAACTTCGGACTTCTGTGGGAGTACTAGGCTGTTCCCAATTTTGAATAGCGGTGATTTTACTTGGATCGACAGAAATTCCCTCTTTTGATACGACGTGGCGAAGAAACTTTACTTCATCTTGCCATAATATACATTTGGAAAGTTTAGCTTTCAATACATTCCTTCTCAGAATTTCTAGAACTTGCTCCAAATGCTTTTCATGTTCGGTCTTTGACTTAGAGAAGATTAGAATATCGTCAATAAAAACCAGAACAAACTTATTCAAGACTCCTCTGAACACTCGATTCATCAAATCGACGAAGTAAGCTGGAGCGTTATGTAAACTGAATGGCATTACCAACCACTCATAGAATAAGTCTGGACCTCTGAATGCTGTCATAGGAACGCACTCTTCGGCAATACGAAGCTGATGGACGCCTGTGGCTAGGTCCATCCTTGAAAATACTTGTGCTCCATTCAGACGATCCAACAAATCATCGATTCGCGGCAATGGATATTTATTCTTTATTGTCTGGTTATTCAAGTCACGATAATCCACACATAGTCACAGAGTACCGTCAGACTTTGGGACAAACACCACTGCTGCTCCCCAATCAGAGAAACTAGGCCTGATCAGACCCTTCCATATAAGCTGTCGAGTTTGATTGTCTAGTTCTTCTTTCTCCTTTAGAGCCATTATCCGAATAGCGTGCACTACTGGCCTTGCGTTTAGAATTAAAGCGATCTTGAAATCAATTTCCCTTTGCGGAGGTAAGCTAACAACTTCTTCGAACACATCTGCATAATTCTTAACGACAGGAATATCTTTTATGAGGTCTGGAATATTCTCTGTGACTACTGGGATATTTTCTATTTGAGCAGGAGAAACATCCAAAGCTGACCAAAAGTTTTTTCTATTTGAATCCGGGCCCTCACATGGTATGGTGATATAATTCCCTGATTTAACCTTTGCCCTAACAACTCTGTTGGCGCATCTAACCTCTGCCTCATATTTGGTTAACCAATCCAATCTCAAAATAAGATCGAATTCAGTAAAATTCATTATGATAAAGATGGTAGGGAACTTATAACAGGAAAAAGAGACAGGCATCGCACAAATCCAACTAAGATCGAGAGAACCCCCAACCGGATTATGGACAGTGATGGGTTCTTTGAGCTTTTTCAAATTCAAATCCAATTTCTTAACCGCATTCTTTGCAATAAAGCTTCGAGATGTGCCTGTATCAAACAACACTTAAACTGGAATATTTTTGACAGTTAGCGCGCCTTCTAAACATCTGGCCTTCCCTGACTAGCTGAGGGGGCTGAAGTTTCTGCCACTTCATTTACTTGAACCTCTTTGGTCTTTTTCAACAGCCAGCAATCTTGCTTTACATGACCATCCTGTTGGCAGAGATTGCACTTTCTATTTTCTTGAAATCCCTCCTTGGATTGAAGTCCACCTTTTAATCACTTCTTTAAGGGTCCGCAGTTTATAGCCAAATGTCCTAGCTTCTTGCAGTTACTGCATATGGCAGTCGTTACCGGTCCTTTCTCAGATTTAACCCTTTTCCTCTTGGCTTTGGGCTTCTCACTGACCTTAGGCATCGTACTAGCCTCAGTATTATCAGTCTTAGACTCCCCTTTGTTACCAGAACTGGTTTCCTCTTCGTCGCGCAACATACCGTTCTTATGGAGATCTTCATACTGATAAGCCATGTATATCATTTCTAAAAAAAGGAAGCTTCACATGCCCCATAACTTTACTTTTAGTATTTTCATTGTAGGCCATATATGAACCTCAGATTCTTCCTCTTCGGATTTTGAATTAGATGAGGGGCAAAGAGAGAAAGTTCATTGAATTTCTTATGATATTCTAGAGTGGTCATATCTCCTTGTATCAGATAAGAGAATTCATCACATAACCGCTCAGTTGCATTAGGAGTAAATCTTTCTAGGAAAATCTCTTTGAACCTATCCCAGGTGATATCACCTTCTGGATTATCTTGGATGCTTGTTTCCCACCAAATTAAAGCTTCTTATTTGAGTGCCCAAGATGCCTCTAATCTTTTCTGATCATCCCTCAACTGGATACGTTCAAAAATTCTTTCAACAGAACTCATCCAAGCTTGAGTTTGAATTATAGATTCATTGCCCGAGAATTGTGCTCCGCCCAGATTTCGATATCTCTTTAATAGAGCCTCTAGATCTGGTTCTGCATTTCTCCTGTTTCAGACACTCATTTTCAAGTACTTCTGCAAATAGCAGATCAAGTGTCAGGTCAATAGAAAAGGTATTTTAAAACATAGAAACAAATACTTGAATGTAAATGTGTCTATCGGGGTGTATTTCATTTTACTTTACCCATACTAGGACCTTACTGATCCTATCTGTAATGAGTTACTCATCCTAGAACACTACTGGTTCTATTTCTGGTGAGTTCGTTAATATGTTATATTCCAGCACTAAGCTTAACCAAAGCTCTGATACCACGATGAGACGACCCCAAAACCCCGTACGACGGTGGCAAGGGTAATTTTTGGAATATAACACATATACAGATAATAGCAGAACAAAAATAAATTAATACACCAAATAATGCACAAATAATACACTGGATAAACATAATCATTAGAGTTACACATTATACAGGATCATACTTAGTACAAATACAGTTCAGCTATACATAAATGTCTACAGCGGAAAACAAAACATAATATGTACAATAGAAGCTAAACAACATATAAAAAGATAAATGATAGAATCCATCTTCAGCTCCAGCTATCCAGAAAGAGCTTGCTAAACCTGAATACAAGGCTGCCCGTGTAGAAAAAGGGGCACCCGAGTTTGTAAGTGAAACAAACTACGAGTCAGTCATGGGACTGGCATGAGAAATCTACTTATCACATTATATAATTTGGATAATCACATGACCACGCCACTTTCGCGGAATGGGTTTACTCCATTGGATTGCCAGTGCTTTAAAACAAGTAAATCTTCTAAACATCACAATGCTTTTTATAAAAATGAAGCCGATATAAGACTCAAGTCCCATCACACAATGCAACGCAAACGGGAGGATAGAGTTTTACCATATATCAGCCAAGATATGCTTAATATGTGTAAAGTAAAATCACTTAAAATGTAAACTTTATCGTTCAATTCTTAATCAGACTCCAACTGTAAAATAGTAAGAGAACGATTCCCTAGGTATTAACCCCGAAGGCCGAAACCAACATTAGACCAATACCTAGGAAACCACCCATCTTAGCTCGTTTCCAGTTAGTTTCTAATTTTATATACAATCATAAATATCAATCATAGATGGCATTAACGCCTCATACCACAATGTCGCCATATATAGGTATCAATCAAAACCGCACGATGTCATATTTGGAAATTTGATTTTCGTCATGAACCAAGGCAAAAGATAGTCCTTACCGCTTCGAGACGCTCTAGACCGTGTCTCAGGAACAACCGCAACTGTACCTTGGATCGTCAGGGCTGGTCCACCGGTGTGGATTATTATGCCTGAACACTGCGTTTCCCCGCCCTTTGGGGCGTCAATGAGCCAACGAATGGCTCCATCGGCTTCACATAGTCACCGATATATCCGAGGCGCCTCGCAACAACAACAACCACACAGATGAAAATAATATATATGTCAGCCAGTTTAAGCACTGCCACCACCTCTAGCTAGAAGGAAACGCATGCCCTCCCTGATGTCCTCTCCCGTTTCTGGTTCATACCGGGGTGTGAGGCTCGCGAATTCACGTTATACACAAATCTATGCCACACAGGCCGTGCTTTGATCATCAACCACAAGACTTTGCTTTTCAACAGAAGCCTTGATCACTGCATCTTAGCATGCCACACAGGCAATTCACACCATGCAACTGATGGCTATCAATCACACGGAATGGATTCCAATGCCAAACACACAGTCCATTTTCAAGTCCGTTCTGGGGCTGAACGAAACCGGAGGCACTATGTACCTCGCATACCCATCGATCTCCACGTGCGTCAGGACGATCACCACTCATTATCCATATTTCGGGATGCCTCCCAATCAGGACATCTGTTATCATCCAACCGAGGTGAAGATCTCCAGTCTTCAACCACCGTCTTCATCATCGACTTCTTATCGTTGATTCAGCTATTCAGAATGGGATAAACCCGGTCTTTCTGAGCAACTCGCGTATATAATAAACAAGTGCTACACAAACACAACATACGCCTTATTCCAATTCATTAGTCACTAACCGTAAATTAGTAGGAGAACGATTTCCCAAATATTAATCCCGAAGGCCGAAACCAACATCAGATCAAAACTCAGGAAACAATTCGACTTAGCTAACCTTCAGTTAGTTTCTAAATTTCACATTCCATATCGTTTATAATATTTTACAACGATTTATCGCTATTTTTTTTTATTTAAAAATAGCCAATTTATTCAAACGACGCTTCAGACCATAACGCGGCCGTGGCGCTGTTTTTCTTCAGATTTGATTTACACATATCTGAAAATCTAACCAATGGATCTTCACAAATTTTATATCATTAGAAAGATCTTTTCAAAACGAATCCAACGGTTTCAGTTTCGGGAAAATCCGACGGTCGGATCTCCCGGTACACTCGTTTGATGTTTCGATTTCAAAATACGAACTACAGCGTCGTTATTAGATTTAATTTAATTATATTTATATACATAAATATAATCGATTCTGGCACTGTTTTTCTTCAAATTTGAATTAAACATTCCAGACAATCCAATCGTTGGATCTTCATAAAGTGGGTGTCGTTGGAAAGATTTTTCCAAGGCGAACCCAACGGTTTCGGGAAAATCCGATGGTCGGATTTTCCGCACTAATCGTTTGAAATCATGGTTTCAAAACACGAACTGCAACTTCGTTATTCGATATATTTTAATTATATTTATATATATACATAGAAATATAATCCATTCTTCGATTCCAAAACCATATTCTTTTCATACATTTGATAAAAATGATATTTTTATCCACTTCACTATTTTTAACAATCCATGTATATAATAAAAATGTGTTTTTTTATTGTAAAACGATTTATTTCAAAACATGAATGTCGTTCAACATATGAATTTCTATTCAACATACGAATAAAGTGTCAACACATGAAAATAATTCTAACACATGAATATTATTCAAAATTTCGGCAGCATAATGGCAGGGTAGTTAAAACCGGGGCCATCCCTAGTACGGCTCCTCGCTCTACCTTAAAGCCTCGTAGCTTTTGACAATGGGGATTTCATGCATCTAGTTCGCACGCAGGCGGCATGTATATTTTTTTTCTTTTGCACAAACTAATCCGATGTGGTTTCAACCAAATAATTCTCAACCTCCAACGGGTATTTTTCAACCACAATCACTCAATTTCAACCACAAACAATTCTAATCAACCGTTCGCTATCAACCAATTTTCACACCAGTCACAACCAATAAATATCGTCCATGGTTTGTGGATGAGGGGCGTGTGTGTGTATATATATATATATATATATATATATATATATATATATATATAAAAGTATATTTCACTTCTATTCAACACATATATAATTTTTACAACGCATATATAACTTATACATCGAACGTACAACTTATACAACGCTTATACATGAGGTGTACAATGCTTATATAACTCATACATTAACTATATAATTTATACATCGTCGTTTTCCATATTGTTTATAATTCAAAAATTTCACATTGGGTTCCACTCCATCAAAAATAGCAGAAGGGTCAGAAAAATATGCGGTCTCTTCTAGAAGGTAGAAGGCGTCCACACGAGTCAACTGTCTCTTGTTTCACTGAATTTCATCAACAAACGAAAAAGATATGATTTTTACAGTGAAATTAAAAACCGTAGCGCTTTAAAGTACTATAGAATAGTTTAAAATAATTTCAACCGTATATTTTCAAACCTGTTCAAAACTAGGTTTCCGATTTACGAGCAAACCGCGCAGCGATTCGTCGATCGGTCTTCACCACGAGGAAGAGCTTCGAAATCTGCTCCAGGGGGTGCCAACCGCCGCCAGTTCGATCGCCGTGGGGAGGAGGATTCCGACGCACAACGGTGGAACTTCAGGGGGTCGATTCGAACGAAATACCTCACGAAAGAGGAGTACTTTGTATGGATTTGAAGCTCGTCTCGAGCTCTTCAGAATCCTCAACTGGGTCGAGGTCTGAATCGAAGTGGTTTGGCCAGAAAATGAACGGGAAGGATGGAAGCCGTTATCGTCGTCGATCTGGAGGGTTTTCGGGGAGATATAATATGAAGTGGCCTATAGGATTTTTTTATTATTTATGAATTTTAAAAATCCAAAAATACCCCTTATCTCATACGAACTCCAATCCAAAACCAACGACTGTCATCCCTATCTAAATACCCCCATTCCGCACACAATGGGTTATGTTTCGTAGGCCAATTCGACTGTTTCAGTCAGTTTTCCGTCAAATTAAAATATAAAACATTTAATGTTTAATTTGAACGTACATTTCAATTTGTCGGGGCTACATACTGACTCTAAAAATTCCCGAATAATAAATTTAGCTATGTTTTGATGATACGGTCCCAACAAAACTAGCTTCGTCGAATTCTGAGATCGTTTGAAAAATGGTCATTTTCTGGTCGATCCAATTTAATAGAAATCGACCAAACACATTTTCCTTTGCCACGCTCACATACTAGCTTCAAAAATTATGAAATTTGAAACCTACCAATAATTTGACATCCCGGATCCAACAAAATTGGTTTCGTCGAATTCTGAGGTCGTTTGCAAAATGGCCATTTTCACGGGCTATATAAACTATATAGCGACCTTTTTGAAAATTCATTTGGCCATAACTTTTGCTTCCTGTTATGAAACTTTGATTTTTCAGATTCATTAGAAAGATATTCACTAACGGATTTAAATATTTTTGGTTTCACTAAAATCCGTTTTATTTTGCACCCGGTACAGTCAGTCAAAGTTTGAATTCAAATTTTGAAACTACCGCGCCATTTCAGGCCTTGTTTATAATTAGAATTAATTATATTTATTTTCAAACGTCGATTCAAACTTACTTTTCGTCATTATTATTTAAAATATCTATTTTAAATATTTAAAATCCACTAAAATAGCCAATTTAAAAATTTTAAATTGGTTCAGATTTTACGGGTTGTTATAGAAACCGTCTTCAATATGCTCATAACTTTGATCATTTCTTTTCAGATCTTCATAGTTTTATGTATTAAGTTTGATTCTAGATATTATTATTATTACTTACATATGCTAATATAAGTAGCATGTATTATTATGAATATGACTAACAATTTATATGGAGAAAGCTACACATATATCTTCACTTTGCAATGCGTAGCATGTCTGTTCATTAGTTCAGTTGGTACTGCATTAGATGTAGGCTTCATACTCCACAAATTTATAAATTGTGAATCTAATATTTGCTAAAATTTTGTTTTTTCTTTCGCTTATTACTGAGAGTGAAAGCTTTGAAATATTGTAGCCATGAAACCATGGTTGGTCTTATGGAGAAAACGTTTAGTTTGTGATGACATCTATCTTTCGTAAATATTTTTCATAAATATGCAAACAAGGATTTTCAAGTTCATATGAAAATGACCTGAAGTTCATACGACTTGAAGTACATATATTCTTTTAAATGAGGAACCTGGAGTTCACATGCAAATGAGGAACCTAAAGTTCACATGCAAATGAGGAACCTGAAGTTCATATGTAAACGAGGAACCTAAAGTTCATATACATATAAGAAACATGAAATAAAGCCTCAAATCATATAATTGCATTTAATATTTGCTTATAGTAAATGACTTGTAATAGGAAGGATTTGAAAAATCGCTAAAAGGAAAAGTTTCAATAAAAAGCGAAAGGCATATATTATCCAATTGTATGCCACACATAATTTGTTGAAGAAATTTATTGTTAGAAGAAATCATTAAAAAAATTACTATTTTCTTGAAGAAATATAGTAAAATGACTATCATATGCGAATAAAAGAAAATCTAGAGGATTTGCTTCCATTTAAAATATACAATAATAATATGTGAATAATAATAAAACCTGAAGTTTTATTACAGTAATTTTAGAGCATGTAACACCCCACCTCCGTCAAGGTCACTCACAAAGGGAATGCCTTAACTTTGGTGGAGCATTTTAGTAAACAGAACAGAAACTTACAAGACAGATAAAACAGTACTTGAAAATTTTTAACTTTATTACAGCGGAAACAGAAATTAATATGGTTACATCCTTTCAATTTCAGAATTCAAGTACAAAATACCAGTCTTGTACAAAAGCCTTCAAAATGCATAGTTTAAAATCATAATCCCCATGGAACGGAAGCTATACAGAGCCAAGCCATACTTTAAGCACTTCAAGCAAAGAGAAATCCGGATCAAGCTAAAGTATTTCCCTCCTTGGATAACCTGGGGGGGGGGGGAAACGGAAGAAAGGAGGCGAAACAACAAGGGTCAGACAAAAAGTCTGGCAAGTCCAGTGACTTTCAGCATATGAACAGATAATAATAATATGATATGAACATAAAACTGGATGTGAGATAACTATAACAGGTGTAGCAGATATAACAGAAAAACAGAATGATATAAACTATTGTTTTACACTTCTCTGCACTAATACTAGTATAGCAGAATTAGGTGTCACCCTAATGTCTAAATTGAAGCAGGAACGGGTACAGAATACTTTAACAGAAACAGAATGCTAATAATGGGCCTTTACTACCCGATCAGAAACAGACAGAAGAAGAAACAGATTTATCCCTATGGAGACAGAATGTGGAATTAGGTGTACACTAGTAATGGGCCTTTACCACCCGAACAGACGGTACCACACAGAAACAGACAGGTGTTACCACCCAACAGAAACAGACGGTACCAACAGAAACAGACAGAACTAAGCGTACCCTAAAACCCTACCCCAAGCGATCGGCTCCCTAATACATAAATATCCTGTGTCGGCCCCACAGTAGGGTGTATCACTCCCTAAAGTGACAACCAATTGGCACAGACCTATTTACAGATGTCACGGCGTCTTACATCCTCAGAGGCAGACCGGGATCCATGCACGCACATGACCTGGTTGGAACGCACCATCAACACCCCTCGCCATTATCAGAATGAACCACTTATAATTAGTTCAGTAAGCGTGCCCGGACCCTACCTACGGTTGGGTCAAAGTTTTGATACCAGAAAGGGTTACTGACTAATATGGGTCCCAAACAACAGATGACACAAGTAACTCCCCTCCTAACCTTGTGTCTCCAGACTAACAGATTTCAGATTAACTTGTTTACAAGTTCAGACATACTAATTCACAAATTAAGTTAACAAGTTTTCAGACTAACAGGTCAGATGTACAGTTTTTTCAGATTTGTCTAACTTTGTATTGGGCCTACAGATTCATGGACGGGTTTTACTACATCTATTAATCCCTTTGGTTTAACCCTATTTTCCCCAATACGTTTTAGACGTCATTCTTATCTTAGATTTTGCATTAATTAATTATTAATGCACAGACCTCTCACATTAGGTCGGTAGCTTGTGGCCGCTGGATATGCCGAGCGGTTCCGGGCAGACTTCTGCCACAAGCCAGACCTAACCTCGTGTCTTACGCATGCTATGACTAACTTCTCACATTAGAACCTATTGTTTGCGGCCACTGGATGTGCCGGGCGGTTCCGGGCAGATTTACGCCACAAACTCATTCTAACCTCGAGTTAGCCATGTTTATCTTTGCGGCCAATTAATTAATAATTTACCGTTTATGCGCACGCCCAATATATATGCCAATTCAGATTATATCAATAACAGGATGATTATATCAACATAGCAGATAACAGATTTTATATGACTTAACGGATTTAACAGATTTAGCAACTTAGCAGATTTTGGCATATAACAGGTTAGGCATTTCAACCGACAAATTTAACAGATTAGGCATTTCAATCTAATTAGCAGTCTAGGCAATATAACAAAACTAGTAGTTTAGGCAACTTGACAAATTAGCAGATTTAGCAAATTTAATATTTCTAAAAGTTCTATTTACATGCCTTGCCCAATCATAAATTGGCCTAAATTCATATGCCTTCATAATTGTCATGATTCACAACATATACTCCATGTTTGCATAAGCGCAGAATATGGACATAATTTGCCATATAACATATGTTCCAATTTTTGTTAAACTAGCATCTTACAGCAGATTCACATATAAATTATACCAAATATAACCATTAATTTCAATGCATGCCATATATCCAAAAATCCTTATTTAGGTGTAATAATAGATATCCTAATTAATGTAAATCTTTACACCTAAGTTTCCATACCTTCTTCTTTTTGAGTCATGAATCATTATGCAAACTATACCCAACAATATAAATCTTTAAATCATATCTTCTACAAATCAGATCTTGACTTTTATATGCATTTTGTCCAAAGTCTCAAATCATATGTAATCTTACAATGGTTCCTCTTTTCTTCTATCATAGAATATGCATAGATCCAAATCTAGTTTACAACATATGCTCATTAATTACAGTTCTAAATTACAACATAACTATGCATACAACATGCATAAATTATATGTTCATAGTCAAATTTATGCATATGTCCAATATATTTTATGCCTCAGACCTAAAGTCATACATTCAATTTAGTCTTGTCAAATTTCGCATCATTCATTATTTATCCCAAAATTTGCGTTCATACGTTCATCTCTTATGAGATTAGGCACAGGCTCGTGGTAGCCTGGCTATAAAAACAGAAAAGAAGAAAAGGGATACAGAACAGTCACAGAAAAACAAATCTGACAGAAGAGAATATATATACAATCTCAGATTCAGAATTAAAAACATATCAAAATTATAATTAACGTTTATAGCGGAAAATAACTGTACTTGCCTTGATTGGATTAAAGAAAGAACTTTAACTTGTTGTAGAATCTTTGCAGAAACTTTAATCTCTAGTTTGAATTGAGTTGCTTAGGCTGATGTTGATTATCTTCTAGTTTTAATTCCAGCAGAGCAGCGACGCCATTTTTATTTTTTTATTAGAAGAAGAGAGCAATGGAGGCTAGAGAATTGTGTAAGTAACCTAGGTAGAGTCTAGGGTCATTTTTATAGAGTTTATGAACTGATTAGGACCATCGATGTTGCTTGGATTGATCATAGCCATTCATTCGAAAGAGAGACCAATTAGAGCCTGCCACCTAGCCCTAATGACAAAGCATGCTTCTGGAAATCGACCAATATAGACTAGGCCAGCCAGGGTGGACTGGGTTCGACCTGGGTCTGGACCAGGTCGACAGCCCTGTCGACCTGGCTAGACCAGGTCGACAGCCCAGTCGACCTGGGTGTCTTAGGCGGGACTTTTCCCGCCCTGGCCAATTGGGCCCGATTTTTAATTTTAGACTTGATTCAGAAACTTCCGGAGGCTATATCTTCTTCATACGGACTCCGTTTTTCGAAAACTCGGACTCTATTTCGCGTATTTTTCCGAGACGAACGCAATGGCGTATCCCGTTTCCCTTAGTTCTTTGATTTCAAATTAATTATACTTTAATTTGTTAATTCCACAGTTATAGAATACACGGGGTGTTACATTCTCCCCCACTTAAAAGGATTTCGTCCCCGAAATCTTCAAGTTAAGAAGAATGTGTCCTACCATCCAATCACCCATCTACTCAACCATCATCCACAAGCATCCATTGTCCTTAGAAAACTTCTAATGTTGTATGAACATATGCAAAAGTGTGTGTATATGTTCCTTATCTAATGCAAAGATCAGGCGGTCTACTGATTCAGTTGACCTCCTTAATGCGAATTATGTCAGTGCCATGAGTCCAACATGTATGCAATAGAATTCTGATGATATATATTATTTCTATATGAGTGCACAACCATTCACTCAAATGCAACATCCATGTGCTGAATCAACCAATTTGCATCCACAAGAATTGAAAAATGCTCACCCATCCATATGTAGTATGAGAGTGTTTTCGAGCCGATCTAGTGCCTAGTGTGTGTATATGCATCCACGGGCAACCACTAGCAACCACTTGCATCCACTTGCAACCATCAAACATAACATGTCTCAAACACATGTTTACACCCATTAGTTTCTACCTAAAGTTCAAATATTCGATCGATAGGATACAGTCGAATGATGCAAGCGAGTATAGATAGAACGAAAATTTGGTTCCCATTAGACATGGGTCCTAAGTATCGGCCCCAAAGACCGAAACCAATATCAAATTGACACCCCACGAAAACTCAGAATGTATGCGTCATACTTGACGCCTAACACAGATATCCCTCAAACCCCAGTCTCAAACAGATGATCCATAACCCTTATGGGTCTGAGTCTATAGCGGAATTCAGAAATAATACTAGCATTAAAGTGCAGAGTATCGATTACAAAATCAAAATACCAAAATCAGAAAAAGTCACAATCAGATAAAGAAATTAAACCTACTATACAAATTTTCCTATTTCTATCCTAGCCACTAGCCTCAAGAGTGTTCGCCTGCCCTCCTTGTCCTCGTCTCTTCGGGCAGTCCCTAGTGAAGTGTCCCATCTCCCCACAGTTGAAGCAAGCGCCCTTCCTTTTTCTGCAATCCTTGTTCAGATGAGTTGAGCTCCCACAAGTAAAACACTTTTTCCCCTTCTTATCTTCAGGCTTCTCATCCTTCTTTTGTGTTTCCTTTTTGGGCCCCGCTTTCTTATTCTGTGGTTCTTCCTTCTTTGTCTCTTTCGGGCCCTTGTCTTCCTCGTGCAGTAGTGCCATATCCACCAATTTCTCGTAAGTTGCTCCCATGGGTACATGGGTCATTGCTAGGCTGTGCAGTGGCTCATTCAATCCTTTAACAAAGCGGAGAGCCTTTTTATGCTGAGTGTTGACTAAATCCAATCCGAATCTTGCTAGTTGGTTGAACTGGTTGACGTATTCCTTGACCGTCATACTTCCTTGCTTAAGAGACAAGAACTTTTCCAATTGTAAACTTCGTTCAGCTTGCGAGAGGAATTTTGTCTCAAACCTTGTTCTGAAATCCATCCATGTCTCAACCGGCCTCTCGGCGTTAGTGACTTCCCACCAGTAGGAAGCTTCGTCTTTGAGCAGCCATACTGCCAACTGTACCTTCTGCCTATCGTCCACCTCGAAGATAATGAATAGATCCTCAGTTTCTTTGAGCCAATTCCTTGCTTCTACGAATGATTCAGTTCCTTTGAAATCCTTCCCACCCATGGCCCTAAAATCTCTACAGATCTTTGAGAAAGCAATTGCACGAGGAGGGGGTGGAGGAGGGGGATCATTTGCTGGACCTGCAGCGGCGGTCCTAGCCTCAAGATATTGACGAAACCAACCGGGTACATGAACACCCTCTGGTATCTCAGATGCTTCAGACATGCTGGAACGAAAAAGGAAAGGTTCAATACAAAAAGGACTGAAAGAAAGATATATGGCTCTTGGGGATCATGTTTTTCAAAATAAGCTTTATTTTTGAAAATACTTCCTTTCAAAACCTTTTTGAAAACAGTTTTCAAAAATTTACCCAATCTGGTAACCTTCGGCTCTGATACCAAGTGTAACACCCCACCTCCGTCAAGGTCACTCACAAAGGGAATGCCTTAACTTTGGTGGAGCATTTTAGTAAACAGAACAGAAACTTACAAGACAGATAAAATAGTACTTGAAAAATTTTAACTTTATTACAGCGGAAACAGAAATTAATATGGTTACATCTTTTCAATTTCAGAATTCAAGTACAAAATACCAGTCTTGTACAAAAGCCTTCAAAATGCATAGTTTAAAATCATAATCCCCATGGAACGGAAGCTATACAGAGTCAAGCCATACTTTAAGCACTTCAAGCAAAGAGAAATCCGGATCAAGCTAAAGTATTTCCCTCCTTGGATAACCTGGGGGGGGGAAACGGAAGAAAGGAGGCGAAACAACAAGGGTCAGACAAAAAGTCTGGCAAGTCCAGTGACTTTCAGCATATGAACAGATAATAATAATATGATATGAACATAAAACTGGATGTGAGATAACTATAACAGGTGTAGCAGATATAACAGAAAAACAGAATGATATAAACTATTGTTTTACACTTCTCTGCACTAATACTAGTATAGCAGAATTAGGTGTCACCCTAATGTCTAAATTGAAGCAGGAACGGGTACAGAATACTTTAACAGAAACAGAATGCTAATAATGGGCCTTTACTACCCGATCAGAAACAGACAGAAGAAGAAACAGATTTATCCCTATGGAGACAGAATGTGGAATTAGGTGTACACTAGTAATGGGCCTTTACCACCCGAACAGACGGTACCACACAGAAACAGACAGGTGTTACCACCCAACAGAAACAGACGGTACCAACAGAAACAGACAGAACTAAGCGTACCCTAAAACCCTACCCCAAGCGATCGGCTCCCTAATACATAAATATCCTGTGTCGGCCCCACAGTAGGGTGTATCACTCCCTAAAGTGACAACCAATTGGCACAGACCTATTTACAGATGTCACGGCGTCTTACATCCTCAGAGGCAGACCGGGATCCATGCACGCACATGACCCGGTTGGAACGCACCATCAACACCCCTCGCCATTATCAGAATGAACCACTTATAATTAGTTCAGTAAGCGTGCCCGGACCCTACCTACTGTTGGGTCAAAGTTTTGATACCAGAAAGGGTTACTGACTAATATGGGTCCCAAACAACAGATGACACAAGTAACTCCCCTCCTAACCTTGTGTCCCCAGACTAACAGATTTCAGATTAACTTGTTTACAAGTTCATACATACTAATTCACAAATTAAGTTAACAAGTTTTCAGACTAACAGGTCAGATGTACAGATTTTTCAGATTTGTCTAACTTTGTATTGGGCCTACAGATTCATGGACGGGTTTTACTACATCTATTAATCCCTTTGGTTTAACCCTATTTTCCCCAATACGTTTTAGACGTCATTCTTATCTTAGATTTTGCATTAATTAATTATTAATGCACAGACCTCTCACATTAGGTCGGTAGCTTGTGGCCGCTGGATATGCCGGGCGGTTCCGGGCAGACTTCTGCCACAAGCCAGACCTAACCTCGTGTCTTACGCATGCTATGACTAACTTCTCACATTAGAACCTATTGTTTGCGGCCACTGGATGTGCCGGGCGGTTCCGGGCAGATTTACGCCGCAAACTCATTCTAACCTCGAGTTAGCCATGTTTATCTTTGCGGCCAATTAATTAATAATTTACCGTTTATGCGCACGCCCAATATATATGCCAATTCAGATTATATCAATAACAGGATGATTATATCAACATAGCAGATAATAGATTTTATATGACTTAACGGATTTAACAGATTTAGCAACTTAGTAGATTTTGGCATATAACAGGTTAGGCATTTCAACCGACAAATTTAACAGATTAGGCATTTCAATCTAATTAGCAGTCTAGGCAATATAACAAAACTAGTAGTTTAGGCAACTTGACAAATTAGCAGATTTAGCAAATTTAATATTTCTAAAAGTTCTATTTACATGCCTTGCCCAATCATAAATTGGCCTAAATTCATATGCCTTCATAATTGTCATGATTCACAACATATACTCCATGTTTGCATAAGCGCAGAATATGGACATAATTTGCCATATAACATATGTTCCAATTTTTGTTAAACTAGCATCTTACAGCAGATTCACATATAAATTATACCAAATATAACCATTAATTTCAATGCATGCCATATATCCAAAAATCCTTATTTAGGTGTAATAATAGATATCCTAATTAATGTAAATCTTTACACCTAAGTTTCCATACCTTCTTCTTTTTGAGTCATGAATCATTATGCAAACTATACCCAACAATATAAATCTTTAAATCATATCTTCTACAAATCAGATCTTGACTTTTATATGCATTTTGTCCAAAGTCTCAAATCATATGTAATCTTACAATGGTTCCTCTTTTCTTCTATCATAGAATATGCATAGATCCAAATCTAGTTTACAACATATGCTCATTAATTACAGTTCTAAATTACAACATAACTATGCATACAACATGCATAAATTATATGTTCATAGTCAAATTTATGCATATGTCCAATATATTTTATGCCTCAGACCTAAAGTCATACATTCAATTTAGTCTTGTCAAATTTCGCATCATTCATTATTTATCCCAAAATTTGCGTTCATGTAACGTCCCGCATTTTTATCGGTTTATATTTGAATATTTAAATCAGTTTAAATATTGAATTCGTAATATAGGTGGATTAAAACGAAGTTGAACGTATAAAAATATATATTAAATATAATCGAGCTCATAACGACGCTGCAGTTCGTAATTTAACGTTCTGAACTTCAACTGAGTGTACATGACTCGTTTTAAATCGGATTTCTGCAAAACAAGAAACATTGGAATCTGTTGAACTGTATCTTTCTGACAGAAGTGAAATATTGAGATTTCGTCGTATAGATTGCAAGATATGTCAAAATCAAATATTCAGAAAGTCGCTATGAAATCGTATATCGACCATAACAGTTTATTTGAAATAACTTCGTATCGGATTCGAATTTAGACAAGGTTCTTTTGAGGCGCAGCGATAATTTAATTTTTAGAATTTTACTGAAATTTTTAATTAATTAAATACGCAACTTTTTATTCGGAGTATTTTGCACCCTGTATCAATATTTTGGGGTTTCACAAAATGAGTTAACCTACCGATATTATTATATTTTTGGGACCCTGACACCTCGCAGAACACGACTGTGTTCTTATTTCTGTCCCTAGCGGTTCAACCGTGAATAAAATTTTATGTAGCATAGTACGCAAAACTAAAGAGGAAAAAGGAACTTAAAATAAATATACAAGACTAAAACCAACTTCCTCACATGTTGCCTATCTAAACACCAAATGCTGTCACATACTAAAAGCTGCACCTAGCCTCTAAGTCTCGGTCGTCTAAACGCTGCATCATATTTAATAGAAACGTGGGCTTCACACTTTGTCCCATCGCCAACATCCATAACTTGGTCTACTCAATAGTGTAGGCTTACTGTCATATAGACTATAAAAATAAAAATAAAAAAAAACAAACCAAAGCGAACAGTTAAAACAAAGTATACAACCGACATATACAGCGTTTCCTATATTCCAAGACGTGCAGACATTGGAAAGCCAATCTACCCTAAACCATACGTGACAAGAAAACTTAGACCCAAGCTAACAAATATTAAGTATATGCAAAAGTACAGATAAATATCGGCTGTGCTTTCACTACCCTGTGGACTGCGAAATGAAATACATCAGCAGCACCCAGCTATGTTCTTGAAACCATAATCTACTCTAAGCTAAAAAAAAAAAAAATATAAGCTGCAAAGAAATGTCTTGGCATATCAAAATTTAATTAGGAGCCTGCAAACCTAATATACATCCTAGTCGTGCCTATGTTACACTGTGATCTCCTTGGTACCCAAGTTTACAAAACATTATAAATACACGAGCCCCTCATTTGTTTCGGCAAGCTTCAAACCGATAAGGCCTCATGGAAAGTAAAAATAAAACAAGATTTATAATCTTCTTAAAATCAAAGGGAATTATATATGTATTCTTGGCGTGGTTATCTATGTTTCCATGCGGATATTGGTGACTCGTTAACAAGTTTCGGTGAAAAGGCAAGGTCAGGGTACTAGATGAAGTAAGGTACTGTAGTTAGTTTATTATGAGGATACAATTGAGTTGTTTGATTTTATGTGTGGTGATGAAGGGAGTATAAGTTGAACAAGAGGATGCGGTTCAAAGAAGAAACAATTACACGTGGGATTCATGGAGCATTTGAAAGAAATGGGAAGCTAAAGTATACGGCCAAGGTCATTTTTCCTGTACGTAAAGAGGGGAGCACTGATTAAAGCTTTGAGATGGCCATTTATTTGCTTGCGTCAAAAACTGGAGAAACAAAGAGGGGTGGCGCTCGAGATCATTGAAGGCAGTGAAGGGAAGCACTTGCGGTATTATGATGGTAAAGGGGGAGTAGTTCATGCTGTTCGTTATGGGAGGGTTGCTAAAAACCTGTAGCTTTTAGAATGGGCATTTTGTGTTGCGTGCAAGTGGAATGGGTCGTTTTCTCTCCTGTTGCCATGTATCAAGACTGTGGACGTGTTACACACAAGGGGACCGGAGGTGTTTCCAGTGGTGGACAAAGCGAGCTCGGCGTATTGGTGTTGGTTGTGTTCGGCTGTGAAGGAAGTGATAAATGGTGTGTATTCGCGGGACCATGTACATGAGGGTGACCTGGAGACGCGCTGCAGTTATGCAAACGGCGAGCTCGAGTCGAGTACAGAGGTGATGAGGTTGACGCGGAAAAAAGAAAGTGACGTTCAATCATAGTAGGGGCTTCGGAAGAGATAAATTTTGGTAGAACTGGCTGCAAATTATAACAGAATAAAACGCCTGCTCGGATCAATCAGCTGACGCAAATCGTTATTTAACGGTTAACGCGCCAAGGTGAGTAAATTCACTAACTCTCTTTTTATTTGAAATATTTTAATTATATTTTAAATAATGGTTGAATGTTGTGAGATGGTTGTTTAGGCAAATTATGGTTAAATTGGTTGAAATATTACATATCGTTGCATATGTACACATCACCGGTTGGATACTAATTTCATCGATTTTAATATTCCCTAGGATGGAACCAGTGTTAATTGTTGACTAACATCGGTGGATGCAGGAAAACCGGTTGGTGGAATCCAACCGGATTCCTCAATATTTATATGTACTGTGTGTTTTAGATAGATGCACTGTTTGAACCCAAATGACTTTTGAAACCTTGTGTTAATATTAGCGTTGAATGGAAATTCGAACGTTATTTTGATTTAATCAATAGATGATATGAATTAGGAAAAAGGTGGCAACAACCAACCAAAAATGTATCATTTGTTTTAACCGCTATTGTTTTACCAAAATCCCACCGTGTGCGAAGCACGTGTTTCACCGTACTTACTAAATGATTTGGTAAAGTGGACTCTTATATAAATGAGATATTTACAAATAGATTATGGTTGATTTCATATTAAGTAAGATTAGTTAGAATCAATTATTGTTTATTTAATAGTAAATAAGATTATTTAGAAATAAATTATTTTTCTATAGTAATCGATACAAGTGAAATTATTTGGATTAATAAATGTTATTTATTCAAAATGAAAAGCTTTGTTAGAGTTGATTAGTCGGTAAATCATGGCTAAATATTTACCAAGCAAACTGTTTTGATCAACAATTGGTTATTTAATTAAGTTAGATTGGGCTGATTTATCTAATGTAATAAAATTAACGAATAGTTGGTTTAGTTTAAATAAGATTTTAAAGTATAAGGGATTTGACTAAAGAAGACAAAGCGAAGAAGAATGTTTAGTAAGGGATTTGTCTAAGAAAGACGAAGCGGAGAAAAATGTTTAAAATGGGTTTGAACAAGGGAGTTGAAGCTAATGTAAATAACCGAGTTTTCAAAATAAGGATATGGCGTCATAAAACCATATTTAAAATATAACAAGAAGTACGGTTGACTGATTTTAAAGTATAAGGAATTAGAGTTACGAACTTAAATCTATTCTAAGGTAAGAACGTCGTTGATCAAGGTCTGAGAGGTAATTAAAATACCCCAACTTGAACGGCTTCACAATTATCGAGGGATGGTATTTGGTTTGTAACAGAAAGAGATGTTAAGTTTTTTTGTAACAGAAAGAGATGTCAAGATTTTGTAACGGAAAGAGATATCAAGATTTTTGTAACGAAAAGAGATGTTGAGTTTTTGTAATGAAAAGAGATGTCAAGAATTTGTAACGGAAAAAGGTGTTGAGATTAATTATAAAGTGGAATATGGTAGCATATTGCAAGTCTCAGAACTATAGCAGTAAAGTAACGCTGTTGACTAGGCTTAAGCGTGACTGTTATGTCAAGATTAGTTATAAAGGGATATAGCAGCGTATAGCAAGTTTGAACTGTAACGATAAATGAAACGCTGCCAACCAAACTTAAGCGTGATGTTTATATACAGTAGCACTTCCTAGGGAAGGAAACAGCTTGTTTTGAAATTCACTTATTCAAAAGTAATAAGTAATGACGTTGTCCAAAGAAATATAAGAACGAATGTTAAATAAAAAGTGCCTGTGATTTGTGTGATATTGGTTGTACATTGAATGGATGTTGTTTTTACTTCGATAGTTAAACAACCAACTATCGAAGTGTTTTGACCATCGTTGTCTATACGGGGAGACCGGTTGGATATATTATCCGAGAACCACTCCGTATAGGCATAAGCGCTGCAAATTTTGCTGAAGAGAATTGAAGACGGAGTGGAATGCAAGGATTGTCCTGTTCAGAATGGTGCTTTCTGTTTGTCCAGACCCAGGACAACTTGTATGGATGAATGCCTGACAGCGTATTCTTAGAAGATCACCTAAGACGTTCTTTTCAAGGTATTACGTCTGGTGGCGGAGAAATTCGTTTCTCTTGGCTTTTATACCCGTAATATTTTGGGAAGATCAGCTAGTGATTTGACGGGTTTGACGATGTGGCATTCAAAGTGAATGGTGGCCGGATGTCCTAAAAGGTAGACGTAGCCTCAAGCTTCACAACTGGGAAATGACAAAAATCGGGCAGGCAGCATGGCTATGTGGGTCGCACCCATTAGGGTGTATAATCACCTATCTAGAGAAATTCCTTTTGTTTCTAAATCTATCGATTCTGCCCATTCGGGAAACGGTGGTTTGAGTCCAACCGTTGGTGATATACATTCGATACACTCAAGCGAAATGAGTGGTCGGTCATGTGTGGGCCGGGTTACAAGATGTTCTTGTTGAACCCTGTGTATTCGCCTCTAGAGATACATCGTCGGAAGGTGGTCCCATACCTTGTCATAGTTGGAATCCAATCTCCAATAAGCGCCCTGCGGTTTTTGATTTTATACTATGTATGTAGAGCGTGAGATGCAAGCGTTCTACTATTTGGTTATTTACTTGATTAGACATTATGATAATATCACTGGATTTTGATATCAATAATGATTTGGGTTATAGTAAGATAAAAACCGTCCGTGTTTATGTGTGGACCGGTCTTACTATTATCTTTTCTTTCAAAGGATTTTTGAAGTTAAACCATATGGTTGGAGTTTACTCACACCAGTCCCATGACTGACCCAGAGTTTGTTTTGTTTTGTTTTCCCTAAACTCTTGGGTGCTCAAATTTGTACGGGCAGTCAAGTGTTTCAGGCTTTTACAGATACGCTTGAAGGAGATAAAAGCAGAAGGCTTCACCGTTAGTATTTAGAGACTATGTCCGCTGTGATATGATGTATTGTACTCTGATAATGGTATGTATATACAATACAGTTTTGTATTTCAAAGTTATGCTATATAATATATTTTATTCGTTCCGCTGTGAGATTCGTGTTTACTCTGATTATGTTCAGCTGTGTTCTCCTTCTTCTCATATTCTATTAGTTCTATCTTTTCTATCTCATCCTCTAACTTCTTTCTATTAATGGTCCGGTATTTTCGATGTCTGAACAGTCGACGCTGGGTTTTGTGTCGATTTTCGGAGTCGAAAATTTCTGGGTCGTTACAGTTCATACGTTCATCTCTTATGAGATTAGGCACAGGCTCGTGGTAGCCTGGCTATAAAAACAGAAAAGAAGAAAAGGGATACAGAACAGTCACAGAAAAACAAATCTGACAGAAGAGAATATATATACAATCTCAGATTCGGAATTAAAAACATATCAAAATTATAATTAACGTTTATAGCGGAAAATAACTGTACTTGCCTTGATTGGATTAAAGAAAGAACTTTAACTTGTTGTAGAATCTTTGCAGAAACTTTAATCTCTAGTTTGAATTGAGTTGCTTAGGCTGATGTTGATTATCTTCTAGTTTTAATTCCAGCAGAGCAGCGACACCATTTTTATTTTTTTATTAGAAGAAGAGAGCAATGGAGGCTAGAGAATTGTGTAAGAAACCTAGGTAGAGTCTAGGGTCATTTTTATAGAGTTTATGAACTGACTAGGACCATCGATGTTGCTTGGATTGATCGTAGCCATTCATTCGAAAGAGAGACCAATTAGAGCCTGCCACCTAGCCCTAATGACAAAGCATGCTTCTGGAAATCGACCAATATAGACTAGGCCAGCCAGGGTGGACTGGGTTCGACCTGGGTCTGGACCAGGTCGACAGCCCTGTCGACAGCCCTATCGACCTGGCTAGACCAGGTCGACAGCCCAGTCGACCTGGGTGTCTTAGGCGGGACTTTTCCCGCCCTGGCCAATTGGGCCCGATTTTTAATTTTAGACTTGATTCAGAAACTTCCGGAGGCTATATCTTCTTCATACGGACTCCGTTTTTCGAAAACTCGGACTCTATTTCGCGTATTTCTCCGAGACGAACGCAATGGCGTATCCCGTTTCCCTTAGTTCTTTGATTTCAAATTAATTATACTTTAATTTGTTAATTCCACAGTTATAGAATACACGGGGTGTTACAGAGCATATCATATTTCCAGAAGAAATGTTTTTATTGTTACTTAGGAAAAACTTTTATAAAGAAAATATGCATCCTGAAGACCGTATTAAGTTAAGATCTAAATATTGATCTTAATTTTGCACACCGTAAGTGAATGAAAAAACAATTTTTGTCATTACATGGAAAATTTAGAACCTGCAGTTTCTGAAGAGGCAAGAAGTAATTTTGATATAAAAAGAAAGATCTAAAAGGTCTTTATATGGGTTGTATAATTTGAATCAAAAAATATGTAATTTTTATGTTTGTGAATTTTATGTATAAATTTACAAGTTTTCCAAATCATTCATATTGAAGAATGTAAAATCCTAGTTCTATGATTATGTATTTTTACTCAATTCGTATTAAACGATGTATAGATCTGCACATGTTGTATAAATTAAGTTTTCATTTTGAAAACCTTCTGTTTCGGATGGTGTTTTAAGATATAATTCGTATTTCTAGAAGAAATATTTTATTTGTCTTAGAAAAAAAACTTTGTAAAGAAAATACGCATCTCGAAGATCATATAGAATCTAGATCCAACACTGATCTTGATCTAACATAGTTGAAGTGGAAAAAATCTTGTTTATTTAAAAAAAAAGGAACAATTTTTTTCTTAAAAAACATTTTTTGCTTTGAAATAATAACAATAACAATTTTTTGATTTAATTTCCTCATGAGAAAAAAAAATTGAATATGAGACGTGTAGTTTATTTTTGTTTATAGTTGTGAATTTTACGTACAGATCTGTAAATTTTTGAACCATTCATGTTAGAGAATGTAAAATGTTGATTATGTGATTATACTCTTTTCTTAGATATTATAAAAAAATGCATCAAATGCATTATTATGATAATATATTATATTACCTTATTGTCATAAATGCATTGAATGCATTAGTTAGTGTTAGTTAATTGATGTATATTTGTATTTGGAATAAGAATAAACATATGTATTATTATTCGATATATTTAGCTAGTAATAACTAATGCTATGGAAGAAAGGATAGAACCACAACCTGAAGTTGTGCAAAGAAAATATTTATACTGGAAGTTGTATAATTCAAAGTCTTGGACCTGAAGTCTTGATTTATATATATATATATATATATATATAAACATTTTTGATAAAGTATACAAGTTTGAAATCTTGTCAATTAGCAAAAATGTAAAAGCTTCTAAATTAAAAGTATGTTGAAAGATTGAGAACCGGAAGTTTATCATAAATGAATAAACTTGATATACATATGTATGTGTATATATATGCATAGGAACTTGAAGTTCCTTAACCAATGAACTTGAAATACTTCATAATTTAAAAGCCTGAAGCTTTATTGAAACTATGTGAAATAATAACATTAATAAAATTGATATCCAAAGATTTCACAATTTTCAAAATGAGTTGTATCTTGCTTATATATATTTATATTGACATATTATGTTGAAGAATAAATTTGAACAACTTGAAGTTCTTTATATATTTTATTTGAACCAGAAGTTCAATACAGTGGAACCAGAAGTATAATACAATTTAATAAACTTGAAATTGTTTATATATTATTTGAACCAGAAGTTCAGTATGGATTAACAACTCGAAGTTGTTTATATATTTCATTTGAACCAGAAGTTCAATACAGTTCTAAATCAGATATTTTGGATATTATGAAACGATCTTTAAGATTCATGTTGACATTGCTTGATAAGCAAAAATTAATGATTGGAACATTATAAGCAATTTGTTCTAAAATCAATAACTTGAATGAGAGAGAATATGCGAATCAATTACATATGTAATACGTGGACGCATGTATATACACATATATGCGAATATTTGATTAACAAACTGAAGTTGTCATGAGCACATATTATAAATTGTGCATATATAATTTTGTATTTCAGAAAGTCGATTGACATCAATATTGAATGACCTGAAGTCATGTGCATATTTAAATGATAGAAAATTCCTCCAAGTAATTAGATCATTGAAAGGGAATAAGCAATACAATATGAATGCATCTTATCAACGAATAAGAGCATTATCCTCCTACAATTGAAATATATGTAATGTATTTGCTAGCTATGATGTTATAATGGATCAAAAATGAATCCAAAGTAGGTTTATTATTTAAAGTCACAATGTTTGTCAACATTGAGGGGGAGGATAAAGGAATCATCGATGTTAAATATTTGCTAACATATAGAATTATGCAAAGTATTAAGTAACTTGCATAATTATCAATTATGTCCCTAATAGACTTTCTCCAATATATATTTGAATCCCCGAAGGATCAAAAGGTGTAAATCATAGCAAAAAATATGGTATAAAAGTCAGCTCAAAATATCTTTGAAGTAAGTTATAAAGATACAAAAGAAAGGAGATGAGTGTTCCTCAAGAAACACTTAAAGGTGCTTTGAAAGAAACCCATGACATGATTGTCAAAATAACCCCAGAAGTGGTTTAGGTACCTAAAGCATGATAAGTTTTGAGATCTCAATAAATTATGTATAGAACTGACAAGAAATAATCATCATTGATAATTTAATATATAATAAAGCGCATATCTATAAATGGATTAAAAATTCCATATTAGAGAGAAATATGATTGACCATCATTAAATTCTCCTAAATAAGATATATGGACCTGTTGTCTATAAGATATGAACCTGTAGTTCATAAGATAAAAATAGAAATATATATAATGACAAAAGCACACAGAAGTTACTAAAGCACCATAGAGTGTCAACAACATGTTAAGTGCCATGAGCTTGTATTTTCAGAGATAATTGAATTGATTAAAGTAGTGAAAGTGTTTAAAATGCTTACAATACCCTGAAGGTATAAACGATGAAAGTATACAAATTCCATAAAAATTTAAATAACTTTGGTAGTGATAAAGAGCAAGAAATGTAAATTACAACATTCTTTTAAGTATTGTTGTGATGAAAATCTTGAAATAATTCATGATGAGTAGATCACTTCCTGCTTTCAAGAATTATTGTAATGAAACTCTTAATATCCATTGAAGTGGTAGTTGCTATAAGCAAAACTTATTATAATATATAAGTTCCTAAAGAACATAAATAACATTTGTTATTATAAAGAATACAAAGGACATGGATGATAGATTACAACATTCTTCTAAGTACTGTTGTAACGAAAATCTTGATATACATCAAGGTGAGTAGATTACTTCCTACTTAGTGTTGTTGTAATAAAAATCTTGATATACTTCATTATTCTAAGTATTGTTGCAATGAAAATCTTGATATACTTCAAGATGAGTAGATTACTTCCTGCTTAGCAATGAAAGTTGTCTTATTCATCAAATATGTATTGCAATATGTAAGTCCGATTGCAACAGAAAATTATAAGCACCTGAAGTATATTCATAAATGAATATTAGTATCATACAAATCACAAAAGGAAGGAGTTTTAAATAAGAAAGCATTCCTGAAGCATGGAAATGCACATGAAGTTTTAAAAGAAAAACTTCATTAAGAAATATTTGTAAGCAATTTGAGTTATTGAAAGAAGAATACGAATTCTGAGGAAATTATTAAATTAAGGGGAGCATCCAAACGTATGATATAATGCACTCTTTTTCCTAAGCTAAGTTTTCCCCCACTAGGTTTTCTTAGTAAGGTTTTAATGAGGCATGGGTCATGATCCAGAAGTATCAACCCAAAAGTAAAATACAAAAATAAGTTATAATGTACTCTTTTTCCTTATTTAAGTTTTTTCCCACTAGGGGGATTTTCTTATTAAGGTTTTAACGAGGCATTACATTGATCCAGAAGTATCGTACTACTTTTGACATAGTAAATATGACATTTTATATTATACTCTTTTCCTTCACTAGGATTTTTCCCATCGGGTTTTTCTTAGTAAGGTTTTAACGAGGCAACATTTTGATCTAGAAGTATCAAACATCTTTTGATGCAGTAAACTATTACTTATGATGAAAAGGCAATTTGCAAGGCTCAAATTCAAGTGAATTATACCAAGGATGGTAGGATGGAGCACATTTCTTCTAAATTTCTCTTCACACATGAATGAAAGGATAACAAGAAAGAGGAGAAACAAATTCAGTTTCAAGAAAAGCTGGTAGATTCGTTCTCAAAGGAAATTTCCAAATCAACAATCCATAAGATGATGTACAAAATTGGCATGCATTGACTACATCAATAGAGTAATTGAATAATGAGTTATAAATAAGGGGAGCATATAAAATTATGTTATAATGTACTCTTTTCTTTCACTAATATTTTTCCCACTGAGTTTTTGTTAGTAAGGTTTTTAATGAGGCATTATCTTGATCCTGAAGTATCAACCTTTACGGTAACATTGTAAAACATGTTACCTAAAGATGAAATAAATTTTCACTCTTTTCCTTGTTTATGATTTTTCCTACAGGGTTTTTTCATAAAAAGGTTTTTAATGAGGCATTGTTTTGATCCTGAAGCATCAAACTCTTTTAAGGAATATTATTTTAAAATGATATTCATAATGTCAGAAGTTGCACTCTTTTCTTCGTTCAAGATTTTTCCCATTGGGTTTTCCTTATAGAGTTTTGAAGGCAACATATAATAGTTGCATTGACTGAATGGATATACGCAAGCAAGATAATAATTAGGGGGAGCAATCATCATATATGTTTTAAAAGGGACAACTTCAAGTTAGCAGAGCATTCAAGATTTTTAAGACGCATATTCAAGGGAGAGTGTTGTAATATATATAAATGTTGTGAATATGCTTTTGTTAGTTCTCTGTTTAGTCCCACATCATGGGAATAGGTTAAACATCAGCTCCAAAGCCTATATATAAAGGAGCCAATGTAATAGAAATAAATACACATCAATATAAATGTTCTCTCTCCCTTGTTTCTTCGGTTCTGTGTTCGTTTTATAACAGGTTTGCATAAACTTACATTTTGTATAATTTTAAGTACAAACTCCTCTAATTGTTATCAAATATTATTTTTATATGAGTTTTAATTGTCTCATATATTGCAGATGTATTTATTCAAATATATTAAAAAACTGATAACTATAAGGTTAAATGGGGGTTTGAGAACTTAGTTTATGTTTTGGCCTCCAGTTTTTTCGGAAGATATCTGTTCATTCTAGTAAAAAAAAGTCAGACTTCTATGATTTACTCTAATATAATTGATAATAAATATATAATTATAACAATTGTAATATTATTTGGTATTTTAACACACACACACACACACACATATATATATATATACACACACACACACACACAAGAGAATTTATGGTTTATTCTAATAATTAGAATAAACCTCCAACATATTAAGCATCAAACAGTGAGGCTATGTGTAACGACCCGGTTTTTCATCGACTTTGGTTATCGCCATAAACTCAATGATGACTAACCAAACATCGAAAAAATACCGGAAAGTTAATAGAAAGAAGTTAGAGGGTGAGAATAGATAAGATAGAAACTTAGAATAGAAGAAGAAGATACAACATCAGAGTAACACAAATCTCACAGCGGAACGAACAACATATAATAGAAAATATATTCTTGAAATAAATCAGTATATGTATACAGTAACATTATCAGAGTACAACACTTACAACACAGTGGAAATAACTATAGCTATATAATCCTGAAGCCTCCTGCTCCAAGCTATCCAAGTATTTATAAAATCCTGACTACTTGACTGCCCGTATAAAATTGTGAACCCAAGAGTTTAGGGAAACAAAACAAGATGAACTCTGGGTCAGTCATGGGACTGGTATGAGTAAAACAGTTAAAAACAGTTTGAACAATTAAATGATATCTCATAAGACCACGCCGTATAACGAAACGGGTTTTTCCCTTATGAGAATCCAAAAAATCTTTATATCAAAAACCTTTTGATATTATGATAATGTCTATCAACCACAATATAATAATTATCTAGCAGAAACGCTTTCATCTCATGTCACATCGTCATACCCGCCAAATCACAAATTAATTTCCCCAAAAATATAACGGGTATACAACTAAGAGGAACGAATTCCTCCACCACCAAACGTATATACATTTGAAGAGATCAACTTAAGCGATCTATTAAATATACTCTGTCAGACATTCTTCCATACAGGTTGTCCTAGGACTGGACAAACCGAAGGCACTATTCAGTACATCCATCTTAGGCAATTGTTATCTAAGATTTATACAACAGCCCTTGCACTTTACTCCGTCTTCAATTATCCTTGGCATATATGATTCGCAATGCTTATGCTAATACGAAGTGGTTCTTCGGATAATAATCCAACCGGTCTCTCCATATTAACAACGTTAAAATGGTCGAAAACTTCGATATTCGGTGAGTTAACTATCAAAGAAAAACATGTGTGCAACCAACGATATTATTTCCAGATGGAAATTTTATCGATCAACCATCATTCATCATTTATCTCTTTAGTTCATTAATGTATTTATCTCCTGTTTCCATATATTCAACATTTCTTATTTTCTAATTTTAGAAAATATACGTTATTAGCAATGGAAAACATTTCCATTTCCTGTTTCCTATATTAGAAAACATTACTGATTTCTTATTTAGAAAACATTTCCGAAGTTCCTTCATTGGATTTAAAAAGATGTTTAAATAAAACATCGCTATGCCAACTCCAACCACTTACTAAATTCACTTAACCATCATTCTACTACCAAACCTAACCATTCCTTAGTTAAGAAGGAAGTCAATCAAGTTGGGGTATAATTACCTCTCAGACCTTAACTGAACAACGTTTTAACTTCGAAATAGTCAAAGTTTATCCTTTAAATCTTTAACAAACTTCCTTACGTAACTCTCTTTCGAATAATATCTATTCGATAATTCCTCCCTTCGAATAACTATATTTGATAATCTCTCTTACGAATAACTAGATTCGAAAACCTTTCTTCGAATAAACTATATTCGATTAACTCTATTCAGTTAATTCTTATCAATTAACTCTACTGGATTAACTCTTTTTGATTAAACTAATATTGATAACTCCTTTCGAATAAACTATATTCGATACTCCTTTAATTCTATTCGAATAAACTATATTCGATTAACTCCTTTAATTCTATTCGAATAAACTATATTCGATTACTCCTTTAATTCTATTCGAATAAACTATATTCGATTTACTCCTTTAATTCTATTGGAATAAACTATATTCGATTAACTCCTTTAATTCTATTCGAATAAACTATATTCGATCTACTCCTTTAATTCTATACGAATAAACTATATTCGATTAACTCCTTTAATTCTATTCGAATAAACTATATTTGATTAACTCCTTTCGAATAACCAATATTCGATTAACTCCTTTAATTCTATTCGAATAAACTATATACGATTTACTCCTTTAATTCTATTCGAATAAACTATATTCGATTAACTCCTTTTGAATAACCAATATTCGATTAACTCACTTCGAATAACTAGATTTGATAACTCCTTTCTTCGAATAACTATATTTGATTAACTCACTTCGAATAACTAGATTCGATAACTCCTTTCTTCGAATAACTATACTCGATTAACTCACTTCGAATAACTAGATTTGATAACTCCTTTCAAATAACTATATTCGATAACTCCTTTCGAATAACCAATATTCGATTAACTCACTTCGATTAACTATATTCGATTACTCTTCTCGAATAAACTAAATTTGATAACTCTACTTCGAATAAGTGATATTCAATAACTCTACTCGATTTACTCCATTTGAATAACTCTAACTGGTTAACTCGAACTCTAACTGATTAATTCTAACTGATTAACTCAAACTGATTAATTCTAACTAATCAACTCTAACTGATTAACTCTAACTAATTAACTCTAATTGATTAATTCTAACTGATTAATTCTAACTGATTAATTCTAACTGATTAATTCTAACTGATTAACTCTAACTCTAATCGATTAACTCTAACCGAATAACTAATACTCGAGTAACTCATTTCGATTTACTCGTTTTGAATTAACTCTTTTGAATCATTTCCTTTTGAGTTATCACCTTTGGATTATCTCCTTTGGATTATCCCCTTTTCTATTTGTTTACTTAACAAATAACTATTCTCTTTTCAATTCTATTTATTTAACAATTAAATATTTCTTTTATCTTTCCTATTTATTTAACAAATAAATATTTCTTTTATCTTCCTATTTATTTAACAAATAAATATTTCTTTTATCTTTCCTATTTATTTAACAAATAAATATTTCTCTTTAATCTATTAGTAAATGTTTTACAAATATTCCCTTTTAAATTCTATTTGTAAATATTTTACAAATATTCCTTTTTTCTATTTTATTTGTAAATGTTTTACAAATATTTCTCTTTCTATTTGTTTTTGCAAATATCTTCCTTTGTATTTGTTTTACAAATATATTTCCTTTATATTTGTTTTACAAATAATTTTCCTTTATATTTGTTTTATAAATATATTTCCTTTTTAACTCTTTTGATTTTATAATAATTTCCCTATATAAAATCCTTCTTCCTTTTATATATAAAATCCATTGATTTTATATAATTAATTTGTTTTCAAAATATACTTTGAAAATCCCCTTTTTACATCCCAGTATTTCTTACGGTATTTAAAATACCAAACAACCATGATCGATATCATTCAAACACACATAATCAACAACAGATTATATATCACATCATATATTACAATATATGAAAAACAGTAAAACAAATGTTGAGGAATCCAGTTGGATTCCTCCAACCTGTTTCCCTGCATCATAGAAGTTAAACAATATCATTAACATCGATTTCATTTCAATATGAAATATTCTGTTAAACAGAATCAATATTTGATTACGATTTATAAATATATCGTTATCTATGATTTCAACTAATACACAAGCAATTCAACCAAACAGTTAGCACACAGCAATCAACAGATAATTATCAGTTCTAAGAATACGTTATAAAAATAAAACTGTTTAGAGTTGGTGAGTTTTACTTACATTGGACGATCATCGTTAATAACGATAACCATCGCTTGATTCAGACGGACAATTTATTTTGCTATAAATTGTGCTCCAATTGACTCACGGTCAGTTCCATTGTGTAGTGTCCGTCCATACGATCCCAACGGATCTTATTTTGCCCAATTCTGATAAAGTATGAATAAGATATTAGAGTCGCAAGTTAACATACTATTTAGATTTTTAAAATAAAATAAGTTATTAAATCCATGGGCCTTCACCTTTGAAACCACCGGCCCACTTAGCTAAAGCCCACCCGTGAGACAATCCATCTTCCTCGATGACTAAAACCGCTCCTCACACAGCCATTACGCAACCTTTCTCCACATCGTTCTCCCTCTCTTCTGTATGAAAACTAAATCTGTGAACACCATTCTCTCCCCCTTCGCAACTACTCCGTCGCCATTAACCTTTGGATCCATTCGAACTGCTCCCATCCGTCTCGACCTGGACACCTCAAGGTTACGGCAGCATATAATATCGAAATTTTTAATCTCCGTTTCGATCGAAAAACTACCACAAGTTCCTAACCGACCTTGCAAACCCACGCCTAACATCAAAAACTGAAGTCGATGCTCCCTTCTACAGATTCCGCGAACCCTAGGTTCAACGTCAGTTTTCCTGTGACCAAAAAGTGGTGCCAAACCCTATGCAAATCATACTGGGATGAAGAAAAATGAAGCAGGAGTTCGAATATATATGTCTCAGGATTTATCGATTTTGTTTTGATTTTTATTTGGATTTTCTTAACCATTGTTTTTGCTATGTTTTCATTTTCGTGTGGCGGCTGAGATGTTTATCTTTTCTTGCTTTTAAACTGTGTTTGTGTGGTGAGAAAAGATGAGTGGTGGCCTATTTTAGGTCCACACAAAAATTTAAGGTATTTTACGAATTTTATATTACTCATAATCGTCTTCTAAAAATCCATATGATCACATACGGTACCTAAAAATCACGAAACTAGACATGCAGCTACAGTTCGACATTACGGTCCCAACGAAACTGGTTTCATCGAATTTCGACTCCGTTTGCTCACGCAGCATATTTTTAAAGGTCGAAATACTGACTGTTTTTCACTCTAAAAATCCGTACGGCCACACAATGACTCTAAAAATCACGAAACTGGAAATCTAGCAATAATTTGATGTTGCGGATCCAACAAAATTAGTTTCGTCGAATTCTGAGGTCGTTTGCAAAACTGGCTATTTTTAAAGCTCTAAAAAACCCTTTTAAATATATAAATATATTAAAAACAATTAATTTAAATATTTAAAAATAAATATTGTCATATATATTCATATACGATATTCTACAGCTCCACAATACTCCTATATGAATTTCTAACTCGATATTTCAAATCCCGATTAAATCGATATTCGATTTATAATGAAATTCCTTTTTAAAATATAAATAAATTGTTATAAATTATGAAGGAATTCCACAGTGACTTTTCTAAAATTTGATTTGGACATAAATCAAAATCTACACGACGAAATCATGATTTTGATCTTCCACTAGAAAAATATACTTTACCAGCTCCTAACGTTTCTTGTTTCACAGAAATCCAATCTAAAACGGCTTCTATATATTCGTTTGAAGTTCGAATCGCCAATTTACAAACTGCAGCGCCATTTTGAGCTTGATTATAATTATAATACAATTATACATTCAAACTTCATTTATAGATATATTCGTCAATATAATTCAATATAAACTGAATTATATATTTTAACTTGTCCAATTCACACCATTTCATGAATTCTGTTATTTCCGATTATTTCGGAATTATATATTATTCTATTATTTATATTAATTAAATATAAATATTATTTAATTCTGGCTATCGATATTGCCAACTCGATATTTAATAATTAAATTAGTTAATTATTCGACAGCTAAAAATGCGGGTCATTATAATCTTTCCCCCTTAAAATAATTTCGTCCTTGAAATTGCTAAGGTAGAGGACGACCCTATCTATTGGGTAAAAATTTATCTGTTTACCTCTTATCTCCTGTTTCTCCGAACCAATTAATATCGACTAAAATATTAATTCCTTCCGACTAACTAAAATTTTCAAAAATTCTGAAAATTTTCTAACACCTTAAATTTTCGGAAAATTTCGCCATAACCTCCTTTGTATAGCCCTATCGGTAAAACCACAACTCGCCTCTCTAGGCCTTCTCCAACCCAAAGGAAAATCAAACAACCAAGCGAATTGCCAATTCAGCTCATCAAAATCTCATACCATATAAAATATAAACTTGTACCTTTTTGTCGGGCATATCAACTCTATCACTTCCATATGCTATCAACTCAACATATACCAATGTTATCCCAATCAAATTCTGATCAATTTATCCACAACACGGCTATTCGCTTATATCCAAAGCAAATCCCATTTCAACTCTAGTTCAATTCTTGATTCCAAATCTTAACTCGATTATCCAATCACATTTCAAATTTCACAAATCCAATCCTATTCAAATTCAATTCAATTTCAGTTACCACTTAACTAGCTTTACTTTAATCCCAATTTGCTTTCACAAGTATTATTTAACTTGTTTTTATTTTAAACAATCTCTGCCTGGGAATTTTCAAATAGCTTACCTTTTCAAAAGTCAAATATTCCTTTTTAGGATTCAAAACAATCTTGTTTCCTCAAAACAATTCAAAAATAAAATCTTTGGTAGTAATTCGTCACTTAGAACTCGAAAATGAACACTAATTATGCTGCAGTCATTATCAGAATTATTTTCTAGTTATTGAAGTGAGTTCAATACTATATCACTTTCCAAAATCATTCTTAAACACTTTTATCTTGAAATCTGTTCAAAAGATCATTCACAAATGCTTGGAATACAATTAAAAATCTCCTAGGATTTTAAAATTCTCATATATTTAATCCAAATCCATTTACAAACACTTTTCAAATTTATAGAGTTTGAATTTCAATTCTGATCTAAATTTCAGATTTAACTTATCTAATTCCATATACTACACTTGTATGAATTCTGATTGGTTATTTACATAACCATTTAATTTATAATCTTACTTGATTATAATAACAACCAATATATCCAATATATATTCATTCCAATATATGTATCTTCTCTATATCAAAATATAATTTGGGTAAAATTATTCTGTTTACCCTCTTTTCAAAACATATCGTGTCGACCCATCGTATTCGAGTGTTTATAAACTCCTACCGATACAGTGAATCAAACTGATCGATCAGAACCCATAAACAACTCGACTAATAAATCTACATAATATAAAACCATTTGAATATCAAATAACAAATACGTTCACTCGTATATATACACTCAAACTCAATCTAGGGTATTACTAACCCCATCTCTACCGAGTCATGCCACAGAGCCAAGTAAATCAATTAACTTTCAGCTCTGATACCTATTATAACGACCCGGTTTTTCATCGACTTTGGTTATCGCCATAAACTCAATGATGACTAACCAAACATCGAAAAATACCAGAAAGTTAATAGAAAGAAGTTAGAGGGTGAGAATAGATAAGATAGAAACTTAGAATAGAAGAAGACGAAGGTACAACATCAGAGTAACAAAAATCTCACAGTGGAACGAACAACATATAATAGATAATATATCCTTAAAATAAGTCAGTATATGTATACGGTAACATTATCAGAGTACAACACTTACAACACAGGGGAAATAACTTGTGATGACCCCAAACCACCACTAGGTGGAAGTAAGGAATAATCATATGGAATACAACATAAATATAACAATACATATCACTGATACAACATAGCAGAGGAAATACCATAGAATAATAACATTATATAGCAGCGGAAATATAATGTCATAAACCACAGAATCCCAACAGTCACAGAATCCAAATTATTACATCAAGTTTGCAGAAATGAAAATAAGTTCCAACTCCCAAAATAAGCAATACGAAATGAAACAAGTCTAATGACTGAACTTAAAGATAGAAAAATGCAATAGAAGTAAATGATAGCTGTCCTCAAAGCTCCAAGTCATCACCTCTCCGCAAAAGCAAATCCAAGCAAAGATAACGAGCAACTCCAAGAAGACTCCAAGCAAAGAATGAACCTGTTTACTTGGCTGCCCGTGTAGAAAAGAGGGCACCCGAGTTTGCAAAAAGGTGAAACAAACTACGGGTCAGTCGTGGGACTGGTATGAGAATTCATAACTAGTTTAGTAGTAATAATATGACAAATCCAAAGACCACGCTGCTAATGCGGAATGGGTTTACTCAATGGATTGTCGTGCATAATTTAAAGTGTCAGAACGTACAACATCGCAATGCTTTTTAGAAAAATGGAATCACCATAAGACTCAAGTCCCATCACACAATGCAACGCACACCATAGGATAGAGTTTTCCCTTATGGTGATTAAACATGCTAAATACGGCAAATACGAGTTTTATATTATTATTAGTGTATAATAAAAACATTTCAAAATAAATGTATCAATCCTAGGAAACATAGTACCCCATCCTACTATATCTCCATACTAGTAATACAATCAAAACCGTAGGATCGTATTTGGAATTTGGATTTCCATCTGAGTCAAGGCTAGGGAGGAGCTCCTTACCGATTCGAGGCACTCTAGCAATGCCCCAGGATTGGTACTCTGTCCAACCCTTGGATCCTGCAGGGCCGGTCCATACGTTAACGCTTAATGGATTGGCAATTCCTGAACACACGCTTTCCAGTCCTTTTGGACCTATAATACGGCCGGTGGCGACCGCATAAAACCGAGGCCTCGAAAAATCCAACAACCACAATGAATAAATGTCGGCGCTGGTAGGTCCCTGGCACCACTCTAGCTAGAAAGAAACGTGTGCACTCTCTGCGTTCCCTTCTCCCGTTTTAGACTCTACAGGTTTGTGAGGCTCGTGAGGTTACGTAATACACAAAGCTCTGCTTATTCAAGCAGTGCTTTGATCGTCACCACAAGGTTCTGCTTTTCAACAAGAAACCTTGATCATTGCATCTTAGTATGCCACACTGTCACTCCATACCATATCGTTGCTTCTCCATCAATACATAAATGGGTGTTAAGTAGAGAATAAATTCTCCACCACCAATATTTATATATTAACAGAAAATCAACAATATGATATATAACGAAGTACGATGTCAGACACACCATCCATTTAAACTTATGCTCTGGGTCTGAACGAAAGTCAAATCCGTGAAACCAACACGTACGTCTGGGCAATGACCTTGACCCATGAATTGGTAGCAAGTCAATTCAGGATCTCGATCGATGTCCATTCGAGGGAAGATTTACGGTCTTCATACGTCGTCTTCTTACTTCAATTTTTAACGCCGCTGGATCATTTGGAATGAGAATAACTCGGCTTTCCAAACAATCCTCGTATATATACATATATATATATATATATTTTGAAAATCCTTCTTATTTGTTAATAATTATTTTTATTAACAATTCATTCCTATTTTAATTATTTAAAATAATTAAATTTTATTAACGACGCCAATGGACGACCCTGGCGCTGCTTTCAACCAAATTTTGATTTTTACAATTCTAAAAATCTAACCGTTGGATTTTGACGTATTATATATCGTTGGAAAGATTTTTCCAAGACGGTCCTAGCGGTTTCAGTTTCAAGAAAATCCGACGGTTGGATCTTCTTGTATAGTCATTTAAAGATATAATTTTAAAACGCGAAATACCGCGCTCGATTCGATTAATTTTAATTATATTTATATATATAATATATAAATAAATCGTTAATTCTCATCCTTATATACATTTTCATTCTCTTATCTTTTCAATTACACATACATGAAAATGCAATTTATAATTAGGCGATGAATCATTCCTCTTACTTTATTATTATTATTATAATATACATTAAAATGTAAATTATAATACATCGTTCAATTGATTTATTTTCATCTTTCCACTATATTATAATTCTATTCATTTTCTCTTTAAGTGCATTCTTAACTTCAATTACATAAAAATGTAATTTTATTGTAAGATGTAAATCCTATTCCTAATTACATAAAAATGTAATCTTTATTTACTTGCCACATTCCTATTTTTTATTTATATAAAATAAATGTGAACTTTCATTCTTATCACCATTCTTATTTAATTTACAAAAATGTAAATTTTCACTCTAGACACATTCTTACTTGATAAAATGTAAATTGCACCTACGGTGTAAATTCTTACATATATTACATAAATTAAAATGAAATATTTTTCCTACGGTGTATTTTTCTTTTTAATTAACATAAAAAAAATAATGTTACTCATCTTACGATCAAATTCTCTTTTTATTTACATAATAAAATGATGTAAATTTTCTACGGCATAAATCCTTTTTATAATTACATAATAATATAATGTAAATTAATCCTATAGTTAATTCTCTTTATATTAACATTATAAATAATGTTAACTTAACATGCGGTGTATTTCAATTATATTACATTATAAAATGATGTAAAATAGCATACGGTGGATTTTCTTTTTATTACATTAACAAAATGAATTTTTTTTCCTACGATGGAAATCCTCTTTTTATTACATTAATAAAAATGTCAATTTAACATACCATGAATTTTCTTTTATTTTACATTGAAAATAATGTAATTTAACATACCATGCATTTTCTTTTATTTAACATTGAAAATAATGTTAATTTAACATACCGTGCAATTTCTTTTATTTAACATTAAAAATAATGTTAATTTAACATACCGTGCAATTTCTTTTATTTAACATTAAAAATAATGTTAATTTAACATACCGTGCAATTTCTTTTATTTTACATTATAGAAAATGTATATTCTAACATACGATGCATTTCTATATATTTACATTAAAGAAAATGTAAAATTTAACATACGGTAAAATTCTAATCATTTACATTAAAGAAAATTTATACTTTTTAATCACAATGTAAACACTACCTCTAATTCACATTGTAAAAATATATTTTCTAATTGAAATGTTATCCTACGGTGTAATTCCCTATATAATTCACATATAAAAATGTAAATCTTGACATACGATGAAATTCACCTTTTAATTACAAAGAAAAATGTAATTTTTCCTATACGGTGTAAATTCTTTAACATTAACATTAAAAATAAATGTTAATGTCATCCTACGGTTAAACTTCTTTTATTATATTAGCATTAAAAATGTTAATGTCATCATACGATTGAATTTCTTTTAATATTAACATTAAAAATGTTAATTACATCCTATGGTGAAATTTCTTTTATTATATTAACATTAAAAATGTTAATTTCATCATACGATGAAAATACTATTTTATTTTTAAAAATAAAAATGTACTTCTTGTCATACAGTGAAAATCCTATTTTATTTTTGCAAATAAAAAGTAATTTTTATACATGTCACATTCCTACTTTACTTTTACAATTAAAAATAAATTTTGTCATACAGTGACTCTTCTCTTTTAAATACCATTGAAAATAATGTAGCTTATCCTACGATGTAAATTTCTTTTTATTTAACATAAATAAAATGTGCAATTCTCATACGGTGAAATCATTCTAATATTAACATTAAAGAAAAATGTTAAATGTTCATACAGTAAATTTTCTTTTTATATCCACATAAATAAAATGTGAAATTCTCATACGGTGTATATTTCTCATCTTATGTACATTAAAGACAATGTACATTTATCCTACAGTTGAAGTTTTTATAATATTAACATTAAAATGTTAATTACATCATACGGTTGAAATTTTATAAAACTAACATAAAACTATGTTAAGTTATACATGTGGTGAAATTACCTTTTTATTAACATTTAAAAACAATGTTAATTTTCCATACGTTGCAAATACTTCTTATTTACATCAAAATAATGTTAATTTCTCTAACCATGTAAATTACTTATTGTTAACATCAAAATAAATGTTAATTTGTCATACAACACCATTTACTTATTATTAACATTAAACAAAAAGGTTAATATCTCATACGATGTAAATTTTACATAATAAAAATGTAAATTTCATGTCATTACATAACATCAGCATCCAACAATCCAACATGATCAAATCCAATGACTAATATCAAGGTAATTACAAGGTGATGTTTTACTTGACATATGTACAATCAGCAAAGCATGATTAAATAAATTAACTCGTATTTAATTCTAATCAATCACCAATTCAGATTCAAACACAAAAAAAAAAAATAGATCTAATATCGTTTCGTTATAGGCAATTCAGATTTAGCATCATATGGGATAAACAGTTCAGATCCATGTTTTAAATATCATGACATATTAGATCTAAAATTAACAATCATGGAAATAATAATTAAATAAATTAAATTAAATTAAAAATAAAATTCTCATAGTGTTTGGTCAGAGAAGAAGACTCGAATTTGATCAGATTTGGTGTTCGAGTTCACTTGTTTTCGGATCTGGAACAATTCCAATGCAAATTGGTAGGAAAAATCAAAATCAAGCCTTTAACAACTGGCGCAGCGACGCTTAAAAGCGTGACGAATTCTGAAATAAAATTTACCTTAGAACGTTCAAAAATTCAAACTCTGATAACTTTTGATTTACTGAACGGTTTTGGGTGCGGTTTTTTGGAGGATGGAGCTCTTGGAGAGGCCGATCTACGGGGGTAGGTGCGGTGGAGCTCGGTCGGGGTATGGCGGCGCAGTCGAGGCCGAACGGATCGGACTTCGGGGAGGTGGTGCGTCGGCTACGGTGGACGAGAGGTGCTGGAACTTGTCGGAGATCGAAGGGCTCGAGAATCTCTTCGAAACGAGTATAAGTTTGAGACTTTTCATTGAGAAATGAGGTCGAAATCGAAGTTCAAAAATTCGAGTGGAAATGGGTTAAGCGGCGGGTTTCAAACGGAGGAGAAGGAGACTACTGTAGCACGTATTTATACGTGTATTCCTAGGGTATTCTAATTATTATTTTATTTTAATAATTTCAGAAAATAGTGATTTTCTGTCCGAACTCCGATTCGCGCTCAACGACTGTCGAACTATACGTTTTGACGCCTTCTGAACGCGATGGCGCCATCCCCGAAGTCCAATTCTGAAGTTACAGGTATGTTTTTCTTTTATTTTCAAATTTAATTGTTTAATTTAAATTCGAACATATGTTTTAATTTCCGGCGGCCACGTACGAATTCAGAAAATTCCCGAAAAATTATTTTTGGCTTTCTTATGACGATACGGTCCTAATAAAATTTATTTCGTCGAATTTTGAGACTTTTTGAAAAATGACTATTTTTCAGTCAATTAATTTTGACCGAAACTGACTAAATACTGTTTCTCTTGCCACGCTCACGTACTAGCTTGGAAAATTCTAAAATATGAAACCTAGCACTAATTTAATATTCCGAATCCAACAAAAGTGGTTTCGTCAGAAACGGACACTGTTTGAAAAATCACTATTTCCTATGGCTATATATTTTATATTAAAAATACATTTTTAAACAAATAATTTTCGAAACTCGAAATATATAAGTGTTTATACTTTTTAAATGCAGAAACGTCATTTCGAACTCAATGGAAGTGGTTTTGAGTCGAAATTCCTTTATATGTAAAAAGTAGCATTTTTGACCTATGCAAATTACCCAACGACCTTTCTAAAAATTGAATTGGCCATAACTTTTGATTTCCGCTATGAAATTTTGATTTTTCGGATTCGTTGGAAAGATATTTTTTAATAGATTCTAATATATTTGGTTTCACTAAAATCCGTTAAATTTTGCGTCCTGTACGGTCAGTCAAAGTTCAAGTTTGACTTTTCAAATTATCGCGCTATTTCTAACTCTTTTTATAATTAAAATTAATTTATTCATTCTAACTTCGATTTGAACCAAATTTGTGATCATTATTAAAATAGATTATTTAAAATAGTCAAAACCCATTAAAATCACTTTAAATAAAATTTTAAATTTACCCCAAAATTCAGGGTTGTTTCAATCTCCCCCACTTAAGAACTTTTCGTCCTCGAAAAGGAAAAGAGAAATAGAAGAGTAGGAACTAACCTTGAGAACGTAGAATGTTTTAATTTCTAACTTCTTAACCGTGTCGTTAGGAATAAAGCTCCTCAGTTCCAGTAGCGTCTTGCCTCCTTGCTCCAGCTCTACTAGTTCTAGCGGCCCGAGTACCCATTTTTAGTTAGTTCTGTACGATCAAGGGAAGAGTCAGAACAACTGTAATGGTGGTTCTAAGAGATAGAAAAGATCGAAGGATGAATGAAAAGATGACTGGCTATTATGTATCTCATGAAATGTCCGCCATAGAATATTGTGATTCTATGTAAACGAATTTGTTATAAATATGTCATATTCCAAAGCTAAGTTTAACCTAAGCTCTGATACCAACTGTGATAACCCCAAACCTCCACTAGGTGGAAGTAAGGAATAATCATATGGAATACAACATAAATATAACAATACATATCACTGATACAACATAGCAGAGGAAATACCATAGAATAATAACATTATAGCAGCGGAAATATAATGTCATAAACCACAGAATCCCAACAGTCATAGAATCCAAATTATTACATCAAGTTTGCAGAAATGAAAATAAGTTCCAACTCCCAAAATAAGCAATACGAAATGAAACAAGTCTAATGACTGAACTTAAAGATAGAAAAATGCAATAGAAGTAAATGATAGCTGTCCTCAAAGCTCCAAGTCATCACCTCTCCGCAAAAGCAAATCCAAGCAAAGATAACGAGCAACTCCAAGAAGACTCCAAGCAAAGAATGAACCTGTTTACTTGGCTGCCCGTGTAGAAAAGAGGGCACCCGAGTTTGCAAAAAGGTGAAACAAACTACGGGTCAGTCGTGGGACTGGTATGAGAATTCATAACTAGTTTAGTAGTAATAATATGACAAATCCAAAGACCACGCCGCTAATGCGGAATGGGTTTACTCAATGGATTGTCGTGCATAATTTAAAGTGTCAGAACGTACAACATCGCAATGCTTTTTAGAAAAATGGAATCACCATAAGACTCAAGTCCCATCACACAATTCAACGCACACCAGAGGATAGAGTTTTCCCTTATGGTGATTAAACATGCTAAATACAGCAAATACGAGTTTAATATTATTATTAGTGTATAATAAAAACATTTCAAAATAAATGTATCAATCCTAGGAAACATAGTACCCCATCCTACTATATCTCCATACTAGTAATACAATCAAAACCGTAGGATCGTATTTGGAATTTGGATTTCCATCTGAGTCAAGGCTAGGGAGGAGCTCCTTACCGATTCGAGGCACTCTAGCAATGCCCCAGGATTGGTACTCTGTCCAACCCTTGGATCCTGCAGGGCCGGTCCATACGTTAACGCTTAATGGATTGGCAATTCCTGAACACACGCTTCCTAGTCCTTTTGGACCTATAATACGGCCAGTGGCGACCGCATAAAACCGAGGCCTCGAAAAATCCAACAACCACAATGAATAAATGTCAGCGCTGGTAGGTCCCTGGCACCACTCTAGCTAGAAAGAAACGTGTGCACTCCCTGCGTTCCCTTCTCCCGTTTTAGACTCTACCGGTTTGTGAGGCTCGTGAGGTTACGTAATACACAAAGCTCTGCTTATTCAAGCAGTGCTTTGATCGTCACCACAAGGTTCTGCTTTTCAACAAGAAACCTTGATCATTGCATCTTAGTATGCCACACTGTCACTCCATACCATACCATTGCTTCTCCATCAATACGTAAATGGGTGTTAAGTAGAGAATAAATTCTCCACCACCAATATTTATATATTAACAGAAAATCAACAATATGATATATAACGAAGTACGATGTCAGACACACCATCCATTTAAACTTATGCTCTGGGTCTGAACGAAAGTCAAATCCGTGAAACCAACACGTACGTCTGGGCAATGACCTTGACCCATGAATTGGTAGCAAGTCAATTCAGGATCTCGATCGATGTCCATTCGAGGGAAGATTTACGGTCTTCATACGTCGTCTTCTTACTTCAATTTTTAACGCCGCTGGATCATTTGGAATGAGAATAACTCGGCTTTCCAAACAATCCTCGTATATATACATATATATATATATATTTTGAAAATCCTTCTTATTTGTTAATAATTATTTTTATTAACAATTCATTCCTATTTTAATTATTTAAAATAATTAAATTTTATTAACGACGCCAATGGACGACCCTGGCTGTAACAACCCGTATTTTCAATAACCTGTAATAACATAAATCGAGGCAGAATTTAATTCTAAAATGGGAATCAAGGGAAACGGGCTATGCCATTGCGTTCGTCTCGGAAAAATACGCGAAATAGAGTCCGAGTTTTCGAAAATCGGAGTCCGTATGACCAAGATATGGCCTCGCGAAGTTTCACGAAAATTCCCAAATTAAAGTATACTTAATTAAGTGAAATGGGTTGTGTAGATATATATATATATATATATATATTGATATATATATATATATATATAATTGAAAATTTAATAAATAAATATGCAAAAATGCTCAAAACAGCGAATTGGGAGAGGGGAATAACCGAACCGGCCGATTTTTGAAGTCGACCCGAGCCCGCTGGGTCGACTAGGGGTTAATCCAGGGTGTTTGGCTGTCAACCCGTGGGCCGATTCGCTCAAGTGCAGATTTTGCATTTGAATGGTTCTCATGGTCCATCTTTAATCTAAAGGCCCTAGATGGTTCCTACACTTGACTTCTTCCCCAAGACATGCTTTGATGGCTTGGATTGAATCTAGGGTTAATCCTATGGCCTAAAACACTTGCCTAATCTATAAATAAGACCCTAACCTACCCTAATTCATTCATAATTAAACCTAGTGACTAAACTATGGCAAAATGCTAGCTCTCATGGCCTCCACTAATTTTATGAAGAGGGTTGCATACTAATCACTCTCTAATCAACTTCTAATCCCTTCTTAGCATCTTAATCTTCTTCATTTGGTGTTCAAAGTTGCTAGTTGTGAGTTTCTATCACTTTGATGATCTTTTGGTAAACTAATTAGATGAGATGTGATGAGATTTATGGTTTTGTATGTGGGTTAATGAGCTTTGAATCATATGATATGATGTTAGCATTAATCTTATGTTTATGCATGTTGAGTATGTAAGCTTATGCAAGTTTAATATGATGTATGTTATGTTTGCATGATGCTAAATATGCAAGTTGTGGGCTATGTAATCATATGCATGTTATGCAAGTTCATGGTAATATGCTATGCAAGTTACATGTATGTAAATATGCAAGTTACATGTTTGTTAATATGCAAGTTACATGTATGTAAATATGCAAGTTACATGTTTGTTAATATGCAAGTTACATGTTTGTTAATATGCAAGTTACATGTATGTAAATATGCAAGTTACATGTTTCTTTATATGCAAGTTACATGTTTGTTAATATGCGAGTTACATGTATGTAAATATGCAAGTTACATGTTTATTAATATGCAAGTTCATGATGACACATTATGCAAGTCTATAAGCTAATATGCAAGTTTGTTATGCAAAATGAATATGTAAGTTATGTGACATATTATATGCAAGTTATGTGACATGTTATGCAAGTTCATATGCAAGTTATGTGTTTGTTAATATGCAAGATGGCACCTTTGAAACATGTTCATTCATATGCAAGTTGACACCTTTTATATGTGTTATATCATGAACGAAATTACGTGGGAACGATGGGGTAATTAAATGCATAAGTTAATAAGATTGTGTGAAATTAATATAATTATGCATAACACAAAATAAATAAACATAGTATGGGAATTTGCCTATTTGGTTAGGTGTACCCATACTATGTGTTGGGAATTTACCTATTGAGTTAGGTCTACCCCATGGGAATTTACCTATTAAGTTAGGTCTACCCATGTTAAGAAAACTTGATTAATTAGGGATAATTAATATAAAATTATGAGGGTGATTAATTAGGTGTAATTAATTGACTAAGACACGAGGTTGGACTCAGTTGTAGCGTAAAACTGCCCGGACCCAACCGGCTTAACCAGTTGCTACAAATGTTAGCCCAATGTGAGAGGTCTTAGGCACAAACTAAATACGTAATTAATGTAAAGACACGAGGTTAGACTCTGTTATGACATAAGGCTGCCCGGACCCAACCGGCTTAACCAGCGGTCATAAAAGACAGTCTAATGTGAGAGGTCTTTACAAAGGTTACGTTCTTAATTAATTAATTAAGAAACACTTAACCATATTAGCATGTAGAGGGACATGAGGGGTTAAGTGGGTGCCTCGGGTGGCATGAGAAAATCTAGTGGTTGCCTTGGGTGGCAATAGAAAATACGATTAGAATACTTAACCAAAATGGAACATGTAATTAAAACATGATTAAAGGGTTAAGTGGGATATACTAGAAAAAGGGACAAGCTTAGGTGGGTAGCTTGTGGAGGCCCATTTCAACCAGTAACCCATACGTATCTTTGTGGGCTCGACCCATGTCGAGGACGGGACACGCATACTGGGCTTGACTGTAAGAGGCAAACGGGTTAGCGGTGGCAACGCAAGTCCAACGGGCTTCATATGCGTGAGTGGGCCCGGGCTGGTAGGTAAGCCGTTGTTGCATCGAGTAGATATAAGCCGTGCACCTTTAGTTCCATCAGGTTGCCACATTGGGGAATGATACATCCCACGGTGGGGCCAGCACGGGTATCTACGTTAGGGAGCCGATCGAATGGGAAGTAGTGTGTACACCTAGTGGATTGTAGGGCCCCGTGGCGCCTACTTGGTCACCTAGGGGTACGCAGGTACTAATTAGTAAATTTTATAAGTCCTTGGGTGGGATCAACCTTTAAGTTAGGAACGACTGGTGTGGTGCAGTTTAGTAATTTACCTTAGGGAGGGTAGATGCGTCTTTATCCTTTATCTTCGTTTAGTTGACTGCTTAGGGTAGCCATTCATCCCTATATGTTACCGTATATCAGTTTATGTCTTCTCTGGTTACTTTAACGATTGTATTGTTAAAGTTATAGGACTCGCTCAGACTTATGTCTGACCCTGTTGTTTTTATCTTTTTCCCAACCCTCAGGTCCTACGGTGGATCCTAGCAGTAGTGGAGCTTGATCGGATTGCTGTTCCAGTCTTTAGGAGCTTGGATAGGTGTAAAGCTCCAGTTATCCAGTTATCTTTTCTTTTGTTTGGCTATTGTATGAGAGTGGGATTATGTACTTCTTTATTTTGATGGATATTGTACTTGACCTTTATTGTGGTTTTATGATGTAACCAGACATGTTTTACTTCCGCTGTTATGAGATGATGTTTTAAAATTTCAAGTACTATTTATATCTGTCTTGTTGTAATTTTTCTGTTCTATATTCACTAAAATACTCCACCAATGCTATGGCATTCCCTTAGTGAGTGATCATAGCGGGAGTGGGGTGTTACACGTGGTATCAGAGCTTAAGGTTACCAGAACAGATAAAATTTTTGAGAAAAACTACTTTCTAAGAGTATTTTCGAAGAAAGGATTTTTAAAAGCATGTCTTCTAAGAGAAAAAGTTTTTGAAAAAGAAAAGCATAATCCCCAATAGCCATATCTTTATCTTTCGGAATCTCCTTTTTGAATCTTTCCTCTTTCGTTTCAGCATGGCTGAAGATCTTAACATCCCGGAGGGTTTAGTTATACCACTATGGTATAGGAGGTTGCAAGAGGCTAGGGCCGCGGCTGCGGGTCCGGCCAATGCTACTACACCAGAGACAACCGCTCCTCCTCCTCAGCCTAGAGTGGATAATTTTGCTAAGGTTTGCAAGGAGTTCAAGGCTATAGGAGGAAAACCTTTTCTTGGTTCAGAGACTTTCGTAGAGGCTAGAGATTGGCTTAAGGAAGTGGAAGAGTTGCTAGATATCTTTGAAGTGGAAGAGGGAAAGAAAGTCAAGTTGGCGGCTTGGTTAATGAAGGGAGAGGCCTCATTCTGGTGGGAGGTCACTAATGGAGAACGCCCTGTTGACTCTTGGGCAGATTTTAAGCAAAGGTTTGGGGCTAAGTTTCTCTCAAGGGCGGAAGAGAATCTGTTTATGGAGAAGTTCTTGAATTTGAAGCAAGGGAATCTCACGGTGAAAGAATATGTCAACAAATTCAATCAATTAGCAAGGTTTGGCATAGAGTTGGTGAATACACCGGAGAAGAAGGCTTTGAGGTTCGTTAGAGGCTTGAACGAACCATTGCAAGGAATAGCTATGACTCACATTCCTATGGGGGCCACTTTTGAGAAGCTTGTCTACATGGCACTTATGCATGAGGATGATAAGAATTCTAAGGCACCAGAGAAAAAGGGGGATCAGAAGAAACCGCAACAGCAACAACAAGGCAAGGGCGGAAAAGGCAATGGTGACAAAAAGAAGACGAAGAAGAAGTGCTTCAATTGTGGAACACCAGGACACCTTAGTAAGGATTGTCGCAAAAAGAAGAAAACCGGTTGCTTTCATTGTGGTGAAGCAGGGCATCTTGTGAAAAACTGCCCAAAGAAGGGGCAGAAGACGGGGTCTACCTCAGGAGGCCAGGTGCAAGCTCTTATAGCACCACCTCAGTCAGGGGGGCAAGTTCAGGTTCTCTCAGTTCCACCGATTCAGCAGAGAGGTAGAACTATTTCCGTTGAAAGTCTGGTTTTTCTGTTTGATCATCCAGTTCGTACTTTGTTTGACTCTGGCGCATCGCATTCTTTTATCTCATCATCGTTAGTTGAGTCACTGCACTTAGACACCAGTCTAGTTGATGATCCCTTGGTTGTCTCAAACCCAATTGGGGGCTCCATATATCTGTCTATGATATGTTTGGGTTTGAAGATTTCTATACTTAGCGTTGAGTTTAGATGTGATGCTTTTGTATTGGGCTTCACGGGCTATGGGTTGATCTTGGGCATGGACTGGTTATCCAGTAATGGTGCCGTTCTTGATTGCGAAAGGAGAGTTGTCAGGCTCATGACCCGCTTGGGTAACACTCTCGAGATCTCTTGCAATCCCATGGAATCTGTTTTGCTAAGTTATCTTGAATCGCTCGATGCTTCGGTCGAGAGTTTGTGTTCTGTCAGAGTAGTCCGGGAATATCCGGATGTGTTTGAAGAAGTAAAGGGTTTGCCTCCGAAGCGGGAGATAGATTTCCGAATTTATTTGGTGGATAATGCCAAACCAGTGTCTTTGCCAGTACGCCACATGGCTCCTCGTGAGAGAAGAGAACTTCATAAGCAAGTAGGGGAGTTGCTTGAGAAGGGGTTCATAAGGCGAAGTATATCGGAGTGGGGAGCTCCAGTAGTGTTTGCCACGAAGGCGGATGGGTCCCTCAGACTTTGTGTGGATTATAGAGAACTTAATAAGCTCACGAAGAAGAATAGACACCCATTACCGAGGATAGATGATCTCTTTGATCAGTTGGTTGGCGCGTCAGTATTTTCGCAGATGGACTTAGCTACAGGGTTTCATCAGTTAAGAGTGGCGGAGGACAGTATAGAGAAGACTGCTTTCCGGACTCCGGATGGTTTTTATGAGTGGCTAGTGATGCCATTTGGGTTGACAAACGCCCCCGCATACTTTGTTGATCTCATGAGTAGAGTGTTCAGAGAGTATCTGAATAAGTTTGTAGTAGTTTTTGTGGATGACATCTTGGTCTTTTCCAAGAATGAAGAAGAGCATGCCTTACATCTCAAGGAAGTGTTGGAGACTCTTCGAGCGCATAGTCTTAAAGCTAAATTCTCTAAATGCCATTTTTGGAGAAGAGAAGTGCGATTCTTAGGGCATGTGGTCTCTAAGGAAGGGATAGCTGTGGATCCCGCAAAGATAGTATCTATCCAGGATTGGAAAGTTCCTAGAAATGCTACCGAGGTAAGAAGTTTCTTGGGGTTGGCAGGATATTATAGGAAGTTCATCAAAGACTTCGCGAAGATATCAGCCCCATTAACCCGCTTGACGAAAAAGAATCTGGTTTTCTCGTGGGATGTAGATTGTGATGATGCTTTCCGACGGTTAAAGAGAGCTTTGACCACCGCTCCAGTTTTAGTGCTCCCGGATGGGAGTAAGCCGTTTGTTGTTTATACCGATGCTTGTGGAACAGGATTAGGCGCAGTCTTGATGCAGGAGGGAAGGGTAATAGCCTATGGAGGGAGACAATTGAGAGTGCATGAGAAGAATTACCCTACCCATGATCTAGAGTTGGCCGCGATTGTTTTCGCACTTAAGTCTTGGCGCCATTATCTTCTTGGTGAGAGATTCGAGTTGTTCACCGACCATAAATCATTGAAGTACTTATTCTCTCAGAAGGATTTAAACTTAAGACAGCAAAGGTGGATGGAGTTCTTAGCATCCTATGATTTCGAGATAGCGTATACCCCTGGTAAGGGTAACGTGGTGGCAGACGCCTTAAGTAGAAAAAGGCTATCTTTGAGTCCATTGTTTGTGGAACGACGAAGCTTGGAGTTTCTTTCTTTGTTTGACTTCAGACCTTCTGTTGATTTTGTACCTGGTTTGTTGGCATCCTTGGAGGTTAGACCTACTCTTTTGAGACGGATTGGCGAGGCTCAGCGAGACGACCCACAGTTGGTTGTGTTGGTAGAGAAGCTTATAAGAGGGGAGTCGTCCAGCCATTTGGGTAGATACACCATAGATGATAAGGGATGGTTGCATAGAGACGGTAGACTTTGTGTACCGCAAGATGAGGGTTTGAAGAAGGCTATTTTGGATGATGCACATCGTTCAAGAATGACTATTCATCCCGGTGGAGACAAAATGTACCAAGACATGAAGAGAGTTTTCTTCTGGGCCGGTATGAAGAAAGATGTGGCCGAGTATGTGGCTAGATGCTTAGTGTGCCAACAAGTTAAAGTGGAGCAAAGGAAACCCGGTGGGTTGCTACACCCATTGGAAGTTCCACAGTGGAAGTGGGATAGTGTCTCGATGGATTTCATCGACGGGTTACCGAGATCGAGGAAGGGCAATACGGGAATTTGGGTTGTGGTAGACAGACTTACCAAGAGTGCCCATTTTATACCCGTAAAGAGTAAGAGGACCGCTCCATGGCTTGCTTCAGTCTATGTTAGAGAGATTGTTAGATTGCATGGCGTACCATCCAGCATTGTGAGTGATCGAGATCCTATTTTCACTAGTGAGTTTTGGAGAAGTTTGCAAGAGGCGGTAGGGACTCAGTTGTGTTTGAGCACCGCATATCATCCTCAGACGGACGGTCAGACTGAGAGGGTGAACCGTATCTTAGAAGATCTTTTGAGGCTTTGTATCTTGGATTTTGGAGGTACATGGGAAGAACATCTTCCTTTGGTGGAGTTCGCATATAATAACAGCTTTCAGTCCAGTATTGGTATGGCTCCTTTCGAAGCTCTTTATGGAAGGCCTTGTCGATCTCCTACATGTTGGTGGGAATCTACGGATAAGATCTTGCTTGGGCCGGATATGGTTAGAGAGACTTCAGAGAAGATTGATTTAATTCGAAAAAGGATGAAAGCAGCGCAAGATAGACAGAAATCTTATGCGGATCGGAGAAGGACGGATCTTGAGTTTGAGGTTGGGGACATGGTTTTTGTCAAAGTATCTCCATTGAGAAATGTTGTTCGCTTTGGGTCCGTAGGGAAGTTAGCACCGAGATTTGTTGGGCCGTTTCCTATTAAGGAAAGGATTGGACGGATGGCATATAGGGTGGAGTTGCCCGACAGACTTAGTGGTGTTCATGATGTATTCCATGTATCACATTTGAGGAAGTGCTTACATGAGACCGCGGAGGTGGTAGAGCCGAGCTTGCTTAGAGATGTAGAGGTAGAGCGTGATGCGACGATTCGACGAGCTCCTACTCGCATCCTTGGGTCAGAAACTAGGAAGTTGAGGAACAGAGAAGTTCAGCTAGTTAAAGTGCAATGGGGAGATGACGAAAGCAATGCTACTTGGGAGACGGAAGCAAAGATGCGTTCTTTGTATCCATTTCTTTTTGAGAGTATGTCTTTTAACTTCTCCTTTATTGCTTGTCTAGTACTTATCTTATCTTTAGTATATCCTCTCGCTAATACCTATGACCTTTAGATAGGGTAAAACCTATGGTTGAAACATGTGTTTGAAACATGTTATGGTTGATGGATGCATATGGATGCAATTGTTTGCTAGTGGTTGCTCGTGGATGCATATACACACACATTAGGCACTAGATCGGCTCAGTCACTTCATGTTGCATATTGCATAAATGGATGTGGTAGTTAGATTGATGGATGTATCATGGCTGTGTTATCATATGGATGATGCATTTTTGTGTATGGTTGTGCACGCATGTAGAAATTTGTATGTGTCAATAGGGTTTCGCATACATATTGGATGCATGGCACTATCATGGTTTGCATTAAGGAGGTTTACTGTATCAGTAACCGCCTGATTTTTGCATTAGGTAAGTACATATACACACACTTTTGCATATATCCATCCAGCATTTAGAATCTTGTAAGGACAATGATTGCTCGTGGATGATGCTTTGAGTAGATGGATGATTGGATGGTAGGATACGTTCTTCCTAACTTGAAGATTTCGGGGACGAAATCCTTTAAGGAGGGGAGAATGTAACAACCCGTATTTTCAATAACCTGTAATAACATAAATCGAGGCAGAATTTAATTCTAAAATGGGAATCAAGGGAAACGGGCTATGCCATTGCGTTCGTCTCGGAAAAATACGCGAAATAGAGTCCGAGTTTTCGAAAATCGGAGTCCGTATGACCAAGATATGGCCTCGCGAAGTTTCACGAAAATTCCCAAATTAAAGTATACTTAATTAAGTGAAATGGGTTGTGTAGATATATATATATATATATATATATTGACATATATATATATATATAATTGAAAATTTAATAAATAAATATGCAAAAATGCTCAAAACAGCGAATTGGGAGAGGGGAATAACCGAACCGGCCGATTTTTGAAGTCGACCCGAGCCCGCTGGGTCGACTAGGGGTTAATCCAGGGTGTTTGGCTGTCAACCCGTGGGCCGATTCGCTCAAGTGCAGATTTTGCATTTGAATGGTTCTCATGGTCCATCTTTAATCTAAAGGCCCTAGATGGTTCCTACACTTGACTTCTTCCCCAAGACATGCTTTGATGGCTTGGATTGAATCTAGGGTTAATCCTATGGCCTAAAACACTTGCCTAATCTATAAATAAGACCCTAACCTACCCTAATTCATTCATAATTAAACCTAGTGACTAAACTATGGCAAAATGCTAGCTCTCATGGCCTCCACTAATTTTATGAAGAGGGTTGCATACTAATCACTCTCTAATCAACTTCTAATCCCTTCTTAGCATCTTAATCTTCTTCATTTGGTGTTCAAAGTTGCTAGTTGTGAGTTTCTATCACTTTGATGATCTTTTGGTAAACTAATTAGATGAGATGTGATGAGATTTATGGTTTTGTATGTGGGTTAATGAGCTTTGAATCATATGATATGATGTTAGCATTAATCTTATGTTTATGCATGTTGAGTATGTAAGCTTATGCAAGTTTAATATGATGTATGTTATGTTTGCATGATGCTAAATATGCAAGTTGTGGGCTATGTAATCATATGCATGTTATGCAAGTTCATGGTAATATGCTATGCAAGTTACATGTATGTAAATATGCAAGTTACATGTTTGTTAATATGCAAGTTACATGTATGTAAATATGCAAGTTACATGTTTGTTAATATGCAAGTTACATGTTTGTTAATATGCAAGTTACATGTATGTAAATATGCAAGTTACATGTTTCTTTATATGCAAGTTACATGTTTGTTAATATGCGAGTTACATGTATGTAAATATGCAAGTTACATGTTTATTAATATGCAAGTTCATGATGACACATTATGCAAGTCTATAAGCTAATATGCAAGTTTGTTATGCAAAATGAATATGTAAGTTATGTGACATATTATATGCAAGTTATGTGACATGTTATGCAAGTTCATATGCAAGTTATGTGTTTGTTAATATGCAAGATGGCACCTTTGAAACATGTTCATTCATATGCAAGTTGACACCTTTTATATGTGTTATATCATGAACGAAATTACGTGGGAACGATGGGGTAATTAAATGCATAAGTTAATAAGATTGTGTGAAATTAATATAATTATGCATAACACAAAATAAATAAACATAGTATGGGAATTTGCCTATTTGGTTAGGTGTACCCATACTATGTGTTGGGAATTTACCTATTGAGTTAGGTCTACCCCATGGGAATTTACCTATTAAGTTAGGTCTACCCATGTTAAGAAAACTTGATTAATTAGGGATAATTAATATAAAATTATGAGGGTGATTAATTAGGTGTAATTAATTGACTAAGACACGAGGTTGGACTCAGTTGTAGCGTAAAACTGCCCGGACCCAACCGGCTTAACCAGTTGCTACAAATGTTAGCCCAATGTGAGAGGTCTTAGGCACAAACTAAATACGTAATTAATGTAAAGACACGAGGTTAGACTCTGTTATGACATAAGGCTGCCCGGACCCAACCGGCTTAACCAGCGGTCATAAAAGACAGTCTAATGTGAGAGGTCTTTACAAAGGTTACGTTCTTAATTAATTAATTAAGAAACACTTAACCATATTAGCATGTAGAGGGACATGAGGGGTTAAGTGGGTGCCTCGGGTGGCATGAGAAAATCTAGTGGTTGCCTTGGGTGGCAATAGAAAATACGATTAGAATACTTAACCAAAATGGAACATGTAATTAAAACATGATTAAAGGGTTAAGTGGGATATACTAGAAAAAGGGACAAGCTTAGGTGGGTAGCTTGTGGAGGCCCATTTCAACCAGTAACCCATACGTATCTTTGTGGGCTCGACCCATGTCGAGGACGGGACACGCATACTGGGCTTGACTGTAAGAGGCAAACGGGTTAGCGGTGGCAACGCAAGTCCAACGGGCTTCATATGCGTGAGTGGGCCCGGGCTGGTAGGTAAGCCGTTGTTGCATCGAGTAGATATAAGCCGTGCACCTTTAGTTCCATCAGGTTGCCACATTGGGGAATGATACATCCCACGGTGGGGCCAGCACGGGTATCTACGTTAGGGAGCCGATCGAATGGGAAGTAGTGTGTACACCTAGTGGATTGTAGGGCCCCGTGGCGCCTACTTGGTCACCTAGGGGTACGCAGGTACTAATTAGTAAATTTTATAAGTCCTTGGGTGGGATCAACCTTTAAGTTAGGAACGACTGGTGTGGTGCAGTTTAGTAATTTACCTTAGGGAGGGTAGATGCGTCTTTATCCTTTATCTTCGTTTAGTTGACTGCTTAGGGTAGCCATTCATCCCTATATGTTACCGTATATCAGTTTATGTCTTCTCTGGTTACTTTAACGATTGTATTGTTAAAGTTATAGGACTCGCTCAGACTTATGTCTGACCCTGTTGTTTTTATCTTTTTCCCAACCCTCAGGTCCTACGGTGGATCCTAGCAGTAGTGGAGCTTGATCGGATTGCTGTTCCAGTCTTTAGGAGCTTGGATAGGTGTAAAGCTCCAGTTATCCAGTTATCTTTTCTTTTGTTTGGCTATTGTATGAGAGTGGGATTATGTACTTCTTTATTTTGATGGATATTGTACTTGACCTTTATTGTGGTTTTATGATGTAACCAGACATGTTTTACTTCCGCTGTTATGAGATGATGTTTTAAAATTTCAAGTACTATTTATATCTGTCTTGTTGTAATTTTTCTGTTCTATATTCACTAAAATACTCCACCAATGCTATGGCATTCCCTTAGTGAGTGATCATAGCGGGAGTGGGGTGTTACACTGGCGCTGCTTTCAACCAAATTTTGATTTTTACAATTCTAAAAATCTAACCGTTGTATTTTGACGTATTATATATCGTTGGAAAGATTTTTCCAAGACGGTCCTAGTGGTTTCAGTTTCAAGAAAATCCGACGGTTGGATCTTCTTGTATAGTCATTTAAAGATATAATTTTAAAACGCGAAATACCGCGCTCGATTCGATTAATTTTAATTATATTTATATATATAATATATAAATAAATCGTTAATTCTCATCCTTATATACATTTTCATTCTCTTATCTTTTCAATTACACATACATGAAAATGCAATTTATAATTAGGCGATGAATCATTCCTCTTACTTTATTATTATTATAATATACATTAAAATGTAAATTATAATACATCGTTCAATTGATTTATTTTCATCTTTCCACTATATTATAATTCTATTCATATAAAATATTCATTTTCTCTTTAATTGCATTCTTAACTTCAATTACATAAAAATGTAATTTTATTGTAAGATGTAAATCCCATTCCTAATTACATAAAAATGTAATCTTTATTTACTTGCCACATTCCTATTTTTTATTTATATAAAATAAATGTGAACTTTCATTCTTATCACCATTCTTATTTAATTTACATAAATGTAAATTTTCACTCTAGACACATTCTTACTTGATAAAATGTAAATTGCACCTACGGTGTAAATTCTTACATATATTACATAAATTAAAATGAAATCTTTTTCCTACGGTGTATTTTTCTTTTAATTAACATAAAAAAAATAATGTTACTCATCTTACGATCAAATTCTCTTTTTATTTACATAATAAAATGATGTAAATTTTCTACGGTATAAATCCTTTTTATAATTACATAATAATATAATGTAAATTAATCCTATAGTTAATTCTCTTTATATTAACATTATAAATAATGTTAACTTAACATGCGGTGTATTTCAATTATATTACATTATAAAATGATGTAAAATAGCATACGGTGGATTTTCTTTTTATTACATTAACAAAATGATTTTTTTTTCCTACGATGGAAATTCTCTTTTTATTACATTAATAAAAATGTTAATTTAACATACCATGAATTTTCTTTTATTTTACATTGAAAATAATGTAATTTAACATACCATGCATTTTCTTTTATTTAACATTGAAAATAATGTTAATTTAACATACCGTGCAATTCCTTTAATCTAACATTAAAAATAATGTTAATTTAACATACCGTGCAATTTCTTTTATTTAACATTAAAAATAATGTTAATTTAACATACCGTGCAATTTCTTTTATTTTACATTATAGAAAATGTATATTCTAACATACGATGCATTTCTATATATTTACATTAAAGAAAATGTAAAATTTAACATACGGTAAAATTCTAATCATTTACATTAAAGAAAATTTATACTTTTTAATCACAATGTAAACACTACCTCTAATTCACATTGTAAAAATATATTTTCTAATTGTAATGTTATCCTACGGTGTAATTCCCTATATAATTCACATATAAAAATGTAAATCTTGACATACGATGAAATTCACCTTTTAATTACAAAGAAAAATGTAATTTTTCCTATACGGTGTAAATTCTTTAACATTAACATTAAAAATAAATGTTAATGTCATCCTACGGTTAAACTTCTTTTATTATATTAACATTAAAAATGTTAATGTCATCATACGATTGAATTTCTTTTAATATTAACATTAAAAATGTTAATTACATCCTATGGTGAAATTTCTTTTATTATATTAACATTAAAAATGTTAATTTCATCATACGATGAAAATACTATTTTATTTTTAAAAATAAAAAATGTACTTCTTGTCATACAGTGAAAATCCTATTTTATTTTTGCAAATAAAAAGTAATTTTTATACATGTCACATTCCTACTTTACTTTTACAATTAAAAAGTAAATTTTGTCATACAGTGAATCTTCTCTTTTAAATACCATTGAAAATAATGTAGCTTATCCTACGATGTAAATTTCTTTTTATTTAACATAAATAAAATGTGCAATTCTCATACGGTGAAATCATTCTAATATTAACATTAAAGAAAAATGTTAAATGTTCATATAGTAAATTTTCTTTTTATATCCACATAAATAAAATGTGAAATTCTCATACGGTGTATATTTCTCATCTTATGTACATTAATGACAATGTACATTTATCCTACAGTTGAAGTTTTTATAATATTAACATTAAAATGTTAATTACATCATACGGTTGAAATTTTATAAAACTAACATAAAACTATGTTAAGTTATACATGTGGTGAAATTACCTTTTTATTAACATTTAAAAACAATGTTAATTTTCCATACGTTGCAAATACTTCTTATTTACATCAAAATAATGTTAATTTCTCTAACCATGTAAATTACTTATTGTTAACATCAAAATAAATGTTAATTTGTCATACAACGCCATTTACTTATTATTAACATTAAACAAAAAGGTTAATATCTCATACGATGTAAATTTTACATAATAAAAATGTAAATTTCATGTCATTACATAACATCAGCATCCAACATGATCAAATCCAATGACTAATATCAAGGTAATTACAAGGTGATGTTTTACTTGACATATGTACAATCAGCAAAGCATGATTAAATAAATTAACTCGTATTTAATTCTAATCAATCACCAATTCAGATTCAAACACTAAAAAAAATAGATCTAATATCGTGTCGTTATAGGCAATTCAGATTTAGCATCATATGGGATAAACAGTTCAGATCCATGTTTTAAATATCATGACATATTAGATCTAAAATTAACAATCATGGAAATAATAATTAAATAAATTAAATTAAATTAAAAATAAAATTCTCACAGTGTTTGGTCAGAGAAGAAGACTCGAATTTGATCAGATTTGGTGTTCGAGTTCCCTTGTTTTCGGATCTGGAACAATTCCAATGCAAATTGATAGGAAAAATCAAAATCAAGCCTTTAACAACTGGCGCAGCGACGCTTAAAAGCGTGACGAATTCTGAAATAAAATTTACCTTAGAACGTTCAAAAATTCAAACTCTGATAACTTTTGATTTACTGAACGGTTTTGGGTGCGGTTTTTTGGAGTATGGAGCTCTTGGAGAGGCCGATCTACGGGGGTAGGCGCGGTGGAGCTCGGTCGGGGTATGGCGGCGCAGTCGAGGCCGAACGGATCGGACTTCGGGGAGGTGGTGCGTCGGCTACGGTGGACGAGAGGTGCTGGAACTTGTCAGAGATCGAAGGGCTCGAGAATCTCTTCGAAACGAGTATAAGTTTGAGACTTTTCATTGAGAAATGAGGTCGAAATCGAAGTTCAAAAATTCGAGTGGAAATGGGTTAAGCGGCGGGTTTCAAATGGAGGAGAAGGAGAGTACTGTAGCACGTATTTATACGTGTATTCCTAGGGTATTCTAATTATTATTTTATTTTAATAATTTCAGAAAATAGTGATTTTCCGTCCGAACTCCGATTCGCGCTCAACGACTGCCGAACTATACGTTTTGACGCTTCTGAACGCGATGGCGCCATCCCCGAAGTCCAATTCTGAAGTTACCGGTATGTTTTTCTTTTATTTTCAAATTTAATTGTTTAATTTAAATTCGAACATATGTTTTAATTTCCTGCGGCCACGTACGAATTCAGAAAATTCCCGAAAAATTATTTTTGGCTTTCTTATGACGATACGGTCCTAATAAAATTTATTTCATCGAATTCTGAGACTTTTTGAAAAATGGCTATTTTTCAGTCAATTAATTTTGACCGAAACTGACTAAATACTGTTTCTCTTGCCACGCTCACGTACTAGCTTGGAAAATTCTAAAATTTGAAACCTAGCACTAATTTAATATTCCGAATCCAACAAAAGTGGTTTCGTCAGAAACGGACACTGTTTGAAAAATCACTATTTCCTATGGCTATATATTTTATATTAAAAATACATTTTTAAACAAATAATTTTCGAAACTCGAAATATATAAGTGTTTATACTTTTTAAATGCAGAAACGTCATTTCGAACTCAATGGAAGTGGTTTCGAGTCGAAATTCCTTTATATGTAAAAAGTAGCATTTTTGACCTATGCAAATTACCCAACGACCTTTCTAAAAATTGAATTGGCCATAACTTTTGATTTCCGCTATGAAATTTCGATTTTTCAGATTCGTTGGAAAGATATTTTTTAATAGATTCTAATATTTTTGGTTTCACTAAATTCCGTTAAATTTTGCGTCCTGTACGGTCAGTCAAAGTTCAAGTTTGACTTTTCAAATTATCGCGCTATTTCTAACTCTTTTTATAATTAAAATTAATTTATTCATTCTAACTTCGATTTGAACCAAATTTGTGATCATTATTATTTAAAATAGATTATTTAAAATAGTCAAAACCCATTAAAATCACTTTAAATAAAATTTTAAATTTACCCCAAAATTCAGGGTTGTTACATAACTATAGCTATATAATCCTGAAGCATCCTGCTCCAAGCTCTCCAAGTATCTGTAAAATCCTGACTACTTGACTGCCCGTATAAAATTGGGCACCCAAGAGTGTAGGGAAACAAATCAAGATAAACTCCGTGTCAGTCATGGGACTGGTATGAGTAACAGTTTGAATAAGTAAATGGTATCCCATAAGACCACGCCGTATAACGGAACGGAATTTTCCCTTATGAGAATCCAAAACATCTTTATATCAAGAACATTTTGATATTATAATAATGTCTATCAACCACAATATAATAATCATCTAGCAAAAATGCTTTCATCTCACGTTCTACATATATAGTATACAATCGAAACCGCAAGCACGTATTGGGTTATGGATTTCCAACTATGACAAGGTATGGAACCACCTTTCACTAGTGTACCTCTAGAGAGGAATACACTGGGTTCAACAAGAACATCTTGCAACCCAGCCACACGTGACCGACCACTCATTTCGCTTGAGTGTATCGAATGTATATCACCAATGGTTGGGATCAGCAATCGTTTCCCGAATGGGACAACGTCGACAATAGATTTTTAGAAGTAAATGAAACTCTAGATCAGGTGATTATACACCCTAATAGGTGCGATCTACATAGCCATGCTACCTGCCCGATTTCTATCATTTCCCGGTTGTGAGGCTAGAGGCCACGCTTATCTCTGACAGATCACACATTTATTCACTTTGAATGTCACATCGTCATACCTGCCAAATCACAAATTGATTTCCCAAAAAATATAACGGGTATATAGCTAAGAGGAACGAATTCCTCCGCCACCAAACGTATATACGTTTGAAGAGATCAACTTAAGCGATCTATTAAATATACTCTATCAGGCATTCTTCCATACAGCTTGTCCTGGGAGTGGACAAACCGAAGGCACTATTCAGTACATCCATCTTAGGAAATTGTTATCTAAGATTTATACAACAGCCGTTGCACTTTACTCGGTCTTCAATTATCCTTGGCATATTTGATTCGCAATGCTTATGCCAATACGGAGTGGTTCTTCGGATAACAATCCAACCGGTCTCTCCATATTAACAATGTTAAATGGTCGAAAACTTCGATAGTTGGTGAGTTAACTATCAAAGAAAAACACGTGTGCAACCAACGATATTATTTCCAGATGGAAATTCTATCGATCAATCATCATTCAACATTTATCTCTTCAGTTCATTAATTTATTTATCTCCTGTTTCCATATATTCAACATTTCTTATTTTCTAATTTTAGAAAATATACGTTATTAGCAATGGAAAACATTTCCATTTCCTGTTTCCTATATTAGAAAACATTTCTGTTTTCTTATTTGGAAAACATTTCCGAAGTTCCTTCATTGGATTTAAACAGATGTTTAAACAAAACATCGCTATGCCAACTCCAACCACTTACTAAATTCACTTAACCATCATTTTACTACCAAACCTTACCATTCCTCAGTTAAGAAGGAAGTCCATCAAGTTGGAGTATAATTACCTCTCAGACCTTAACTGAACAATGTTTTAACTTCAAAATAATCAAAGTTTATCTTTAAATCTTTAACAAACTTCCTTACGTAACTCTCTTTCGAATAATCTCTATTCGATAACTCCTCCCTTCAAATAACTATATTTGATAATCTCTCTTACGAATAACTAGATTCGAAAACCTTTCTTCGAATAAACTATATTCGATTAACTCTATTCAATTAACTCTATTGGATTAACTCTTTTTGATTAAACTAACGTTGATAACTCCTTTCGAATAAACTATATTCGATACTCCTTTAATTCTATTCGAATAAACTATATTCAATTAACTCCTTTAATTCTATTCGAATAAACTATGTTCGATTACTCCTTTAATTCTATTCGAATAAACTATATTCGATTAGCTCCTTTAATTCTATTCGAATAAACTATATTCGATTAACTCCATTAATTCTATTCGAATAAACTATATTCGATTACTCCTTTAATGCTATTCGAATAAACTATATTTGATTTACTCCTTTAATTCTATTTGATTAACTCCTTTAATTCTATTCGAATAAACTATTTTCGATTTACTCCTGTAATTCTATTCGAATAAACTATATTCAATTAACTCCTTTCGAATAACCAATATTCGATTAACTCGATTCGAATAACTAGATTCGATAACTCTTTTCTTCAAATAACTATATTTGATTAACTCACATCGAATAACTAGATTCGATAACTCCTTTCTTCGAATAACTATATTCGATTAACTCACTTCGCATAACTAGATTCGATAACTCCTTTCGAATAACTATATTCAATAACTCCTTTCGAATAACCAATATTGGATTAACTCACTTCGAATAACTATATTCGATTACTCTTCTCGAATAAACTATGTTTGATAACTCTACTTCGTATAAGTGATATTCGATAACTCTTCTCGATTTACTCCATTTGAATAACTCTAACTGGTTAGTTCTAACTGGTTAACTCTAACTAATTAATTCTAACTGATTAACTCTAACTGATTAATTCTAACTGATTAACTTTAACTGATTAGCTCTAACTGATTAATTCTAACTGGTTAACTCTAACTGATTAGTTCTAACTGATTAATTCTAACTAATTAACTCTAACTCTAATCGATTAACTCTAACCGAATAACTAATATTCGATTAACTCATTTCGATTTACTCTTTTGAATTAACTCCTCTGAATCATTTCCTTTTGAATTATCTCCTTTGGATTATCTCCTTTGGATTATCTCTTTTCTATTAGTTTACTTAACAAATAACTATTCCCTCTTCAGTTCTATATATTTAACAAATAAATATTTCTTTTATCTTTCCTATTTATTTAACAAATAAATATTTCTTTTATCTTTCCTATTTATTTAACAAATAAATATTTCTTTTATCTTTCCTATTTATTTAACAAATAAATATTTCAATTTAATATATTTGTAAATGTTTTACAAATATTCCCTTTTATATTCTATTTGTAAATATTTTACAAATATTCCTTTTTTCTATTTTATTTGTAAATGTTTTACAAATATTTCTCTTTCTATTTGTTTTTGCAAATATCTTCCTTTGTATTTGTTTTACAAATATATTTCCTTTATATTTGTTTTACAAATATTTTTCCTTTATATTTGTTTTACAAATATATTTCCTTTTTAACTCTTTTGATTTTATAATTATTTCCTTATATAAAATCCTTCTTCCTTTTATATATAAAATCCATTGATTTTATATAAATAATTTATTTTCAAAATATACTTTGAAAATCCCCTTTTTACATCCCAGTATTTCTTACGGTATTTAAAATACCAAACAACCATGATCGATATCATTCAAACACACATAATCAACAATAGATTATATATCAAATCATATATTACAATATATGAAAAACAGTAAAATAAATGTTGAGGAATCCTGTTGGATTCCTCCAACCTGTTTCCCTGTATCACAGATGTTAAACAATATCATTAACATCGATTTCATTTCAATATGAAATAATCTATTAAACAGAATCAATATTTGATTACGATTTATATATATCGTTATCTATGATTTCAACCAATACACAAGCAATTCAACCAAACAGTTAGCACACAACAATCAACAGATAATTATCAGTTCTAAGAATACGTTATAAAAATATAACTGTTCAGAGTTGGTGAGTTTTACTCACATTGGACCATCATCATTAATAACGATAACCATCGCTTTATTCAAACGGAAAATTTATTTTGCTATAAATTGTAACGTGCTCCAATTGACTCGTGGTCAGTTCCATTGTGTAGTGTCCGTCCATACGATCCCAACGGATCTTGTTTTGCCCAATTCCGATAAAGTATGAATAAGATATTAGAGTCGCAGGTTAACATACTATTTAGATTTTTAAAATAAAACTAAGTTATTAAATCCATGGGCTTTCACCTTTGAAACCACAAGCCCACTTAGCCAAAGCCTACCCGTGAGACAATCCATCTTCCTCGATGACTAAAACCGCTCCTCACACAGCCATTACGCAACCTTTCTCCACATCGTTCTCCCTCTCTTCTGTTTGAAAACTAAATCTGTGAATACCATTATCTCCCCCTTCGCAACTACTCCATCGCCATTAACCTTTGGATCCATTCGAACTGCTCCCATCCGTCTCGACCAGGTTACCTCGAGGTCACGACAGCATATAACATCGACATTTTTAATCACCGTTTCCACCGAAAAACTTGCATAAGCTCCTAATCGACCTTGCAAACCCATTCCTAACATCAAAAACTGAATTTAATGCTCCCTTCTACCGATTCTATGAACCCTAGGTTCAACGTCAGTTTTCCTATGACCAAAAAGTGGTGCCGAACCCTATGCAAATCAAACTGGGATAAAGAGAAATGAAGCACGAGTTCGAATATATATGTCTCAGGATTTATCGATTTTGTTTTGATTTTTATTTGGATTTTCTTAACCATTGTTTTTGCTGTGTTTTCATTTGTGTGTGACAGCTGAGATGTTTTTCCTTTCTTGCTTTTAAACTGTGTTTGTGTGGTGAGGAAAGATGAGTGGTGGCCTAGTTTAGGTCCACACAAAAATTTAGGGTATTTTACTAATTTTATATTATTCATAATCGTCTTCTAAAAATCCGTACGATCACGTACGGTACCTAAAAATCACGAAACTGGACATGCAGCTACAGTTCGACATTACGGTCCCAACGAAACTGGTTTCATCGAATTTCGACTCCGTTTTCTCACACAACATATTTTTAAAGGTCGAAATACTGACTGTTTTTCACTCTAAAAATCCGTACGGACAAATAGTGACTCTAAATATCACGAAACTGGAAATCCAGCAATAATTTGAGGTTGCGGATCCAACAAAATTAGTTTCGTCAAATTCTGAGGTCGTTTGCAAAACTGGCTATTTTTAAAGCTTTAAATAACCCTTTTAAATATATAAATATATTTAAAAACAATTAAATTAAATATTTAAAAATAAATATTATCATATATATTCATATACGATATCCTACAGCTCCACAATACTCCTATATGAATTTCTAACTCGATATTTCAAATCCCGATTAAATCGATATTCGATTTATAATGAAATCCCATTTTAAAATATAAATAAATCGTTATAAATTATAAAGGAATTCCACAGCGACTTTTCTAAAATTTGATTTGGACATAAATCAAAATCTACATGACGAAATCCCAATTTTTCTCTTCCACTAGAAAAATATACTTCACAAGCTCCTAACGTTTCTTGTTTTACAGAAATCTGATTTAAAACGGCTTCTGTATATTCGTTTGAAGTTCGAATCGCCAATTTACGAACTGCAGCGCCATTTCGAGCTCAATTATAATTATAATACAATTATACGTTCAAACTTCATTTATAAATATATTCGTCAATATAATTCAATATAAACTGAATTATATATTTTAACTTGTCCAATTCACATCATATCATGAATTCTGTTATTTCCGATTATTTCGGAAATATATTTTATTCTATTATTTATATTAATTAAATATAAATATTATTTAATTCTGGTTATTGATATTGCCAACTCGATATTTAATAATTAAACTTATTAATTATTCGACAGCAAAAAATGCGGGTCATTACACTATGTTAAACAACAAACCCATTTAAAGCACTTGGAAGTTGGAACCCTAGAAAATTCAAACCCATTGTCTATTTTTCTCTCTCTACATGTAGGTGCACCATTCTCTCTTTATCCCATGATAGAATTTAATATAAAGTTAAAAGTTTGGATCAGATTTAAAATATAAGGTTATAAATTAGTTGGAGTGAAGTTGGATGACCCTAGTTAATCAACAAAGCAATATCTCTAATTAAGTAACTTTTACAAATCAAACGATCTTCAACTTTTTTTAAACTCTTTATTATTTATTTTGAAAATTGCATTTTGAGGTTCATGAAATTATTGAAGTTTGAGCTTTAATTAGATTTCTTTTGAAATTTTTTCTTTATTTTCTTCAACTAGAATGATAGTTTACCATAATTTTGTTTTGTCTTCAACCAAACCTAATTACCCTTGATTTTGCTTTTACAAAATTACCCTTAGTTTCTTTATTCTTATCTTCATTCTTTAAACCTTAAAGCTTTTTTTTTTACACAAATAGGAATTCCTAAAAAAATTAGTAGATATACAACAAAATAAATTAAATATTATCACTAATACTGTAGCTTCTTCAACTTTTTAAAATGGAAATACTTAATTTGTTCAAAATCAAATATAGTTTGAAAAATGATAATAAATATTTTTGAATTAGAGTATGTAGTTGTGAAAGTTGTGTTAGTTGATGTTTTAGTTCTTTGAATTTATCAAATTGTACAAATTTCATTAAATATCAATGATTTAACTATTTGAATTAAATGACATTATGAGACTAAAATTGCTATTAATAATAATAATATCAACTTAGTCACAGATTTTCTTTACCAAAATAACAGTGTATGGTAGACGAATTTTGCTGTACGAATAGAATTTGGTAGGTAATAAATAGTGTATAATAATTTGTTCATAAAAGCAAGGATTTCAAGTTAAGATTTGATTCCTAAATACTTAAGTTCAAAATTTAAACAAAATTTAGGTTTAAATCACAGTTTTGAGTTTAAAGTTTTCTTATTATTTTGTTTATGTCGTGGTGAAGTAGTGATTGCTCTTGCTATGATAGTACTTCATACTTAAAAATGAGATTTTGGTATGGACCTCTACTCGTAGGATTCAAGGTTGAAAATATCGTGTAAAGATATAACGACTGTGGGATTTGAACCCACGCCCTTTCGAACTGGAGCCTAAATCTACCGCCTTACACCGCTCGGCCAAATCGTCAGTTGCCACATTGTTAGGAATCTATGCATTGGCTACGTCAAGAAATTAGAGAACATATACTTTTTACCTGTTGTTAAATTGAGGTTTACATAAACTTACATTTTTGTATAATTTTAAGTACAGACTCCTCTACTTATTATCAAATATTATTTTTTATAAGATTTTTATTTGTCTCATATATAGCAGAAGTATCTATTCAAATATATTAAATAATTGATAACTATAAGGTTAAATCAGGGTTTAAGAACTTAGCTTATGTTTTGGCCTCCAATTTTTCTGAAGATTTCTGTTCATTCTAGTAAAAAAAATTGGACTTTAATGATTTATTCTAATATAATTGATAATAAATATATCGTTCTAACAATTGTAATATTATTAGGTTTATTAACACACACACACACATATATATATATACACACACACACACTAAAGAGAATTTATGGTTTTCTAATAATTATTTTAAACCTCCAACATATTAAGCATCAAACAGTGAGGCTATGTTAAACAACAAACCCATTTAAAACACTTGGAAATTGGAACCCTAGAAAATTCAAACCCAATGTCTATTTTTCTCTCTCTATATGTAGGTGTACAATTCTCTCTTTCTCCCTTGATAGAATTTAATATAAAGTTAAAAAGTTTGGATCAAATTTAAAATATAAGTTTATAAATTAGTTGGAGTGACGTTGGATGACCCAAATCAGTCAACAAAGAAATATCTCTATGTGACGGCCCGCCCCGCACCAGCCTGCATTTCCTCCGGAAGTGCGCTGTACACATGCCCAGCTGGCACAGAACGGTCGTCAGAAGAGTAGAAAGAAGAGAAATAACTAATCAAGGAACCTGTAGAATGTCTCACAGCGCATGGGATAAAATATAATAATAACATACTTGACATAAACAGGCGAGACAGTGCATAAGCTGATAACTAAAATCAACATCAATCATCAGAGCAGCGGAAATCCATATACAGCTTATTACAATTTTCCAAATTTACTGTCTCTAAACAAAAGAAAGCTAAAAGAGAAGATACACCAACAATGCCCAAGCAGTGATCTTCAACAACACAGGGAGAATATTATGTATATAGTACGTGGAAGCCTCCTGCTCGTCTCCGGATCATCTACCCGTGCATCACCAGCTAACCTGTCTCTAGTCTGCTCGTGTGAGCACCCAGAGTAATAAGAGGAGACATAAAACTCTGGGTTAGACATAAAGCCTGGTATGAGCGATAAGCATCTAAACAGAATAATAACAGGTATACTAGGCCATACCTGAACCTGGACCTGCAACCAAAGAGTTAGTACCACATACCGTACAATACTCCAAGGTGCCATAATAAAGGGTGTAAGGATACGGGGTGGGGTGTACATGTCATAATGATAGCAAACAAATCAACCATAGCAACCATCCTCACACCTCTCACTCAGTGCGTAAAGCGTACGACATCTACCACTTTGGAACACTAGACAAACTGAGGTAACGACGAATCCCGACTTGTAGAAACCCTGCTATGACCAAGCCAAACACTTGGAGTCATGACCAAACATTTCAATGACCCACTTCATTGGTCGTAGCCCTTGGTTCTACCGATGCCATAATGGCCCTGAATCCGCCTTCGTACCTCCTACCATAGTGGTCCAAAGCTATAGACGTCGATAACTCCTTGGCACTCGTCCCGCAGCAAAGCCCAACCATGAAGCGAACTCGTTGATTCCCATCTGAATCATGAGCTCTAACTTCTCATTTGGACTTCCTTTGCATCTCGGGTTTGGTCGAATTGGAGTGGGTCTTCAGAAGAGTTGTCGCGCAGTCCTGGAATTCGGTTCGGTTCGGTAGTCATCATCTTCGTCGGTTCGGTTCGGTAGTCATCTTTTCCATTCGGTTCGGTGCTCCTTCGGTTCGGGTTCTCCACTTGGTTCGGTTCGAAAGTGTAGTGTCTATTCTCTGGTTGGTTCGGTGGTTGCTCCCTTCTAAGTTCCCATACCCGATCCTGTCCTCCTCCAATTACCGATCCGCTCCGCCCCCTTAGCTTACTCCGATCCGATCCTCTCCAATCCGATCCGCTCCACAGCTCCGATCCGATCCGCTCCCTAGTTTCGATCCGATCCGCCTTGTCCACTCCAACTCTAAGCAAACAGCCTTCCTTCTCGCCGATCCTCCTCCAGTGACAAGCTCCGATCCAGTTCAGATTTCCTTGGTCAGTTCACAAATCCGATCCGACCCTCTACTCCGATCCGATCCGGTTCGGAACCTGCACATTTCTGCAACTTTCCAGCGAGCTTTCTACGCCATTCTACGACGTTTTCAACCAATCTAACTATTCTAATCAATCATAAAACATACCATAGAGTCATAGCAACATGTAAGAACAATCACAAACACCTAACAACAATTCAAATGAACCAAAATGGATCAAAAGTGGCTAAAACCTCACATTTTCCTATAATCCCTCTTAATCATGTTTAAGCATATAATTAGCAAAACACATCGAAATTAACCCAAATTTCTAACAGAGCCTTAAAACATTATTTTAGAATTTTAAGAATTTTTCCAGAATTTATTTACGTATAAATTCGCTAGTCTTCACTAATTACCCTTAATCACTGTAATTAGTGCAAAAACTATGCAAATCACTCACCTTGGCCACAAATGAAACACCAAATCTGAAATACTCTATGTTTGGGTCGAATTCCTATGTATAGCAGCAGCTCCAACCTTACTTTGTTGCTATTTGGCCTTGCTTTGATGTAATTTAGGCTTAATCTTCACTACAAATGTGTTTTGGAGTGGTTTTAGAGGATGGAGGCCATTACTAAGGTCTCAAGAAGGTTTGTGGCGGCTCAAAACTGAAATGAAAGTGATAACCTAACCCTAATCAGTCCTCCTATACCTCTAAACCCGAAATTCCCCTTGGGCCTAGCTGCTAATCACCCGGTTAAGCCCAATTAAGCTGTTTTTCACCATTTGAAACTTGTTTCAGCCATATCTCCCAAACGGTAAGTCCGTTTGGCTAATGTGACCACTCTACGGAAAGAGAAACCATCATCCGAAGCCAATGGAAGTGGTTTCAGGTCAAAATTCCTTTCTAGTCAAAAGTTATGGCCAAAACAGTGCCAACTAGGGGTAAAATGGTCATTTAAAAATCGAGAAAAATCATGAACATGGGAAATGACCCCAATAGTCGTCTCCCAAAGTTACATGACCATACGACTTCGTATGTGAAAGAAATAAATATCCTACGATCCTGTGATGCGTAGAATATGGGTCGTTACACTCTCCCCTCCTTAAGAAATTTCGTCCCCGAAATTCCTTAACCCAAAACATACAAGAGATCCCGCATGCCTAACAACCATATACAACATTCAAATATGCAAAACAAGCAAACAAGCCTATCCTAGCATGCGGAAAACTAAATCGAAGTCAAAACCTTACCAGGTAAAGAGTTCTGGATGTGTCTTCCTAATGTCCTCCTCTGTCTCCCAAGTACAATCATTCTCGTCCTCGCTCCACTGAACTTTGACCAACTTCACCGCCTTCCTTCGAAGTTGCTTCATGTTGTGCTCGACAATACGGACCGGCTTGCAGTTCCCAACCGCCTCGGGTTCTACTTCGAAGTCCTCCAACTGATCAGGTGAAATAGTCATATCTGAGTCGTGAACGAACTTCCTTAGTTGGGAAACATGAAATACGTTATGAACTCCCGCCATCTTCTCTGGTAAGTCAATTCTATATGCCAAATTCCCGACTAGTTCAAGAACAGGGAATGGGCCAACAAACCTTGGTGCCAACTTGCCTCTCCTGCCAAATCGTATTACGCTCTTCAACGGAGAAATCTTGACAAACACCAAGTCGCCAACGGAGAATTTTAAGTCTCTTCTCCTCTTATCAGCATAACTCTTCTGCCTATCTTGGGCAGCCTTCATTCGTTGTTGAATGATCTTGATCTTATCTGAAGTTTCCCTCACCACATCTGGTCCAAGCATAAACTTCTCGCCAGTCTCTATCCAACATGATGGTGAGTTACACAGCCTTCCGTACAAAGCTTCAAACGGAGCCATACCGATACTGGATTGGTAGCTATTATTATATGCAAACTCTACTAGATGCAAATGGTCATCCCATGATCCACCAAAATCCAATATACATGCTCTCAAGAGATCTTCCAAAATACGATTCACCCTTTCCGTCTGACCGTCGGTCTGAGGATGATATGCGGTACTGAGATGTAACTCTGACCCTAGAGCCTCTTGTAAGCTCCTCCAAAACCCACTAGTGAACAACGGGTCTCGGTCGCTCACAATGCTTTTAGGTACTCCATGAAGTCTCACTACCCACTTCATATACAATTCTGCTAACTTAGCTGCCGTTCTGGTCGATTTGACGGGTATAAACCTTGCACTTTTAGTCAGTCGATCTACAATTACCCAAATGCTGTCATATCCCGATCTAGTCCTTGGTAAACCATCGATGAAATCCATCGAGACTTGCTCCCATTTCCATTCGGGAATTTCTAAGGGCTGTAACAAACCACTAGGCTTCTTTTGCTCGGCTTTAACTAGCTGGCAATTCATGCATTTGGATATAAACTTCCCAACGTCTCTTTTCATCCCTTCCCAGTAGTAGGTCTGCTTCATATCTCGATACATCTTATTACCACCGGGGTGTATAGTCAGCTTTGAGTGATGACATTCTCTAAGCACTTCATCCCTCAATCCATTGACATTGGGTACAACAAGCTTTCCATTCTTTCTAAGCCATTTATCTCGATCAAGCCCATACTTGTTCACCTCCTCATCGATACCCATCTCTAACTTGGAGATGATTTCCAATAGGTTGAGATCGTCCCTCTGACTAGAGCCGATCCGCTCAATCAAAGTGGGTCTGATCGTCAAACTTGCTAACATTTCTGGATCCAATTCACACTTTGGTCTGAAATCAAACCCCGCGATAAACTCCAGTTGCTTCCATTCAAGGAACATAGCCCCTAAGCTGGCATGTCTTCTACTCAATGCATCAGCCACCGCATTGCCCTTTACTGGTGTGTATGCGATGTCAAAATCATAGGAAGCTAAGAACTCTAACCATCTCTGCTGACGGAGATTCAGATCTTTCTGAGAGAAGAGATACTTTAACGACTTATGATCTGTAAACAGCTCAAATCTTTCTCCCAAGAGATAGTGTCTCCACATCTTTAACGCGAACATGATTGCTTCCAACTCTAAATCATGGGTTGGGTATCTTCTCTCGTGCGGTTTCAATTGCCGACTTACGTAAGCTACAACCCTACCGCCTTGCATCAATACGGCACCCAGTCCGGTACCACAGGCATCCGTATATACCGTCATCTCTTCATCCCCCTTAGGAATGACTAACACTGGTGCGCTTGTCAACTTGTCCTTTAGACTTTTGAATGCATTCTCGCACCTTTCATCCCAGACAAAAGCTTGATTCTTCTTGGTCAACTGGGTCAATGGTGCCGCTATCTTGGAGAAACCTTGGATAAACTTACGATAATATCCCGCTAACCCCAAGAAACTTCTTACATCTGTTGCATTCTTGGGCGTAGGCCAATCCTGTACCGTAGCCACCTTTGCCGGGTCCACGGCAATACCATTCTCTGATACAACATGGCCCAAGAACCTCACTTCCCTCTTCCAGAAGTGACACTTAGAAAACTTTGCTTTCAATTGGTGTTTTCTTAACACCTCCATCGCTACTCTTAGATGTTCCTTGTGTTCTTCCTCTGTCCTCGAATAGACCAAAATATCATCAACGAACACAAGGACAGACTTATTCAACTGATCTCTGAATACCCTATTCATAAGATCCACAAAATATGCTGGGGCATTGGTCAGCCCGAATGGCATGACCAACCACTCATAAAATCCAGACGGCGTCCGAAATGTCGTTTTAGCTATACTCTCAGCTTCCACTCTAAGCTGATGAAAACCTGTCGCGAGATCCAACTGAGAAAATACTCTCGCGCCACTCAACTGATCGAACAAATCATCTATCCGCGGTAGAGGATACTTGTTCTTCCTCGTCACTTTATTCAACTCGCGGTAGTCTACACACAAACGAAGGGAACCATCCGCCTTGGTAGCAAACACAACTGGTGCTCCCCATTCAGAAACACTCCTTCTGATAAATCCCTTCTTCAAAAGATCGCTGACTTGCACCTCGAGCTCACGCTGCTCTCTTGGTGCCATACGACGAAGTGGCATCACTATAGGCCTGGCATCTTTTACCAAATCAATACGGAACTCAATCTCTCGGTGTGGTGGAAGTCCGGTCACTTCTTCAAAAACATCTGGATACTGGCCAACCACGGGCAAACCTGACAACTCACTATGCGGAATGTCGAGGGAGTTTAGAAAACTAGCCAATACCCCCTTACTGGGTAGACCACCAAACACTATCCTCCGCCCATCATCCGCTCTAGCTGTCACCAACAAGCCCTCACAGTCTACCACCACCCCGTATCTTTGGAGCCAATCTACTCCCAAAATAATGCCAAACCCAGTAAAGCCCAAAACAAAGCAATCACAAACAAACATGCATCCATGACTCGATAAGACCACATTGCGACAAATCATGCTAAGGCTAGTCGAACCACCAATCGGGTTCGTCACTACTAAAGGTCTATCGACAATCTCGGGCTCCAATTCCAACCTATCTACCAGGTCACTAGATATGAAAGAACTGGAAGCTCCGGTATCAAACAAAGCTCTAACAGGAACATCATAAACAGAAAGCATACCTTGAATGACGACATTCTTTCCCTTCTCCGCCGCTGTTGGGGCATTCGACGAAGAAGGAATAGCATTAAGGGCGTATGCTTTCACCATTTGCTTTTCCTTGGGGGGCTGTGGACACTTGTCCTTGTGATGTCCCATTTGGCCACAGTTGAAGCACTTCCTATCCGCTGGCTTGGCCCGACAATTACTAGCATAATGGCCCTTCTTACCACAGCTGAAGCACTCAACATCTTGTTTATTCTTTTTCTTCTGGCCATCCTTAGTCTGACTCTGCTTTCTTTTATTCTGGGAACCACTCTTGCCTCCACCACTTGCTTGTGGCTTTGGCTCATCTGCGGATGCAACCTCAGTCTTCGACTTAGGGTAGAGACTTTCCGATCTTAACGCTTTCCCCACAATCGATTCAAACGTCTCATCGATGTGGTTAATAAGTTTTTCCCCCAAGTACTGATCCAAACCAGTTATGAATTTCTCATTCTTTTTCTCGGCAGTATCAATAAGAGATAACCCATATTTTGACAAAGTGTCAAATTCGGCAATATATTCCGAGACAGCTCTGCCATTCTGCTTGAGCTCCAAGAATTTCTTAAACAGCATTGACTTCTGAGCAGCTGGAATGAACTTCTCACTAAAGCGAGCCTTAAACTGCTCCCAAGTAATCTGATCTTCGGGAGTAGCTGCCTTTATAGCATTCCACCAATTCATTGCCCGCCCTTGCAGCTGACGGGACGCTAGCTTTCTCTTCATCGCATCTTCGATACCCAAATCCTCGAAGATACGTTCGCAACTATCCAACCAATCTTGAACATCCGTGGCCGACTCCGTTCCGTGAAACGGCTTCCCACCAAGGCTAGTATAATCCTTATTCAGCTTGGCGAAATCGACCCTCGGCGCCTGCACTATTGGACCACCACCATTTCCACCATTGGGAGCTGCCCTCTGCACATCTCTAAGCATCTCTCTCATGAGGTCAGTAAACATCGTCCTCATGTCAGCAGCATTCCCATTATTGGCTCCCCTACCAGCACCTCTAGTATATCGGCTCATCGTCAATCTGAAAAAGGAAACGATTAACGACTCCATAGTGGTGCTAGTGCAGTACGACTTCATCCTTATACTACTAATAGTATATATATATATATAGCTTTTAAAAACCAAAGTAATCACAAATACGCTCTCTCGTATACGTGTATTATCTCTCCCTGATAACTTCCCTAGGTTAACTACGCAACCTAGAGCTCTGATACCAAGTGTGACGGCCCGCCCCGCACCAGCCTGCATTTCCTCCGGAAGTGCGCTGTACACATGCCCAGCTGGCACAGAACGGTCGTCAGAAGAGTAGAAAGAAGAGAAAATAACTAATCAAGGAACCTGTAGAATGTCTCACAGCGCATGGGATAAAATATAATAATAACATACTTGACATAAACAGGCGAGACAGTGCATAAGCTGATAACTAAAATCAACATCAATCATCAGAGCAGCGGAAATCCATATACAGCTTATTACAATTTTCCAAATTTACTGTCTCTAAACAAAAGAAAGCTAAAATAGAAGATACACCAACAATGCCCAAGCAGTGATCTTCAACAACACAGGGAGAATATTATGTATATAGTACGTGGAAGCGTCCTGCTCGTCTCCGGATCATCTACCCGTGCATCACCAGCTAACCTGTCTCTAGTCTGCTCGTGTGAGCACCCAGAGTAATAAGAGGAGACATAAAACTCTGGGTCAGACATAAAGCCTGGTATGAGCGATAAGCATCTAAACAGAATAATAACAGGTATACTAGGCCATACCTGAACCTGGACCTGCAACCAAAGAGTTAGTACCACATACCGTACAATACTCCAAGGTGCCATAATAAAGGGTGTAAGGATACGGGGTGGGGTGTACATGTCATAATGATAGCAAACAAATCAACCATAACAACCATCCTCACACCTCTCACTCAGTGCGTAAAGCGTACGACATCTACCACTTTGAAACACTAGACAGACTGAGGTAACGACGAATCCCGACTTGTAGAAACCCTGCTGTGACCAAGCCAAACACTTGGAGTCATGACCAAACATTTCAATGACCCACTTCATTGGTCGTAGCCCTTGGTTCTACCGATGCCATAATGGCCCTGAATCCGCCTTCGTACCTCCTACCATAGTAGTCCAAAGCTATAGACGTCGATAACTCCTTGGCACGCGTCCCGCAGCAAAGCCCAACCATGAAGCGAACTCGTTGATTCCCATCTGAATCATGAGCTCTAACTTCTCATTTGGACTTCCTTTGCATCTCGGGTTTGGTCGAATTGGAGTGGGTCTTCAGAAGAGTTGTCGCGCAGTCCTGGAATTCGGTTCGGTTCGGTAGTCATCATCTTCGTCGGTTCGGTTCGGTAGTCATCTTTTCCATTCGGTTCGGTGCTCCTTCGGTTCGGGTTCTCCACTTGGTTCGGTTCGAAAGTGTAGTGTCTATTCTCTGGTTGGTTCGGTGGTTGCTCCCTTCTAAGTTCCCATACCCGATCCTGTCCTCCTCCAATTACCGATCCGCTCCGCCCCCTTAGCTTACTCCGATCCGATCCTCTCCAATCCGATCCGCTCCACAGCTCCGATCCGATCCGCTCCCTAGTTTCGATCCGATCCGCCTTGTCCACTCCAACTCTAAGCAAACAACCTTCCTTCTCGCCGATCCTCCTCCAGTGAAAAGCTCCGATCCAGTTCAGATTTCCTTGGTCAGTTCACAAATCCGATCCGACCCTCTACTCCGATCCGATCCGGTTCGGAACCTGCACATTTCTGCAACTTTCCAGCGAGCTTTCTACGCCATTCGACGATGTTTTCAACCAATCTAACTATTCTAATCAATCATAAAACATACCATAGAGTCATAGCAACATGTAAGAACAATCACAAACACCTAACAACAATTCAAATGAACCAAAATGGATCAAAAGTGGCTAAAACCTCACATTTTCCTATAATCCCTCTTAATCATGTTTAAGCATATAATTAGCAAAACACATCGAAATTAACCCAAATTTCTAACAGAGCCTTAAAACATTATTTTAGAATTTTAAGAATTTTTCCAGAATTTATTTACGTATAAATTCGCTAGTCTTCACTAATTACCCTTAATCACCGTAATTAGTGCAAAAACTATGCAAATCACTCACCTTGGCCACAAATGAAACACCAAATCTGAAATACTCTCTGTTTGAGTCGAATTCCTATGTATAGCAGCAGCTCCAACCTTACTTTGTTGCTATTTGGCCTTGCTTTGATGTAATTTAGGCTTAATCTTCACTACAAATGTGTTTTGGAGTGGTTTTAGAGGATGAAGGCCATTACTAAGGTCTCAAGAAGGTTTGTGGCGGCTCAAAACTGAAATGAAAGTGATAACCTAACCCTAATCAGTCCTCCTATACCTCTAAACCCGAAATTCCCCTTGGGCCTAGCTGCTAATCACCCAGTTAAGCCCAATTAAGCTGTTTTTCACCATTTGAAACTTGTTTCAGCCATATCTCCCAAACGGTAAGTCCGTTTGGCTAGTGTGACCACTCTACGGAAAGAGAAACCATCATCCGAAGCCAATGGAAGTGGTTTCAGGTCAAAATTCCTTTCTAGTCAAAAGTTATGGCCAAAACAGTGCCAACTAGGGGTAAAATGGTCATTTAAAAATCGAGAAAAATCATGAACATGGGAAATGACCCCAATAGTCGTCTCCCAAAGTTACATGACCATACGACTTCGTATGTGAAAGAAATAAATATCCTACGATCCTGTGATGCGTAGAATACGGGTCGTTACACTCTAATTAAGTGATTTTTACAAATCAAATCATATTGATCATCAACTTTTTTAAACTCTTTTTTATTTAATTTGAAAATTGCATTTGAGGAGCTATGAAATTGTTGAAGTTTGAGCTTTAATTAGATTTCTTTTGAACTTTTTTCCTTATTTTCTTTAACTAGAATGATATTTTACCATAATTTTGTTTTGTCTTCAACTAAACCTAATTACACTTGATTTTGCTTTTACAGAATTACCCTTGGTTTCTTCTTTCTTATCTTCGTTCTTTGAACCTTAAAGCTTTTTTTACACAAATAAGAATTCCTAAGAAAATTAGCAGAAATAGAACAAAATAAATTAAGTATTATCACTAATGTTGTAGCTTCTTCAATTTTTTAAAGTGGAAATACTTAATTTGTTCAAAATCAAATATAATTTAAAAAATGATAATAAATATTTTTGAATTATAGTATACAGTTGTGAAAGTTGTGTTAGTTGATGTTTTATTTCTTTGAATTCTTAAAATTGTACAAATTTCGTTAAATATCATTGATTTAACCATTTTAAATAAATGACATTATGAAAAAGTCTAAAATTGCTATTAACAAGAATATCAACTTAGTCATAGTTTTTCTTTACCAAAATTACGGTGTATGGTAGATGAATTTTGCTGTACAAATGGCATTCAGTATGTAATAAATAGTGTATGATAATTTGTTCATAGAATCAAGAATTTCAAGTTTATATTTGATACCTAAATACTGAAGTTCAAAATATAAACAAAATTTGGATTTAAATCACCGAGCCGTGAGTTTAAAGTTTTCTTATTATTTTGTTTATGTCGTGGTAAAGTAGTGATTGCTCTTGTTATGATAGTAATTCGTACTTAAAAATGAGATTCAGGCATGGCCCTCTATTAGTTGGAATAAAGGTCGAAAATATCGTGTAAAAACATGATGACTGTGGGATTTGAACCCATGCCCTTTCGGACCAGAGCCAAATCTGGTGCCTTAGCCCACTCAATGAAATCGTCAGTTGTCATATTACTAGGAATCTACATATTGGCTACGTCAAGAAATTAGGGAACATATACTTTTTACCTGCTGTTAAATTGAGGTTTATATAAACTTACATTTTTGTATAATTTTAAGTACAAACTCCTCTAATTTTTATCAAATATTATTTTTTGTATGAGTTTTAATTATCTCATATATTGAGAACTTAGCTTATGTTTTAGCCTCCAATTTTTATGAAGGATTATGTTCATTCTAGTAAAAAAATTGGACTTCAATTACTTACTCTAATATAATTGATAATAAATATATCATTCTAACAATTGTAACATTATTTGGTTTATTAACACACACACGCATATATATATATATATACACACATACACATAGATACACACACACAAAAGAAAATTTTATGGTTTGTTCAAATATTTAGATTAAACCTCCAACATATTAAACGTCAAACGGTGAGGCTATGTTAAACAAGAAACCCATTTAAAGCACTTGGAAGTTGGAACTCAAGAAATTCAAACCCAATATCTATTTTTCTCTCTCTATATATGTGGGCGTTCCATTCTCTCTTTCTCCCTTGACATAATTTAATATAAAGTTAAAAAGTTTGGATCGAATTTAAGATATAAGTTTATAAATTAGTTGGAGTGAAGTCGGATGACCCAAACAGTCAATAAAGCGATATCTATAATTAAGTAACTTTTGCGAATCAAATAATATTGATCTTCAACTTCTTTAAACTCTTTTTTATTTATTTTGCAAATTGCATTTGAGGAGCTATGAAATTGTTGAAGTTTGAGCTTTAGTTAGATTTCTTTTGAACTTTTTTCTTTACTTTCTTTAACTAAAATGATATTTTACCATAATTTTTTTTTCTTCAACCAGACCTAATTACCCTTGATTTGGCTTTTACAAAATTACCCTTGCTTTCTTCTTTCTTATCTTCATTCTTTAAACCTTAAAACTTTTTTTTACACAAATAGGAATTCCTAAAAAATTAGTAGAAATACAAATAAATTAAATATTATCTCTAATATTGTGGCTTCTTCAATTTTTTAAAATGTCAATACTTAATTTGTTCAAAATCAAACCTAGTTATTCTTTGCCAAAATTACGGTGTATGGTAGATGAATTTTGTTGTACGAATAGAGTTCGGTGGGTAATAAATAGTGTGTAATAATTTGTTCATAGAAGCAAGGATTTCAAGTTAGGATTTGATTCCTAGATAATTAATTTCAAATTTTAAACAAAATTTGGATTTAAATCAACGAGCCGTGAGTTTAAAGTTTTCTTATTATTTCGTTCATGTCGTGGTGAACTAGTGATTGCTCTTGTTATGATAGTAATTCGTACTTAAAAATGAGACTCTGGTATGGTCCTCTACTAGTTGGAATAAAGGTTGAAAATATCGTGTAAAAACATGATGACTATGGGATTTGAACCCACGCCCTTTCGGACCAGAGCCTAAATCTGGCGCCTTACACCGCTCGGCCAAATCGTCAGTTGTCATATTACTAGGAATCTACGTATCGACTACGTCAAGAAATTAGGGAAAATATAATTTTTACCTGCTGTTAAATTGAGGTTTACATACACTTACATTTTTGTATAATTTTAAGTACAAACTCCTCTAATTGTTATCAAATATTATTTTTTTATATGAGTTTTAATTGTCTCATATATTTCAGAAGTATTTGTTCAAATATATTAAATAACTGATAACTATAAGGTTAAATCAGGGTTTGAGAACTTAGCTTATGTTTTAGCCTCCATTTTTTCTGAAGATTTCTGTTCATTCTAGTAAAAAAAATTGGAATTCAATGATTTATTCTAATATAATTGATAATAAATATATCATTCTAATAATTATAACATTATTTGGTTTATAACACACACACACACACGTGTGTGTGTGTATATATACAGATACAAATACACACACACAAAAGAAAATTTATGGTTTGTTTTAATAATTAGATTAAATCTCCAACATATTAAGCGTCAAACAGTGAGGCTACGTTAAACAAGAAACCCATTTAAAACACTTGGAAGTTGGAACCTTAGAGAATTCAAACTCAATGTCTATTTCTCTCTCTATATGTTGGTGTACCATTCTCTCTTCCTCCCTTGATAGAATTTAATATAGAGTTAAAAAGTTTGGATCAGATTTAAGATATAAGTTTATAAATTAGTTGGAGTGAAGTCGGATGACCGAAATCAGTCAACAAAGCAATATCTCTAATTTAGTAACTTTTACAAATCAAATAATATTGATCTTCAACTTTTTTAAACTTTTTTTATTTATTTTGAAAATTGCATTTGAGGGGCTATGAAATTGTTGAAGTTTGAGCTTTAATTAGATTTCTTTTGAACTTTTTTCTTTATTTTCTTCAACTATAATGATATTTTTCCATAATTTTGTTTTGTCTTCAACCAAACCTAATTACCCTTGATTTTGCTTTTACAAATTTACCCTTGGTTTCTTCTTTCTTATCTTCGTTCTTTAATACTTAAAACCTTTTGCTATGCAAATAGGAATTCCTGAAAAAGTTAGTAGAAATACAACAAAATAAATTAAATATTATCTCTAATATTGTAGCTTATTCAATTTTTTAAAATGGAAATACTTAATTTTTTCAAAATCAAATCTAGTTTGAAAAATGATTATAAATATTTTTGAATTAGAGTATGTAGCTGTGAAATTTGTGTGTTGATGTTTTAGTTCTTTGAATTCATCAAATTGTACAAATTTCATTAAATATCATTGACTTAACTATCTTAATTAAATTACAGTATGAAAAAGACTAAAATTACTATTAACAAGAATCGCAACTTAGTCACGGTTTTTCTTTACCAAAATTACGATGTATAGTAGATGATTTTTTCTGTACGAATAAAGTTCGGTAGGTAATAAATAGTTTATAATAATTTGCTCATAGAAGCAAGGATTTCAAGTTAAGATTTGATTCCTAAATACTTAAGTTCAAAATTTAAACAAAATTTGGATTTAAATCACCGAGCCGTGAGTTTAAAGTTTTCTTATTATTTTGTTTATGTCATGGTGAAGTAGTGATTTCTCTTGTCATGATAGTAATTCGTACTTAAAAATGAGATTCTGGTATGGGCCTCTCTTAGTTGAAATAAAGGTTGAAAATATCATGTAAAAACATGACGACTGTAGGACTTGAACCCACGCCCTTTCGGACCAAAGCCTAAATCTAGCACCTTAGACCACTCGGCCAAATCGTTAGTTGTCATGTTACTAGGAATCTACATATTGTATACGTCAAGAAATTAGAGAACATATACTTTTTATGTGCTGTTAAATTGAGGTTTACATAAACTTATATTTTTGTATAATTTTAAGTAAAAACTCCTCTAATTGTTATCAAATATATTTTTTATATGAGTTTTAATTATCTTATATATTGCAGAAGTATTTATTCAAATATATTAGATAATTGATAACTATACGGTTAAATCAGGGTTTGAGAACTTAGATTATGTTTTGGCTTCCAATTTTTCTGAAGATTTCTGTTCATTCCTATAAAAAATGTTGGACTTCAATGATTTACTCTAATATAATTGATAATAAATATATCATTGTAACAATTGTAACATTATTTGGTTTTTTAACAAACACTTATATGTATACACACAAAAGATAATTTATGGTTTGTTCTAATAATTAGAATAAACCTCCAACATAATAAGTGTCAAACAGTGAGGATATGTTAAACAATAAACCCATTTAAAGAACTTGGAAGTTGGAACCCTAGAAAATTCAAACCCAATGTCTGTTTTTCTCTCTCTATATGTAGATGTACCTTTCTCTCTCCCTTGATAAAATTTAGTATAGAGTGAAAAAGGTTGGATCAGGTTTAAAGTATAAGTTTATAAATTAGTTGGAGTGAAGTTGGATGACCCAAATCAATCAACAAAGCACTATCTCTAATTAAGTAATTTTACAAATCAAATAATATTGATCTTCAACTTTTTTTAAACTCTTTTTCATTTATTTTGAAAATTGCATTTGAGGGGCTATGAAATTTGTAACAACCCGCAAAAATCAGGACCAATTTAAAATTTTTATTTTAGAAAATTTTAATGAATTTTGACAATATAAAATAATTTATTTAAATAATAATGATCACAAATTTGATTTAAATCGAAGTTAGAATGAATGATTTAATTTTAATTAACAAAAGGGTTAGAAATAGCGCAGTAGTTTGAAAAGTCAAACTTGAATTTTGACTGACCGAACAGGATGCAAAATTATACAGATTTTAGTGAAACCAAAAATATTAGAATCTATTTAAAAATATCTTTCCAACGAATCCGAAAAATTGAAATTTTATAGCGGAAATCAAAAGTTATGGCCAATTCAATATTTAGAAAGGTCGCTATGAAATTTATAAAGGTCAAAATGCTACTTTTTGCATATGAAGGAATTTGAACTCGAAACCACTTCCATTGAGTTCAGAATGATGTTTCTACATTGAAAAACAGTAAACACTTATATATTTTGATTTTCGGGATTTATTTGTTTAAAAATATATTTTTAATATTAAATATATTGGCCTTAAAAATAGTCATTTTTCAAACGACCTCTGTTTTCGACGAAACCACTTTTGTTGGAACCGGAATGTCAAATTGTTGCTAGGTTTCAAATTTCAGAATTTTTCGAATTAATATGTGAGCGTGGCGAAATAAAATGTGTTTTGACTATTTATAGTTAAATTTGAACGCCTTAAAAATAACCATTTTTCAAACAGTCTCAGAATTCGACGAAAATAATTTTGTTGGATTCGTATCGTCATAAGAAAGCTAAAAATATTTTTTTTAAAATTTTCTGAGATCGTATGTGGCCCCGGCATATTTAAATGTACGGTAGAAATTAAATAATTAATTTAATATTGTATTTTCAATTAAAACCGAAAATAAAACGTGTAGACATCAGAACTGGACCTTGGGACATAGGCCATCACGTTCAGAAGGCCTCAAAACGTTAAGATCGACAGTAAGCAGGCCCAAATCCGAGAAAGTCCAAAAATCTACTTTATTTCACGAAATTCGGAATTAAATATTAAAATAATATAAAAATCCGAAAACCCTAACCCTAATTCTCTAATGGCCAGCCGCCGCCCAGAAATTTGATGGCCAGAATTGCTCCAACTTCAAATGCTAATAACTTTTGATCCGTTCGACGAAAATTGACGTATGACCTACCAAATCGAAGAGAATTCAGAGGCCTTTCAATCTATACGGTTAAGATCGGGTTCTGATTCACGGATTTTGCGAATTTCGAGCTACAAGTGGCTGCGGTCGAGGTGGTTTCTAGGGTGAAATGGGGGGCCGAGTTCGTCATGGTTGGCGGTGCTAGTTGGTGTTGGCGCGAGCTTCGTCGTGGCAGCATCTGATGGGCGAACGGTGGCCTGGTTGGTGGGGCGCATAGAAGAAGATGGCGGCCGATGATGGGTTCGGTGGTATACGACGACGTGAAGAGGAAAAGAAGGTCCGAACTTTTTTTTATCATTATTTTATTATTTTATATTTAAATTGTCTGATCTTTAAAAATTCATAACTCTCTCATACGAGGTCCGTTTGACAGACCGTAAATTGCGTTGGAATCACAAAATTAAGAGCTTCGCGATGGCGTAGACCGTAGCTGAAAAGGAGACAGTCAAATTTCAGCCAAAATTCAATGTGAGAATTCAAAATTCTATTATTTAATTAATTATTAAATTATTTTCTCACTTTAAAAATAATTGCATGATGATGTTTGTTCAATTCTGAAATGTCTGGTGTTGTATGAATCATTGGTTGTGATTGCGATATGTTTTGTTGTGTACGATGTGTTAGATCCGTATTAAAATTGCAGATAATGCTGAATTTTATTTACGATTAGAAATTAGATCTAAATTTGATCTAAAATATATTATATTCAGAATTACATCATATTTATTCAGATTTAGTTATTATAATTTATTTCAGGTTATTAAATATTATTTCTATTATTCTGTAATGAATAATAGAACTTGATCGACAAATAAAAATTCATTTTTATTTGTTAATATTATAATAAGAACTTGAACGACAATGAAAGCTTATTTTTATTTGTTGAATTTACAAAAGAAATGGAGCGATAAATCCATTCTTATTTTAATTTGTCTACATTAGAAAGAATGAATAAAAAGAATATATTTTAATATGAGGTTTTATCATTAAAAAGAATGAAAACAAAAGGTTTCATTTTTTTTATGTAAAAATAGTTTTCAATCAAAAGTCATAATTTATTTGTCAATTTGATGTTCAATAAAAGTTGCAACATTAAAAATCTCATTTTTAATGTAATATTGTTTTCAATAAAAAAAGAAGCAACATAAAAATTTCATTTTTAATGAAATAGTGTTTTCGTAAAAAGAAGCAACGTAAAAGGTTTTATTTTTATGTGTTCATTGTTTTCAATAGAAAGATTTTACATTAAGAAATTACATTTTTAATGTGATTTGGGTTTCATCGTAAAGATTAGAATAAAAAGATTATATCTTTATTTTCATTTTGTTGAATTGAAGAGTTTATAAAATAAGATTGCATTTTTGTTGAAATTTTGTTCATTGAAATATAATTTGTTCTTTTATTTGTATTCACATATACAAATGAAACATTGAAAATAATCTGTTCTTTTTATTTGTTTTCACAAACACAAGTGAACATAGAAAATAAAGTTTGTCCCTTTTATTTGTACTTACATATACAAATAAACCATTAAAATGAAATATGTCATTTTATTTGTATCCTCAAATACAAATAAAACATTGAAAACAAAAGTTCATTTTTTTTATTTGTATTCACAAATACAAATATGCACTGAAAATAAATTTTCTCTTTTAATTGCATTCACAAATGCAATTATGCATTAAAACAAAATTTGTTCTTTATTTTGCATTCACTAATGCAAATCTAACATAGGAAATAAGTTAACTTTTTATTATGTTCTTCAATGTGAATGTAACATGAAATAAATAAAATTGGCCTTTTTGTTTGCATTCACAATGCGAACAAAACCTTTAAGAAATTATTTTCAAAAGTTACATTATATTTGTAAATATATTTTGTAAATAAAAAAAGTTGTTCTTTTATTTTGCATTCACCAATGCAAAGGTTTATTGAAAATAAAATTATTCTTTTATTTGCATGTACCAATGTAAATATACATTAAAAATAAACTTGTTCTTTTGTTTGCATCTAAAAATGCAAATATATATTTAAAATTAAAACTTGTTCTCTTATTTGTATTTACGAATACAAATATATATATTAAAGTAAAGTTTATTCTTTTATTTGCATTCACTTATGCAAATACATTTTGAAAATGAACGAACCTTTTTATTTGTGTTCCCAAACCCAAGTACATTTTAGAAAATGAATGATCTTTTGTGTTTGTGTTCTCAAACACAAATTTAACATAGAAAATTAAAATGGTCTTTTTATTCGTATACTTAAACACAAATAAAACATTAAAAATAAAAGAACATTTTTTTTGTGTACTCCAACACAAATATAACATGATTTTAAAGTAGTACATTTTTATTTTTATTTGCATTTTCAATGCAAATATTCCATGAAATCAAAAATTCACATTTTGTTAACATTTCATAATGTAAACAATACAAGAAAAAAAAAATACATTTTTGTTTGCATGCTACAATGCAAACGAAATGTAGAAAAGAGAATATGCATTTTTATTTGCATTCTGTCATGCAAATAAAATAAAGGAGATAAAATTACATTTTGTTGCAAATTTAGATGCAAACAAATTTATTAAAAACAAAAGATACATTTTTGTTGCATGTTTTAAATGTGAACAAAGCATTAAAATAAAAGTTACATTTTTAATTATTTATTTACTTCACTTGATGTAAATAAACATAAAATAAAGAGTTGTTCTTTTATTTACCTTTCTTGATGTAAATAAAACTAGAAATTTAATATTACACTTTTATTTGCTTTACTCAACGCATATAAAACAGGAGAATAAAAGAAATATTTTCATTTGCAATCCTTAATGCAAATAAATTATGAAATGAAAAAGTTACAATTTTTTTTTATTTACATTCCTCTGTGTAAATAAACATCAAATAAAAAAGTTGAATCTTTATTTGCATTCTCTATTGCAAATAAAGCATGAAATGAATAGTTATATTTTGTGTTATTATTTATATCCCCTATTACGAATGGAATTAAAAGATTACATTTTTCTTTTCATTTATTTACAATGAAAGGAATTAAAATAAAGATGATATTTTTATCATCATTTTTGATGCGATAAAAGAATAGAAATAATGATTACATTTTTATTGACATTTTACATGCGATAAAAAGAACAGGAATAAAAGAGATATTTTTATCATCGTGTTATATTGTGTATTACACTGCCATAGGCAAGTTACCTGACTTGTTTATGTGATTGGGTCGATAATTTTCACACATCGCCCAAGTGCACAAATAATTTATTATTTGTTTGCTGGTTGAAACCCCACACGGGTGTTGGGATGAAAATTAACATACACTAATCCCAATATTTAGTTGTATGTTGATCGTTAGATCGACAGGCTATGATAAGCGTTATTATTTAATTTTAACGCTTATGCAGTGTAATTTACACTTTGGATGAAATGGATGATTTGATGATTATATTGTTATTGTCATATATATGATGTGTGTGAAATCCATATAATCCAAATTATATGGTAATTAGTTGAGTCGCATTTCGATTCAGATGTTCTTTTAAATAAGAATATTTTTACATTAGAAATTCTTTTATTTAAAATATATATATATATATATATATTAATTAAGTATATGTTATAATAAAGAATATTTGTAAAAGATAAAAATCTGTTATATAAAGGATATTTTTAATGATTATTTAAAATATGTTTTCTTATAATGATTAATATTTAAAGAGAAATCTTTTATTTAAGATTATTAGAATTTGCAAATCTTATTTTATGATAAGAAATAAATTGAGATGTGAAGTGGATTTATCGTGGACGGTGTTTTTAAATGACATTTCTCCTTTAATCCAATTTATATTGAAATTATTATTTGGAATTTATAAATCTATTTTATAGATTTAAAAAGAGCATTTCCTAAAAATCTAGTTTTCCAATTTAATATATATTCAATTGGAATTAAGTGGAAATTCTATTGGTAATAATCGAGATGGGCTTCTGTAATAAAAGACCGATATTATATATGGAATTTAAGAGGCTTTGCCGTTATTCCATGTATATTGTTAGTCCGATACAGAAATTCACATCGATTATGTATTGATTGATTTCTGTGGAATTCCATATTTAGGAAATTGATTTGTGGGTTTATCGTGAACTGTGTTTTAAATGACACGAGTTCTTTAACCCGTTTAAAAGAAGATTTATTCTTTAAAATAAATGATCTGTGAAAATGATTTTTGATATTAAATCAAATTTAGGATTTTTAATAAATCTTTTAAGGAAGATTTATGATTAAATTTATTAATTTATCTTTGATAAAATTAATGAGAATCTTTTAATATGAATATCTTATTAAAAGAATACTCTGAGTGGGAAATGTGGCGTAATGTGTGATTTTCCAATATTTGATTTTTAATCAAAAAATACGCGAGTTATTCAGGAAGACCGGGTTTAACCCATTCTGAATAATCATCACGACGATCAAGAGTCGAAGATGAAGATGGCATTTGAAGACCCAAGGTTTTCACATCGTTGGGATGATGATGACTGGTATCTTGAATTGGGACTGGACACCCCAAGGCAAGGTATTTAGTAATGATCGTCCAAACGCATTTGGAGATCGACGGACACGTTGTTTCGCTCAGACCCAGAGCGGACTTGTAAATGGATTGCGTGTCTGACATTGTATTCTCTTCTACTGTATTTGTTGAACGCTACTGATTATATATTTCTGTTTGGTGGTGGAGAATTTATTCTTCACTTAACCCCCTTCTCTAAGACGTATGAGCTTAGAGGTTATATATATATTGGTAGATGATCAATGATATGGTAGAGTCTGACAATGTGGCATGCTAAGATGCAATTGATCAAGGCTTTGTTGAAAAGCAGGCCTTGTGGTTGATGATCAAAGCACAGTCTATTTAGGCATAGCTTTGTGTATATCGTGACTTCGCGAGCCTCACAGCCCGGTAGAGTCTAAAACGGGAGAAGGGAACGCAGGGAGTGCACACGTTTCTTTCTAGCTAGAGTGGTGCCAGGGACCTACCAGCGCTGGCATTTATTCATTGTGGTTGTTGGATTTTTCGAGGCCTCAGTTTATGCGGTCGCCACTGGCCGTATTATAGGTCCAAAAGGACCGGGGAGCGTGTGTTCAGGAATTGCCAATCCATTAAGCGTTAACGTATGGACCGGCCCTGCAGGATCCAAGGGTTGGACAGAGTACCAATCCTGGGGCATTGGCTAGAGTGTCTCGAATCGGTAAGAATCTCCTCCCTAGCCTTGACTCAGATGGAAACCAAAATTTCCAATACGACCTCACGCGGTTTTGATTGTATACCTATATATGGCGACATAGTGGGATGGGGCACTTATGCCGTCTAGGATTGATATATTTACTTTGATGTATTTCAAATTGTTTGCACACTATTATTATATAATACCGTGTTTATCGTATCAAGCATTTCTTGACCATTATAAGGTAAAACCCTATCCTCCGGTTTGCGTTGCATTGTGTGATGGGACTTGGGTCTTATAATGGTTTCATTTTTCAGAAAAAGCATTGCGCTATTTTGACGATTTACTTTAGTCATGCACTGGCAATCCAATGGAGTAAACCCGTTCCGCGTTAGCGGCGTGGTCCTGTGATTAGCCTTATTATTAATTAAGGATAGTTTAAGAATTCTCACACCAGTCCCACGACTGACCTGTAGTTTGTTTCACTTTGCAAACTCGGGTGCCCTCTTTCCACACGGGCAGTCGAGTAGCTTATTTGACAGATATATAAAACAAGATCCTGGATTAAAGACTGAAGCTGCGGCCATAGTGTTGATAGCCTTCCACCGAGATTAGTTCCGCTGCAATGTATTCATTTATTTTAATTTATTCTTCCGCTGTAATTTTATTCCCATGTACTCTGATATATATATTCTGTACTCTGATGTAACATTTATTATAGTGTTATAAAAGTCTTCTGTAATCTGTTGTATGCCCAAAGTTAAAGTATTCGTAGATTTTCACTTTTTGGGTCAGACCTGTGTGGTTTATGGTCGATCCAAAGGGCGGGAATTTGCGGGTCTTTACAGTTGGTATCAGAGCTCTGGTTAGCTCAAACCTTTGGGGTACAACTTGTTAGAACCGAACAAAAGACTCATCGGAGATTGGATTAGTAATGTCCAATAAGAATACTCATTAGAGATAGGATCAGCAGTATCCTAGAATGAGTAAACTCGTTAGAGATGGGGTTAGTAATGCCCTAGAACGAGTTAAGAGTTACGAATTTATAATTAACGTATTTTTGATATTTATAATATATTTTGTGAAATATAATTTTTATAAATATAAAGTTATAAATATTTTGAAAAGATAATTAACCATTAAAATTTAAAATTAAGATAGTTAATTTTACAATTTTTAGCTACGTTCCTTTTCGAGGACGAAAAGTTTTTAAGTGGGGGCGATTGTAACAACCCGCAAAAATCAGGACCAATTTAAAATTTTTATTTTAGAAAATTTTAATGAATTTTGACAATATAAAATAATTTATCTAAATAATAATGATCACAAATTTGATTTAAATCGAAGTTTTTTATGAATGATTTAATTTTAATTAACAAAAGGGTTAGAAATAGCGCAGTAGTTTGAAAAGTCAAACTTGAACTTTGACTGACCGAACAGGATGCAATATTTAACGGATTTTAGTGAAACCAAAAATATTAGAATCTATTTAAAAATATCTTTCCAACGAATCCGAAAAATTGAAATTTTATAGCGGAAATCAAAAGTTATGGCCAATTCAATATTTAGAAAGGTCGCTATGAAATTTATAAAGGTCAAAATGCTACTTTTTGCATACAAAGGAATTTGAACTCGAAACCACTTCCATTGAGTTCAGAATGATGTTTCTACATTGAAAAACAGTAAACACTTATATATTTTGATTTTCGGGATTTATTTGTTTAAAAATATATTTTTAATATTAAATATATTGGCCTTATAAAATAGTCATTTTTCAAACGACCTCTGTTTTCGACGAAACCACTTTTGTTGGAACCGGAATATCAAATTGTTGCTAGGTTTCAAATTTCAGAATTTTTCGAATTAATATGTGAGCGTGGCGAAATAAAATGTGTTTTGACTATTTATAGTTAAATTTGAACGCCTTAAAAATAGCCATTTTTCAAACAGTCTCAGAATTCGACGAAAATAATTTTGTTGGATTCGTATCGTCATAAGAAAGCTAAAAATATTTTTTTTTAGAATTTTCTGAGATCGTATGTGGCCCCGGCATATTTAAATGTACGGTAGAAATTAAATAATTAATTTAATATTGTATTTTCAATTAAAACCGAAAATAAAACGTGTAGACATCAGAACTGGACCTTGGGACATAGCCCATCGCGTTCAGAAGGCCTCAAAACGTTAAAATCGACAGTAAGCAGGCCCAAATCCGAGAAAGTCCAAAAATCCACTTTATTTCACGAAATTCGGAATTAAATATTAAAATAATATAAAAATCCGAAAACCCTAACCCTAATTCTCTAATGGCCAGCCGCCGCCCAGAAATTTGATGGCCAGAATTGCTCCAACTTCAAATGCTAATAACTTTTGATCCGTTCGACGAAAATTGACGTATGACCTACCAAATCGAAGAGAATTCAGAGGCCTTTCAATCTATACGGTTAAGATCGGGTTCTGATTCACGGATTTTGCGAATTTCGAGCTACAAGTGGCTGCGGTCGAGGTGGTTTCTAGGGTGAAATGGGGGGCCGAGTTCGTCATGGTTGGCGGTGCTAGTTAGTGTTGGCGCGAGCTTCGTCGTGGCAGCATCTGATCGACGAACGGTGGCCTGGTTGGTGGGGCACATAGAAGAAGATGGCGGCCGATGATGGGTTCGGTGGTATACGACGACGTGAAGAGGAAGAGAAGGTCCGAACTTTTTTTTATCATTATTTTATTATTTTATATTTAAATTGTCTGATCTTTAAAAATTCATAACTCTCTCATACGAGGTCTGTTTGACAGACCGTAAATTGCGTTGGAATCACAAAATTAAGAGCTTCGCGATGGCGTAGACCGCAGCTGAAAAGGAGACAGTCAAATTTCAGCCAAAATTCAATGTGAGAATTCAAAATTCTATTATTTAATTAATTATTAAATTATTTTCTCGCTTTAAAAATAATTGCATGATGATGTTTGTTCAATTCTGAAATGTCTGGTGTTGTATGAATCATTGGTTGTGATTGCGATATGTTTTGTTGTGTACGATGTGTTAGATCCGTATTAAAATTGCAGATAATACTGAATTTTATTTACGATTAGAAATTAGATCTAAATTTGATCTAAAATATATTATATTCAGAATTACATCATATTTATTCAGATTTAGTTATTATAATTTATTTCAGGTTATTAAATATTATTTCTATTATTCTGTAATGAATAATAGAACTTGATCGACAAATAAAAATTCATTTTTATTTGTTAATATTATAATAAGAACTTGAACGACAATGAAAGCTTATTTTTATTTGTTGAATTTACAAAAGAAATGGAGCGATAAATCCATTCTTATTTTAATTTGTCTACATTAGAAAGAATGAATAAAAAGAATACATTTTAATATGAGGTTTTATCATTAAAAAGAATGAAAACAAAAGGTTTCATTTTTTTTATGTAAAAATAGTTTTCAATCAAAAGTCATAATTTATTTGTCAATTTGATGTTCAATAAAAGTTGCAACATTAAAAATCTCATTTTTAATGTAATATTGTTTTCAATAAAAAAAGAAGCAACATAAAAATTTCATTTTTAATGAAATAGTGTTTTCGTAAAAAGAAGCAACGTAAAAGGTTTTATTTTTATGTGTTCATTGTTTTCAATAGAAAGATTTTACATTAAGAAATTACATTTTTAATGTGATTTGGGTTTCATCGTAAAGATTAGAATAAAAAGATTATATCTTTATTTTCATTTTGTTGAATTGAAGAGTTTATAAAATAAGATTGCATTTTTGTTGAAATTTTGTTCATTGAAATATAATTTGTTCTTTTATTTGTATTCACATATACAAATGAAACATTGAAAATAATCTGTTCTTTTTATTTGTTTTCACAAACACAAGTGAACATAGAAAATAAAGTTTGTCCCTTTTATTTGTACTTACATATACAAATAAACCATTAAAATGAAATATGTCATTTTATTTGTATCCTCAAATACAAATAAAACATTGAAAACAAAAGTTCATTTTTTTTATTTGTATTCACAAATACAAATATGCACTGAAAATAAATTTTCTCTTTTAATTGCATTCACAAATGCAATTATGCATTAAAACAAAATTTGTTCTTTATTTTGCATTCACTAATGCAAATCTAACATAGGAAATAAGTTAACTTTTTATTACGTTCTTCAATGTGAATGTAACATGAAATAAATAAAATTGGCCTTTTTGTTTGCATTCACAATGCGAACAAAACCTTTAAGAAATTATTTTCAAAAGTTACATTATATTTGTAAATATATTTTGTAAATAAAAAAAGTTGTTCTTTTATTTTGCATTCACCAATGCAAAGGTTTATTGAAAATAAAATTATTCTTTTATTTGCATGTACCAATGTAAATATACATTAAAAATAAACTTGTTCTTTTGTTTGCATCTAAAAATGCAAATATATATTTAAAATTAAAACTTGTTCTCTTATTTGTATTTACGAATACAAATATATATATTAAAGTAAAGTTTATTCTTTTATTTGCATTCACTTATGCAAATACATTTTGAAAATGAACGAACCTTTTTATTTGTGTTCCCAAACCCAAGTACATTTTAGAAAATGAATGATCTTTTGTGTTTGTGTTCTCAAACACAAATTTAACATAGAAAATTAAAATGGTCTTTTTATTCGTATACTTAAACACAAATAAAACATTAAAAATAAAAGAACATTTTTTTTGTGTACTCCAACACAAATATAACATGATTTTAAAGTAGTACATTTTTATTTTTATTTGCATTTTCAATGCAAATATTCCATGAAATCAAAAATTCACATTTTGTTAACATTTCATAATGTAAACAATACAAGAAAAAAAAAATACATTTTTGTTTGCATGCTACAATGCAAACGAAATGTAGAAAAGAGAATATGCATTTTTATTTGCATTCTGTCATGCAAATAAAATAAAGGAGATAAAATTACATTTTGTTGCAAATTTAGATGCAAACAAATTTATTAAAAACAAAAGATACATTTTTGTTGCATGTTTTAAATGTGAACAAAGCATTAAAATAAAAGTTACATTTTTAATTATTTATTTACTTCACTTGATGTAAATAAACATAAAATAAAGAGTTGTTCTTTTATTTACCTTTCTTGATGTAAATAAAACTAGAAATTTAATATTACACTTTTATTTGCTTTACTCAACGCATATAAAACAGGAGAATAAAAGAAATATTTTCATTTGCAATCCTTAATGCAAATAAATTATGAAATGAAAAAGTTACAATTTTTTTTTATTTACATTCCTCTGTGTAAATAAACATCAAATAAAAAGGTTGAATCTTTATTTGCATTCTCTATTGCAAATAAAGCATGAAATGAATAGTTATATTTTGTGTTATTATTTATATCCCCTATTACGAATGGAATTAAAAGATTACATTTTTCTTTTCATTTATTTACAATGAAAGGAATTGAAATAAATATGATATTTTTATCATCATTTTTGATGCGATAAAAGAATAGAAATAAAGATTACATTTTTATTGACATTTTACATGCGATAAAAAGAACAGGAATAAAAGAGATATTTTTATCATCGTGTTATATTGTGTATTACACTGCCATAGGCAAGTTACCTGACTTGTTTATGTGATTGGGTCGATAATTTTCACACATCGCCCAAGTGCACAAATAATTTATTATTTGTTTGCTGGTTGAAACCCCACACGGGTGTTGGGATGAAAATTAACATACACTAATCCCAATATTTAGTTGTATGTTGATCGTTAGATCGACAGGCTATGATGAGCGTTATTATTTAATTTTAACGCTTATGCAGTGTAATTTACACTTTGGATGAAATGGATGATTTGATGATTATATTGTTATTGTCATATATATGATGTGTGTGAAATCCATATAATCCAAATTATATGGTAATTAGTTGAGTCGCATTTCGATTCAGATGTTCTTTTAAATAAGAATATTTTTACATTAGAAATTCTTTTATTTAAAATATATATATATATATATATATATATATTAATTAAGTATATGTTATAATAAAGAATATTTGTAAAAGATAAAAATCTGTTATATAAAGGATATTTTTAATGATTATTTAAAATATGTTTTCTTATAATGATTAATATTTAAAGAGAAATCTTTTATTTAAGATTATTAGAATTTGCAAATCTTATTTTATGATAAGAAATAAATTGAGATGTGAAGTGGATTTATCGTGGACGGTGTTTTTAAATGACATTTCTCCTTTAATCCAATTTACGTTGAAATTATTATTTGGAATTTATAAATCTATTTTATAGATTTAAAAAGAGCATTTCCTAAAAATCTAGTTTTCCAATTTAATATATATTCAATTGGAATTAAGTGGAAATTCTATTGGTAATAATCGAGATGGGCTTCTGTAATAAAAGACCGATATTATATATGGAATTTAAGAGGCTTTGCCGTTATTCCATGTATATTGTTAGTCCGATACAGAAATTCACATCGATTATGTATTGATTGATTTCTGTGGAATTCCATATTTAGGAAATTGATTTGTGGGTTTATCGTGAACTGTGTTTTAAATGACAAGAGTTCTTTAACCCGTTTAAAAGAAGATTTATTCTTTAAAATAAATGATCTGTGAAAATGATTTTTGATATTAAATCAAATTTAGGATTTTTAATAAATCTTTTAAGGAAGATTTATGATTAAATTTATTAATTTATCTTTGATAAAATTAATGAGAATCTTTTAATATGAATATCTTATTAAAAGAATACTCTGAGTGGGAAATGTGGCGTAATGTGTGATTTTCCAATATTTGATTTTTAATCAAAAAATACGCGAGTTATTCAGGAAGACCGGGTTTAACCCATTCTGAATAATCATCACGACGATCAAGAGTCGAAGATGAAGATGGCATTTGAAGACCCAAGGTTTTCACATCGTTGGGATGATGATGACTGGTATCTTGAATTGGGACTGGACACCCCAAGGCAAGGTATTTAGTAATGATCGTCCAAACGCATTTGGAGATCGACGGACACGTTGTTTCGCTCAGACCCAGAGCGGACTTGTAAATGGATTGCGTGTCTGACATTGTATTCTCTTCTACTGTATTTGTTGAACGCTACTGATTATATATTTCTGTTTGGTGGTGGAGAATTTATTCTTCACTTAACCCCCTTCTCTAAGACGTATGAGCTTAGAGGTTATATATATATTGGTAGATGATCAATGATATGGTAGAGTCTGACAATGTGGCATGCTAAGATGCAATTGATCAAGGCTTTGTTGAAAAGCAGGCCTTGTGGTTGATGATCAAAGCACAGTCTATTTAGGCATAGCTTTGTGTATATCGTGACTTCGCGAGCCTCACAGCCCGGTAGAGTCTAAAACGGGAGAAGGGAACGCAGGGAGTGCACACGTTTCTTTCTAGCTAGAGTGGTGCCAGGGACCTACCAGCGCTGGCATTTATTCATTGTGGTTGTTGGATTTTTCGAGGCCTCAGTTTATGCGGTCGCCACTGGCCGTATTATAGGTCCAAAAGGACCGGGGAGCGTGTGTTCAGGAATTGCCAATCCATTAAGCGTTAACGTATGGACCGGCCCTGCAGGATCCAAGGGTTGGACAGAGTACCAATCCTGGGGCATTGGATAGAGTGTCTCGAATCGGTAAGGATCTCCTCCCTAGCCTTGACTCAGATGGAAACCCAAATTTCCAATACGACCTCACGCGGTTTTGATTGTATACCTATATATGGCGACATAGTGGGATGGGGCACTTATGCCGTCTAGGATTGATATATTTACTTTGATGTATTTCAAATTGTTTGCACACTATTATTATATAATACCGTGTTTATCGTATCAAGCATTTCTTGACCATTATAAGGTAAAACCCTATCCTCCGGTTTGCGTTGCATTGTGTGATGGGACTTGGGTCTTATAATGGTTTCATTTTTCAGAAAAAGCATTGCGCTATTTTGACGATTTACTTTAGTCATGCACTGGCAATCCAATGGAGTAAACCTGTTCCGCGTTAGCGGCGTGGTCCTGTGATTAGCCTTATTATTAATTAAGGATAGTTTAAGAATTCTCACACCAGTCCCACGACTGACCTGTAGTTTGTTTCACTTTGCAAACTCGGGTGCCCTCTTTCCACACGGGCAGTCGAGTAGCTTATTTGACAGATATATAAAACAAGATCCTGGATTAAAGACTGAAGCTGCGGCCATAGTGTTGATAGCCTTCCACCGAGATTAGTTCCGCTGCAATGTATTCATTTATTTTAATTTATTCTTCCGCTGTAATTTTATTCCCATGTACTCTGATATATATATTCTGTACTCTGATGTAACATTTATTATAGTGTTATAAAAGTCTTCTGTAATCTGTTGTATGCCCAAAGTTAAAGTATTCGAAGATTTTCACTTTTTGGGTCAGACCTGTGTGGTTTATGGTCGATCCAAAGGGCGGGAATTTGCGGGTCTTTACAAAATTGTTGAAGTTTGAGCTTTAATTAGATTTCTTTTGAACTTTTTTCCTTATTTTATACAACTAGAATGATATTTTACCATAATTTTGTTTTCTCTTCAACTAAACCTAATTACCCTTGATTTTGCTTTTACAAAATTACCCTTGCTTTTTTGTTTCTTATCTTCGTTCTTTAAACCTTAAAACTTGTTTTTTACACTTCCTAAAAAAATTAGTAGATATACAACAAAATAAATTAAATACTATCACTAATATTGTATCTTCTTCAATTTGTTAAAATGGAAATAGTTAATTTGTTCAAAATCAAATCTAGTTTGAAAAATGATAATAAATATTTTTGAATTAGAGTATCTAGTTGTGAAAGTTGTGTTAGTTGATGTTTTAGTTCTTTGAATTCATCAAAATGTACAAATTTCGTTAAATATCATTGATTTAACTATTTTAATTAAATGACATTATGAAAAAGACTAAAATTGCTATTAACAAGAATAGCAACTTATTCATAGTTTTTCTTTACCAAAATAACGGTGTATGGTAGATGAATTTTGTTGTACAAATAGAATTTGGTAGGTAATAAATAGTGTATAATATTGAGACGACCCCGAACCCCGTACTGACGGTGGCAAGGGTAATCCTTGGAATATAACACATAAACAGATAATGGCAGAACAGAAATAAATAAATACCCCAGATAATGCACAAAAGAATTTACTGGATAAAAGTAATCATCAGAGTTACACAGTATACAGGATCATACTAAGAACAAATACAGTTCAGCTATACATAAATGTCTACAGCGGAAAACAAACATAATGTACAATAGGAGCTGAACAGCATAAAAAGAGATAAATGATAGATCCATACTCAGCTCCAGCTATCCAGAGAAAGCCAGCTAAAACCTGAATACAAGGCTGCCTGTAACAACCCGAAAATCTGGGCCAGTTTAAAATTTTTATTTTGGCAATTTTAATGAATTTTGAATATTTAAAATAGATTATTTTAAATTAAAATCGACGATAAATTTATTTTGAATATATTTAGAACGTATATATTATATACGTCGTCATTAGAATATAAATAATTATATATATTTATAAATAGAATTGAAAATGGCGCGGTAGTTCGATAATTCGATTTCAAACTTCAATTGAACATACCGGGTGCAAAATAAACCGGATTTTAGTGAAACCAAAAACATTAGGATCTAATTGAGAATATCTTTCCAACGAATCCGGAAAATCGAAATTTCATAGCGGGAATCAAAAGATATGTCCAGTTGAAAATTCTGAATAGTCACTATGGAATTCAGGCCCTTAAAAATGGAAATTTTGCAAACGACCTCGGATTTCGACGAAACAACTTTTGTTCGATCCGGAATGTAAAGTTATTGCTAGATTCCAATTTTCATAATTTTTCGAATCAATATGTGAGCGTGGCAAAGTAAAACGTGTTTGACCAATTTCAGTTGATTTTAATCGACTGGAAATTGGCCATTTTTCAAACGATCTCAGAATTCGACGAAACTAGTTTTGTTAGGACCGTATCGTCAATACGAAGCTAGAAAATATTTTTTGGGAATTTTTAGAGTTCGTATGTGACCCTAGTAAATTGAAATGCGCGTTCAAATTCAATATATAAAGTTATATGTTGACTTTGACGGAAACTGATCGAAACAGTCGAATCAGCTTGCGAAACATATCCCATTGTGTTCGGAATGGGGGTAATTAGCTATGGACGGCAGGCGGTGGGTTTTGTTTGGGGTTCGAATTTAAAGGTTACCTTTTTGGGAATTAATTAAATAAATAAATAAAAGGGCCCTTTCCTTTTCCCTTAACCCGAAGTCAACCCCCCCTTTTAACAGTCAGAATCGAAATCATTCAGGAAAAGAAAGAAGAAAAAAAAACGAAAAGAAGGACGACGGAGGTGGGGAAAACCGCCGCCTCGTGCCTCCACGTCCACGGCACCGCTGGCCAGTCCACCGCCAATCTTCGATGCCTCCACCCCCCCCCCCCCCCGACAGCCGCTACCCTCTCTCCTCTCCTTCCCGTTCCTCCAGACCTCGAGCCCGTATCCACCCAAAACCACCGTGCCCTGCCACCACCGCCCTCAAACCCATAACCGCGACATCCTACCGACGGCGCAACCCATTTCATTTCCTCCCTCCGCTCCTCTGTCTCCTCCTCCTGCAGATCTGAAACCCGCCTCCCTTCACCGAAGCTCTGCTCCACCTCGAGCTGCGCGACGACAGCAACCACCTTGGACGCACCATTCCCTTCCCCTCCTCTTTCTTCACCAATGTAAGTCTTAGATATTTATTTCATTTAATTTTAAATAATCAGTTTTATTTTATATAATACATTGGTATGAGATTTTTTTTTAAATATAAAGTTGAGATTTTTAAAAAATATAAAGATAGGGTTTTTAGAAATAAAAATGGAACTGATTTGGAAAAGTTAAACTAGAGTTGTTTTAGAAAAATTTACTTTGTTTTAAAGTAGAAAAATATACTTTGTTTTTAAAGTAGTAAAACATACATTGTTTTTGAAAAAAATAAGATTTTGTTTTTGTAAATAACATTGATTTCAAAATGAAATATTAAAAATAAATAACTTTGCATAATAAAATATGGGATTTTTATATATAATAAGTTGAAAGAAAAATATGATTTTTAATAAAGAAAAGATACGATTTTTAATAATGTAAAAATATGATTTTTATATATTCAACTTAGAAATAAAATACCATGGTTTTAGAAATAGCAAGAGAATTGCTTTCAAAATAGAAGTAGCGATAAAAATTCTATTTTTACATTATAGAAGTAGCGATAAAAATTCTATTTTTACATGTATGAAGTGTCGTTATAAAATTCGATTTTTATATATTGGATAGCGAAGTAAAAATTCGATTTTTATATATTGGATAGCGAAGTAAAAATTCGATTTTTATATATTGAATAGCGAAGTAAAAATTCGATTTTTATATATTGAATAGCGAAGTAAAAATTCGATTTTTATATATAGAATAGCAAAGTAAAAAATTCGATTTTTATATATTGAATAACGAAGTAAAAATGTGATTTTTACATATGTAGTGGCTACGGGCAACGAAGATGAAAAAGATGCGATAGCGATGAAGATTTATATAAAAGAAGCGTCGTGAAGTTGGATAGCTATCGGTGAGAACTTCTCACTCTAAATTTCTTTTTCTAGTTATATATATATACTAGGATGCAGACGGTGCTTAGTAGCATCCGACACCCGTCATCCACAGACCATGGATGGCTTGTTTGTTAAATTGTTTGGTTGAGTAGTTGGTTAGTTTATTTGGTTTAAATTGAATTGTTTGGTGAAATGGAATGGATTGATTGATGTGTGAATGGCGTGGGCCTTCACTAGACCGGGGATAAGGCTAGGCCTTGTCCCGTTTCTAGCATCGTGCCGTTATGCCGCCGAAATTTCCTAAAATATGTTAGAAAAATAAAGATATCATTTTATTTGGGTAAATGAACTGAATAGAAATTCATGTGTTGAAATAAAATGTTATATCGTTAAAAATATAATTTTTAACGTGAAAGTGAATAAATGAATATTTATAAACAAATCGGTCGATTTGTTTATATACACTGATTTGACTGATATCGATTGGGTCGATAAATTTTACACGTCGCCCAACTGCACAACTAAAATCTATGTTTGATTGTTTGAAACCCCACACGGGTGTTGGGATGAAATTTGAAGTTCACTCATCCTGATTGATTAAATAGGTCGATCGATCGATTGAGAGGCTGTTATAAGCGTCAGATATCTATATTTGATGCTTATACAGTGTAGTGCACTTTGGTTGATGGTTGATTATTTTTCAATGCTATTATATACGTGTGATGTATGAAAATCCATATAATTATCATTACATGGTGATTGATTGGGCCTCATTCCAATCGGGAAAATAATGAATATTATAAAGGAAATTCATGTGTTGAATCTAGGCATGTGTTGAGCGAAATATTTTAATAATAAAATTCACATCTTTATCATATTTACAATTAGAATCTACTTTACGGTGGAGTCTAATTAAAATCAAACGATAGATACCATAGTTTTATAAAATATTTTACATAACAAAAATAGTAATGTGTTGACAGTACTCATGTGTTGAGATTAGTCGTGTGTTGAAAGAAATATAGATTTATGTGTTGAATGGGATGAATATTCATTTGTTGAATAGAATAAAGAAGTTTTGAAAAATATAAAGCCGTGTTGATTAGTTTTGCGCCATTTCGACGTGAACGATATTTATATCGATTTTATTCAAATTGAAATGAATATTATAGCGAATTCGAATTGAAAAGAAAACGAATTTGAATTGAATATAAAATGACTTCGAATGGAATTGAATATAAAACAAATTCAAGTTGAATTGAAAACGAACTGAAATTTAATTGAAATCGATTCAAATTGAAATCAAATAGAAATGAATTCGAATAGAAATTAAATTGAAATCAATTTGAATTGAAACGAATTAGAATTTGAATTGAATTGAAACGAATTTGAATTCGAATTGAACTGAAATGAATTCGAATTGAATTGAAATCAAATCGATTTGAAATTGAATATAGTGTTGTAATGAGTTTGAAAACGAATTTAAAACGATTTATAAAATTCGTTTTAAATAGGAATCAACGAAATATATAATATATATATATATATATATATATATATACATATAATGGCCTGAATAGAACGCGCCGCGCCGCGGTAGTTCGTGAATTTCGACCATTGACTTCGAATTGACATTACGGGAGATCCGACCGTCGGATTCTCTTAAAACCGGAACCGTTGGGTGCGTATCGAAAAGAGCTTTCCAATGAATATTAGTAATTTGAAATCTAACGGTTGGATTTGGAATTATGTCCAAATCAAATTCGAAAAAGGTCGCTGTAAGTGCAGTTCGATGGTCGTTGATGGAAATTGACTGTACGTGCCTTAATAAAATTATTAAAAATATCTATAATTTGTGTAAAATCATAAGAAATGATTTGGGAAAAATCGGGCTGAAAAATTCCACATTTGAAAAGATAAAAATAGATTTTTATCGAAATGAACTAGTTTTGAACTAGAATTAAAATCAATTTATTTTTGAAATAAATAAATTGAATTTGAAAGTGATTTTAAAAATAATCAATATTCTCAATACGTGGATTGGACTGGAGTTGAATCAAAATTATCTTCGGGATATTTCGATGTTGGATTTCGTGACTATACAGATATTATTATGGGAATTTGAAAGATATATTTTATATCGTTATTTCCAATACGATATATGTTGGTTTCAGAATTTGATATTGAATATAAGCCGATATATTTTCTATTCGGAGCCTTGTATTTAATATCAGATATTATTTGGGTTTGTCATGAATCGTGTTTTATATGACATTGGTTCTTTAACCCAGTTAAAGACAAGATATTGATTTTTGAAAGAATTAAAACTAAGTGGAGTTTTAATGAATCTTTAATTAGATCAAAAAGTGAATTGATAATTTAAATTATCAAATCTGAAAGGTGATCGAGAATGGAGTACCACCAGTTTTGCTCTAAAGCGATAGTTAAATCTTTAATTAGATTTGAACGTGAAATGGTAATTAATTTTACCGATAACACCGTGGTGTTAGATGTGGAGTATTACCAGTTTTCTCCATGGGATATATAGGTTGGGATTGGGAAATAAAATAAATAATTACTTCGGTGTGGTTCGTTAATCCCGACTAGTTTGAAATGATATCCATAGGAGGATTAAAGAATAAATTTAGAAGAATTTATCTTGGATAAAATTAATGGGAACTTTTCCCTAAGAATGTGATTTTGTGAATAAAAGAATATTCTGAATTGGAATGAGGCATTTGTTGTGTTTGTGTAACATTTGTTTATCATATACGTGGGTTATTTAGAAAGGCCGGGTTTATACCCATTCTGAATAACCGATTCGACGAGATGTCGAAGATGAAGACGGTGGTTGAAGACCGGAAGTCTTCACATCGTTTGGGTGATTACTGATGATCTTGATTGGGCTGTACACCCAAGATGCGGGAAACAGTTGGTGGTCGTCCAGACGTACTTGGAGATGGATGGATATGCGAGGAAAGTGCCTCCGGTTTCGTTCAGACCCAGAACGAACTTGTAAATGGATTGTGCGTATGACATTGGATTTTATTCTGTGTTGATTGATCTCTATTAAATATACATCTGTTTGGCGGCGGAGAATTTATTCTCTTGCTTAACGCCCTTCTCTGAGACGTACGAGCTCGGAGGTTGTATATCGATAGACATCAGTCGCATGGAGTGAATTGCCAGTGTGGCACGCGTAAGTGGCAATTGATCAAGGCTTCTGTTGAAAAGCAAAGTCTTGTGGTTGATGATCAAAGCACGGCCTTTGTGGCGTAGCTTTGTGTATAACGTGAATTCGCGAGCCTCACACCTCGGTATGAGTCAAAAACGGGATAGTGACTGCAGGGAGAGCACGACGTTTCTTTCTAGCTAGGGTGGTGTCAGTGACCTACCAGCCCTGACATTTATATACTTTTCACCTGTGTGGTTGTTGGATACGAGGCGCCTCGGATATAGGTCTGTAAGGACCGAGAAACGTGTGTTCAGGAATAACTAATCCTCAAAAGTAAGAGAGGACCGGCCCTGAAGATCCAAGGATCAGAGTGGGGTCCTGAGGCATTTGCTAGAGTGTCTCGAACGCGGAGAGGAGCTTGCCCCTTGCCTCGGCTCATGACGAAAATCCAATTCCCAATACGTGATATTGCGGTTTTAATTGTAGAACTAGTATGACGACATGATATATGGTACCCATGCCGCCTATGATTGATATTTATGATTGAAATTGCTTTGACACTATATACACCTATGATAGTATCAAATGATTTATTTTAAACGTATCAAGCATTATTTGGCTATTATAAGGAAAAACCCTATCCTCCGGCTTGCGTTGCATTGTGTGATGGGACCTGGGTCTTATAATAGCTTCATTTTTCTAAAAAGCATTGCGTTGTTTTGTTATATGCACTAGTATTCTTGGGAGGAAACTCGTTCCGTGCTATACGGCGTGGTCCCTTGAATTACTATCCTTTAAAGTAAAGTTTTAAATAACTGTTTTAGTTCTCACACCAGTCACATGACTGACCTGGAGTTTATTGTTTTAACCTAAACTCTGGGTGCCCCTATTTTCCGCACGGGCAGCTAGTAGTTTTGGTTTTGCAGATTTATATTCACAGGATCCTGATTTACAGCTGGAACGATGCTCGGAAAGCTCTGTATCCGTGTATCACTTTCAGTTGTGTTTTGTATTATTTTCCGCTGTTATGTAATTTATTGTAATCTCTGATATTTGTTGAATGTAATTTATTCATTTATACTCTATATATTCTTGTATCTGATGGAATTGTTGTAATAGCAATGAAATGTTCTTCCGTATGTGTTCATTTATGTGTTGTTCTCAAAGTATCCGCTCTTTCCTTCACGGGGAAGTTACGGGTCCTTACAGTGGTATCAGAGCTTTGGTTTACAGAGCTCGAGAACAAGACACATTAGAACCGTACGAAATGATTCATCAGATATTGGATTAGTAATATCCGATTAGAATGACTCGTTAGAGATAGGATCAATAGTATCCTAGAACGAGTGTGAAGAGTATATTTTTCAAATGAAACAATTTTGTTTTGAAAATTTGAATCGTTTTAAACGTATTTGATTATTTATTTATTTTGAATTTGGACAATCCAGTATATAAAGGTTTTGCATATACGCGTCATGAACGTATATTCGAAGTTTTAATATATTAGATAGATATAGAATCACATTCTAGACGCCCGGAGATGGTTCTGATGATTGATCGATCATCATCCGAACTTATGTTCATGTTTCGAAGGTGTGATATCTATATATTTCCATTAGACTGGTGTGAGAACCAAAACTTATATAGCTAGAACACATTGTTGTGAATTGGCATCAAAAACATGATTTTTGTATATATATCAAAATTTATGAATTTGAAAACTCTAATCCACTAATTGATTGATGATTGTGTTGTTTGTTTATTTGTTTGCTAATTTTGAACCATTATGCCTAATTGAATCAAATATTGAACTGTATTGGTATTTGGTCACATTTGCTTGCATATACATATACTTACATTGAACAGGTCATAGCAAGGAGGCTAGAGCCGAAGAATAAAATTTGTTTGCCCGACAAATAGGTACATGTTTACTACATAATTTACTGTTTTGTTTGGGTGATGATGATTTTATGAGACTATTGGCTAGCCGCTTGGCTTTTTCTTTTTCTTTTTGAGATCAGAAGGCCTATATGGCAATTTTGGGATTTTCCCGTGGCTCCCGGTGCAGGGGAGGTTATGGCGAAATTTTTCGAAAATTTAGGGTGTTAGCCAAATTTTTTGAAGAATTTGAAAATTCTCAGAAGCTGAAAGGTTGGAGAATGGAAGCCAGATCGAACGTAGAGTTGATTAATCAAACCACTTTCGACTTTGTCCCTTTTCGGGGACGAAAAGTTTTAAGTGGGGGAGATTGTAACAACCCGAAAATCTGGGCCAGTTTAAAATTTTTATTTTGGCAATTTTAATGAATTTTGAATATTTAAAATAGATTATTTTAAATAAAATCGACGATAAATTTATTTTGAATATATTTAGAACGTATATATTATATACGTCATCATTAGAATATAAATAATTATATATATTTATAAATAGAATTGAAAATGGCGCGGTAGTTCGATAATTCGATTTCAAACTTCAATTGAACATACCGGGTGCAAAATAAACCGGATTTTAGTGAAACCAAAAGCATTAGGATCTAATTGAGAATATCTTTCCAACGAATACAAAAAATAGAAATTTCATAGCGGGAATCAAAAGATATGTCCAGTTGAAAATTCTGAATAGTCGCTATGGAATTCAGGCCCTTAAAAAATGGAAATTTTGCAAACGACCTCGGATTTCGACGAAACCACTTTTGTTGGATCCGGAATGTAAATTTATTGCTAGATTCTAATTTTCATAATTTTTCGAATCAATATGTGAGCGTGGCAAAGTAAAACGCGTTTGACCAATTTTAGTTGATTTTAATCGACTGGAAATTGGCCATTTTTCAAACGATCTCAGAATTCGACGAAACTAGTTTTGTTTGGACTGTATCGTCAATACGAAGCTAGAAAATATTTTTCGGGAATTTTTAGAGTTCGTATGAGACCCCAGTAAATTGAAATGCGCGTTCAAATTCAATATATAAAGTTATATGTTGACTTTGACGGAAACTGATCGAAACAGTCGAATCAGCTTGCGAAACATATCCCATTGTGTTCGGAATGGGGGTAATTAGCTATGGACGACAGGCGGTTGGTTTTGTTTGGGGTTCGAATTTAAAGGTTACCTTTTTGGGAATTAAATAAATAAATAAATAAATAAAAAGGGGCCCCTTCCTTTTCCCTTAACCCGAAGTCAACCCCCCTTTTAACAGTCAGAATCGAAATCATTCAGGAAAAGAAAGAAGAAAAAAAATGAAAAGAAGGACGACGGAGGTGGGGAAAACCGCCGCCTCGTGCCTCCACGTCCACGGCACCGCTGGCCAGTCCACCGCCAATCTTCGATTCCTCCACCCCCCCCCCGACAGCCGCTACCCTCTCTCCTCTCCTTCCCATTCCTCCGGACCTCGAGCCCGTATCCACCCAAAACCACCGTGCCCTGCCACCACCGCCCTCAAACCCATAACCGCGACATCCTACCGACGGCGCAACCCATTTCATTTCCTCCCTCCGCTCCTCTGTCTCCTCCTCCTGCAGATCTGAAACCCGCCTCCCTTCATCGAAGCTCTGCTCCACCTTGAGCTGCGCGACGGCAGCAACCACCTTGGACGCACCATTCCCTTCCCTTCCTCTTTCTTCACCAATGTAAGTCTTAGCTATTTATTTCATTTAATTTTAAATAATCAGTTTTATTTTATATAATACATTGGTATGAGATTTTTTTTTAAAAAAAATAATATAAATTTGAGATTTTTAAAAATATAAAGACAGGGTTTTTAGAAATAAAAATGGAACTGATTTGGAAAAGTTAAACTAGAGTTGTTTTAAAAAAATTTACTTTGTTTTAAAGTAGAAAAATATACTTTGTTTTTAAAGTAGTAAAACATACATTGTTTTTGAAAAAAATAAGATTTTGTTTTCGAAATAACATTGATTTCAAAATGAAATATTTAAAATAAATAACTTTGCATAATAAAAAATGTGATTTTTATATATAACAAGATGAAAGAAAAATATGATTTTTAATAAAGAAAAGATACGATTTTTAATAATGTAAAAATATGATTTTTATATATTCAACTTAGAAATAAAATACCATGGTTTTAGAAATAGCAAGAGAATTGCTTTCAAAATAGAAGTAGCGATAAAAATTCTATTTTTACATTATAGAAGTAGCGATAAAAATTCTATTTTTACATGTATGAAGTGTCGTTATAAAATTCGATTTTTATATATTGGATAGCGAAGTAAAAATTCGATTTTTATATATTGGATAGCGAAGTAAAAATTCGATTTTTATATATTGAATAGCGAAGTAAAAATTCGATTTTTATATATAGAATAGCAAAGTAAAAATTCGATTTTTATATATTGAATAACGAAGTAAAAATGTGATTTTTACATATGTAGTGGCTACGGGCAACGAAGATGAAAAAGATGCGATAGCGATGAAGATTTATATAAAAGAAGCGTCGTGAAGTTGGATAGCTATCGGTGAGAACTTCTCACTCTAGATTTCTTTTTCTAGTTATGTATATATATATACTAGGATGCAGACGGTGCTTAGTGGCACCCGACACCCGTCATCCACAAACCATGGATGGCTTGTTTGTTAAATTGTTTGGTTGAGTAGTTGGTTAGTTTATTTGGTTTAAATTGAATTGTTTGGTGAAATGGAATGGATTGATTGATGTGTGAATGGCGTGGGCCTTCACTAGACCGGGGATAAGGCTAGGCCTTGTCCCGTTTCTAGTATCGTGCCGTTATGCCGCCGAAATTTCCTAAAATATGTTAGAAAAATAAAAATATCATTTTATTTGGGTAAATGAACTGAATAGAAATTCATGTGTTGAAATAAAATGTTATATAGTTAAAAATATAATTTTTAACGTGAAAGTGAATAAATGAATATCTATAAACAAATCGGCCGATTTGTTTATATACACTGATTTGACTGATATCGATTGGGTCGATAAATTTTACACGTCGCCCAACTGCACAACTAAAATCTATGTTTGATTGTTTGAAACCCCACACGGGTGTTGGGATGAAATTTGAAGTTCACTCATCCTGATTGATTAAATAGGTCGATCAATCGATTGACAGGCTGTTATAAGCGTCAGATATCTATATTTGATGCTTATACAGTGTAGTGCACTTTGGTTGATGGTTGATTATTTTTCAATGCTATTATATACGTGTGATGTATGAAAATCCATATAATTATCATTACATGGTGATTGATTGGGCCTCATTCCAATCGGGAAAATAATGAATATTATAAAGGAAATTCATGTGTTGAATCTAGGCATGTGTTGAGTGAAATATTTTAATAATAAAATTCACATCTTTATCATATTTACAATTAGAATCTACTTTACGGTGGAGTCTAATTAAAATCAAACGATAGATACCATAGTTTTATAAAATATTTTACATAACAAAAATAGTGATGTGTTGACAGTACTCATGTGTTGAGATTAGTCGTGTGTTGAAAGAAATATAGATTCATGTGTTGAATGGGATGAATATTCATTTGTTGAATAGAATAAAGAAGTTTTGAAAAATATAAAGCCGTGTTGATTAGTTTTGCGCCATTTCGACGTGAACGATATTTATATCGATTTTATTCAAATTGAAATGAATATTATAGCGAATTCGAATTGAAAAGAAAACGAATTTGAATTGAATATAAAATGACTTCGAATGGAATTGAATATAAAACAAATTCAAGTTGAATTGAAAACGAACTGAAATTTAATTGAAATCGATTCGAATTGAAATCAAATAGAAATGAATTCGAATCGAAATTAAATTGAAATCAATTTGAATTGAAATGAATTAGAATTTGAATTGAAACGAATTTGAATTCGAATTGAACTGAAATGAATTCGAATTGAATTGAAATCAAATCGATTTGAAATTGAATATAGTGTTGAAAGGGGTTTGAAAACGAATTTAAAACGATTTATAAAATTCGTTTTAAAGAGGAATCGACGAAATATATAATATATATATATTATATATATAATGGCCTGAATAGAACGCGCCGCGCCGCGGCAGTTCGTGAATTTCGACCATGGACTTCGAATTGACATTACGGGAGATCCGACCGTCGGATTCTCCTAAAACCGGAACCGTTGGGTTCGTATCGAAAAGAGATTTCCAATGAATATTAGAAATTTGAAATCTAACGGTTGGATTTGGAATTATGTCCAAATCAAATTCGAAAAAGGTCGCTGTAAGTGCAGTTCGATGGCCGTTGATGGAAATTGACTGTACGGGCCTTAATAAAATTATTAAAAATATCTATAATTTGTGTAAAATCATAAGAAATGATTTGGGAAAAATTGGGCTGAAAAATTCCACATTTGAAAAGATAAAAATTGATTTTTATCGAAATGAACTAGTTTTGAACTAGAATTAAAATCAATTTATTTTTGAAATAAATAAATTGAATTTGAAAGTGATTTTAAAAATAATCAATATTCTCAATACGTGGATTGGACTGGAGTTGAATCGAAATTATCTTCGGGATATTTCGATGTTGGATTTCGTGACTATACAGATATTATTATGGGAATTTGAAAGATATATTTTATATCGTTATTTCCAATACGATATATGTTGGTTTCAGAATTTGATATTGAATATAAGTCGATATATTTTCTATTCAGAGCCTTGTATTTAATATCAGATATGATTTGGGTTTGTCGTGAATCGTGTTTTATATGACATTGGTTCTTTAACCCAGTTAAAGACAAGATATTGATTTTTGAAAGAATTAAAACTAAGTGGAGTTTTAATGAATCTTTAATTAGATCAAAAAGTGAATTGATAATTTAAATTATCAAATCTGAAAGGTGATCGAGAATGGAGTACCACCAGTTTTGCTCCAAAGCGATAGTTAAATCTTTAATTAGATTTGAACGTGAAATGGTAATTAATTTTACCGATAACACTGTGGTGTTAGATGTGGAGTATTACCAATTTTCTCCATGGGATATATAGGTTGGGATTGGGAAATAAAATAAATAATTACTTCGGTGTGGTTCGTTAATCCCGACTAGTTTGAAATGATATCCATAGGAGGATTAAAGAATAAATTTAGAAGAATTTATCTTGGATAAAATTAATGGGAACTTTTCCCTAAGAATGTGATTTTGTGAATAAAAGAATATTCTGAATTGGAATGAGGCGTTTGTTGTGTTTGTGTAACATTTGTTTATCATATACGTGGGTTATTCAGAAAGGCCGGGTTTATACCCATTCTGAATAACCGATTCGACGAGATGTCGAAGATGAAGACGGTGGTTGAAGACTGTAACAACCCGGAAAATCTGGGCCAGTTTAAAATTTTTATTTTGGCAATTATAGCGAGTTTTGATTATTTAAAATGAATTATTTTAAATAATATCGACGTGAAATTTATTTTGAATAAAATTCGAACGTATATATTATACGCGTCGTCGTTAGAATATAAATATTTATATATAATAATAAATAGAATGGAAAATGGCGCGGTAGTTCGATAATTCGATTTCAAACTTCAATTGAATGTACCGGGTGCAAAACAATCCGCATTTTAGTGAAACCAAAAATAATGGAATCTAATAGTGAATATCTTTCCAACGAATCCGAAAAATCAAGATTTCATCTTAGAAATGATAAGATATGTCCAGTTTAAAATTAGAAATAGTCGCTGTGGAATTTATATATATTTTTATATATATAAGGCCCTTAAAAATAGCAATTTTGCAAACGACCTCGGATTTCGACGAAACCAGTTTTGTTGGGTCCGTGATGTTAAGTTATTGCTAGATTCCAAATTTCATAATTTTTCGAATCAATATGTGAGCGTAGCAAAGGAAAACGCGTTTGACCAGTTTCAGTTGATTTTAATCGACTGGAAATTGGCCATTTTTCAAACGGTCTTAGAATTCGGCGAAACTAGTTTTGTTAGGACCGTATCGACAATACGAAGCTAGAAAATATTTTTCTGGAATTTTTCATGTTCGTATGTAGCCCCGGTAATTTGAAATGTACGTTTAAAATTCAATATAGTGATTTAAATGTAAATTAAACGGAAACGGATTCAAATGGTCAAATCAGCTTGCGATACATATCCCATTGTGTTCGGAATGGGGGTAATACGCTATGGACGGCAGGCGGTGGACCTCGTTTCGAGGTCGTATGTAAAAGTCAACATTTTTACAAATTTAATAATTAAATAATAAAATAAAATAATAAAAAAATATATTCCCTCCCCTTTTCTTCCTCGTTGCCCCCCCCGATCATTTACCAGAAGCAAATAAAAAAAAAAAAAAGAAACCTAATCCTAAATCACGCCGCCCCCCCCCCCCCCCCCCCCCCCCTGACGCTCGAGCCGCCGACGAAGCCGCACCACCCTCCTCCATTCTCTCTCCTCCTTCCGCTCGACGCACAGCTCAACGAAGACCACCGCGACCCAAGCCCTGAAACCCCCCCCCCCCTCGTCGAACTCCAGCACCGCCGCCTCCCCCTGATGTTGTCGCCCCCCCCCCCTCTTCAATCCCTCCTCCTCCCACGACCACATCCGCACCCCCCTTTCTTTCACCGATCCTTCGCCTGGACGGAAAACGAAACCCCCCCCCCCCTGTGCTAAAACCTGTAAGTGATTTTCCCCTTCTCTTTTTTTTTTGTGTTTTTAATTTATTAAAGTTAGTGTTTTTAATTTATTAAAGTTAGGATTTTTAATTTATTAAAGTTGGGATTTTTAATTTATTAAAGTTGGGATTTTTAATTTATTAAAGTTAGGATTTTTAATTTATTAAAGTTGGGATTTTTAATTTATTAAAGTTAGGATTTTTAATTTATTAAAGTTGGGATTTTTAATTTATTAAAGTTAGGATTTTTAATTTATTAAAGTTGGGATTTTTAATTTATTAAAGTTAGGATTTTTAATTTATTAAAGTTGGAATTTATTTGAAAATATAAATAGGAACGTTTTTGAAAATGAACTGCATTGTTTTAAAATTTATAAATAACATTGAATCATTTTCAGATTTAAAATATAAATTTCCTTTGATTTGAAATATAAATTTCCTTTGATTGGAAGATATACAATACTTTGTTTGAAAATATAAATTATCATTGATTTGTAAATATGAAGAGACATTGAGAAAATATATACATATATGTATATCATTTGTTTTCAAATAGAAATAATAATATTTTTGAAAATATAAATAGCATTATTTTTGAAAATAAAAATAGCATAGTTATAAAAAGAAATAAAAATTCGATTTTTATATATTGAATAAAAAAATAAAAATTCGATTTTAAATATTGAATAGCGAAGTAAAAATTCGGTTTTTACATATGTAGTGAAAGCGAGCAACGAAGGTGACAAAAAGGCGAAACGACGAAGACTTCTGCAAAAGAAGAGCCGTGGAGCTAGGACAGCTATAAGTGAGAACTTCTCACTCTAAAATTTCTTTTCTAGTTATATATATATACTAGGATGCAGACGGTGCTTAGTAGCACCCGACACAATCGTCCACAGACCATGGACTTGTTTGTTTGGCTGTTTGGTTATTGATTGTGATATTGGTTTGAATGTGGTTTGTGGTGTGAAAAATCGAATCGATAAATTGGTTAGGATTAGACGTGCGCCGTTATAAGGCGAAGGAGTAAGGCTAGGTTAGACTCTTACTCCAAAAGTAGTGGTTTGCATAATAAAATTGATATGATTGATGTGTGAATGGCGTGGGCCTTCACTAGACCGGGGATAAGGCTAGGCCTTGTCCCGTTTCTAGTATCGTGCCGTTATGCCGCCGAAATTTTCTAAAATAAGTTAGAAAAATAAAAATATCATTTTTATAGAATAAATGAATTGAATAGAAATTCATATGTTGGAATAAAAAAATTTTTATCGTTAAAAATATAATTTTTAACGTGAATGTGAATAAATAAATATTCATTTACAAACCAGACGGTTTGTTTATGTACACTTATTTGAATGACATTGATTGGGACGATAAATTTTACACATCGCCCAACTGCATAAATAAAATATTTGTTTGATTGTTTGAAACCCTACACGGGTGTTAGGATGAAATATGCAGTTCACTCATCCTGATTGATTAAATATGTCGATCGATTGATTGACAGGCTGTTATAAGCGTTAGATCTCTATATTTGATGCTTATACAGTGTAGTGCACTTTGGTTGATGGTTGATTATTTTTCAATGCTATGATATTCATGTGTTGTATGAAAATCCATATAATGACCTTTATATGGTAATTGATTGGGCCTCATTCCAATTTGAAAAATAAAGAATATAAAAAAATAAAAGTTCATGTGTTGACAGTACTCATTCATTGAGATTGGTCATGTGTTGAACGAAATATTTTAGTAATAAAATTTACATCTTTATCGATATAAAATAAAAGTTCATGTGTTGACAGTACTCATTCATTGAGATTGGTCATGTGTTGAACGAAATATTTTGATAATAACAACTATTTTGAAAAAGAAATATTTGAAATAGAATATTTGAAAATAGAAATTTACGAAGCCGTGTTGATTAGATTGACGCCATTTTGACGTGAACGATATTTATATCGATTTTATTCATCTTAAAAATGAATATTGAAAACGATTTCGAAATGAATTGAATTGAAACCGAATTCAAAATGAATATTGAAAACGATTTCGAAATGAATTGAATTGAAACCGAATTCAAAATGAATATTGAAAACGATTTCGAAATGAATTGAATTGAAACCGAATTCAAAATGAATATTGAAAACGATTTCGAAATGAATTGAATTGAAATCGAATTCAAAATGAATTGAAAACGATTTCGAAATGAATTGAATTGAAAACGAATTCAAAATGAATTGAAAACGATTTCGATTCAAAATGAATTGAAAACGATTTCGAAATGAATTGAATTGAAAACGAATTCAAAATGAATTGAAAACGATTTCGAATCAAAATGAATTGAAAACGATTTCGAAATGAATTGAATTGAAAACGAATTCAAATGGAATTGAAAGCGAATTGAAATGAATTCAAATTGAGTTGAAATTCGAATTGAATAGAAATGAATTTTAAAACGAATTTATAAAGAAGAATTCAATTTTGCTTTGAATTGAGATGGAAGTTGAAATAGATTTTGAAACGAATTTTAAACTATTTATATAATTCGTTTTAAATAGAAATCAACGAAGTATATATTATATATATTATATATATAATATAATGGCCTGAATAGAACGCGCCGCGTCGCGGCAGTTCGCGAATTTCGACCATTTATTTCAAGTGGACATTACGGGAGATCCGACCGTCGGATTCTCCTAAAACCGGAACCGTTGGGTTCGTATCGAAAAGAGCTTTCTAATGAATGTTAGAAATTTGAAATCTAACGGTTGGATTTGGAATTATGTCCAAATCAAATTCGAAAAAGGTCGCTGTAAGTGCAGTTCGATGGCCATTGATGGAAATCGACTGTACGGGCCTTGATAAAATTATTAAAAATAGTAATAATTTATGTAAAATCATAAGAATTGATTTGTGAAGATTTGGGATGAAAAACTCCATATTTGAAAAGATAAAAATAGATTTTTATCGAAATGAACTAGTTTTGAACTAGAATTATAATTCTATTTATTTTTAAATAAATAAATTGAATTTGAAATGGTTTTGAAAATAACCAAAATTTCCAATGATTGCATTGGAGTGGATTTGAATCGAAATTGTCTTCGGAATATTTCGATGTTGGAATTCGTGATATTACAGGTGTCGTTATGGAAATTTGAAAGATATATATTTGTATCGTTATTTCCAATACGACATTTGTTAGTCGTAGAATTCGATATTGAATATAAGCCGATATATTTTCTATTCAGAGCCTTGTATTGAATATCGAATGTGATTTGGGTTTGTCGTGAATGGTGTCTTCACTAACACTGTTCTTGAACCCAGTTGAGAAAAGATTAAATCTTTTTATTTAGATTTAATGAAGTGTACCAATTAAATGATATTTAATTGGGATTGAATTGGTATTGATTTTTGGGTTTATCGTGAACAGTGTTTTAAATAACACTTGTTCTTTAACCCGATAATTAATGGAATGTGATTTGGGTTTGTCGTGAATGGTGTCTTCACTAACACTGTTCTTGAACCCAGTTGAGAAAAGATTAAATCTTTTTATTTAGATTTAATGAAGAGTACCAATTAAATGATATTTAATTGGGATTGAATTGGTATTGATTTTTGGGCTTATCGTGAACAGTGTTTTAAATAACACTTGTTCTTTAACCCGATAATTAATGGAATGTGATTTGGGTTTGTCGTGAATGGTGTCTTCACTAACACTGTTCTTGAACCCAGTTGAGAAAAGATTAAATCTTTTTATTTAGATTTAATGAAGTGTACCAATTAAATGATATTTAATTGGAATTGAATTGGTATTGATTTTTGGGTTTATCGTGAACAGTGTTTTAAATAACACTTGTTCTTTAACCCGACAATTAATGGAATGTGATTTTGGGTTTATCGTGAATCGTGTTTTAAATGACACTGATTCTTTAACCCAGATAATGATTAAAACTAAGTGGAGTTTTAATGAATCTTTAATTAGATTGAAAAGATCGAGAATGGAGTATCACCAGTTTTGCTCCAGGCGATAGTTAAATCTTTAATTAGATTTGAACGTGAAATTTAGAAACTAACTGTCGGTTAGCCAAGCAGAATGGTTTTCTGGATATTGATCTGATGTTGGTTTCGGCCTTCGGGGTTAATATTTGGGGAATTATTCTCTTGATTAATTTATGGTTAGTGACTGATGAATTGGAATGAGGCGTATGTTGTGTTTGTGTAACACTTATTTAAAATATACGCGAGTTATTCGGAAAGGCCGGGTTTATCCCATTCTGAATAACTGATACGACGATAAGTCGAAGATGAAGACGATGGTCGAAGACCGGAAGTCTTCACGTCGTTTGGGTGATAACTGATGATCTTGATTGGGCTGTACACCCAAGAAGATGGAAACAGTTGGTGATCGTCCAGACGTACTTGGAGATCGATGGATATGCGGGGTACTAGGTGCCTCCGGTTTCGTTCAGACCCAGAACGGACTTGTAAATGGACTGTGTGTCTGACATCGGATTTCATTCTGTGTGACTGATATCGGTTGCATAGGATGGTTTGCCTGTGTGGCATGCTAAGATGCAAATGATCAAGGCTTCTGTTGAAAAGCAAAGTCTTGTGGTGATGATCAAAGCACGGCCTTTGTGGCGTAGCTTTGTGTAACGTTTACCTCGCGTGTTTCGCACCAGGTATGAACCGAAAACGGGAGACGGACCTCAGGGAGGACTTGCGTTTCTTTCTAGCTAGAAGTGGCGTCAGTGGTTTTACACGCCCTGACGAGTTTGACTTATGTGGTTGTTGCTGTTGCGAGGCGCCTCGGATTGATCGGTCGTTCTCGAACCGATGGAGTCATTTAGTTGGCTCGTTTACGCCCCATAGGGCGGGGAAACGCATGTTCAGGCATTTTAATCCACTCCGTGTGGACCGGCCCTGACGATCCAAGGGTCACTCGAGCTCTGATCCTGAGGGGCGGGCTAGAGCGTCTCGAATCGGTTGAGGACTATCTTTTGCCTCGGTTCATAGATGGAAATCCAATTTCCAAATACGTGACTTTGCGGTTTTATTTGTAAACCTATATATGGCGACATAGTGGCATGGGACGCTCATGCCGCCTATGATTGATACTTATGATTTGAAGTGTTTTATACACTATGCACTTATAATAGTATCAAATGATTTGTTTTAAACGTATCAAGCATTCTTTGGCTGTTATAAGGGAAAACCCTATCCCCCGGCTTGCGTTTGCATTGTGTGATAGGACCTGGGTCTTATAACAGCTTCATTTTTCTTTATTTAGCATTGCGCTAGTTGTTTGATGCACTGGTATTCTTGGGAGAAAACCCGTTCCGTGTTATACGGCGTGGTCCCTTGATTTACCTAATGATTTAAGATAAAGATTAACTGTTTTAGTTCTCACACCAGTCACATGACTGACCTGGAGTTTATTGTTTTAACCTAAACTCTGGGTGCCCCTATTTTTGACACGGGCAGCTAGTAGTTTTGGTTTTGCAGATTTATATTCACAGGATCCTGGTTTACAGCTGGAACGATATCCGGAAAGCTTTGTATCCGTATATCTACTTCTAGTTGTGTATCGTATTATTTTCCGCTGCTATGTATTTAAATGTAATTTAAATCTCTGATATTTCTGTGTAATATTCATTCATACTCTGTATATTCTTGTAATCTGATGCATTGTTGTAATATACAATGAAATGTTCTTCTGTATGCGTATTGTTGTGGCTTGTTCTCGAACTATCCGACGCTTTCCTTTATGGGGAGGTTGCGGGTCTTTACACGTGGTATCAGAGCTTTGGTTTACAAAGCTCAGAGAACAAGGCACATTAGAAACATACGAAAGAATTCATCAGATATTGGATTAGTAATATCCAATTAGAATGACTCGTTAGAGATGGGATCAGTAGTATCCTAGAACGAGTGTGAAGAGTATATTTTTAAAGTGAAAACAAATTTTGTTTTGAAAATTTAAATCAATTATTCGTATTTGATTATTTATATGGATGTGGACAATCGAGTATATATAGATTTCGCATATACGCGTCATGAACGTATATTCGAAGTTTTAATATATTGGATAGATATAGCATCACACTCTAGTCGCCCGGAGATATTATTGATGATAGCGATCGCATCATCAACATTTATGTTCGTGTTTCGAAGGTGTGATTTTCTATATATTTCCATTAGGCTGGTGTGAGAACCAAAACTTATATATAGCTAGAATACATTGTTGTGAATTGGCATCAAAAACATGATTTTTGTATATGTATCAAAATTATGAATTTCAAACTCTAATCAACTAATTGATTGATGTTTGTGTTGTTTGTTCATTTGTTTGCTAATTTTGAACCTTTATGCCTAATTGAACCGAATATTGAATTATATTGAAATTTGGTCGCATTTGCTTGCATATGCATATATATCTTTGAACAGGTCATAGCAAGGAGGCTAGAGCAGAGAATAAAATTTGTTTGCCCGACAAATAGGTACATGTTTACTACATAATTTCCTGTTTTGTTTGGGTGATGATGATTTTGTGAGCCTATTGGCTAGCCGCTTGGCTTTTTCTTTTTCTTTTTTGAGATCTGAAGGACCGGGGAAGCTATTTGAAATTCCCCGATGCTCCCATTGCAGGGGAGGTTATGGCGAAATTTTTCAAAAATTTAGGGAGTTAGCCAAATTTTTGAAATTTTGAAAATTCTCAGAAACTAAAGAGTTGGAGAATGAAAGCCAGATCGATCGTAGAACTGATTAATCAAACCACTTTCGACTTTGTTCCTTTTCGGGGACGAAAAGTTTTAAGTGGGGGAGATTGTAACAACCCGGAAAATCTGGGCCAGTTTAAAATTTTTATTTTGGCAATTATAGCGAGTTTTGATTATTTAAAATGAATTATTTTAAATAATATCGACGTGAAATTTATTTTGAATAAAATTCGAACGTATATATTATACGCGTCGTCGTTAGAATATAAATATTTATATATAATAATAAATAGAATGGAAAATGGCGCGGTAGTTCGATAATTCGATTTCAAACTTCAATTGAATGTACCGGGTGCAAAACAATCCGCATTTTAGTGAAACCAAAAATAATGGAATCTAATAGTGAATATCTTTCCAACGAATCCGAAAAATCAAGATTTCATCTTAGAAATGATAAGATATGTCCAGTTTAAAATTAGAAATAGTCGCTGTGGAATTTATATATATTTTTATATATATAAGGCCCTTAAAAATAGCAATTTTGCAAACGACCTCGGATTTCGACGAAACCAGTTTTGTTGGGTCCGTGATGTTAAGTTATTGCTAGATTCCAAATTTCATAATTTTTCGAATCAATATGTGAGCGTAGCAAAGGAAAACGCGTTTGACCAGTTTCAGTTGATTTTAATCGACTGGAAATTGGCCATTTTTCAAACGGTCTCAGAATTCGGCGAAACTAGTTTTGTTAGGACCGTATCGACAATACGAAGCTAGAAAATATTTTTCTGGAATTTTTCATGTTCGTATGTAGCCCCGGTAATTTGAAATGTACGTTTAAAATTCAATATAGTGATTTAAATGTAAATTAAACGGAAACGGATTCAAATGGTCAAATCAGCTTGCGATACATATCCCATTGTGTTCGGAATGGGGGTAATACGCTATGGACGGCAGGCGGTGGACCTCGTTTCGAGGTCGTATGTAAAAGTCAACATTTTTACAAATTTAATAATTAAATAATAAAAAAAAATATTCCCTCCCCTTTTCTTCCTCGTTGCCCCCGCCGATCATTTACCAGAAGCAAATAAAAAAAAAAAAAAGAAACCTAATCCTAAATCACGCCGCCCCCCCTGACGCTCGAGCCGCCGACGAAGCCGCACCACCCTCCTCCATTCTCTCTCCTCCTTCCGCTCGACGCACAGCTCAACGAAGACCACCGCGACCCAAGCCCTGAAACCCCCCCCCCCTCGTCGAACTCCAGCACCGCCGCCTCCCCCTGATGTTGTCGCCCCCCCTCTTCAATCCCTCCTCCTCCCACGACCACATCCGCACCCCCCTTTCTTTCACCGATCCTTCGCCTGGACGGAAAACGAAAACCCCCCCCCCCTGTGCTAAAACCTGTAAGTGATTTTCCCCTTCTCTTTTTTTTTTGTGTTTTTAATTTATTAAAGTTAGTGTTTTTAATTTATTAAAGTTAGGATTTTTAATTTATTAAAGTTGGGATTTTTAATTTATTAAAGTTGGGATTTTTAATTTATTAAAGTTAGGATTTTTAATTTATTAAAGTTGGGATTTTTAATTTATTAAAGTTAGGATTTTTAATTTATTAAAGTTGGGATTTTTAATTTATTAAAGTTAGGATTTTTAATTTATTAAAGTTGGAATTTATTTGAAAATATAAATAGGAACGTTTTTGAAAATGAACTGCATTGTTTTAAAATTTATAAATAACATTGAATCATTTTCAGATTTAAAATATAAATTTCCTTTGATTTGAAATATAAATTTCCTTTGATTGGAAGATATACAATACTTTGTTTGAAAATATAAATTATCATTGATTTGTAAATATGAAGAGACATTGAGAAAATATATACATATATGTATATCATTTGTTTTCAAATAGAAATAACAATATTTTTGAAAATATAAATAGCATTATTTTTGAAAATAAAAATAGCATAGTTATAAAAAGAAATAAAAATTCTATTTTTATATATTGAATAAAAAAATAAAAATTTGATTTTAAATATTGAATAGCGAAGTAAAAATTCGGTTTTTACATATGTAGTGAAAGCGAGCAACGAAGGTGACAAAAAGGCGAAACGACGAAGACTTCTGCAAAAGAAGAGCCGTGGAGCTAGGACAGCTATAAGTGAGAACTTCTCACTCTAAAATTTCTTTTCTAGTTATATATATATACTAGGATGCAGACGGTGCTTAGTAGCACCCGACACAATCGTCCACAGACCATGGACTTGTTTGTTTGGCTGTTTGGTTATTGATTGTGATATTGGTTTGAATGTGGTTTGTGGTGTGAAAAATCGAATCGATAAATTGGTTAGGATTAGACGTGCGCCGTTATAAGGCGAAGGAGTAAGGCTAGGTTAGACTCTTACTCCAAAAGTAGTGGTTTGCATAATAAAATTGATATGATTGATGTGTGAATGGCGTGGGCCTTCACTAGACCGGGGATAAGGCTAGGCCTTGTCCCGTTTCTAGTATCGTGCCGTTATGCCGCCGAAATTTTCTAAAATAAGTTAGAAAAATAAAAATATCATTTTTATAGAATAAATGAATTGAATAGAAATTCATATGTTGGAATAAAAAAAATTTTATCGTTAAAAATATAATTTTTAACGTGAATGTGAATAAATAAATATTCATTTACAAACCAGACGGTTTGTTTATGTACACTTATTTGAATGACATTGATTGGGACGATAAATTTTACACATCGCCCAACTGCATAAATAAAATATTTGTTTGATTGTTTGAAACCCTACACGGGTGTTAGGATGAAATATGCAGTTCACTCATCCTGATTGATTAAATATGTCGATCGATTGATTGACAGGCTGTTATAAGCGTTAGATCTCTATATTTGATGCTTATACAGTGTAGTGCACTTTGGTTGATGGTTGATTATTTTTCAATGCTATGATATTCATGTGTTGTATGAAAATCCATATAATGACCTTTATATGGTAATTGATTGGGCCTCATTCCAATTTGAAAAATAAAGAATATAAAAAAAATAAAAGTTCATGTGTTGACAGTACTCATTCATTGAGATTGGTCATGTGTTGAACGAAATATTTTAGTAATAAAATTTACATCTTTATCGATATAAAATAAAAGTTCATGTGTTGACAGTACTCATTCATTGAGATTGGTCATGTGTTGAACGAAATATTTTGATAATAACAACTATTTTGAAAAAGAAATATTTGAAATAGAATATTTGAAAATAGAAATTTACGAAGCCGTGTTGATTAGATTGACGCCATTTTGACGTGAACGATATTTATATCGATTTTATTCATCTTAAAAATGAATATTGAAAACGATTTCGAAATGAATTGAATTGAAACCGAATTCAAAATGAATATTGAAAACGATTTCGAAATGAATTGAATTGAAACCGAATTCAAAATGAATATTGAAAACGATTTCGAAATGAATTGAATTGAAACCGAATTCAAAATGAATATTGAAAACGATTTCGAAATGAATTGAATTGAAACCGAATTCAAAATGAATTGAAAACGATTTCGAAATGAATTGAATTGAAAACGAATTCAAAATGAATTGAAAACGATTTCGATTCAAAATGAATTGAAAACGATTTCGAAATGAATTGAATTGAAAACGAATTCAAAATGAATTGAAAACGATTTCGAATCAAAATGAATTGAAAACGATTTCGAAATGAATTGAATTGAAAACGAATTCAAATGGAATTGAAAGCGAATTGAAATGAATTCAAATTGAGTTGAAATTCGAATTGAATAGAAATGAATTTTAAAACGAATTTATAAAGAAGAATTCAATTTTGCTTTGAATTGAGATGGAAGTTGAAATAGATTTTGAAACGAATTTTAAACTATTTATATAATTCGTTTTAAATAGAAATCGACGAAGTATATATTATATATATTATATATATAATATAATGGCCTGAATAGAACGCGCCGCGTCGCGGCAGTTCGCGAATTTCGACCATTTATTTCAAGTGGACATTACGGGAGATCCGACCGTCGGATTCTCCTAAAACCGGAACCGTTGGGTTCGTATCGAAAAGAGCTTTCTAATGAATGTTAGAAATTTGAAATCTAACGGTTGGATTTGGAATTATGTCCAAATCAAATTCGAAAAAGGTCGCTGTAAGTGCAGTTCGATGGCCATTGATGGAAATCGACTGTACGGGCCTTGATAAAATTATTAAAAATAGTAATAATTTATGTAAAATCATAAGAATTGATTTGTGAAGATTTGGGATGAAAAACTCCATATTTGAAAAGATAAAAATAGATTTTTATCGAAATGAACTAGTTTTGAACTAGAATTATAATTCTATTTATTTTTAAATAAATAAATTGAATTTGAAATGGTTTTGAAAATAACCAAAATTTCCAATGATTGCATTGGAGTGGATTTGAATCGAAATTGTCTTCGGAATATTTCGATGTTGGAATTCGTGATATTACAGGTGTTGTTATGGAAATTTGAAAGATATATATTTGTATCGTTATTTCCAATACGACATTTGTTAGTCGTAGAATTCGATATTGAATATAAGCCGATATATTTTCTATTCAGAGCCTTGTATTGAATATCGAATGTGATTTGGGTTTGTCGTGAATGGTGTCTTCACTAACACTGTTCTTGAACCCAGTTGAGAAAAGATTAAATCTTTTTATTTAGATTTAATGAAGTGTACCAATTAAATGATATTTAATTGGGATTGAATTGGTATTGATTTTTGGGTTTATCGTGAACAGTGTTTTAAATAACACTTGTTCTTTAACCCGATAATTAATGGAATGTGATTTGGGTTTGTCGTGAATGGTGTCTTCACTAACACTGTTCTTGAACCCAGTTGAGAAAAGATTAAATCTTTTTATTTAGATTTAATGAAGTGTACCAATTAAATGATATTTAATTGGGATTGAATTGGTATTGATTTTTGGGCTTATCGTGAACAGTGTTTTAAATAACACTTGTTCTTTAACCCGATAATTAATGGAATGTGATTTGGGTTTGTCGTGAATGGTGTCTTCACTAACACTGTTCTTGAACCCAGTTGAGAAAAGATTAAATCTTTTTATTTAGATTTAATGAAGTGTACCAATTAAATGATATTTAATTGGAATTGAATTGGTATTGATTTTTGGGTTTATCGTGAACAGTGTTTTAAATAACACTTGTTCTTTAACCCGACAATTAATGGAATGTGATTTTGGGTTTATCGTGAATCGTGTTTTAAATGACACTGATTCTTTAACCCAGATAATGATTAAAACTAAGTGGAGTTTTAATGAATCTTTAATTAGATTGAAAAGATCGAGAATGGAGTATCACCAGTTTTGCTCCAGGCGATAGTTAAATCTTTAATTAGATTTGAACGTGAAATTTAGAAACTAACTGTCGGTTAGCCAAGCAGAATGGTTTTCTGGATATTGATCTGATGTTGGTTTCGGCCTTCGGGGTTAATATTTGGGGAATTATTCTCTTGATTAATTTATGGTTAGTGACTGATGAATTGGAATGAGGCGTATGTTGTGTTTGTGTAACACTTATTTAAAATATACGCGAGTTATTCGGAAAGGCCGGGTTTATCCCATTCTGAATAACTGATACGACGATAAGTCGAAGATGAAGACGATGGTCGAAGACCGGAAGTCTTCACGTCGTTTGGGTGATAACTGATGATCTTGATTGGGCTGTACACCCAAGAAGATGGAAACAGTTGGTGATCGTCCAGACGTACTTGGAGATCGATGGATATGCGGGGTACTAGGTGCCTCCGGTTTCGTTCAGACCCAGAACGGACTTGTAAATGGACTGTGTGTCTGACATCGGATTTCATTCTGTGTGACTGATATCGGTTGCATAGGATGGTTTGCCTGTGTGGCATGCTAAGATGCAAATGATCAAGGCTTCTGTTGAAAAGCAAAGTCTTGTGGTGATGATCAAAGCACGGCCTTTGTGGCGTAGCTTTGTGTAACGTTTACCTCGCGTGTTTCGCACCAGGTATGAACCAAAAACGGGAGACGGACCTCAGGGAGGACTTGCGTTTCTTTCTAGCTAGAAGTGGCGTCAGTGGTTTTACACGCCCTGACGAGTTTGACTTATGTGGTTGTTGCTGTTGCGAGGCGCCTCGGATTGATCGGTCGTTCTCGAACCGATGGAGTCATTTAGTTGGCTCGTTTACGCCCCATAGGGCGGGGAAACGCATGTTCAGGCATTTTAATCCACTCCGTGTGGACCGGCCCTGACGATCCAAGGGTCACTCGAGCTCTGATCCTGAGGGGCGGGCTAGAGCGTCTCGAATCGGTTGAGGACTATCTTTTGCCTCGGTTCATAGATGGAAATCCAATTTCCAAATACGTGACTTTGCGGTTTTATTTGTAAACCTATATATGGCGACATAGTGGCATGGGACGCTCATGCCGCCTATGATTGATACTTATGATTTGAAGTGTTTTATACACTATGCACTTATAATAGTATCAAATGATTTGTTTTAAACGTATCAAGCATTCTTTGGCTGTTATAAGGGAAAACCCTATCCCCCGGCTTGCGTTTGCATTGTGTGATAGGACCTGGGTCTTATAACAGCTTCATTTTTCTTTATTTAGCATTGCGCTAGTTGTTTGATGCACTGGTATTCTTGGGAGAAAACCCGTTCCGTGTTATACGGCGTGGTCCCTTGATTTACCTAATGATTTAAGATAAAGATTAACTGTTTTAGTTCTCACACCAGTCACATGACTGACCTGGAGTTTATTGTTTTAACCTAAACTCTGGGTGCCCCTATTTTTGACACGGGCAGCTAGTAGTTTTGGTTTTGCAGATTTATATTCACAGGATCCTGGTTTACAGCTGGAACGATATCCGGAAAGCTTTGTATCCGTATATCTACTTCTAGTTGTGTATCGTATTATTTTCCGCTGCTATGTATTTAAATGTAATTTAAATCTCTGATATTTCTGTGTAATATTCATTCATACTCTGTATATTCTTGTAATCTGATGCATTGTTGTAATATACAATGAAATGTTCTTCTGTATGCGTATTGTTGTGGCTTGTTCTCGAACTATCCGACGCTTTCCTTTACGGGGAGGTTGCGGGTCTTTACAAAGACCAGAAGTCTTCACATCGTTTGGGTGATTACTGATGATCTTGATTGGGCTGTACACCCAAGATGAGGGAAACAGTTGGTGGTCGTCCAGACGTACTTGGAGATGGATGGATATGCGAGGAAAGTGCCTTCGGTTTCGTTCAGACCCAGAACGAACTTGTAAATGGATTGTGCGTCTGACATTGGATTTTATTCTGTGTTGATTGATCTCTATTAAATATACATCTGTTTGGCGACGGAGAATTTATTCTCTTGCTTAACGCCCTTCTCTGAGACGTACGAGCTCGGAGGTTGTATATCGATAGACATCAGTCGCATGGAGTGAATTGCCAGTGTGGCACGCGTAAGTGGCAATTGATCAAGGCTTCTGTTGAAAAGCAAAGTCTTGTGGTTGATGATCAAAGCACGGCCTGTGTGGCGTAGCTTTGTGTATAACGTGAATTCGCGAGCCTCACACCTCGGTATGAGTCAAAAACGGGATAGTGACTGCAGGGAGAGCACAACGTTTCTTTCTAGCTAGGGTGGTGTCATTGACCTACCAGCCCTGACATTTATATACTTTTCACCTGTGTGGTTGTTGGATACGAGGCGCCTCGGATATAGTCTGTAAGGACCGGGAAACGTGTGTTCAGGAATAACTAATCCTCAAAAGTAAGAGAGGACCGGCCCTGAAGATCCAAGGATCAGAGTGGGGTCCTGATGCATTTGCTAGAGTGTCTCGAACGCGGAGAGGAGCTTGCCCCTTGCCTCGACTCATGATGGAAATCCAATTCCCAATACGTGATATTGCGGTTTTAATTGTAGAACTAGTATGACGACATGATATATGGTACCCATGCCGCCTATGATTGATATTTATGATTGAAATTGTTTTGACACTATATACACCTATGATAGTATCAAATGATTTGTTTTAAACGTATCAAGCATTATTTGAGTATTATAAGGGAAAACCCTATCCTCCGACTTGCGTTGCATTGTGTGATGGGACCTGGGTCTTATAATAGCTTCATTTTTCCAAAAAGCATTGCGTTGTTTTGTTATATGCACTAGTATTCTTGGGAGGAAACCCGTTCCGTGCTATACGGCGTGGTCCCTTGAATTACTATCCTTTAAAGTAAAGTTTTAAATAACTGTTTTAGTTCTCACACTAGTCACATGACTGACCTGGAGTTTATTGTTTTAACCTAAACTCTGGGTGCCCCTATTTTCCGCACGGGCAGCTAGTAGTTTTGGTATTGCAGATTTATATTCACAGGATCCTGATTTACAGCTGGAACGATGCTCGGAAAGCTCTGTATCCGTGTATTACTTTCAGTTGTGTTTTGTATTATTTTCCGCTGCTATGTAATTTATTGTAATATCTGATATCTGTTGAATGTAATTTATTCATTTATACTCTGTATATTCTTTTATCTGATGGAATTGTTGTAATAGCAATGAAATGTTCTTCCGTCTGTGTTCATTTGTGTGTTGTTCTCAAGGTATCCGCTCATTCCTTCACGGGGAAGTTACGGGTCCTTACACTGCCCATGTAGAAAAAGGGGCACCCGAGTTTGAAAGTGAAACAAACTACGAGTCAGTCATGGGAATGGTATGAGAAATCCATTCAACACATTTATAATATGGCTAATCACAGGACCACGTCACTTTCGTGGAACGGGTTTACTCCATTGGATTGCCAGTGCTTTAAAAAAAATCTTTCTTTTAAACATCGCAATGCTTTTTATAAAAATGAAGCTATTATAAGACTCAGATCCCATCACACAATGCAATGCAAACCGGAGGATAGAGTTTTACCTTATAATGGCCAAAATATGGTTGATACGAATAAAACAAAAGCATTTGATATTATTACTAGTGTTTAAATATTTCCAAAACAATTTAGAATCATAACTATCAATCATAGACGGCATGGGTACCATATATCATGTCGCCATATGTATATACAATCAAAACCGCACGATGTCGTATTTGGAAATTGGATTTCCGTCATGAACCAAGGCAAAAGATAGTCCTTACTGAATTCGAGACAATCTAGCCCATGTCTCAGGAACAGCCGCAACTGCCCCTGGATCGTCAGGGTCGGTCCACCGATGTGGACTATTATGCCTGAACACTACGTCTCCCCGCCCTATGGGGCGTAAATGAGCCAACAAATGACTCCATCGGTCCCAGATCGACCGGTAAAACCGAGGCGCCTCACTATCCATCATCCACACAAGTAAAATGTCAGGCTGTGTAAAAACACCGACACAACTCCTAGCTAGAAAGAAACGCAGGCCCTCCCTGATGTCCTCTCCCGTTTCTGGTTCATACCGGGGTGTGAGGCTCGCGAATTCACGTTATACACAAAGCTACGCCACACAAGAGGTGCTTTGATCATCAATCACAAGACTTTTCTTTTCAACCGAAGCCCTGTTCACTGCATCTTAGCATGCCACACCGGCAATTCACACCATGCAACTGATGGTTATCAATCGAACATAATGAATTCCAATGTCAGACACACAGTCCATTTTCAAGTCCGTTCTGGGTCTGAACGAAACCGGAGGCACTAAGTACCTCGCATATTCATCGATCCCCACGTACGTCTGGACGATCACCACTCATTATCCATATTTCGGGATGCCTCCCAATCAGGACATCAGTTACCATCCAAACGAGGTGAAGATCGGTCTTCAACCCCCGTCTTCATCTTCGACTTCTTATCGTCGATTCAGTTATTCAGAATGGGATAAACCCGGTCTTTCTGAGCAACTCGCGTATATGATAAACAAGTGCAACACAAATACACATACGCATCATTTCAATTCATTAGTCGCTAACCGTAAATCAGTAAGAGAACGATTTCCCAAATATTAACCCCTAAGGCCGAAACCAACATCAGATCAACACCCAGGAAACCATTCGATTTAGCCAATCTTCAGTTAGTTTCAAAATTTCACATCCATATCATTTATAATATTTTATAACGATTTATCGCCATTTTTATTTATTTTAAAATAGCCAATTTATTCAAAACGACGCTTCGGGCCATAACGCGGCCGTGGCGCTGTTTTTCTTCAGATATGATTTACACATATATGAAAATCTAACCGTTGGATCTTTACAAAATTTACATCATCAGAAAGACCTTTTCAAAATGAATCCAACGGTTCCAGTTTCGGGAAAATCCGATGGTCGGATCTCCCAGTATAATCGTTTGAAGTTTCGATTTCAAAATACGAACTGCAGCGTCGTTATTCGATTAAATATAATTATATATATATAATCGATTCTAGCGCTGTTTTTCTTCAAATTTGAATTAAACATTCCAGACAATCCAACCGTTGGATTTTTACGAAGTTGGTGTCATTGGAAAGATATTTCCAAAGCGACCTCAACGGTTGCAGTTTCGGGAAAATCCGATGGTCGGATCTCCCGATATAATCGTTTGAAATCATGGTTTCAAAACACGAACTGCAGCTTCATTATTTGATATATTTCGATTCTATTTATATATATATATATATCGATTCTTCGATTTCAAAACTATATTCTTTTCATACATTTGATAAAAATGATATTTTTATCTAATTGTCTTCTATTTCAACACTTCGCTATTTTTAACAATTCATTTGTATAATAAAAATGGGATTTTTTTATAAAACAATTCATTTCAAAACACGATTATTTTATATAGTTAATATAGATGATAAAAATAGGATTTTTATTATAAAACAATTTATTTCAAAACAAGATTATTTTATATAGTTCATATTGATGATAAAAATAGGATTTTTATTTTAAAACAATTTATTTCAAAATAAGATTATTTTATATAGTTCATACTGATAATAAAAATAGGATTTTTATTATAAAACAATTTCTTTCAAAATATGAATACCATTCAACACATGAATTTCAATTCAACGAATGAATTTCGATTCAACACATGAAGGTTTTCTATAGTTTATATATATAGATAAAAAATGTGATTTTTATATTTGAAAACGAATACCATTCAACACATGAATTTCAATTCAACGAATGAATATCGATTCAACACATGAAGGTTTTCTATAGTTTATATATATAGATAAAAATGTGATTTTTATATTTAAAACACGAATACCATTCAACACATGAATTTCAATTCAACGAATGAATATCGATTCAACACATGAAGGTTTTCTATAATTTATATATATAGATAAAAATGTGTTTTTTATATTTAAAACACTAATAGCATTCAACACATGAATTTCAATTCAACGAATGAATATCGATTCAACACATGAAGGTTTTCTATAGTTTATATATATAGATAAAAATGTGATTTTTATATTTAAAACACGAACACCATTCAACACATGAATTTCAATTCAACGAATGAATATCGATTCAACACATGAAGGTTTTCTATAGTTTATATATATAGATAAAAATGTGATTTTTTTATTTAAAAAACGAATACCATTCAACACATGAATTTCAATTCAACGAATGAATATCGATTCAACATATGAAGGTTTTCTATAGTTTATATATATATAGATAAAAATGTGATTTTTATATTTAAAACACGACTACCATTCAACACATGAATTTCTATCCAACGAATGAATATCGACTCAACACATGAAGGTTTTCTATTCAACGAATAAATATAGTTTCAACAAATGAAAATAATTCAAACACATGAATATTATTCAAAATTTCGGCAGCATAACGGCAGGGTAGTTAAAACCGGGACAGTCCCTAGTACGGCTCCTCACTCTACCTTAAAACCTCGCGGTTTTTGACAATAGGGAATCATGCATCTAGTTCGCACGCAGGCGGCATGTATATTTATTTCATTTCCACAAACTAATCCTATGTGGTTTCAACCAAACAATTCTCAACCATAAATGGGTATTTTTCAACCACAATCAATCAATATCAACCACAAACAATTCCATTCAACCATTCGCTATCAATCAATTTTCACACCAATCACAACCAATAAATTTTGTCCATGGTTTGTGGACGAGGGGCGTATATATATATATATATATATATATATATATATATATATATAGCATTTCACTTCTATTTCAACACATATATAATTTTTACAACGCATATATAACTTATACATCGAACGTACAACTTATACAACGCTTACACATGAGGTGTACAACGCTTATATAACTCATACATCGACTATATAATTTATACATCGTCGTTTTCCATATCGTTTATAAATTAGAAATCTCACATTGGGTTCCACTCCACCAAAAATAGCAGAAGACTCAGAAAAATATCCGGTCTCTTCTAGAATGTAGAAGACGTCCTCACGGTCCCGGTGTCTCTTGTTTCACTGAATTTCGATCACACATGAAAAAGATATGATTTTTATTCGATAAGCACACTTTGCGACACTTATAAATGTTGAAATCACTTCAGAAAATAAAACCCGCTACCTTTCGTTTAGTGTTCAAAACTAGGGTCTAGATTTTCACCAAATCCGTGAAGTATGAAGAGGATCGGAGGGCGCTGCGTCGAAGAGGACGAAGAGGAGTACCTGCGCCGGAAGGGGGACCCACTCCGGTGGCTCCAGTCAACCGCGGCGGAGCTCGAAAGTCGAGCACTTCCCGGGCTCGCAACTCGAGGAATACTGCACGATAATTGCCAAACTTCACATGGATTTGAAGAGGATGGTTAGAGCTTCAAAATGGATCCAAGTTTGCTTGATTTCATTTGGAATTGAAAGAGAAATCGAGTCGGGAAGTTTTGAGGGTCTTCCGCCGTATATCGGAGGGGGGGGGGGGAGGGGAGAGAGAAATTTCTTTTTTTTTTAATAAAAAAATCTGATTGGCCGGAATATATATATTTCAAAAATTTAGGGTTTTCACAAATGAACTCCTTTTTAACCCCAAAGACTATCGTCCCTAGCGTTTTACCCCCATTCCGAACACAATGGGATATGTATCGTAGGCCCATTCGACTGTTTCAGTCAGTTTTCCTTCAAATTAAAATATATAACATTCAATATTCAATTTGAACGTACATTTCAAATTGCCAGGGCCATAAACTGATTCGAAAAATTCCAGAAAAATAAATCTTGCTATGTTTTGACGATACGGTCCCAACAAAACTAGTTTTGTCGAATTCTGAGACCGTTTGCAAAAAGGCCCATTTCTGGTCGATCCAATTTAACTATAATTGACCAAAACACGTTTTCCTTTGCCACGCTCACATACTGGCTTCAAAAATTATGAAATTTGAAACCTAGCAATAACTTCACATCCCGGATCCAACAAAAGTGGTTTCGTCGAATTCCGAGGTCGTACGCAAAATGGCCAATTTCACGGGCTATATAAATTCCAAAGCGACCTTTCTTAAAATTCATTTGGCCATAACTTTTGCTTTCCAATATGAAACTTTGATTTTTCAGTTTCGTTAGAGAGGTATTCACTAACAGATTTAAATATTTTTGGTTTCACTCAAATCCGTTTTGTTTTGCACCCGGTACAGTCAGTCAAAGTTTGAATTCAAATTTTGAAACTACCGCGCCATTTGAGGCCTTATTTATAATTAGAATTAATTATATTCATTTTCAAACGTCGATTCAAACTCACTTTTCATCGCTATTATTTAAAATATTTATTTAAAATATTTAAAATCCACTATTTTAGCCAATTTAAAAATTTAAATTGGTTCAGATTTTCCGGGTCGTTACAATCTCCCCCACTTAAAACTTTTCGTCCCTGAAAAGGAACAAAGTCGAAAGTGGTTTGATTAATCAACTCTACGTTCAATCCGGCTTCCATTCTCCAACTTTTCTGTTTCTGAGAATTTTCAAATTCTTCAAAAATTTGGCTAACACCCAGAATTTTCGAAAAATTTCGCCATAACCTCCTTTGTACGGGGAGAGGTTTGAAAGTTTATTGGGCCGTATTAGGTACCTAATAAATCCTAATAAGCATACACATATTTATAGTGATATATTCTGGTGTTTACAGGGGAGCGTGTATTGATAATAACTCCAAAGAATAAATTCTCGCCACCCTATCAAAGCCTGAGGGAGTGTGAATTTTAAATGCTCCAGAGGATAAATCCTCGTCACCTCGTCCCGTGTGGGAAATAAATAGTCCATGTGCCGTATCTAATGACTAGAGAGACGTGATTATTGTCAACTCCAGACCCATGTGGGGGTTTTTATTAATCTGGTAATTTTATCGTTACAATTTAAATAGTCCATATCAGTCATCAGTTCAACCTGTAAAATATAGTCATCGTCGTACAAGCCTCTCGCTCGTATGGTAAATCTTCCACCTCATCACACAAGCTCCAAATGCTTATGTGGTATATGATGAAGTATGCCTATCTTCAGAAGTATGCCATGCAGTGTAGTTCAAAATTAATTGTTACTATCCTATGGCGATGTTTATTATTTCACACAGAACAACCAGCACTCCGCATCCAATGGCATTCACAGGAGTTGATATAATAATATTTCGCATCCAACTCATTAAGGTTTACCTATTTGTCGGGCACGCAAATAAATTCTTTACTCAGCAGCTATCCATTTACCTGTTCAAACATATATAATGCACATGTATATATTTCTATCTATGTTCTAATCAGTTCAATGTGTGATTTAAATGAATAAATTCTTCCATTATCCTCTTATTAATTAAATTAACTATTGTTTCAACAATTTTTAATTAATCAAATCTACTATCACACAACACAAACAGCAATCAATTTGTTTTTAACTTTTCAAAAATATACTAATCATTTTCTATACTCTTTTAAAATCATTCAGACTATAGAATTAAAAGTGCACATCCATGGAAAGAAAATAACAACAGAGTAGAGAATTAATTGGTAATGCAAAGTATGGTAAATGTACCTTGCACCAGAGTCAATTAGAGATATCCACTCGGCACCTAGGATAGGCTTTCTGAATGCTCTCCTCAGTTTCCCAAGTACAATCTCGCGGATCTCCACTTCATTGCACCTTGACTAAGTGAACTTTCTTGTTCCTCAGCTCTTTGGTTTCTTTGCCGATGATTTTTAGCGGCTCTCTTTTCACAGCTAATTCTGGAGTAATTTCAATATCTTGTTGAGCTGCTTCTTCCACGATCAAGTCTGGATCATGCACGTGCTTTTGAAGTTGAGATATATGAAATACATCATGCACTCCGGGCAACCAATCAGGCAATTTGACCCTCTCGTTTGACCATCTGTCTGAGGATGATAAGCGGTGCTTAGGTTCAGCTTTGTTCCCAGCTCTACTTTAGAATTTACTAGTAAATATTGTATCTCTATCACTGACTATACTGAGCGGCACTCCATGTAGCCTAACAATTTCCCTGAAGTATATCTGCGCCAGACTCTGAGCAGTTCTTTTTAATCTAACAGGTATGAAATGGGCGGTCTTCGTGAAGCGATCTACGATCACCCAAATACTGTCATTTCCTTTTCTGGTTCTGGGAAAACCATCAATGAAGTCCATGGAAATATGTTCCCACTTCCAACCAGGAACGTCTAGCGGTTGTAATAATCCAGCCAGTTTCTGTTGGTTGCTTTTGACTAGATGGCAAGTAGGGCATCGACTAACATATAAAGAAATGTCCCTTTTCATCGACTTCCACCAGAAAGTGCGTTTGATGTCATTATACATTTTTCTTACTCCCGGATGGATACTAAGTTTTGACTTGTGGCATTCATCCAGTACTTCCTTTCGGAGCTCAACAATGTTAAGGATATAGATTCGACCTTTGAGCCTTAGAATCCCATCATTATCAACTTGAAAACTCAAGGGTTCGCCTTGTTGAATTATCTCTCTGATCTTCTGAATGAAGTGATCATCCTTCTGAAGAGCAGATATTTTATCTAGCAATGAAGTCGTGATAATAAAACTGGCGATCATTTCATTCTTTCGGCTTAACGCATCGGCCACGACATTGGCTTTCCCTGGAGTGTATATAATCTCAAAGTCATATGCTGCAAGAAACTCTATCCAACGTTGCTGCCTCAGATTCAAGTCTTTCTGGGTGAACAGATACTTTAGCGACTGGTGATTTGTAAACAGTTCAAATCTCTCACCCAGAAGATAGTGTCTCCAGATTTTCAAAGCGAATACTATAGCCAATAACTCAAGATCATGATTTACGTAGTTTTTCTCATGCGGTTTCAGCTGACGGCTAGCATAAGCAATCACTTGACCTCTTTGCATTAACACTGCGCCAAGGCCTTCTCTAGAAGCATCAGTCCAGACTTTCAAATCCTGATTGCCACCGATGATGGTTAACACCGGAGCTGTCGTTAATCTTAACTTTAGCTCTTCAAAAGCCTCTTCACTTTCTGGAGTCCATTTGAATTTTGAGTGCTTCTTTGTAAGCTTCGTTAAGTGACCAGATATCTTCGAAAAGTTTTTAACGAACTTCCGGTAATAACTAGCCAATCCGAGAAAACTGCGGACTTCTGTAGGGGTACTGGGCAGCTTCCAGTTTTGAATAGCTGTGATTTTACTTGGATCCATAGCAATTCCTTCTTTAGATACGGCGTGGCTTAGAAATTTCACTTCCTCTTGCCAGAATATACATTTGGACAGTTTGGCTTTCAATACATTCCTTCTCAGAATTTCTAGAACCTGTTCCAAATGCTTTTCATGTTCGGCCTTTGATTTAGAGAAGATTAGATTATCATCAATAAAAACCAGAACAAATTTATTCAAAACCCCACTGAACACCCTATTCATCAGATCGACGAAGTAAGCTGGAGCGTTACATAAGCCGAACGACATTACTAACCACTCGTAGAATAAGTCGGGACCTCTGAATGCTGTCATAGGAACACATTCTTCGGCAATACGAAGCTGATGGAAGCCTGTAGTTAGGTCCATCCTTAAAAATATTTGTGCTCCATTCAGACAATCCAATAAGTCATCGATTCGCGGCAATGGATATTTGTTCTTTATGGTCTGCTTGTTCAAATCACGATAATCCACACACAGCCGTAGAGTACCGTCAGCTTTTGGGACAAACACCACTGCTGCTCCCTAATCAGAGAAACTAGGCCTGATCAGACACTTCCATATGAGCTGTCGTGTTTGATTGTCCAATTCCTCTTTCTCTTTCAAGGACATTCTTCGAATAGCGTGAACTACCGACCTTGCATTCGGAATTAAAGCAATTTTGAAATCAATTTCTCTCTGCGGAGGTAAACGAACAACTTCTTCAAACACATCCGCATAATTTTTGACGACAGGAATGTCTTTGATGAGGTCAGGAATATTCTCTGTGACTTCAGGGATATTTTCTATTTGGGCTGGAGATACATCCAAAGTTGCCCAGAAGTCTTTTCTATTAGCATTCTGACCTTCACAGAGAATGGTTATATAACCACCTGATTTTATCTTTGCCTTAACGATCCTGTCGGCGCATTTAACCTCTGCCTCATATTTGGTTAGCCAATCCAATCCTAGAATAAGATCGAATTCAGTAAAATTCATAACGATAGAGACAGTAGAGAATTTATAGTAGGAAAAAGAGACAGGTACTGCACAAACCCAACTGAGATCGATGGAACCCCCGACCGGATTTTGGACAGTCATTGATTCTTTAAGCTTCCTCAATTTCAAATCCAACTTCTTAACTGCATTCTTTGCAATAAAGCTTCGTGACGCGCCTGTATCAAACAGTACTTTGACTGGAATGTTTTTGACAGTAAGCGTTCCTTCTAAAACATCAGATCTTCCCTGACTAGCTGAGGGTGTTGAAGTTTCTGCTACTACATTTACCCGAGCCTCTTTGGTCTTTTTCAATAGCCAGCAATCTTGCTTTACATGACCAGCCTGTTGGCAGAGATTGCATTCTCTACTTTCCTGAAGCTTTTCGCCGGATTTAAATCCATCATTCTTTCGTTTCTTTGAGGATTTACAATTTCCTTGCAAATGCCCTTGCTTATGGCAGTTATTGCATATGGCAGTCGTTGCTGGTTCTTTTTCGGATCTGGCCCTTTTTCGATTGACTTTGGGCTCCTTACTGACCTCAGACATTGTACTGGCCTCAGGACGATCAGTTTCTGATTCAACTTTATTACTAGAACTGACCTCCTCTTTGTAGCGTAACATACCTTTCTTGTCTAGATCTTCGTACTGATAAGCCATATAAATCATGTCTGAAAAAGGAAGCTTCACAATCCTCATTACACTGTTCTGATATTTTCTTTGAAGCCCGTTGATAAATCTCAAATTCTTCCTCTTTGGATTTCGAATTAGATGAGGGGCAAAGTGAGAAAGTTCATTGAATTTCTTATGATATTCTGGAATGGTCATATCTCCTTGTATCAAATATGAAAATTCATCACATAGTCGCTCAATTGTTTCTGGAGGGGCAAATCTTTCCAGGAAAATCACTTTGAATCTATCCCAGGTGATATCACCTTCTGGATTATCCTTGATAACCGAATCCCACAAGAACAAAGCTTCGTCTTTGAGTGCCCAGGAGGCCAGTAACCTTTTCTGGTCATCCCTCAGCTTTAATCCTTCAAAGATTTTCTCAGCCGAACGAACCCATGCTTGTGTTCTCATAATAGATTCTTCGCCCGAGAACGGCTTTCCACCCAGATTTCTATATTTCATAAATAGGGCTTCAATATCCGGGTCAGTATTACTTCTTCTGTTTCTGGCACTCATTTCCTAGTTCTTCTGCAAATAGCAGATCAAGTGTCAGGTCAACAGAAAAGATATTTCAAAATATAGAGACAAATACTTGAATGTAAATGCGTCTATCTAGGTGTTATTCCATTCTGCTACTCATACTAGGATATTACTGATCCTATCTGTAATGAGTTACCCGTCCTAGAACACTACTGGTTCTATTTCTGACGAGTTCGTTAATATGTTATACTCCAGAACTAAGCTTAACCAAAGCTCTGATACCAAATGAGACGACCCCGAACCCCGTACTGACGGTGGCAAGGGAATCCTTGGAATATAACACATAAATAGATAATAGCAGAACAGAAATAAATAAATACACCAGATAATGCACAAAAGAATATACTGGATAAAAGTAATCATCAGAGTTACACAATATACAGGATCATACTTAGAACAAATACAGTTCAGTTATACATAAATGTCTACAGCGGAAAACAAACATAATGTACAATAGGAGCTGAACAGCATAAAAAGAGATAAATGATAGAATCCATCTTCAGCTCCAGCTATCCAGAGAAAGCCAGCTAAAACTTGAATACAAGGCTGGCCGTGTAGAACAAGGGGCACCCGAGTTTGAAAGTGAAATAAACTACGAGTCAGTCATGGGACTGGTATGAGAAATCCATTCAACACATTTATAATATGGCTAATCATAGGACCACGCCACTTTGGTGGAACGGGTTTACTCCATTGGATTGCCAGTGCTTTAAAAACAAATCTTTCTTTTAAACATCGCAATGCTTTTTATTAAAATGAAGCCATTATAAGACTCAGTTCCCATCACACAATGCAACGCAAACCGGTGGATAGAGTTTTACCTTATAATGGCCAAAATATGGTTAATACGAATAAAACAAAAGCAATTGATATTATTACTAGTGTTTACATGTTTCAAAAACAATTTCGAATCATAACTATCAATCATAGACGGCATGGGTACCATATATCATGTCGCCATATGTATATACAATCAAAACCGCACGATGTCGTATTTGGAAATTGGATTTCCGTCATGAACCAAGGCAAAAGATAGTCCTTACCGAATTCGAGACAATCTAGCCCATGTCTCAGGAACAGCCGCAACTGCCCCTTGGATCGTCAGGGCCGGTCCACCGATGTGGATTATTATGCCCTAACACTACGTCTCCCCGCCCTACGGGGCGTAAATGAGCCAACGAATGACTCCATCGGTCTCGGATCGACCGATAAAACCGAGGCACCTCACTATCCATCATCCACATAAGTAAAATGTCAGGCCGTGTAAAAACACCGACACAACTCCTAGCTAGAAAGAAACGCAGGCCCTCCCTGATGTCCTCTCCCGTTTCTGGTTCATACCGGGGTGTGAGGCTCGCGAATTCACGTTATACACAAAGCTACGCCACACAGGCGGTGCTTTGATCATCAATCATAAGACTTTGCTTTTCAACAGAAGCCCTGTTCACTGCATCTTAGCATGCGACACCGGCAATTCACACCATGCAACTGATGGTTATCAATCGAACAGAATGAATTCCAATGTCAGACACACAGTCCGTTTGCAAGTCCGTTCTGTGTCTGAACGAAACCGGAGGCACTAAATACCTCGCATATTCATCGATCCCCACGTACGTCTGGACGATCACCACTCATTATCTATATTTCGGGATGCCTCCGAATCAGGACATCAGTTACCATCCAAACGAGGTGAAGATCGGTCTTTAACCCCTTCTTCATCTTTGACTTCTTATCGTCAATTCAGTTATTCAGAATGGGATAAACCCGGTCTTTCTGAGCCACTCGCGTATATGATAAACAAGTGCAACACAAATACACATACGCATCATTTCAATTCATTAGTCGCTAACCGTAAATCAGAAAGAGAATGATTTCCCAAATATTAACCCCGAAGGACGAAACCAATATCAAATCAACACCCAGGAAACCATTCGACTTAGCCAATCTTCTGTTAGTTTCTAAATTTCACACCCATATCGTTTATAATATTTTATAACGATTTATCGCCATTTTTATTTATTTTAAAATAGCCAATTTATTCAAAACGATGCTTCGGGCCATAACGCGGCCGTGGCACTGTTTTTCTTCAGATTTGATTTACATATATATGAAAATCTAACCGTTGGATCTTTACAAAATTTACATCATTAGAAAGATCTTTTCAAAACGAATCCAACGGTTCCAGTTTCGGGAAAATCCAACGGTCGGATCTCCCGGTATAATCGTTTGAAGTTTCGATTTCAAAATACGAACTACAGCGTCGTTATTCGATTAAATATAATTATATTTATATATATAAATATAATCGATTCTGGCGCTGTTTTTCTTCAGATTTGAATTAAACATTCCAGACAATCCAACCATTGGATTTTTACAAAGTTGGTGCCTTGGAAAGATATTTCCAAAGCGAACTCAACGGTTGTGATTTTGGGAAAATCCGATGGTCGGATCTCCCGGTATAATCGTTTGAAATCACGGTTTCAAAATACGAACTGCAGCTTCGTTATTCGATATATTTCGTTTCTATATATATATATATATATATATATATATATATATATCAATTCTTCGATTTCAAAACTATATTCTTTTCATACATTTGACAAAAATGATATTTTTATCTAACTGTCTTCTATTTCTACACTTCGCTATTTTTAACAATTCATTTGTATAATGAAAATGGGATTTTTGTTGTAAAACAATTCATTTCAAAACATGATTATTTTATATAGTTAATATAGATGATGAAAATAGGTTTTTTATTATAAAACAATTTATTTCAAAACAAGATTATTTTATATAGTTCATATTGATGATAAAAATAGGATTTTTATCATAAAACAATTTATTTCAAAACAAGATTATTTTATATAGTTCATATTGATGATAAAAATAGGATTTTTATTATAAAACAATTTCTTTCAAAATATGAATACCATTCAACACATGAATTTCAATTCAACGAATGAATTTCGATTCAACACATGAAGGTTTTCTATAGTTTATATATATAGATAAAAATGTGATTTTTTATGTTTGAAAAATGAATACCATTCAACACATGAATTTCAATTCAACGAATGAATATCGATTCAACACATGAAGGTTTTCTATAGTTTATATATATAGATAAAAATGTGATTTTTGTATTTAAAACACGAATACCATTCAACACATGAATTTCAATTCAACGAATGAATATCGATTCAACACATGAAGGTTTTCTATAATTTATATATATAGATTAAAATGTGATTTTTTTATTTAAAACACGAATACCATTCAACACATGAATTTCAATTCAACGAATGAATATCGATTCAACACATGAAGGTTTTCTATAGTCTATATATATATATATATATATAAATGTGATTTTTATATTTAAAACATGAATACCATTCAACACATAAATTTCAATTCAACGAATGAATATCGATTCAGCACATGAAGGTTTTCTATAGTTTATATATATATATATATATATATATATATATAGATAAAAATGTGATTTTTATATTTAAAACACGAATACCATTCAACACATGAATTTCTATCCAACGAATGAATATCGACTCAACACATGAAGGTTTTCTATTCAACGAATAAATATAGTTTCAACAAATGAAAATAATTCAAACACATGAATATTATTCAAAATTTCGGCAGCATAACGGCAGCGTAGTTAAAACCGGGACCGTCCCTAGTACGACTCCTCGCTCTACCTTAAAACCTCGTGGTTTTTGACAATGGGGAATCATGCATCTAGTTCGCACGCAGGCGGCATGTATATTTATTTCATTTCCACAAACTAATCCTATGTGGTTTCAACCAAATATTTCTCAACCACAAATGGGTATTTTTCAACCAAATCAATCAATATCAACCACAAACAATTCCAATCAACCATTCGCTATCAATCAATTTTCACATCAATCACAACCAATAAATATCGTCCATGATTTGTGGACGAGGGGCGTGTATATATATATATATATATATATCTTTATATATAGCATTTCACTTCTATTTCGACACATATATAATTTTTACAACGCATATATAACTTATATATCGAACGTACAACTTATACAACGCTTATACATGTGGTGTACAACGCTTATATAACTCATGTATCGATTATATAATTTATACATCGTCGTTTTCGATATCGTTTATAAATTAGAAATCTCACATTGGGTTCCACTCCACCAAAAATAGCAGAAGGCTCAGAAAAATATCTGGTCTCTTCTAGAATGTAGAAGACGTCCTCACGGTCTCGGTGTCTCTTGTTTCACTGAATTTCGATCACACATGAAAAAGATATGATTTTTATTCGATAATCACACTTTGCGACACTTATAAATGTTGAAATCACTTCAGAAAATAAAACCCGCTACCTTTCGTTTAGTGTTCAAAACTAGGGTCTAGATTTTCACCAAATCCATGAAGTATGAAGAGGATCGGAGGGCGCTGCGTCGAAGAGGACGGAGAGGAGTACCTGCGTCGGAAGGAGGACTCTCTCCGGTGGCTCCAGTCAACCGCGGCGGAGCTCGCAACTCGAGCACTTCCCGGGCTCGCAACTCGAGGAATACTGCATGATAATTGCCAAACTTCACATGGATTTGAAGAGGACGGTTAGAGCTTCAAAATGGATCCAAGTTTTCTCGATTTCATTTGGAATTGAAAGAGAAATCGAGTCGGGAAGTTTCGAGGGTCTTCCGCCGTATATCGGGGGGCTGGGGGGGTGGGGGGGGAGGGAGAGAAATTTCTTTTTTTATAAAAAATCTGATTGGCCGTAATATATATATTTCAAAAATTTAGGGTTTTCACAAATGAACTCCTTTTTAACCCTAACGACTGTCGTCACTAGCATTTTACTCCAATTCCGAACACAATGGGATATGTTTCATAGGCCCATTCGACTGTTTCAGTCAGTTTTCCTTCAAATTAAAATATATAACATTCAATATTTGATTTGAACGTACATTTCAAATTGCCAAGGCCACAAACTGATTCGAAAAATTCCAGAAAAATAAATCTAGCTATGTTTTGACGATACGGTCCAAACAAAACTAGCTTCGTCGAATTCTGAGACCGTTTGCAAAAAGGCACATTTCTGGTCGATCCAATTTAACTATAATTGACCAAAACACGTTTTCCTTTGCCACGCTCACATACTAGCTTCAAAAATTATGAAATTTGAAACCTAGCAATAACTTCACATCCCGGATCCAACAAAAGTGGTTTCGTCGAATTCCGAGGTCGTATGCAAAATGGCCAATTTCACGGGCTATATAAATTCCATAGCGACCTTTCTGAAAATTCATTTGGCCAAAACTTTTGCTTTCCGCTATGAAACTTGGATTTTTCAGATTCGTTAGAGAGGTATTCACTAACATATTTAAATATTTTTGGTTTCACTCAAATCCGTTTTGTTTTGCACCCGGTACAGTCAGTCAAAGTTTGAATTCAAATTTTGAAACAACTGCGCCATTTCAGGCCTTGTTTATAATTAGAATTAATTATATTCGTTTTCAAACGTCGATTCAAACTCACTTTTCATCGCTATTATTTAAAATATTTATTTTAAATATTTAAAATCCACTATTTTAGCCAATTTAAAAATTTTAAATTGGTTCAGATTTTCCGGTCGTTACAAATATTTGTTCGTAGAAGCAAGGATTTCAAGTTAAGATTTGATTCCTACATAAGTAAGTTCAAAATTTAAACAAAATTTGAAGTGAAGTAGTGATTGCTATTTTTATGATAGTAATTCGTACTTAAAAATGAGATTCTGGTATGGGCCTTTTCTAGTAGGATTAAAGGTTGAAAATATCGTGTAAAAACATGGTGACTGTGGGATTTGAACCCTTGCCCTTTCGGACCAGAGCCTAAATCTGGCACCTTAGACCACTCGGCCAAATCGTCAATTGTCATATTACTAGAAATCTACGTATTGGCTACGTCCAGAAATTAGAGAACATATACTTTTTATCTGCTGTTAAATTGAGGTTTACATAAACTTACATTTTTGTATAATTTTAAGTACAAACTCTTCTAATTGTTATCAAATATTATTTTTTATATGAGTTTTAATTGTCTCATATGTTGCAGAAGTATTTATTTAAATATATTAAATAATTGATAACTGTAAGGTAAAATCAAGGTTGGAGAACTTAGTTTATGTTTTAGCCTCCAATTTTTCTAAAGATTTATGTTTATTTCGGTAAAAAACATTGGACTTCAATGATTTACTCTAATATAATTGATGATATATATCATTCTAACAATTGTATAATTTAGTAAATTTATTTGGTATTTTAACACACACTCAATTGTGTGTGTGTGTGTGTGTGTGTATATATATATATATATATATATATATATATATATATATATATACAGACGCACCCACACACAAAAGGTAATTTATGGTAATAATTTGAATAAACCTCCAACATATTAAGCATCAAACAGTGAGGCTATGTTAAACAACAAACCCATTTTAAGCACTTGGAAGTTGGAACCCTAGACAATTCAAGCCCAATGTCTATTTTTCTCTCTATATGTAGGTGTAACATTCTCACTTTCTCCCTTGATAGAATTTAATATAGAGTTAAATTTTTTGGATCATATTTAAAATATAAGTTTATAAATTAGTTGGAGTGAAGTTGGATGACCCAAATCAGTCAACAAAGCAATATCTCTAATTAAGTAACTTCTTCAAATCATATAATATTGATCTTCAACTTTTTTTAAACTCTTTTTTATTTATTTTGAAAATTGCATTTGAGGGGCTATGAAGTTGTTGCAGTCTAAACTTTGAGTAAATTTCTTTTGTACTTTTTTCTTTATTTTCTTCAACTAGCATGATATTTTACCATAATTTTGTTTTTTCGTCAACCAAACCTAACTACCTTGGTTTTGCTTTTACAAATTAACCTTGGTTTATTCTTTCTTATCTTCGTTCTTTAAAACTTAAATCTTTTTTTACGCAAATAGCAATTTAAAAAAAAAAAGTAGAAATACAACAAAATAAATTGAATATTATCACTAGTATTGTAGCTTCTTCAACTTTCATAAAATGGAAATAATTAATTTGTCCAAAATCAAATCTAGTTTGAAAAATGGTAATAAATATTTTTGAATTAGAGTATGTAGTTGTGAAAGTTTTGTTAGTTGATGTTTTAGCTCTTTGAATTCATCAAATTGTATAAATTTCATTAAATATCATTGGTTTAGCTGTTTTAATTAAACGACATTATGAAAAAGACTAAAATTGCAACTAACAATAATAACAACTTAGTCACAGTTTTTCTTTACGAAAATAACGGTGTATGGTAGGTGAATTTTGTTGTAGGAATAGAATTCGATAGGTAATAAATAGTGTATAATAATTTGTTCATAGAAACAAGGATTTCAAGTTAAGATTTTATTCCTTAGTACTTAAGTTCAAAATTTAAACAAAATTTGGATTTAGATCACAGAGTCATAAGTTTAAAGTTTTCTAACTATTTTTTTTATGTGGTGGTGAAGTGGTGATTTCTCTTGTTATGATAATAATTCATACTTAAAAATGAGATTCTGGTATGGGCCTCTACTAATAGGATTAAAAGTTGAAAATATCGTGTAAAAAGGTGACGACTTCTTTACCAAAATAACGGTGTATGGTAGATGAATTTTGTTGTATGAATACAATTCTATAGGTAGTAAATAGTGTATAATAATTTGTTTATAGAAGCAAGGATTTCAAGTTAACATTTGATTCCTAAATACTTAAATTCAAAATTTAATCAAAATTTGTATTTAAATCACATAGTCGTAAGTTTAAAGTTTTCTTATTATTTTGTTTATGTGGCGATTATAACAATAATTTGTACTTCAAAATGAGATTCTGGTATGGGCCTATACTAGTAGGACTAAAGGTTGAAAATATCATGTAAAAACCTGACCACTTAATAATTTGTTCATAAAAGCAAGGATTTCAAGTTAAGATTTGTTTCATAAATACTTAAGTCCGATTTTTAAACAAAATTTGGATTTAAATCTCAAAATCGAGTTTAAAGTTTTCTTATTATTTTGTTTATGTGGTGGTGAAGTAGTGATTGCTTTTGTTATGATAATAATTCGTACTTTAAAATGAGATTCTGGTATAGGCTTCTACTAGTAGGATTAAAGGTCGAAAATCTCATGTATAAACATGACGATTGTGGGATTTGAACCCACGCCCCTTCGGACCAAAGCCTAAATCTTGCGCCTTAGACCACTCGGCCAAATCGCCAGTTATCATATTACTAGGAATCTACGTATTGGCTATGTCAATATATTTTAGAACATATACTTTTTACCTGCTTTTAAATTATTACGCTTGGTTTTGCTTTTACAAAATTACATTTGGTTTCTTCATTCTTATCTTCTTTCATTAAAACTTAAAACTTTTTTTTACACAAAAAGGAATTCCTGAAAAAATTAGTAGAAATACAATTTAAAAATTAAATATTATCACTAATAGTGTAGCTTCTTCAAAATTTTAAAATGGATATACTTAATTTGTTCAAAATCAAATCTAGTTTGAAAAATGATAATAAATATTTTTGAATTAGAGTATATAGTTGTGAAATTTGAGTTAGTTGATGTTTTAGTTCTTTGAATTCATCAAATTGTTTAAATTTCGTTAAATATCATTGATTTAGCTGTTTTAATTAATTGACATTATGAAAAAGACTAAATTGCTATTGACAAGAATAACAACTTAGCCGTAGTTTTTCTTTACCAAAATAATGGTGTATGGTAGATGAATTTTGCTGTACGAATAGAATTCGATAGGTAATAAATAATGTATAATAATTTGTTCATAGATGCACGGATTTCAATTTAAGATTTGATTCCTAAATACTTAAGTTAAAATTTAAACAAAATTTGGATTTAGATCAAAGAGTCTTAACTTTAAAGTTTCTTATTATTTTGTTTATGTGGTGGTGAAGTGGTGATTGATCTTGTTATGATAATAATTCGTACTTAAAAATGAGATTCTGGTATGGGCCTCTACTTGTAGGATCAAAGGTTGAAAATATCGTGCAAAAACATGACGACTTCTTTACCAAAATAATGGTGTATGATAGATGAATTTTGCTATATGAATAGAATTCGGTAGGTAATAAATAGTGTATAATAATTTGATCATAGAAGCAAGGATTTCAAGTTATGATTTGATTCCTAAATACGTAAGTTCAAAATTTAAACAAATTTTGGATTTAAATCACACTGTCATAAGTTTAAAGTTTTCTTATTATTTTGTTTATTTGGTGGTGTAGTAGTGATTTCTCTTATTATGATACTAATTCGCACTTAAAAATGAGATTCTGGTATAGACTTTTACTACTAGGATTGAAGGTTGAAAATATCATGTAAAAACATGACGACTATAGGATTTGAACCCACACCTTTTTGGACCAAAGCCTAAATCTGGCGTCTTAGACCACTTGGCCAATTCGCCAGTTGTGTTATTACTAGAAATCTACGTATAGGCTGTGTCAAGAAATGAGAACATATATTTTTTACCTGCTGTTAAATTATTACCCTTGGTTTTGCTTTAACAAAATTACATTTGGTTTCTTCATTCTTATCTTCGTTTTTTAAACCTTAAAACATTTTTTTTACACAAATAGGAATTCCTAAAAAAAATTAGTACAAATACAACAAAATAAATTAAATATTATCACTAATACTGTTGCTTCTTCAATTTTTTTAAATGGGAATACTTAATTTGTTCAAAATAAAATCTAGTTTGAAAAATGATAATGAATATTTTTTAATTAGAGTATATAATTGTGAAAGTTGTATTAGCTGATGTTTTAGTTCTATGAATTCATCAAATTGTATAAATTTCATTAAATATCATTGGTTTAGTTGGTTTAATTAAATGACATTATGAAAAATACTAAAATTGCTACTAACAAGAATAACAACTTATTTGCTGTTTTTCTTTACCAAAATAACGGTGTATGGTAGATGAATTTTGTTGTACGAATAGGTAATAAATAGTGTATAATAATTTGTTCATAGAAGCAAGGATTTCAAGTTAAGATTTGATTCCTCAATACTTAAGTTTAAAATTAAAACAAAATTTGGATATAGATCATAGATTCGTAAGCCTTAAGTTTTCTTATTATTTTGTTTATGTGGTTGTGAAGTGGTGATTGCTCTTGTTATGAAAATAATTCATACTTAAAAATTAGATTCTGGTATGAGCCTCTTCTAGCAGGATTAAAAGTTGAGAATATCACGTAAAATCGTGACGACTTCGTTACCTATGGTAGATGAATTTTGCTGTAAGAATTGAATTCGGTTGGTAATAAATAGTGTATAATAATTTGTTCATAGAAGTAAGGATTTCAAGTTAAGATTTAATTCCCAAATATTTAAGTTAAAATTTTAAACAAAATTTGGATTTAATTCACAGAGTCGTAAGTTTGAAGTTTTCTTATTATTTTGTTTATGTGGTGTTGAAGTACTGATTGCTCTTGTTATGATAATAATTCGTACTTAAAAATGAGATTCTGGTATAGGCCTATATTGGTAGGATTAAAGGTTGAAAATATCGTGTAAAAACATGACAACTTAATAATTTGTTCATAGAAACAAGGATTTCAAGTTAAGATTTGATTCCTAAATACTTAATGTGATGACCCCAAGCTTCCGTAGTATGACAGCAAGGATAATCAAGGGAATATAACATAATTACAACAATAGAAGATCTCAGATAACATCATAACACATAAATCATTCTAGCGGAAATAGAAATGTCATTAACATCAGAACATCAGAGTGGCACAGTTACAGGATACAACTTAGCAAATAGCAAGTCTTAGCAAATAGAAACAAGTCTAAAACTCCATCAACTACATCATAGATGTCTAAATGTCCCAAGCAGAAATTAAAAAGATAAAAATGTTCTTCATCTTCCTTCCACAATCATGCTCCAATCCAGAATGGGTCCATAATAACCTGGACCTGTCACTTGGCTGCCCGTGTGAAAAGAGGGCACTCGAGTTTGCAATGAAACAAACTACGAGTCAGTCATGGGACTGGTATGAGAAATCTTTCCTAACATATCTAACAATATGGCTAATCGTAGGATCATGCCGCTAACATGGAACGGGTTTACTCCATTAGATTGCCAGTGCATAAGTTTAATAAAGTTTTATTCAAAACAACGCAATGCTTTTTAGAAAAATGAAATCATTATAGGACTGAAGTCCCATCACACAATGCAGTGCAAACCGAAGGATAGAGTTTTACCTTATAATGATCAAACATGCTTGATACATAGAAAATAATATTTTAACATTATTATTAGTGTCTAATCAGTTTTAAAATACTTCAAAGTAAATGTATCATCCTAGACGGCATAGTACCCCATCCTACTATGTCGCCATATATAGGTTTACAATCAAAACTGTAATGTTGTATTGAAAATTGGGTTTCCGTCATGAGTCAAGGCTACAGACGATCTCCTTACCGATTTGAGACACTCTAGCAATGTATCAGGATCACACCTACGGGAAACTCTTGGATCCTCCAAGGTCGGTCCACAAATACTTTAGTGGATTAGTTATGCCTGAACACACATTTCCTGCTCCTATTGAACATATAATTTGGTCACTATCGACCAATATAATCGAAGCGCCTCATTCCATCATCCACATAAGTAAAATTTCAGGGCTTACAAAACCCTGATACCACTTCTAGAGAGAAAGAAACGTATGAACTCCTTGGGTCCTTGTCCCATTTCTGACTCTTACCGGGGCATGAGGCTCGCGAGGTAACGCTATACACAAACCTATGCTGAATGCTTTGATCATCAACCACAAGGCTCTGCTTTTCAACAAAAGCCTTGATCATCTGCATCTTGGCATGCCACATTAACAATCCATGTCATGCGATCGATAACTACCAATATATAACCTCTGAGCTCGTGCGTCTCAGAGAAGGGTGTTAAGCAAGAGAATAAATTCTCCTCCACCAATCAGATATATATTAAATAGAAATCATTTTACATGGAATGAAATCCAATGTCAGACACACATCCGTTTACAAGTCCGTTCTGGGTCTGAACGAATCCGAAGTCATCTTATTCCTCGTCCTGTATGTCCAATACGGAAGAGAGGTGCTCGCTTATCCGAACAATCAACAAGTACGTCCGGATAAATACCACTTTAACCCTTTACTGGGAGCTAACCAATATCGGGCATTAGTAGTTATCCATTCGATGTGAAGATCGCCGGTCTTTAATCACCATCTTCAATATCTTCGATTTAAATCGTCGTATAATTATTTGAAATGAGATTGAACTCGGTCTTTTCAAATAATTCTCGCATATATATAACTTAAAACCATTTCATATCGTTAATATTATTTAATAACGATTTATTGCTATTTTTATTTATATAAAAATAGCCCAACTTAATTTAACGATGCTTCGGGTCAATAGGCGGCCCTAGCGCTGTTTTTATCAAAATTTGATTTACAACTGTCTCGAAATCTTACCGTTGGATTTCAATAAAAAATATCTTTGGAAAGATCTTCGCAAAGCGGTTCTAACGGTTCCAGTTTTGGGAAAATCTGACGGTCGAATCTTTCGGCATAATCGTTAAAAGTAACGATTCCAAAAGGAGAACTATTGCGTGCGATTCGTATAATTTTTAATTTATATTTATATATATAAGTATATATTAATATAAACCATTTGGCGATTCCACTAACGTATTTAATACGCCAAATAAAAGAATGTTTTATTGCCATATCATATCTACATGTTCATAATGTCAAATAAAATATATTTTATTTACAAGACAACTGAGCTAATGATAAATAAAAAGCTAATTTTTATTTGTATTTCTATTTTTAACTTTAACAAATAAAAAGGAGTATTTTATTTGTATATAGTTTCAATGCATGTTTTGACAATAAAAATAATTCATACAAATTCTAATGTATGTATTATTAATAAAATGTTATTATAACTTTGCATATAAATTCTAATATATGCATTGTCAATAAAATGTTATTTTAACTTTGCATATAAATTCTAATATACGCATTGTCAATAAAATGATTCTTTCATTCTTTGTTGAAAATTCTTTTTCCTTTTTCCTAGTTTCTTACATTACATTAAAAATGTGAATTTTTAATGTAGACACGTTTTTATTTTAAAACATGAACATTTTTCTGGTTTCTTACATTACATTAAAAATTTGAATTTTTAATGTAGACATGTTTTTACTTTAAAACTTGAACATTTTTCTATTTTCTTACATTACATTAAAAATGTGAATTTTTAATGTAGACATGTTTTTATTTTAAAACATGAAGATTTTTCTATTTTCTTACATTACATTAAAAATGTGAATTTTTAACGTAGACATGTTTTTATTTTAAAACATGAACGTTTTTCTAGTTTCTTACATTACGTTAAAAATGTGAATTTTTAATGTAGACATGTTTTCATTTTGAAACATGAACATTTTTCTATTTCCTTACATTACATTAAAATGTGAATTTTTAATGGAGACAAGTTTTTAATTTAAAACATGAACATTTCTCTATTTTCTTACATTACATAAAAAATGTGAATTTTTAATGTAGACATGTTTTTAATTTAAAATATGAACATTTTTCTGTTTTCTTACTTCAATTCAACAAAATGATAAAAATGGTTCTTTTCATTTTTGTTGAAAATTCTAATTCAACAAAATGATAAAAATGGTTCTTTACATTTTTGTTGAAAATTCTAATCCAACAAAACGATAAAATGGTTTTTACATTTTTATTGAAAATTCTAATTCAACAAAATGATAAAAATAGTTCTTTACAATTTTGTTGAAATTCTAATTCAACAAAATGATAAAAATGGTTCTTTTCATTTTTGTTGAAAATTCTAATTCAACAAAATGATAAAAATGGTTCTTTACATTTTTGATGAAAATTCTAATTCAACAAAATGATGAAAATGGTGTTTTCATTTTTGTTGAAAATTCTAATTCAACAAAATGATAAAAATGGTTCTTTACATATTTGTTGAAAATTCTAATTCAACAAAATGATAAAAATGGTTCTTTTCATTTTTGTTGAAAATTCTAATTCAACAAAATGATAAAAATGGTTCTTTTCATTTTTGTTGAAAATTCTAATTCAACAAAATGATAAAAATGGTTCTTTACATTTTTGTTGAGAATTCTAATTCAACAAAATGATAAAATGATTCTTTCCACTTTTGTTTTCAACTAAACCATTAAACAAAAGTGATAATTTTGGTTTAAACTAAACTATGAAACAAAAGTGATAATTTTGTTTCAACTGAACTATGAAACAAAAGTGGTAATTTTTGTTTCAACTAAACTATGAAACAAAAGTGATATTTTTTTGTTTCAACTAAACTATGAAACAAAAGTGATAATTTAAATGAAATCTTTTTATTAGAATGAAAACAAATTTTTGACAAAAAAAATGTTTCATGTAAACAATAAAAAATGAGGTTTTAATTGTAAATCTAAATTTGACAAAACCATGTTTCATGTTAACAATAAAAATAAGATTTTTGTTGTAAATCTAAATTTGACAAAACCATGTTTCATGTTTACAATAAAAATGAGTATTTTAATTGTTAATCAAAATCTAAACAAACCATGTTTCACGTATCTAATTAAAAGATGAAACTTAAACTATAAAATCAAATCAATATTCATAGATCTGAAATAAAAATAATTTTTTTATTTCAAATCGAGATCTAACATTAAACTATAGACTCAAATAAAAGAAAGAATTTCTATTATAGAACAAGATCTAACAAACATGAGCATCACAATCAATAATCAACAAATTCAAATTCCAAGCATCACAAATCTGATTTTATTACATAACTACATGGGTTTCAAATAGTGAGAATTAATTAAATTTTTAACTATAAAAATAGAAATCTCATAGTTGGTTTTAATTCTGAATAATTCAGAATCGTATTTTGTCCAAAATTTGATATGCTCTGAATCAGTTCTAATCATTCCAAAAGTGTAGATCTCGGACTCACGATCGTAATGGATCTGAAACCGTTCAATTTCAAATTCGTATGCATTAGTTATGAATTAACTATGGTTGATAATATTTTAAAATAAATTAATTGAATCAAAAAAGAATATACCCTATCTTCCTCCTTTAACAGATTAAGGCTGCGGGTTTTCAGTTTAGCTCAGATTTAGGGTTGATCTTTTCTTCCAATCGGTGAAGGGTGATGACAATCAGAATATACCACGGCGTAGAGGGAGGGATGGCGCTCGTAGGGGGTACACCACCGTGAGGTGCGATCATGGCAGGGGCTTGGGTGGCGCTCGAAGCGGAGCGGGTTCGGGGAGCTGGTTCTCTTCGGATACTCAATGGAAAAATGCAAACTTGGTATGGATTGGTAGAGGAAGAACTTCTCTACAAAAGCCCTAACTGGACGGGATGATTTTATTGTGTAGATGGAGAGTTATTGGGGAGGGAAGCTTCGAAGATTTCTCGCCATGGAATGAGGGGGCGACGGCTATGTACTAGGGTATTAGGGTTTCTTATTCTATTATTTATAATATAATAATACTAAATGTTCTAATTACTGGTTTAGCCACTTAATTCTTAACAACTCCAATTTCAGCCCAACAGAAGTTGTTCCTTCCCAATTTCCCCCGTTCGGACACAATGGGCCAGGACCTGTCCGCCCAATCGATCGTTTTCAGCCTGTTTTCTTTAATTTAAAATTTTAAATCATTTATTTATTTAATTTGCTCGTACATTTAAATTTACTGGGGCCACATACAGACTCCAAAAATTCTCGAAAAATGAATCTAGCTATGTTTTGACAATACGGTCCTAACAAAATTAATTTCGTCGAATTTGGAGACCGTTTGAAAAATAGCCTTTTTAACGGTCGATTAAATTCAATAGAAATTACCAAACACAGTTTAATTTACCATGCTCACAAATTAATTCCAAAAATTATGGAAATTAAACTTAGCCATTATTTGACATTCCAGATCCGACAAAAATAGTTTCGTCGGAAATGGTGGTCATTTGTATAATGGCCATTTATACGGGCTATAAATTATACTATATTCCATAGCGACTATTCTGAATATTCAATTGGCCATAACTTTTTATACTCGCTATGAAATTTCAATTTTTTCGATTCGTTGGAAAGATATTTTTAAACAGATTTAAATATTTTTGATTTCACTAAAGCCCGATTTATTTTGAATCCTGTACATTCAGTCAAAGTTCAAATTCAATGTTTCAAACTACCGTGCTATTTCTAACTCCTTTTAAAATTAAAATAAAATTATTTGTTCTAACTTCGATTTAAATATATTTTAAATCGTTATTATTTAAAATAAATTATTTTAACTATTCAAAATTCATTGAAACAACCGAAATAAAAAAAATTAAATTGGTTTTGATTTTCCGGGTTGTTAGACTTAGGTTCAAAATTTAAAGAAAATTTGACTTAAATCATAGAATCGTAGTACTTATAAATGAGATTCTGGTGTAGGCTACTACAAGTAGGATTAAAGGTTGAAAATGTCATGTAAAATTATGATGACTATGGGATTTGAACCCACGCCCTTTCGAACCAGAGCCTAAATCTGGCGCCTTAGACCACTCGGCCAAATCGTCAGTTGTCATATTACTAGGAATCAACGTATTGGCTACATCAAGAAATGAGAACATATATTTTTTTACCTACTGTTAAATTATTACCCTTGGTTTTTCTTTTACAAAATTACATTTGGTTTCTTCATTCTTATCTTCGTTCTTTAAACGTTAAAACTTTTTTTTTACACAAATAGGAATTCCTAAAAAAGCAGTAGAAATAAATTAAATATTATCACTAATATTATAGCTTCTTTAATTTTTTTAAAATGGAAATACTTGATTTGTTCAAAATCAAATCTAGTTTGGAAAATGATAAATATTTTTGAATTAGAGTATGTAGTTGTGAAAGTTGTGTTAGTTGATGTTTTAATTCTTTGACTTCATCAAATTGTATAAATTTCATTAAATATCATTCGTTAAAATGTTCTAATTAAATGACATTATGAAAAAGACTAAAATTGCTATTAACAAGTATAGAAACTTAATCCTTAACAGCTCCAATTTAAGCCCAGCAAAAGTTGTACCCACCCATTTGCCCCCATTCCGGACACAATGTGCTAGGTCTCGTCAGCCCAATCGATTGTTTTCAGTCTATTTTATTTAATTTAAATTTTAAATCATTTATTTCTTTAATTTGATCGTACATTTAAATTTATCGGGGCCACATACAGACTCCGAAAATTCCCGAAATATGAATCTAGCTATGTTTTGATGATACAATTCTAACAAAATTAATTTCGTTGAATTTGGAGACTATTTGAAAAATGACCTTTTTAACGGTCGATTAAATTCAATAGAAATTACCGAACACAGTTTAATTTACCATGCTCACAAATTAATTCCAAAAATTATGGAAAATTAAACCTAGCCATAATTTGACATTTCGGGTCCAAAAAAATAATGGTTTCGTCGGAAATGGAGGTTGTTTGTATAATGGCCATTTATACGGGCTATAAATTATACTATATTCCATAGCGATTATTCTGAATATTCAACTGGCCATAACTTTTTATTCCCGCTATGAAATTTCGATTTTTCGAATTCGTTGGAAAGATATTTTTAAACAGTTTTAAATATTTTTGGTCTCACTAAAATTCGATTTATTTTGAATCTTGTACATTCAGTCAAAGTTCAGATTCAAATTTTCAAACTGCCATGCTATTTCTAACTCTTTTTAAATTAAAACAAATATATTTTTTAAATCATTATTATTTAAAATAAATTATTTTAACTATTCAAAATTCATTGAAACAGCCAAAATAAAAAAATTTAAATTGGTACTGATTTTCTGGGTTGTTACAATCTCCCCTACTTAAAAGCTTTTCGTCCCCGAAAAGGAAACAATAGTAAAGCATGAAACAAAATGGTAAATGCAAAATATTGTAAATGTACCTCAACACAACAGTTAGCCGGAGATGTCCACTCTACACTTGGGATAGGCCTGTTTAATACTATCCTCAGTCTCCCATGTACAGTCTCTAGGATCCCCGCTCCACTGCTCTTTGACCAAGTGGATCCTCTTGTTCCTCAGAACTCGGGTCTCTTTGCCAACAATTTCCACCGGTTCCCTTCTTACTGCTAAGCTCGGGGTAATTTCCAAATCTTGTTGTGCTGTTCCTCCACAATCAAGTCTGGATCATGTACATGCTTCCGGAGTTGAGACACATGGAATACATCATGCACCCCTGACAACCAGTCAGGTAAGTGCACCCTATAAGAGAGAGTTCCAATCCTTTCAAGAATAGGAAATGGACCAATGAATCTCGGCGCTAACTTCCCAGTCTTCCCAGAATGAATTACTCCTCTCAGTGGGGAAACACTAAAGTACACAATCACCAACAGAGAATTCTAAATCCATTCTTCGTGAGCCTGCATAACGCTTCTGTCGGCTCTGAGCAGTCAGTAGTCGCTTATTAATAAAATCAACCTTATCTGATGCTTCACGAATCATGTTGGGACCCAATACTAAATGATTGCCTGGTTCCACCCAACATGCATGAGATCTGCGTGGCCTGCCATATAATGCTTCAAATGGAGACATCTGCAAGCTTGCTTGGTAACTGTTATTATAAGAGAACTCAACCAAGTGCAAGTAATCCTCCCATGACCTACCAAAATCAAGAATGCATGCTCGCAATAGGTCTTCTAATATGCGGTTCACCCTCTCAGTCTGGCCATCTGTCTGAGGATGATAAGCGGTGCTTAGATTCAACTTTCTCCCTAGCTCTTCTTGGAATGCTTCCCAGAATTTACGGGCAAATATCGGATCACAGTCAATAACAATGCTACTGGGAACTCCATGTAGTCTGACAATCTCTCTGAAATAAAGTTGCGGCAGACTTCGAGCTGTTCTATTAGATCTGACAGGAAAAAAATGGGCAGCCTTCGTGAAACGATCTACAATCACCCATATATTGTCATTGCCTTTTCTAGTTTGGGGCAAGCCATCAGTGAAATCCATAGAAATTTGGTCCCACTTCCGACTTGGAACCTCTAGCGGTTGCAACAATCCTGCGAGCTTCTGTTGATCGCTTTTGACCTGCTGGCAGGTGGAACATCTAGCAACATATATAGAGATGTCTCTCTTCATCGCCTTCCACCCAAAGGTGCGCTTAAGATCATGATACATCTTGCTTACTCCAGGATGGATGCTGAGTTTAGATTTGTTACATTCATCCATAACTTCTTTTTTTAGCTCAGGAATATCTGGCACTCATATTCGCGCTTGTAGTCTAAGGGTCCCCTTGCTGTCTGTTTGGAAGCTTGACGCTTCGCCCTTCCGAATCGCTCGCTAATCATTTGAATAAGTTTATCATCTTTCTGAAGAGCAGAGACCTTATCAATTAATGTAGGCTTAATGAGAAGACTAGCGATGATAAGATTGGTGCTGGCCGCATTCTTCCTACTGAGCGCATCGGCTACAACGTTGGCTTTCCCTGGAGTATATAGGATGTCCAGATCATAGGTCGCAAGAAATTCTAACCAACGTTGCTGCCTCAAATTCAAATCTCTTTGTTGAACAGATAATTCAAGGATTTATGATTAAAATATAAATCGAACTTCTCACCTAAAAGATAGTGCCGCCATATCTTTAAAGCAAATACGATGACCATCAACTCAAGATCATGAGTGGTGTAACACCCCGAATTTTCTGTTAATAATAAATTAATAAATTAAAGTATAATTAATTCTAAATGAAAGAATTAATGGAAACGGGTTACGCCGTTGCGTTCGTCTCGGAATTCTGCTTGAGATCGAGTCCGAGTTTGTGTAAATCAGACTCCATATGAAGAAGATATGACCTCCGGAAGTTTCGGAATTCAATTTAAAATTCAAACAACTCAAAAATTCAGTTCAAAGTTCGAAAACAGACCCAAACTGGGCTGGGCGGGAATTTTCCCGCCCAGGATCCAGGTCGACTAGGGGGTCGACCTGGGGGTCGACCTACCCAGTCGACCTGGTCAGGTCTTAGCTGGCCTGGTCGGGTTCTCAGCGATTTTCTGAGTTCTGGTGTGCACTAGGGCTTATTTGTCACTTTCTGGTTGGCTCTTCTCGATGTGAATGGTCTACATTCATCTATGATCATCTAACGACTCTAATTAGTTTGAAATTCTATATAAACAACTTAAGTCTCCAACCTAAATTCACACAAAAATTAGAACTAGAAGCCGCCATGCTGTCGGGAGAAAACTGAGAGTAGCCCCCACTTGAAGAAAGCTAAGAGACGAACAAATCTATTTCAAAATTAAAATCAAAACAATGTTTATCTACCAAAAGGAAAGCATCTTAATTCCAGAACTCAGAATCTAGAACTCAAGTTCGTCGTTCGTTGTAAGTTTAGTTATGTTTTGGGATGCGAATCAAAATTAATGTCATGCCTTGGAAATAAATTGATAATAGAACAATGTTTATTATGTTATATGTGCAATTGAATGATATTGATCTATGTCTGTGGTTCTATTTTATTATCATGTTGGATTGGTAATTAATGGATAAGTCTATTCATATGTATATGAACTTGGAGTATAACCTGTTATGACAAATTGTGTAGTTTATCATGTTATGCAAGTTTCGGGTTGTAAAATCATATCACATATGTGGCCAAATGTTAGACCTACATGTTTATGTGTATATGTTAAACCTATGTTATATTTCAGGTTCACACTTATTCATATGTTCGTGATTGATTTGGAAATTCACATATATGTAAGATGATTTAGTCTATGTCGCAAATTCACATATATGTAAGTTGATTTAGCCTATGTCGCAAATTCACATTTATGTAAGTTGACTTAGCCTATGTTGCAAATACACATATATGTATGTTAATTTAGTCTACGTTGCAAGTTTACACCTATGATATTCATGTTTACTATTTTGCAAGTTCACACCTATGATGTTCATATTGACTATGCCGAAAATGCCAAGTTTACACCTATGTCATGTTTATGTTAATAAATTTTTTTATGCCAATTTTGTGTACGCTAAATTAGGATGAGTTTTTAGCCTAATATTATATGTTAAAAATCATGCGGACGAAAACTTAGGCTAAGATTGTTAGCCTAATATTTAGACGGGGTAACGTTGGGAAAAATTGGTAATTATAGGAAACTTGACATAAATTGGTGAAAAATCACATAGGTGATTTATGGCATGAAACGATATAAATCATATAACTAAAAATGATGAACTTGGAAAGTGGGCTATAACATTTAATCGTTAAAAAATTCACATATAAGAATAAAAAGATCAAATATGTAAATTTAGAAAATACGAGTATGCTTAACCCGAGGTTGGATTAAGTTGTGATGTAAACCTGCTAGGACCCGCCCGACTGTCCAGTAATCACAACAATACCTATCCAATGTGGTAGGTTAAGGCATTGAGCCCAATAAGGACCCGAGGTTAAACTGAGTTACGGTGTAAACCTGCAAGGAACCAACCGACACATCCAGTTTCGTAACAATACCTGTCTAATGTGAGTGGTTGGTGATTTAAATAATTAAATCTAAGGACAGACAAGTCAGGATGGTAGGGTTAAGATAACTAAAACACTTAACCAATTCAACATGTTAATTAAACTGATGGGTGGGGTTAGGTTAATACATACACTTAACCACTTAACATGTTTGACTAGAAAACCCTAGTAACGGGGACCCATTTCAGCAGTAACCCAATTAGGTATCATGGTACCTTGAAACTAGGCAGGGTAGGGCACGATTACTGGGCTGATTGTAAGCGGTCAAAAGCGACGGCGGTTGATGCAACAGTGTGGGTTCTAACGGAGTGCGGGCGTCCAGACACTTCGGAGCAGACAAAAAGGGCACTGGGCATCAGTAGTATAACCTATACATTCTAGAATTGTGTCGGGCCGCCACCATGGGACTTGATACACCCCATGGTGGGACCAGCATAGGTATCTACAATCTTGTGGGGCGGTATGACACAGGAAGAAAACATTGCGAGTAAGAGCTGATCGAATAGAGGATCACCTTGTCATGAACACGTGGTGCTAGTTAGGCTAGCTAGTAGGTGCAGAGAAGTAATAGTGAGTGCGTTTAGTATAGTTAGTATTCCCTGTCATATCTTGTCTTATATTCTGGTATTGTCATGTTCTCAGTTTATGCAAGTCGTGATCTTTTTATTGTTCTCATGCTAGAATTATAACTAGACTTACCAGACTTATGTCTGACCCATTTTCCTTTTGCTTCCTTTTCTTCCATTCCCCCCTCCCCCCAGGTCCAAAGGGAGGAAACACCTCAGCTTAGTCAAATTTTTCATCCAGCTTGAAGAGAGAGAATGTATTGCTTGGTTCTCTTTCGTTTGGTTTATGGCTTTGGACATTCTATGGGGATTTACGCAATTTTAATTATGTTTCATGCTTCTTTAAGTTTTAAATCAAGACAGTATTATGGTTGTAATAACTGGCAGTTTGTTTTGAGGCAACTATGGAAATGTTTTGTATGAATACGTATTTGTGATATGAAAGTCTGTTTGTTTTTCCGCTGTTTATATATATATGTGTTTATATCTGTCTTGTGTTTTATCTGTGACTTTTACTTATAAACCTCCACCTAAGTTAAAGTATTCCCTTGGTGAGTGAACTTAACGGAGGTGGGGTGTTTCACTTAGTATCAGAGCATAGGTTTACCTGATTAGATAAAGGTTTTTGAAACTATTTTCAAAAAGAAGTTTAAAGAAGCGTTTTTTCAAGAAAAAACGTTGTTTTTAAACGGCATAATTCCCCAAAGCCATATGCACTATCTCTCTATCCTTTTGTCTTGAATCTTTCCTTTTTGTTTCAGCATGTCTGGAGATCTTAACCTTCCAGAAGGAGTATTGATACCTGGCTAGTTCCGAAGGTACCTAGAGGCTAGGGCCAATAATGCGGGCCCAACAAACATTCTTCCTCCCACAGTGGCTGCGGTTCCTCCTCCTCCTCCTCCTCGTGGAAATGCTTTCGCTAAGACGTGTAGAGACTTCAAAGCTATGGGTGGAAAGGACTTTAATGGAACTGAATCCTTTGTGGTAGCAAGGAATTGGTTGAAGGAGACTGAAGATTTGTTCATCATCTTCGAAGTTGACGACAGGAAAAAGATACAGCCAGTAGTGCAGTTGCTTAAAGACGAAGCTTCTTATTGGTGGGAGGTCACCTATGATGAGAGGCCAGTGGAAACTTGGGAAGATTCCCGGATGAGGTTTGAGATGAAATGCCTCTCCCAAGCTGAAAGAATCCTGCAGATGGAGAAGTTACTAACTCTTAAACAAGGGAGTATGACGATCAAGGAGTACGTCAATCAGTTTAATCAGCTAGCTAGATTTGGGCTGGATTTAGTAAACACCCAACACAAGAAGGCCCTCCGCTTCGTCAAAGGTCTGAATGAGCCTCTACACAGCCTTGCTATGACCCGTATACCCGTAGGAGCGACTTATGAAAGCTTGGTGGACATGGCGCTGCTACACGAGGAAGATAAAGGCAAGAAAGAGGCAACAACAGAAGTGCCTCAAGACAAGAAGAGGGAAGGGTCACATATCAAGAAGGCTAATTCAAAAAAATGCGGGAAGAACAACAAACCCCATGAAAAGAGAAAGTGTAATTTATGTGGCATTGTTGGACATATAGTGAAAGGCTGTAGAAAGAAGAAGGCCAAGATGAATGTTGGTGGTTTCCATTGTGGCGAGACTGGACACATGGCTAAGGACTACCCAAAGAAGCGAGGGCGGGGATAGAGGACTGGATCCACTTCAGGGGGACAGCTTCACGCGTTTTTGGCACCTCCGTAGGAACGAGGTAGAAATATTTCTGTAGAAAGTGTAGTTTATCTTTATGATCATCCAGTTCACACTCTCTTTGATTCTGGCGCATCGCACTCCTTTATTTCATCTGCTTTAGTAGAATCTCCGCACCTAGACACTAGTATGGTAGAGGATCCCTTGGTTGTTTCAAATCTAATTAGGGGCTCATCTTATTTGTCAATGGTTTGTTAGGATTTGAAAATCTCTATTCTAAGTGTTGAGTTTAGATGTAGTGCCTTTGTTTTGGGTTTCTCGGGATATGGATTGATCTTAGGCATAGACTGGTTATCCAGTAATGGTGCCCTTCTTGATTGTGAGAAGAGAGCGGTTAGACTCTTGACTCGGCTCGGTAACACTCTGGAAATTTCTTATAATCCCTTGAATGGTGTTATGCTTAGTTATTTAGAGTCGCTTGATGCTTCTTTTGAGAATTTGCAGTCAGTTAGAGTGGTCTGTGAATACCAGGATGTATTTGAAGAGGTGAAGGGCTTACCTCCGAGGCAGGAAATAGACTTCCACATATATCTTGTTGATAATGCAAAGCCCGTAGCTTTACATGTTAGGAACATGGCTCCAAAGGAGAGAAAGGAGCTCAGTAAGCAAGTTAAGGAGCTTCTTGAGAAGGGGTTTATAAGGCGGAGTATCTCAGAATGGGGTGCTTCAGTGGTGTTCACCACCAAAGCAGATGGCTCACTACGTCTTTGTGTGGACTATAGGGAGCTAAACAAGCTGATTAAGAAGAATAGACACCCACTTCCCAAAATAGATGATTTGTTTGATCAGCTTGTAGGTGCATTGGTTTTCTCCCAACTTGATCTGGCTACTGGGTTCCATCAGCTAAGGGTAGATGAAGATAGCATTAATAAGATGGCGTTCAGAACCCCAGATGGTTTCTTCGAGTGGCTTGTCATGCCTTTCGGCTTGACAAACGCACCCGCTTATTTTGTAGACCTAATGAGCAGGGTGTTCAGAGAATTCCTCAACAAGTTTGTGGTTGTCTTCGTAGACGATATTTTGATCTTCTCAAAGAATGAGGAAGAACATGCTCAACATCTGAAAGAGATCATGGAAACTCTCCGAGTTCATCAGCTGAAAGCCAAATTCTCCAAGTGCCACTTTTGGAGAGAAGAAGTAAGGTTTTTTGGACATGTAGTGTCCAAAGAGGGGTTAGCTATGGACCCCGCGAAAGTGGTGGCGGTGCAAGATTGGAAGGCACCAAGAAATGCAACCGAAGTCCGAAGCTTTCTCGGGCTAGCAAGTCTTTACCGAAAGTTCATTAGAGATTTCGCGAAAATCTCAGCTCCACTCACAAGGCTAACAAAGAAGAATCTAGCGTTCGCTTGGGATTTGGATTGTGAGTTTTCTTTCCAACGATTGGCTCTCAAAATAGCCCCAGTTCTTACATTGCCAGATGGAAGAAAGATGTTTATAGTATACACGGATGCTTGTGGTACGGGACTAGGCGTTGTTCTGATGCAAGAAGGGAAGGTAATAGCTTATGGTGGAAGACAATTGAAAGTTCATGAAAAGAACTACCCAACCCACGATCTTTAGTTAGCCGCCATCGTCTTTGCGCTAAAGCCTTGGCGCCATTATCTTCTAGGTGAGAAGTTCGAATTATATACTGACCATAAATCGTTGAAGTGTCTTTTCTTGTAGAAAGATTTTAACTTAAGACAGAAAAGGTGGATGGAGTTTATTGCCTCGTATGATTTTGAGATTTCCTATACTCTTGGAAAGGGCAACGTATTAGCAGACACCTTGAGTAGAAAGAAGCTGACTTAAGCCCTCTCTTTGTAGAAAGGCAAAGCTTGGAGTATATAGCCAGTTTTGACTTTAGGTCCTCCTTTGATTTTATACCTGGTTTGTTGGCATCACTAGAAGTACGACCCACTCTTTTAGACTCAATAGGGGCCGCATAACGTAAAGACCCTCAGCTTGTTGATGTAATTGATAAGCTAATTAGGGGTGAAACTTCCAGTCACCTCAATAGGTACTCCATCGATGATAAGGGTTGGCTGAGGTGAGATGGAAGATTATGCGTCCCACGAGCAAGGGATTTGGTAAAGATGGTTCTCGAGGAAGCACACCATTCCAAGATGACAATACATCCACGTGGAGACAAGATGTACAAGGACATAAAGAGAGTTTTCTTTTGGAGCGGCATGAAGAAGGATGTGGCAGATTTCGTTTCTAAGTGCATGATATGCCAACAGGTCAAGGAGGAACAAAAGAAGCCTGGAGGACTACTTCATCCTCTAGAAGTCCCGCAATGGAAGTGGGATAGCATTTCAATGGACTTCATTGATGGGTTGCCTAGGTCAAGAAGGGGCAATACTAGCATTTGGGTAATAGTGGACAAGCTCACAAAAAGTGCCCACTTTATACCTGTCAAGAGTAGAAGGACTGCCTCATCTCTAGCATCTCTTTATCTCAAGGAAATAGTTCGACTCCATGGAATACCCTCCAGCATAGTGAGTGACCGAGATCCTATCTTTACAAGTGAGTTTTGGCGGAGTCTACAAGAAGCTGTAGGCACACAATTATGATTGAGCACGGCCTATCACCCCCAAACTGATGGTTAGACAGAAATGGTGAACAGAGTATTATAAGATCTTTTGAGACTGTGCGTTCTTGACTTTGGAGGTACATGGGAGGATCATCTTCCTTTAGTGGAATTCGCCTACAACAACAGCTACCAAGCCACCATCAGCATGGCGCCCTTCGAAGCTCTATATGGAAGACCGTGCCGATCACCAACTTGTTGGTGGGAGTCTATAGACAAGCTTATACTTAGGCCAGACATGATTAGAGAGACTTCAGAAAAAGTGGACTTGATACGAAGGAGAATGAAGACTGCCCAAGATAGACAGAAATCCTACGCAGACAAAAGAAGGACCGACCTTGAGTTTGAGGACAGGGTTTTCCTTAAGGTATCTCCTTTAAGGAACGTCATTCTCTTTGGATCCGCAGCAAAGCTAGCACCGAGATTTGTAGGGCCGTTCCCTATCATCAAGAAGATTGGGAAGATGGCTTATAGAGTAGAGCTTCCCGAAAGGTTGGCTGGAATTCACAATGTCTTTCACGTTTCTCATCTCTGGAAATGTTTACATGAGTCTGCGGAAGTGGTGAAGCCAAGCATTCTAGAAGAAGTTGAAATAGAATGATAAACAACTGTGAGGAGAGTTCCAACTCGAATCGTAGGAACTGAAATAAAAAAGCTACGCAACTGTGAAGTCAAGCTTGTTAAGGTACAATGGAGCGATGTCGTGGAAGACGCGACTTGGGAAACTGAGGACGAAATATGTGTTGCCTACACTTTTCTTTTTGAGGGTACATCTTTGACCTCTCTTTTTCCATAAGTTTATGTTTGTATCTACCTTTTAGTGTATCTTCTCGGTCCTTTTTCTCCTAACTCCTTAGATAGAAACTAATGGATGTAAACATGTATTTGAAACATGTTATGATTGATGGCTGCAAGTGGTTGCAAGTGGTTGATCGTGGATGCATATACACACACCCTAGGTATTAGATCAGCTCAGTCACTTCCATATTGCATATGCATATATGTATTCATATTTGTATGTGGTTGAAACTTGATATGTTGTCATATGGATGTCGCATTTGTATGAATGGTTGCGCACTCATGTAGAATTATGAGTAGGTAAAAATTTGCATACATAATGGATTCATGACACTTACATGATTCGCATTAAGGAGGTCAACTGAATCAGTAGACCGCCTAATTTTTGCACTAGATAAGGACATATACACACACATTATGCATATGATCATAAAGCAATAGAAGTATTTTAAGGACAATGGACGCCTGTGTTTGTTGGTTGAGTAGATGGACGATTGGATGTTAGGATATACGTTCTTCTAGACTTGAAGAATTTGGAGACGAAATCCTTTAAGGAGGGGAGAATGTAACATCCCGAATTTTCTATTAACAATAAATTAATAAATTAAAGTATAATTAATTCTAAATGAAAGAATTAAGGGAAACGGCTTACGCCGTTGCGTTCATTTCCGAATGCTGCTTGAGATCGAGTCCGAGATTGTGTAAATCGGACTCCGTATGAATAAGTTATGACCTCCAGAAGTTTCAGAATTCAATTTAAATTTCAAACAGCTAAAAATTCAGTTCAAAGTTCGAAAACAGACCCTAACTGGGCTGGGCGGGAATTTTCCCGCCCAAGACCCAGGTCAACCACTGGGTCGACCTGGGGGTCGACCTGGGTACCCAGGTCGACTAGGTGATCGACCTGGGGATCGACCTACCTAGTCGACCTGGTCAGGTCTTGGCTGGCCTGGTCGGGTTCTAAGCGATTTTCTGAGTTCTGGTGTGTCACTAGGGCTGATTTGTCACTTTCTGGTTTGCTCTTCTCGATGTGAATGGTCTAGATTCATCTATGATCATCTGACGGCTCTAATTAGTTTGACACTCTATATAAACAACTTAAGTCTCCAACCTTAATTCACACAAAAATTAGAACTAGAAGCCGCCATGCTATCGGGAGAAAACTGAAAGTAGCCTCCACTTGAAGAAAGCTAAGAGACGAACAAATCTAATTCAAAATTAAAATCAAAACAACGTTTATCTACCCAAAGGAAAGCATCTCAATTCCAGAACTCGAAATCAAGAACTCAAGTTCGTCGTTCATTGTAAGTTTAGTTATGTTTTGGGATGCGAATCAAAATTAATGTCATGCCTTGGAAATAAATTTATAATAGAATAATGTTTATTATGTTATATTTGGAATTGAATGATATTGATTTATGTATGTGGTTCTATTTTATTATCAAGTTGGATTGGGAATAAATGGATAAGTCTATTCATATGTATATGAACTTGGGGTATAACCTGTTATGACAAGTTATGTAGTTTATCATGCTATGCAATTTTCAGGTTGTAAAATCATATCACATGTGTGGCCAAATGTTAGATCTACATGTTTATGTGTATATGTTAAACCTATGTCATATTTCAAGTTCACACTTATTCATATGTTCGTGATTGATTTGCAAATTCACATATATGTAAGATGATTTAGTCTATGTCGCAAATTCACATATATGTAATTTGATTTAGCCTATGTCGCAAATTCACATATATGTAAGTTGATTTAGCCTATGTTGCAAATTCACATATATATATATATATATATATATATATATGTTAATTTAGTCTATGTTACAAGTTCACACCTATGATATTCATGTTGACTATTTTGCAAGTTCACACCTATGATGTTCATATTGACTATGCCGAAAATGCCAAGTTTACACCCGTGTCATGTTTATGTTAATGAATTTCTTTATGCCAATTTTGTGTATGCTAAATTAGGCTGAGTTTTTAGCCTAATATTATATGTCAAAAATCATGCAGACGAAAAGTTAGGCTAAGATTGTTAGCCTAATATTTAGACGGGGTAACGTTGGAATAAATTGGTAATTATAGGAAACTTGACATAAATTGTGAAAAATCACATAGGTAATTTATAGCATGAAACGATATAAATCATATACCTAAAAATGATGAACTTGGAAAGTGGGCTATAACATTTAATTGTTAACATATTCACATATAAGAATAAAAAGAACAAATATGTAAATTTAGAAAATACGAGTATGCTTAACCCGAGGTTGGATTGAGTTATGATGTAAACCTGCCCGGACCCTCCCGGCTGTCCATTAATCACAACAATACCTATCCAATGTGTGAGGTTAAGGCATTGAGCCCAATAAGGACCCGAGGTTAGACTGAATTACGGTGGAAACTTGCCCGGAACCGAATGGCACATCCAATAACTGTAACAATACATGTCTAATGTGAGTGGTTGGTGCTTTAACTAATTAAAGCTAAGGACAGACAAGTCAGGATGGTAGGGTTAAGATAACTTAAACACTTAACCAATTTAACATGTTAATTAAACTGATGAGTGGGGTTAGGTTAATACAGACACTTAACCACTTAACATGTTTGACTAGAAAACCTTAGTAACGGGGACCCATTTCAGCAGTAACCCAATTAGGTATCATGGTACCCTGAAACTAGGCAGGTTGGGCACGATTACTGTGTAACAACCCTGAATTTTGGGGCCAATTAAAATTTTTATATTAAGTAATTTTACTGAGTTTTTGATATTTGAAATAATTTATTTTAAATAATAGTGATTAAAAATTGATTTAAATCAAAGTTAGAATTAATAATTTAATTTTAATTATAAAAGGAGTTAGAAATAGCGCGGTAGGTTGAAAAGTCAAACTTAAACTTTGACTGAACGTACAGGATGCAAAATTTAACGGATTTTAGTGAAACCAAAAATATTTGAATCTATTTAAAAATATCTTTCTAGCGAATCTGAAAAATTGAAATTTCATAGCGAGAATCAAAAGTTATTCCCAAATTAAAATTTAGAAAGGTCGCTATGAAATTTATAAAGGTCAAAATGCTACTTTTGCATACGAAGGAATTTGGACTCGAAACCACTTCTATTGAGTTCAAAATGACGTTTCTGCATTGAAAAATAGTAAACACTTATATATTTTGAGTTTCAAAAATTATTTGTTTAAAAATGTATTTTTAATATTAATATATACGCCTTGAAAATAGCCATTTTTCATCTGTTTTCGACGAAACCACTTTTGTTGGATTCGGAATGTCGAAATATAGTTAATTTTAATTTTTCATAATTTTTGGAATTAATTTGTGACCATGACAAAAAGATTTCTGTTTTGTCAATTTTAGTAAATTTTAATAGACTTGAAAAAGGACATTATACAAACGGGCTCAGAATTGAACGAGATTTAATTTGTTAGGATCGTATCGTCAAAACATAGCTAAATATATTTTTTGGGAATTTTTGGAGATAATTTGTGACCCCGGTAAATTTATTTGTACGGTTTAATTAAAAATAAAAGATTTAAATTTTAAAACTGAGAAATGGGGGTCAAGGTGATCGTTTGGGCCTGCGGGACATGGCCAGATGAGTCCGGAATAGGGGTAACTGGGTATGTACGACAGTCGTTGGGCTGAAATCAGACAAAGTTGCCAAACGGGCCTTTATTGGAAAATTAAGGAATAAAATAATATTTTATTATATAAAATACGGCATCGTTCTTCTTCTTCCCAAATCAACCGAACCCATAGCCGCCTAAACCCTTCTATCTTCTCTCCTCCTTAGCTCCCAATCCATGAAGAATTAGCCTTGGCCACAGTTAAACTTTTTGAAGCTCTTGATCTCCTCTTTCCATTGATACCAATCTCAAACTCTCTCGTGCCCTCTAGCTCCCTCCCCGAACCCACGAACCCGCCGCCTTTGCACCCAAACCGCACCCCACATAGGCCGCCGCACCTTACACCATTTGGGACGCCCATAGCCCTCTCGTAACCGGTCGTTTTTCCGCAAACCGTTCGTAAAACCATCAACCACAGACCGAGAAAACTTGATTCGAAGTTTTGAACAAAACTGAAAATAAATGGCCAAGGTATGAATTGGTGAATACAACACTTTTTAACGTCGCAAATCCTGATTTTATTTTTAAAAATTGATATTTCACTCATACGACATCGTAATCTGAAAATTTCAGATCATGTGGAACTGTATCGTCGAGTAGATCGTGTTGGAACTGATTGGGGCTGTTTTTGAAATTGTTTGGATTTTCAGATCTGATTAAAAGCAAGGCGAGAACTCTAATTTTTATTATTTAATTAATTATTAATTAATTTTCTTGCTTTAAAATAATTGTATTGTGAGGTTAATTTAGATCTGGAATGTATGTGTTGTATAAATTGTTGATGGTTGCTTGTGATATGTTTGTTGTTCATGTTATGCTAGATCCGTATTGGAATTTCATATATTGTTGAATGTTATTTGCGGTTAGAAAAGTAAATCTAAATTAGATCTAAAATTCATATTTTAGTCAGATTTAAAAAAAAATATTCAATGATGATTATTTTATGATCTCTGAATTTTTAGTTGCGATTGGATCTAGTGTTCTAATTTATTAAAATATCATTTTTTTATTCTGAAATGAACAGTAGAATCTGATCAACAAATAAAAACTTATTTTTTTATTTGTTTATATTACAATAGTAATTGATTGACAAATAAAATCTTATTTTTATTTGTTTACATAACAACAGAATTTAGTCAACAACTAAAAGATATTTTTATTTGTTACGTTACAATAGAATATGAACTACAATAAAATATTATTTTTATTTGTTTCTTACAATAGAATTTGAACTACAAATAAAATATATTTTTATTTTTACAGAATTTGGCTAACAAAATAGTTACATTCTTTTGTGCAATACAAAAGGCTACATTTTTTTTATGAAAAGAATTGCATTTAAATGTAATTTATATCATATGATAAAAATTACATTTTTATCTGTAATTTAGACATGAATTTATACTGTATGATAAAGATTACATTTTTATATGTAATCAAAACATGAATTTACATCGTATGGTTAAAATTACATTTTTCTATGTAATTAAAATGGGAATTTGTACCGTATGATTAAAATTACATTTTTTCTTTGTGATTAAGACGTGAATTTACACCGTATGATTAAAATTACATTTTTCTATGTAATTTATCTATGAATTTACATCGCATAATAGAAATCACAATTTTATATGTAATTAAAGCATGAATTTGCATTGTAGGATAAAAATTACATTTTTACATGTAATTTAGATATGAATGAGAACAGTAAAATAAAAATTACATTTTTATATGTAATTAAGGATGAGATTTTGCAACGTAAATTAAAAATTACATTTTTATATGTAATTAAGGTATGAATTTGCAACGTAAGATAAAAATTGCATTTTTATGTGTAACTACAGTATGAATTTACAACGTAAATTAAAAATTACATTTTTATATAAAACTTAGAATGAGAGATTTACAATGTAAATTAAAATTACATTTTTATATGAAGTTAAGAATGAGAGATTACATTGTAAATTAAAATTACATGAAGTCAATAATGAGGATTACATTGAAATAAAAAAATTACATTTTTATAATGTAATAAAGAAGTAGGATTCACATTGAAATAAAAAAAATTACATTTTTATTATTATGTAATTTAAGAATAGATTTGCATTGAAATAAAGAGACAAAGCTATATATTTCATTTTTATATACAAACAAAAAGCAAGGTTATAAAATACATTTTTATATGTATTTTATGTATAAATAAAGGGATAAGATTATTAAACTTATTTTTATTTCCATGTTATGTGTAAATAAAATAGCAGAACTAAGGATCGTATTTTTATCTACATTTCACATGTATATAGAGGTTCATATTTTACTGTTAGATTTAAAATAATGATTTTTATCATCATTTGAGATGCGGTAAAAAGATTGTATTAAAATTTACATTTTTGTTTTATATTTTTATATTAAACAAAAAGGTAGATTTTAAGATGAGATTTTCATTGTCATGTAAAATTTGAAGGAACATTTATGTGAAATTAGCAAGAACATTTATGATAAAAATTTGAAAGAACATTTATGTCAGATTAAAAATGGAATTCATTAAAATATTCAAATCATGATGGAATTGTGTTAACATAAAAATGAATGTCTTTTTAATTGTGTCCCTTAACACAAATATAACTTAGAAAAATAAACGATCTTTTATATATGTTCTCTAATGTAATTAAAAAGTAGATTTGACATGTATCAAAATCACATTTTTTTATATGTAAGTATAGAAATTGAGAAAGTACCAAGTTTTATTAAGATTTGAAAAGGGTAAGTTATAGTATCTGAAATCAAGTTATTTTGGAAATATAGAATATTCCAAAATCAAGATATTTTGAAATGTGAAACATTTTAAAATAATATTTTTAGTAGAACAATTATAATGATTATTTAAAATTGTACTTGGACACGAGGTTAGGTCACATTTGTGGTGGAAGTCTGTCCGGACCCGACCGGCATATCCAGCAGCCACAAATGTTGGGCCTAATGTGAGAGGTCCAAGTGCGCAAATACAAATTGGGCCAAGACACGAGGTTAAGCCCAATGTGTGGGAGAAGTCTGCCCGGAACCGACCGGCCTATCCAGCATCCACAAGTTGTAGGCCTAATGTGAGAGGTCTGGCCGATATTAAAATATAAATGGATAACTTAGAAATTGGCGTTATTTTCACACCGTTATGTGTTAATAATGAAATGAATATTTTCACTTCCAAGTTTGTTATAAAAGAAAGTTACATTTTTAATAAAATAAGATAAGGTTATAAAAGTTTTACATTTTTCTTAATGTAAATAAGAATTAGAAAAGTTACATTTTTCTTAATGTAAATAAAAGGAAAATAGGAAATTACATTTTTGTATGTAATTGGTGTAATATAGAAACCGACATTTTTCAATGTGAATAAGGATGAAATAGAAATTATATTTTTATATGCAAATAAAAGAGTTTACATTTTTCAATGTAAACAAAGGAATGATTAGGAATTTACATTTTCCAATGTAAATAGAATATGAAATAAAGGTTACATTTTTCAATGTAATAATATATTGAAGTATAAGTTTATATTTCTCAATGTAAATAAAATAGGAATAGAAATTTACATTTTTCAATGTAAATAATAAGATTAGAAACTTACATTTCTAAGGAATGGATCTTCATTAGAAAAATAATGAAACCAAATATACATTTGGTGTAAATTGAAAAATGGAAGAGTAAAATATACATTGTTATGTTTAGGATGTGTATGTAAAGTAAAAATAGCGATAGATCGTTATAAATTATTAACAACGCTATGAAATGGTTTTAAAATTTATATATGCGAGAGTTATTTGGAAAGTCCGAGTTTACTTTCATTCCAAATAATGATACGACGTTCGAAGAATTGAAGACGGTAATTGAAGACCGACGATCTTCACATCGAATGGGTAACTAGTGTTGAGGCCCTTGATTGATTTGCTCCCAAGACGGGGCTAAAATGGTAATATCCAGACGTAGTGCTAATTTGTACGGATTTGGCTTTCGCTCAGACCCAGAGCATAAGCTTATAAATGGAATGTTCGTCTGACATTGTACTCTTTTATTGTATTTATTGATTTTCTGTCAAATGTATGAATGTTTGGTGGCGGAGAATTTATTCTCTTGCTTAACACCCTTTCATATATTTCGGCAAAGGATTGGTAGTGTGATATGGAGTGACGATGTGGCATGCTAAGATGCATATGATCAAGGCTTTATTGAAAAGAAGGCCTTGTGGGATGATCAAAGCATATCCTGTTTAGGCATATCTTTGTGTATAGCGTGACTTCGCGAGCCTCACACACCGGCGGAGTCTAAAACGGGAGAAGGGAACGCAGGGAGAGCAACACGTTTCTTTCTAGCTAGAAGTGGTGTTTGGGCTTTAACATAGCCCGACATTTTACTTATGTGGATGATGGAATGAGGCGCCTCGGATGATAGGTCCTATAGGACCGGGAAACGTGTGTTCAGGAATTGCCAGTCCATGAAGCTGTATGTGTGGACTGGCCCTGCAGGATCTATGGGTCAACTGCGGGGAATCCTGAGACATTAGCTAGAGTGTCTCGAATCGGTAAGGAGCTCCTCCCTAGCCTTGACTCATGTTGGAAACCCAATTTCCAATACGACCTCATGCGATTTTGATTGTATTACTAGTATGGAAGCATAGTATTATGGTATCTATGTGTCCTAAGATTGATACATTTACTTTGAAATATTTTTGAAACATATACACACTAATAATAATATCAAATTCGTTTTTATCGTATCAAGCATTTTTGACCATTATAAGGTAAAACCCTATCCTCCGGTTTGCATTGCATTGTGTGATGGGACTTGGGTCTTATGATGGTTTCATTTTTCCAAAAAGCATTGCATGTTTTACGATTTACTTTAAGATATGCACGACAATCCATTGGAGTAAACCCGTTCCGCGTTAGCGGCGCGGTCCTTGGATTTGCTTTATTACTATTAGTTAAATTAGTTAAGAATTCTCACACCAGTCCCATGACTGACCCGTTGTTTGTTTCCACCTTTGCAAACTCGGGTGCCCTCTTTTCCACACGGGCAGTCGAGTAGTTTGTCTACAGGTCCTTATCTCGAGCAGGATTCTGGATTGAAGCTTAAAGCTGTGTCCAGAGCAGAGAAAGTCTTCCGCTGTATTGTAATTAATAATGTAATTTATCTTCCACTGTAATTTTATTCCAATGTACTCTGATATTCTGTACTCTGACATAACATTATTGTAATGTTTATAAAAGTCTGCTGTTATTGTTTTGATGTGTTGTAGCCCAAAGTAAGCGTATCCGGCGATTTCCCGCAAGGGCGATTTTCGGGTCGTTTCATACTGGGCTGATTGTAAGCGGTCAAAATCGACGGCGGTTGGTGCAGCAGTGTGGGTTCTGACGGAGTGCGGGCGTGCACACACTTCGGAGCAGACAAACAGGGCACTGGGCATCAGTAGTATAACCTATGCATTCTAGAATTGTGTCGGGCCGACACCATGGGACTTGATACACCCCATGGTTGGACCAGCATAGGTATCTACAATCATGTGGGGCCGTATGACGTAGGAAGAAAACATTGCGAGTAAGAGCCGATCGGATAAGGGATCACTTTGTCACGAACAAGTGGTGCTAGTTAGGCTAGCTAGTAGGTGCAGAGAAGTAATAGTGAGTGCGTTTAGTATAGGTAGTATTCCCTGTCATATCTTGTCTTATATTCTGGTATTGTCCTGTTCTCAGTTTATGTAAGTCATGATCTTTTTATTGTTCTCATGCTATAATTATATCTAGACTTACCAGACTTATGTCTGACCCATTTTCCTTTCGCTTTCTTTTCTTCCGTTTTCCCCCCTTAGGTCCACCGGGAGGAAACACCTCAGCTTATTCAGATTTTTCATCCAGCTTGAAGAGAGAGAATGTATTGCTTGGATCTCTTTCGTTTGAGCTATGGCTTTGGACATTCTATGGGGATTTATGCATTTTTAATTATGTTTCATGCTTCTTTAAATTTTAAATCAAGACAGAATTATGGTTGTAATAATTGGAAGTTTGTTTTGGGGCAACTATGAAAATGTTTTGTATGAACACGTATTTATGATATGAAAGTCTGTTTGTTTTTCCGCTGTTTATATATATGTGTTTATATCTGTCTTGTGTTTTATCTGTGACTTTTACTTATAAACCTACACCAAAGTTAAGGTATTCCCTTAGTGAGTGACCTTAACGGAGGTGTGGTGTTTCAAGCGGGGTATCTTTTCTCATGCAGTTTCAACTGGTGGCTAGCATATGCAACTACTTTGTCTCTGTGCATTAACACCACACCAATACCTTCAATAGAAGCACCTGTCTAGACTTTCAAATCTTAATTGCCATCAATAATGGTCAACACGGGAGCAGTGGTCAACCTCAATTTCACCTCTTGGAAAGGTGCCTCACATTCAGGTGTCCAAATAAACTTTGTATGCTTCTTAGTCAGCTTCGTCAATGAACAAGATAGTTTCGAAAAATCTTTAATGAATTTCCGATAATAGCCAGCCAATCCTAAGAAATTCTGACTTCTGTAGGAGTGCTCGGCTGCTTCCAATCTCGGATGGATGAGATCTTTCCTAGGTCTACTGAAATGACTTTCTTTAATACAACATGGCCAAGGAATTTCACCTCTTCTTGCCAGAATACACATTTAGAGAATTTGGCTTTCAACACATTCTTTCTCAAAATCTCCAAAACTTCTTGTAGATGCTTTTCATGCTTAGTAGTAGATTTAGAAAAGATTAGGATATCATCGATGAAAACCAGCACGAATTTATTTAAGACATCCCGGAATACTCTGTTCATCAAATCGACAAAGTAGGCTGAAGCGTTACATAAGCCGAATGACATTACTAGCCATTCATAAAATAAGTCTGGTTCTCTAAAAGCGGTCAAAGGAACCCATTCTTTGGCAATGCGCAATTGATGGAAACCTGTAGCTAGGTCCATCCTAGGGAATACTTGTGCTCCATTCAAGCTATCCAATAGATCATCAATACGCGGCAACGGATATTTATTTTCCAGCGTTTGCTTATTGAGGTCACGGTAGTCTACACATAGTCTGAGAGTACCATCCGATTTTGGGACAAACACCAATTTTGCACCCCAATTTGAAAAGCTAGGCCTAATTAGACCCTCCCACAAAAGCTTTTTAGTTTGATTGCTCAGCCCTCCTTTTCTTTGAGCGTCATTCTCCAAATAGGACGCACAACAGGCCTTGCATTCGGAACTAAGTCAATCCTGAAGTCGATTTCTCTATGCGGGGGTAAGCTATAAACTTCTTCAAACACATCCGCATAATATTTGACAACAGGGATATTCTCAATAGAAGTAGGAGTGACTTCTAGAGAAGGCCACAAAATTCTTTCCTATCGGTTGTTGAGTCGTGACATGGTATAATAATATCTCCAAGCTTTGTTTTAACTTTGACAATTCTTTTGGCACATTTAACCTCGGCCTCATGTTTTGTTAACCCGTCCAGCCCAAGAACAATATTGAACTCAGAAAAATTCATCAAGATCGGATTAAAAGGAAACCGGTAAAAAGAATAGGAGATGGGCACTTTACAAAACAACCCCAGAACAAGAGAACCTCCTATTGGATTATGGACACTAACTGATTCTTTAAGATTTCTTGTTTTTAAATTTAACTTTTTAATCGTGTCACTAGGAATGAAACTACGTGATGCACCAGTGTCAAATAGTACGGTAACAAGAATATTCATAATGGTAAGAGTACCTCATAAAACATCGGGTTTACCTGCTCCCTTGGAAGAAGCTGGTGCAGCCACTCCATCTTATACATGAGCCACCTCAGATTTCTTCAATAGAGGACAATTTCTGATAAAATGCCCCATCTTATGGCAGTTAAAGCACACCTGAGTATTCCAGGGATTCTGACCGCGATTCTGACTGGGTCCAAACTCATTCCTCCTTGGTTTCTTTGAGCCCGGAATTCGTAGTCAAAGTGTCCCATCTTCTGGAAATTGAAGCATCTCACCTTGGCCTTCTTATTTCCTTGGGGCTTGGCAGCTAAAGAGTTGCTCACCTCTGGTTTCTTTTCCGTTTGCTTCCTCTTGTTATTATTCTGATTCTTCTCCTGCTCTTGCTATGAATTTCTGTCATTGTCCTCATATCGACAAGCCATCTCCATCACCTCATTAAATGAGAGCTTAATGTGTGTTATGACTATGTTCAGATATTTCCTGGAGAGGCCATTAATGAATCTTTTGTTCTTCTGGACTGGGTCCCGAATTAATGTTGTATATAACGGTGTTGTATACACAATTATATGATTTTTGTTTGATGATAACAAACAAGTATATATTATTATAAATGTGTTTGTTATTGTACTGTTATATAACATCACAGACATGAATATAATATTTATATTTAAATAGAGTACGACTGTACATAATTTCATATATTCACATAGTATTTTATTTAAATATAATATTATATTTCAACATTCAAATAGTACAAATTGTATGAATCCACTATTTGTACACATTCACAGATATTACACATGTTATTGTACTTGTATATAAACAGAATATGATAAACAAATTTGTTTAACAACAATAAAATAATATTTTATTTCAATCAAATTTGTTTAATACAAACATCAGTACAATTCACTTGTTACGTAGATCCTCACTATAACACTCAGTTTTTACATTTCATATATATATATACATATATATATATATATATACAGACACATTTTTTAATACAAACACACTCCTCATCTCAGTCTTGTATCTTCAGTCTTCACAGTCAGTCTAGTCTTCATACCTGTCATATATAGAAACACACACACTATCCTGAACAGAAATAATTTCTAAATTCTAGCAGATATAATTTTTATTTTTAAATTTTTTTATTTGCCTCAGAATTTCGGTGTGTTTCTCATCATTTTTCTGACTCGATCTAATTTATTCGGCTGTGTCTAGACAGCTTGTGATATTCACAGTGATACACTGTAAATACCACAATGCAGACAACATATATATGTATATATAATGCAGGGATAGGGAAATCCATTGTGGATGGCTGCATATACACACGTGTATATATATACACGTGTGCACTGCCTCGCCAATCCAGTTTGCAACTGAGGAGTAGCCACATGGACCATCTCGACTCAGTACACAACATATCAAAATGGTCAAGGCAGCTCAACATCAATGCTCAACATAATTGGCCGAGCATAATTTAAAATACATGTCAAACAGCAAAAGTGAACCGTCCAAAGTAATCGAGCAGAAATGGTAAAGTAAACAAGCATGTCAAAGCATGGCCGAGGCATGTACATGACAAGCATAGTGCAACATGCACAAGTAATACAGATAATGTCAAAGCAAGCTCATGGAGCAACAAAAATGTGGTCGAGCCATATCAAACCAGCCCCAAAGCAAATATAAATGGAGTAGTGAACACATGCCCGATTATAGCATGCAAATATATGCTTAAAACAACAATGCATATGTGCAGTCATCATACAAGTGGCTAGTGAAGAAACATGGTTGGTGATCAAATCCACACACATGTTTCAGCAAGTTCAAGGAAGAGTGAACGAGTTCAAGTGGCAAGGGACAAATGTATGATTTGCATATACAAGAATGGTTCATGCACGCTACAGCAAGGCTCGGGTATGGTCACTACAGGTCACAACCAAATCAAAGTCAAGAGGCATGGTATAACTTAGCATGATATGTAATGACCTGAAAATCCGGTCCGATTTTAGCTGACCAAATAACACAAGTCCAACCCCAAATTGCACTGGAAATTCAAGAAATTAATAGAAAGAAGATAGAGGGTGAGGATAGATAAGATAGAAACATATAGAATAGAAGAAGAAGAAGAACATCATCATAAGAGTAACCACGAATCTCACAGCGGAACGAATAAAATATAACATAACTTTTGAAATACAAATAGTATATGTATACAATAATATTTCAGAGTACAACACTTACAACAACAGCGGAAGTAATAGCTATAGAATCTTGAAGTCTCCTGCTCCAAGCTCTCCAAGTGTATCTGTAAAATCCTGAACTACTTGACTGCCCGTACAAATTTAGGCACCCAAGAGTTTAAGTAGAACAAAACAAAGTAAACTCCGGGTCAGTCATGGGACTGGTATGAGTAAAACAGTTTAAAATAATTTGAGCAAGTAAACGATCTCTCATAAGACCATGCCGTATAACGGAACGGGTTTTTCCTTATGAGAATCCAAAATATCTTTATATCAAAAACCTTTTGATATTATAATAATGTCCATCAACCGCAACATAATAACCATCTAGCAGAAACGCTTTCATCTCACGTTCTACATATATAGTATACAATCAAAACCGCAAGCACGTATTTGGAAATGTATTTCTAACTATGACAAGGTATGGAACCACCTTCCGATCAGTGTACTCTAGGAACGATACACTGGAGTTCAACAAGAACATCTTGCAACTCAGCCACACATGACCGACCACTCATTTCGCTCGAGTGTATCGAATGTATATCACCAACGGTTGGGATCAACAACCATTTCCCCGTATATATATGGGACAACATTGATAGATTTAAGAAGCAAATGAATATCCTCTAGATAGGTGATTATACACCCTACTTCGGTGCGACCGACTTAGCCATGCTGCCTGCCCGATTTTTGTCATTTACCGGACGTTGAGGCCAGAGGCTACGACTACTTTCCATTCATTGATAACACGATCACTTTGAATGCCACATTATCAAATCCGTTAATCATTAATTGGTTTACACAAATATTCTGGATGTTATGCTAAGGGAATAAATCCGTTGCAACCATATATATTTATACAGACCAACCCATTCGATCACTGGAAATATTATGTCAGACATTCGTGCATTTACGTTCGTTCTGGGACTGAACGAAACCGAAGGCACTATTTAGTACATCCATCCTAGGCAATCTCTACCTAGGACTTATACAACAGCCCTTGCACTTTACTCCGTCTTCAATTTTCTTTGGCATATTCGCAATGCTTATGCCAATACAGAGTGGTTCTTTGGATAAGAATCCAACCGGTCTCTCCATATTAACAACGTTAAAATGGTCAAAACTTTGATAGTTTGCGATTTAACTATCAAATGAAAACATGTCGGTGTACAAACAACGATCTGTATTCCAAATGAAACTATCGATCCAATCATCAAATATATATATATATATCCTCATTTTATATGTTTAGAAAATATACGTTATTTACACTGGAAAACATTTCCATAGCTTAATTACGTATCACTATCCTTCCACAACTATCAGTTCCTAACTGTAAACTAGTAAGAGAACAATTCTCTAAGTATAAACCCCAAAGGCCGAAACCAACATTAGATCCACACTCAGAAAACCATTCGACTTAACTAATCTCTAGTCAGTTTCTAATAATGTTTTAACTCTATTTGATTAACTCTTATTCGAATAACTAATACTCAATTACTCCTTTTAATAACATTTATCCATTTAAAAAGATTTCCTTTTAATAACATTTTCCTTTTTATGATGGTTTCCTTTTTATAATATCCTATTTATTTTCTAAACAAATATCCTCCTTTATAATATCCTATGATTTTATAAATGCTTTATTTTCAAATTTATTTCCTTTTATAAAATCAGTTGATTTTATAAAATTTCTTTACTTCAATATACATTGAAATATTCCTTTTTACATCCCAGGGTTTCTTATGATATTTAAAATATCGAATAACAAATGGTAAATATCATTCTAACACACATAACCCATAACAGATATACATCACAATATATGAAAACAGTAAAATAAATGTTGAAAAATCCAGTCGGATCCCTCCAACCTGAATCCCTGTATCCATAGATGTTACACAGTATAATATACATCAATTTCATTTCAATATGAAATGTTGAGATAAACAACATCAACATATATTTAACGGTTTATATATATATATATATATTTGTATATATATATATATATATATATATATATAATTTCAACTAACTGACTAGCAGTTCAATCAACCAAATCAACACACAATAGTCAATCAATATCTAACAGTTCTAAAAGTACGTTATAACAATATAACCGTTCAGAGTTGGTGAGTTTTACTCACTTTGGCAGTTCATCGTTAAAGAACGATAAACTGTTATTTGATTTGAATCAAACAATTTATTTCGCCATAAATTCATACGAGCCCCAATCCACTTCCAGTCAGTTCCAGCGTGTAGCCACCGTCCATACGATCCTGTCAGATCTTGTTTCGCTGAATTTCGATCATTTATGACGAAGTTATAACCTTTCGAAGTTTACACTTTTTAAATAAAAATAAAACATGGAATCATATTATTATATTGGGATTTGACCTTTATTTCCCGGCCCATTCACTATTGATAAAGCCCACCCGCTCCTGGATATTTCTTTCTTCCCCAAATCCATCTGTTCGATACTGCTCCCTCCCCTTTTAAATCACGGCCGACGCCCTTCATCCACACACCTCCCGTCCCTCCATGAAATCAAAGTATGAGACCACTACCACCCTTATCATCTTAATCTCCTCTCCAACCTCATACCAACAACGACGAACTCAGTCACCATTTCCCTGTCGCGACTTCAGCGTGTAACCACAATTTCCAGTACAGACATCGACAAAAGAAGTTCACCGTTCCACTTCAAACCGTGCACACAAGTGCGGTTTTCCACCCTGACTACGAATACGAGCTTCGATTTGAACATCAACACACCAATTTGCATCGAACTCCAGCCCTAGCTACTCGAACTCGTCGCTGGAAATTCTTGAGCGAATCCCAAGACCACCGAATGCCATAAAACTACCACCAGATTGAAGATAATCACATCCCGATTCGAACATACTTATTTCACGATTTATAAATATATATGATTTTAGAATGATTTTCTAGAAGAGGAGTTTGCTTACGTTTTTAGAAATCAGGTGGCGGCTGAGAAGTTTGAGTAGGGGAAGATAATGAATTAGGTTTAAGCGGATGGGAAGTGTATTTATAGGGTGACAAAAAATATCTAGATATTTTTGTTTTTATCATTATATAATTGTTTATGACTTCTAAAAATTCGTGTGGTCACACATGATACCCAAAAATCACGAAACTGGACATGCAACTAGAGTTCGACATTACGGTCCCAACGAAACTGGTTTCGTCGAATTCCGACTCCGTTTGCTCACACAGCGTATTTTTAAAGCTCTGGATGACCCATTTAAATATATAAATATATTTAAATATAATTAAATTAAATATAAATAAATTTATATTATCGTATATATTCACGGTGGAATACCATACAGTCCCAGAATAATCCTGTATGGATTTATAACTTGATATTTGAAAACCAGAGTTAATTCGATAATCGATTTTTATTTAAATTCCTTTTATAAATCAATATAAATTATAAAGGAATTCCATAGTGACTTTTCTGAAATTTGATTTGGACATAAATATTACTCTTCCACTAGAAAGATATACTTCACCAGCTCCACACGTTTCTTGTTTCACAGAAATCCGATTTAAAACGAATCCTGTACCTTCAGTTGAAGTTCAAATCGCCAAATAGCGAACTTCCGCGCCATTTCGAGCTCGATTTTAATTATAATATAATTTCTACGTTCAAACGCTGTAGTTGAAATATATTCGTTATTATATTTCAAATCTAAACGCTACCAAATCTCTTACACTATCCAGTTTAGACAATACTGACAATTTAACTATTTTTGACTATTTCGACATTATAATATATTATTATATTATAATTATTAATTAAATATTAAATATTATTTAAGTTATCGATATTTTCCTAAATCGATATTTTTAATAATTAAATAACTTAATTATTCTATCTCTAAAATACGGGTCATTACATTCTTCCCCACTTAAAATAATTTCGTCCTCGAAATTGCTAAGGTAGAGGACGACCCTATCTACTGAGTAAATATTTATCAGTTTACCCCTTAACTTCAGTTTCAACTGAACCACTTAAATCCCGATTAAAAATATTAATTTATTCCGACTAACTAAAATTTTTAAAAATTCTGAAATTTTTCGGAAAATTTCGCCATAACCTCCTTTGTACAGCCCTATCGGTAAAACCACAACTCGCCTCTCTAGGCCTTCTCCAACTCAAAGAAAAATCAAACAGCCAAGTGGCTTGCCAATTCGGCTCATAAATCTCAAACTCATATGAAATATAAACTTGTACCTTTTTGTCGGGCATATCATTATATCACTTTGCATCTGTTACCAACTTAGTATATACCATTGTCATACCAATCCAATCAAACTCAAATCGATTCATTCTCAAACCAACTCATTTGCTTATACTCAAGTAAAATTCCATTTCAAACATAAGTTCACTTCTTGATTCCAAATTCTTGTATCATCAAATTACTCGATATCATTATAATCTAATTCAATTTCTATTTCTCTTTGCTTTTACAAATTCTAATTTAATTTGTTTTAATTCAAATAATCCGTTTCTGGGAGTTTTTAAACAGCTTAGCCTTTTCCAAAAACCAGATATACCCTTTCAGGATTCAAAACAACTTGTTTTCCATAAACAATTCAAAAACAAAATCCTTGGTAGTAATCCGTCACTTAGCAACTCGAAAATGAACACTGATGATGTGGCCACACTCATCAGGGTTATTTTCTAGTTATAAAAGTGAGTTCAATACTATATCATTTTCAAAACCATCCTTAAACATTTCCCATTTTGAAACCATTTCAAAATATCCTTCCAGTGTTTGTAAACACATTTAAAATCTCCCAGGATTTTAAAATTCTCATATATTATACTTATATGAATTCTAATTGGTTATTTATATAACTATTTCAACTATAATCTCATTCGATTAAATAACAACCAACACATCTAATATACTATAATGATTCAAATCATAACCATTCTTTTATATCAAAATATAATTCGGGTAAAATTACTTCATTCACCCGCCTTCAAAACATACCATGTCGACCCATTGTATTCGAGTGTTTAGAAACCCTTATCGATATTGTGGTGCCCCACCATCGACCAGAATCCACAAACAACTCAACCAATAAATCTACTCAATATAAAACAGATTTTTATATCAAATAACAAATACGTTCACTCGTATATATACACTCAAACTCAATCTAGGGTATTACTAATCCCATCTCAACTGAGTCACGCCACAGAGCCAAGATAATTCACTTAACATAAGCTCTGATACCAACTGTAATAACCCGAAAATCCGGTCCAATTTGAGCTGACCAAATAACACAAGTCCAACCCCAAATTGCACTGGAAATTCAAGAAATTAATAAAAAGAAGATACAGGGTGAGGATAGATAAGATAGAAACTTATAGAATAGAAGAAGAAGAAGAACATCATCATCAGAGTAACCACGAATCTCGCAGCGGAACAAATAAAATATAACATAACTTTTGAAATACAAACAGTATATGTATACAATAATATTTCAGAGTACAACACTTACAACAACAACGGAAGTAATAGCTATAGAATCCTGAAGCCTCCTGCTCCAAGCTCTCCAAGTGTATCTGTAAAAGCCTGAACTACTTGACTGCCAGTACAAATTTAGGCACCCAATAGTTTAGGTAGAACAAAACAAAGAAAACTCCGGGTCAGTCATGGAACTGGTATGAGTAAAACAGTTTAAAACAATTTGAGCAAGTAAACGATATCTTATAAGACCACGCCGTATAACGGAACGGATTTTTCCCTTATGAGAATCCAAAATATCCTTATATCAAAAACCTTTTGATATTATAATAATGTCTATCAACCGCAATATAATAACCATCTAGCAGAAACGCTTTCATCTCACATTCTACATATATAGTATATAATCAAAACCGCAAGCACGTATTGGGAAATGGATTTCCAACTATGACAATGTATGGAACCACCTTCCGATTAGTGTACTCTAGGAACGATACACTGGAGTTCAGCAAGAACATCTTGCAGCTCAGCCGGACATGACCGACCAGTCATTTCGCTTGAGTGTATCGAATGTATATCACCAACGGTTGGAATCAGCAACCGTTTCCCCGTGTATATATATATATATATATATATATATATATATATATATATATGGGACAACATTGATAGATTTAAGAAGCAAATGAATATTCTCTAGATAGGTGATTATACACCCTACTTCGGTGCGACCGACTTAGCCATGCTGCCTGCCCGATTTTTGGCATTTACCTGATGTTGAGGCCAGAGGCTACGACTACTTTCCATTCATTGATAACACGATCACTTTGAATGCCACATTATCAAAACCGTTAATCATTAATTGGTTTACACAAATATTCTGGATGTTATGCTAAGGGAATAAATCCGTTGCAACCATATATATTTATACAGACCAACCCATTCGATCATTGGAAATATTATGTCAGACATTCGTCCATTTACGTTCGTTCTGGGACTGAACGAAACCGAAGGCACTATTTAGTACATCCATCCTAGGCAATCTCTACCTAGGACTTATACAAAAGCCCTTGCACTTTACTCTGTCTTCAATTTTCTTTGGCATATTCGCAACGCTTATGCCAATACAGAGTGGTTCTTTGGATAAGAATCCAACCGGTCTCTCCATATTAACAACGTTAAAATGGTCAAAACTTTGATAGTCTGTGATTTAACTATCAAATGAAAACATGTCGGTGTACAAACAACGATCTTAATTCCAAATGAAACTAACGATCCAATCATCAAATATATATATATATCCTCATTTTCTATATTTAGACAATATACCTTATTTACACTGGAAAATATTTCCATGGCTTAATTACGTATCACTATCCTTCCACAACTATCAGTCCCTAACTGTAAACTAGTAAGAGAACAATTCTCTAAGTATAAACCCCGAAGGCCGAAACCAACATCAGATCCACACTCAGAAAACCATTCGACTTGACTAATCTCTAGTCAGTTTCTAATATTGTTTAACTATATTTGATTAACTCTTATTCGGATAACTAATATTCGATTACTCCTTTTAATAACGTTTATCCTTTTAAAAAGATTTCCTTTTAATAACATTTTCCTTTTTATGACGGTTTCCTTTTAATAATTTCCTATTTATTTTCTAAACAAATATCCTCCTTTATAATATCCTATGATTTTATAAATGCTTTATTTTCAAATTTATTTCCTTTTATAAAATCGGTTGATTTTATAAAATTTCTTTATTTCAATATACATTGAAATATTCCTTTTTAAATCCCAGGGTTTCTTATGATATTTAAAATATCGAATAACAAATGATAAATATCATTCTAACACACATAACCCATAACAGATATACATCACATCATATATTACAATATTTGAAAAACAGTAAAATAAATGTTGAGGAATCCAGTCGGATCCCTCCAACCTGAATCCCTGTATCCACAGATGTTACACAGTATAATATACATCAATTTCATTTCAATATGAAATGTTCTGATAAACAACATCAACATATATTTAATGGTTTATATATATATATATATATATATATATATAATTTCAACTAACCGACTAGCAGTTCAATCAACCAAATCAACACACAACAGTAAATCAATATCTAACAGTTCTAAAAGTACGTTATAAAAATATAACTATTCAGAGTTGGTGAGTTTTACTCACTTTGGCAGTTCATCATTAAAGAACGATAAACTGTTATTTGATTTGAATCAAACAATTTATTTCGCCATAAATTCAGACGAGCCCCAATCCACTTCTTATCAGTTCCAGCGTGTAGCCACCGTCCATACGATCCTGTCGGATCTTGTTTCGCTGAATTTCGATCATGTATGACGAAGTTATAACCTTTCGAAGTTTACACTTTTTAAATAAAAATAAAACATGGAATCATATTATTATATTGGGCTTTGACCTTTCTTTCCCGGCCCATTCACTATTGATAAAGCCCACCCGCTCCTGGATATTTCTTTCTTCCCCAAATCCATCTGTTCGATACTGCTCCCTCCTTTTTTCAATCACAGCCGACGCCCTTCATCCACACACCTCCCGTCCCTCCATGAAATCAAAGTATGAGACCACCACCACCCTTCTCATCTTAATCTCCTCTCTAACCTCATACCAACAATGACGAACTCAGTCACCATTTCCCTGTCGCGACTTCAGCGTGTAACCACAATTTCCAGTATAGACATCGACAAAAGAAGTTCACCGTTCCACTTCAAACTGTGCACACAAGTGCGGTTTTCCACCATGACTACGAACACGAGCTTCGATTTGAACATCAACACACCAATTTGCATCAAACCCCAGCCCTAGCTACTCGAACTCGTCGCTGGAAATTCTTGAGCGAATCCCAGGACCACCGAATGCCATAAAACTACCACCAGATTGAAGATAGTCACATCCCGATTCCAACATACTTATTTCACGATTTATAAATATATATATGATTTTAGAATGATTTTCTAGAAGAGGAGTTTGCTTACGTTTTTAGAAATCAGGTGGTGGCTGAGAAGTTTGAGTAGGGGAAGATAATGAATTAGGTTTAAGCGGATGGGAAGTGTATTTATAGGGTGACAAAAATGTCTAGATATTTTTGTTTTTATCATTATATAATTGTTTCTGACTTCTAAAAATTCATGTGGTCACACATGACACCCAAAAATCACGAAATTAGACATGCAGCTAGAGTTCGACATTACGGTCCCAACGAAACTGGTTTCGTCGAATTCCGACTCCGTTTGCTCACACAGTGTATTTTTAAAGCTCCGGATGACCCATTTAAATATATAAATATATTTAAATATAATTAAATTAAATATAAATAAATTCATATTATCGTATATATTCACAGTGGAATACCATACAGCTCCTGAATAATCCTGTATGGATTTATAACTTGATATTTGATAACCAGAGTTAATTCGATAATCGATTTTTATTTAAATTCCTTTTATAAATCGATATAAATTATAAAGGAATTCCATAGCGACTTTTCTGAAATTTGATTTGGACATAAATCAAAATCTACACCACGAAATCCCGATATTTCTCTTCCACTAGAAAGATATACTTCACCAGCTCCACACGTTTCTTGTTTCATAGAAATCCGATTTAAAACGAATCATGTACCTTCAGTTGAAGTTCAAATCGCCAAATAGCAAACTGCCGCTCCATTTCGAGCTCGATTTTAATTATAATATAATTTATACGTTCAAAAGCTGTAATTGAAATATATTCGTTATTATATTTCAAATCTAAACGCTACCAAATCTCTTACACTATCCAATTCAGACAATACTGACAATTCAACTATTTTTGACTATTTCGACATTATAATATATTATTATATTATAATTATTAATTAAATATTCGATATTATTTAATTCAAGTTTTCGATATTTTCCTAAATCGATATTTTTAATAATTAAATAACTTAATTATTCTATCTCTAAAATACGGGTCATTACATGATAAACTACGTGCAGTAATACACAAATGATCAATGGGATGGCACTACTACATGTATGTAGTCAAACAGTATACACAAGATCTAAATAGCATGGCAAGTCAGCAAAATCATAGTCAAGTGGAAACACAACTCAGGTACAATCGTGAATGGGCACAAATCAGTGATCACATTCATGACAGCTTCACAACAATACAAGAAAAATGCCAATGATGTTCAAATAACTCAGTTGTACACAGATCATTCAAAAATTGCACATGATGATCAATTCATGACAACAAGATCAACTCAAAACTGTTATGGTGCATGAAGGTTAAGTTGGATGCAGCGTGTACATGAGTATTGTGCATAGTAGTTTAAAATGGTCAAACAATATATATTTACATGAATGAAGCATGTAGATGTATATTCAGTGAGTGTCACAACAATTTTCATGGGCAAACAATACTGGATTGCATTATAAATGCAAACTGAAATATGGTAAGAACTTAACCTTGTTTCAAATGATTTCCAAAACTCATAATAAAGAAAATTTGATTAAAACAGTTTGGTCAAAACCTTTTTGGCAAGTGATCAATAATTTCCAATTTTTTTTCTAAAATCAGAGAAAGACTTTTGGAAAGGATTTTCATTCGAAATTTAAACAAATCAGTGTATATTTTTGAAATATTTGACAAATCAGCTTTTGAAAGCATCATCAAAGGTTTCATTGGCTTATGGCATTTTGTTTTACTGGGAAGTTTGAATTTAAACAAGGTTAAGTGTGAAACAAATGTGGTCGAGTAATGCAATATCACAAACCAGTGTATATAGTCAAAATATGTTTCAGGAATGACTGCATATATGGCAAATCAACTGTGGCAACTGTTTAATAGTGAAATCAATTTGAAAACAATTTCCACAATCTATAGAAGGAAGAAGTCAATATTCAAAAAAATAGCATGCACAACAATTTTAGCAATAGCTTAATTGGGAGCAGAAAATTTGTTTCCCAAATTTCATAAAGAATATTTGTCATTTTTTAATCATGGAATCTAACAAAAAATTTCACACAAGGCTATTGTTCCATGGGGCCACAAACATTTCATAGTTTACGAAAGTATTTCATTTCAAAGGCAAGAATTTTCAAAAGGGGAAACATCACAATTTCAGGCCAAGTCATATATGTTGAAATCAGAGAGTTAAGGATTTTTGTAATCCTATTTAATCACCACATCATCATCGGCTATGTAAAAGATCGAAAACCACAAATAATCAGACAGCAATTCAAAGAAAAAAATTGAGAATCACTCACAGTTTTCGGTCACAACAATATCCCAAATCGTTGACAAGAAGAAGCCGGCGCAAAGCAATATAGATCCGAATATCATCTGATTCCAAGCCATGAAGATTTAAACAAGTTCCAAAAGTAATCGATTTTTCATTTCAAGAGCCGTCGCCATTTCGTTAAAGGAAAGAGATCGGGACAACTAAAATGAAGGGTGCACCACTAGGCCGGCCAAGCTTTTGATAAGGATTAGAGTCCTTTAAAAAGGGGATAACCCTTATATTTTAATTCCTAGGGATTTTTCAATCTGTTTTTATTTTTGTATTTTTTAATTTGTGCTGTAAAACGATTCGAACCGTTTTCTAGAGTCTGTAAAATTCTAGGTGTTTTAGTTAGGGACTAACTGACAGTTTACTAGTGTTTGTAAAACGAGGGGAAAATCTGTTCTAGTGAATATAAACCAGTCTAGGGTTTTGAGCGTAGGGTTAGTGCAGGAGCAGGTAGTGCGAGTTACAGTGTCTGTAAGCGGGATCTGTTCTATCACCTAGTAGAAACCTTAGGAATGCAACACTAGGCAGGGTTTTGCCGAAGCTGGGTATCTCTGTGTTATTTCCTTTCTGCACTTTTTTTCTGCTATATTCCGTGATTTGTTTATTATTTAATATCTCGTCAGAATTTTAATTTAGTGAAAAATTGTGATAAACCCTATTCACCCCCCTCTAAGGTTAATCTAGATCCAACAAGTGGTATCAGAGCAGGTATTCTGTTAACTCTAGAGTCATGGGTCATTCTAGTAGTCAGTCTTCTGAGAGTCGGTCCAACGATATTCCAATTATTTTCAATGGGACAGATTTTTTTAATTTGGAGATCAAATTTTGAATTATATTTAAAATCTGTTAATTTTGAATATTGGAATATTATTGAAAATTTGGGAGATATATTAGATAAGAGGAATAAAGTTTCAAATGCTCGTGTTATGCATATTATTTATTCTTTTCTTGGTAATGATCAATTAAAATTTATCTCTCATTATTTAACTGCGCAGGATATTTGGAAAAATCTCAACATGCAGTATGGAAAGTCTGACGATTATTCAAAACCCCAAAATGATGACTCAACTTCAGATCTATGCTTGATAGGTTTTACAGAAGATAAATCAGATGGATCAACTGATGGAGACTCAACAGACAATGAAATATAAATTTTCTCTTACGAAGATCTGGTTTATTTTTGTGCTAATTTAACTAAATCTGTTGATAAACCCCAGCTGAAAAATTAATCTTTGAAATCTAAGAATATTGAGTTGATCAGCAAAAATCAATGTTTGGGATTAAAATTTGAAAATGTCATGAAATTTGCAAATTCAGATTGTAAAAATTGTTTGAAATTAAAAACGGATCTCGCTCATCTCAATAATAACATTTAAAGGCTTGAAGATGAAATTCTAATTTTAAGTGATAACGAGATTGAGCTGAAAGATGCAAACAATTGTTTACAAAAGGGATTTATAAATTTTAAGGATACCGAAAATTCCAAACATGATATTGCTGAGAAACAAAGTTTGTTGAAAACAGATTTGATTTTAAAAGAGCTTGAAATTGAAATTAAGGATTTCAAGATATTTGAGATTGAAAAACAAAAACAGTTTGATACTGAAATTTCTGAGTCTAAAATCAAAACTGAGAAGCTTCTAATATAGAATGATCTTTTGAAATCAAAAATCAATAGTCTTGGCTTGAGTTAGAAACATTTTTCTACTGGAGAAAAATCTTTGAATATGCTGTTGAAAAATCAAGTTTCTTCTGGTAATAGGAATGGTCTCGGTTTTGGGAAAACAAATGATTTTGAAAAATTGAATTCATGTGATTTTCCTTTAAGTTGCTTCAAAAAGGATCCTTCTGAAAATTTGAATTTTGAAAATTCCAAAAGGTTTTTAAATCACAAACGAGACAAGAATTGGTTTGATAACAATCCAATTGAACAGTTGTGGACCCAAAAAAAAATTTGAATTTTGGAAAAACTAAACGAATTTGGGTTCCAAAGGGTACTCTAGTTGATTCTAACGGATTGTTATACAAACGGATTTGGGTACCAAAAGATGTGAACAAAACTGTGAGTGGTTCCACTACTTTCGTTAGACCACTCAATCCTCTTAACAGTTAGGTACCGAAGATGGCTAAGGAACTGCTTTGCTAAAGAGAATCTGAACTCAAACTGCCTCATCTCATTGAATCATTTGAAGTTCCTTGGCCAAGTCTATTGAGTTAGAGATTTTGATTTACATTGGATTCTGGTATGATTTCGAAACTCACCTTTGTAAATATTCTCTGTTTTTATTTTCTTTGTTTATTTCTCCTTCTTCCCTTTCTGTTTATTTATCTTTCTTTTGTTTGGATTTGGCACTGTCATTTTTTTGTTTTTTTATGGGCAACTTACAATAGCAGAAGTCATGTTTTTCTGGAAATTTGCTTCTTTTGAATAAAACTCTAATGTTTATTAGTTTCCAGATCTTGAATTCAAATTTGTAAATATTTCTGCAATTGTTTTGAAGCTTATTCTCTGATTTATGAATTTCTAACAATGCTAAAGCATTCATATCATATCTTGAACACTGTTAGTTTAAATTCTAAATTTTTCGAAGATCTGAATATTTAATGAAATTTCACATATATCTACTGTTTTGAGTTTTCACTAATTCTTTTTAAAAAGCTTGAAATAATATACTCATTACAGCACACCAATATTTATCAGTTGTGATAATTTCTTGATTTTCAGATTGGCTTGGAAATTTTAATTTGTCTTAAATCTCAGTGATACATCTTGAAAATCATCGTTATTCATGATAATTATGGCTAGAATTTGTTTGTTTGAAATCATCTGAAATTATTGATATTTTGAATAATCACACACCTCCTAAATTTGAAATTATCAACCTTGTGTTAATAATTCATTATATTTCAAAACTTGACATTGAGTCAAGTGATTTCAAATAAATTATTTTGGATCAAGAATATCTATCAAACCTGATGTAAATGATCTGAAATTCTTGAGTACTTGTCAGAAAATTCTTGTGAAAATTCTTTGAAAATCCGATCCTGAAATTCTCTGTTTTTCATGATTATTTGACATAAATATTGGTTTTTTTAAAACCATTTGAATTTATCGATATATTGAATCACACACATATCTTGGATCTGAAATTTATAATCTGGTGTGATTGATTCACTGAATCTGAGATTTTCATATTTCTCAAATGATTTCAAATAAACTGTATTTTAATCTTGGATCATGAACCTTTTTTGATTGTCTGAATCATCTTATGTGACCGTCACCTTGACAAGTCTGATTTAAATTTGATTTTTGTGTTGTTCGGATGTTGTTCTTGAAAATATTTTTTGGTGACTGCTTTTTTTGATATCAAATATATACCATGCTCTGATAGATGAAATTAACTTGCTTGATTTGTTAACAGTGTCTGCTTGGGCTTTGTGACTAAAATTTTGTTGTCTGTAATGTCCTTGTTCATCTCCAGTGTCGTGTTAAAATCATCGTAAATAGGGACATCATTTGGTATCAGAAGTGCCATACATTTTTGTTCATCTATCATTTTGAATCTTCATCTTGTATAGATTTCACACACTATTTTTGTCTTGTATAAATAATTTTAAATTCCTCTTGTAATTGATTTTCAGTTTTAAAATTATTTATTGTTTATTCATTCAGAAATTAAAATCAATATCCAAATTGAACTGTATTTATAATTCATCAAAATTACTACCAGATTTTGAAATTGGGATGAATTGTGACTACAGTAAATTTCACAACAAGAGTAGATTTTATGTAAATTTCCGTGATGGTTGAACATTTATTATAATATCTTTGAATTGGCAATTATTTCACGACCATCTCCTTTATCTATCATCATTCTGCCATCCATCATGTCTTTTATATTAATGTAGAGAGTTAATATGTTTTAAAATCTTTTTGAATAAACAGTGAAATTATTTATGACAAATATGGGACTATATTATTATTCAGAATTAGTGATGATTGAAAATTTTCAATGATCCCGGTACAATCGAGCATATTTCATAATATAATTAATTTAGAAATTTATTTCACAGTCCATTTCTGTACCAACCACATTTCGATCATTCATATTGGTTTTATATACCGAGGAGTTTTTTCTTTTGAAGTTGATAAAAATATAATATTCATAAGTGTTTCTCTAACCTCATTTAAAAATCCAATCTCTGTTCATGCATGGTTAAGAGATTACTTATAATTTAAGCTGCAACTGATCTTATTTAAAAATCCAAGATCTGATTATGCGTGGTCAGTGTGCTCTTAAATAGAAAAAGGACTAAATTGCTAAATAAATTTATATGAAATTCTCCTTGGTGTATAAAAACCAGTTTATCAATCCATTTTCTATTATGTGAAATGTGTTAATATCTTATGATGTATTATGATTTGTTGATTGATAGCTACTAGTATTTGAGACTATTTAATTGTGTCACTTAGATTGAATCTATAATTATAGTCCAAATCCATCACTGTTTTTTGTGCAAATTCTTTACAAATTTTATTGAAAATTTTGGAAATTTTTGGAAAATATTCATGTTCTTTGAACTCTCTCCATTATATACAAAATTCATCGTAAATCCATCATTCTCTATAATGTGAAATAAGACACTAGTTCTCAGTTTATTATGATTTTCGTTTGACTAATTGAGATTTATGATGACCGTTCTTCCTCTTAAGCTGAAATTATATTCTTAGTCATTTTTCATTTGTATTTTAAAATCTGTATCCATTTGATGATAACAAAAGGGGGAGAATGGGTTGAGATTTTGATTTGTGAGTGAATATTTTATAAATATTTTTAATTTTGAAAATTCATTCAATTTTCATTGTTTTTCACTCATGCACGGTTATAGGGGGAGTTTTCTGTTGTAGGGGGAGCTAATAAATAAGGGGAGTTCAATCTTCACTTTCAAACACATTTATTGGATTCAAAATCTTTTTATTTGTTTGTCATCATCAAAAGGGGGAGATTGTTGTATACAATGGTGTTATATACACAATTATATGATTTTTGTTTGATGATAACAAACAAGTATATATTATTCTAAATGTGTTTGTTATTGTACTGTTATATAACATCACATACAGGAATATAATATTTATATTTAAATAGAGTAAAACTGTACAGAATTTCATATATTCACGCAGTATTTTATTTAAATATAATATTATATTTCAACTTTCAAACAAATTATATGACTCCACTATTTGTACACATTCACAGATATTACACATGTTATTTTACTTGTATATAAACAGAATATGATATACAAATTTTTTTAACAACAATAAAATAATATTTTATTTCAATCAAATTTGTTTAATATAAACATCAGTACAATTCACTTGTTACACAGCTCCTCACTATAACACTGTAACAACCCGGAAAATCCGAGCCAATTTAAAAAATTTTATTTTGGCAATTTTAATGAATTTTGAATATTCAAAATGGATTATTTTAAATAATAACGACGAGAAATTTATTTTGAATATAAATAGAACGTATATATTTCTTTGAATCGTCCTTAGAATATAAATATTTATTTTTAATTATATAAGGAATTGAAAATGGCGCGGCAGTTCGAAAATTCGATTTTGAATTTCGTATGAATATACAGAATTCGTTTTAAGCCGGAATTGAACGAAACCAGAAATATCTAAATATGTTTGATGATATCTTTCCAAGGATGTAAGAAACTGAGATTTCACTTTATAGAGTGTAAGATATGTCTAGTTTAAAATTCAGAAAAGTCACTGTGGAATTTATATATATTTTAATATATATAAAGGCCCTTGAAAATGGAAATTTTGCAAACGACCTCAGAATTCGACGAAACCACTTTTGTTGGATTCGGGATGTTAAATTATTGCTAGGTTTCAAATTTCATAATTTTTGAAGCTAGTATGTGAGCGTGGCGAAGGAAAATGTGTTTAGTCAATTATAGTTAAATTGGATCGACCAGAAAAGGGCCATTTTTCAAACAATCTCAGAATTCGACGAAACTAGTATTGTTGGGACCGTAGCATCAAATCATAGCTAGATTTAATTTTCTGGAATTTTTCTAATCTGTTTGTGTCCTTGGAAAATTGAAATGTACGTTCAAATCGAATATTGAATGTTTTATATTTTAATTTGAAGAATAACTGGCTGTAACAGTAGAATTGGCCTACGAAACATATCCCATTGTGTTCGGAATGGGGGTATTTAGCTAGGGGAGGCAGTCGTTGGTTTCGTTTGGAGTTCAGTATTAAAATTCCATAATTAAACGAATAAAGGAATAAAATATTATTATAAATCTATATAAATAATCCCATTCAAAGAAACCCTAGCCATTCCAGTTGATACAGCGCCGCCGCTAATTGAAAAACGAATGGCCAGATTGATCCTGATTTCATCTCAAAAATCCGTCAAATTCATTCAATAATTCACGCATCTTCTTGAGGGAAAATCGTAGAACTCTCTACGATCTCTGAATAGAATGGTCGAGATCTGATAATATCAAGTATCTTGCTCAATTTGTGTGCTCAAAGGCACCGATTTCATGAGGTGTTTCCTTGCAGATGGAGGCGCCGAACTGGTTGCGCAGTCAGGAGGAGGAAGGCGAGGTCCCGGGCTTTGATGGCGTGAAATCCGATGGGGGTCCGGCCTTTTCTGGTGGGCGTGCGATGCAGGAAAAGGGAGCAGCCGATGTGTTTAGGTGTTCGACGGGGAAGATGGAGTAACAGGGGGATTAAAGGGATTAGTGATAATTAGGGTAATTAATTTAATTTAATTATCTTCTTAAATTGTTAAATGTTTAAAATGCCGTAACTTCGTCATACGGTGTCAGAATTCAACAAACCCAGATCCGTTGGAATCCTCAAGAAGAGAACTACGGCGTGGAAAAGACCAGAATGGAAATGGATCACTTTAGAATTTCAGAGAAATTTGAACGCGAACAGAAATTCAAAAATAAAAACCATTGTGAGAATTCTCTCACTTTAAATTTTTTGTATAGTTATTTATTTTGTAACTGCATATATGAACTGCTCCCCGTCGTCCACAGACCATGGACGACTTGTTTGGTTGTATTCTATGTGAAAATTGATCGTGATGTGAAATGAAAACGATATATATATATATATATATATATATATATATATGAAAAGTGAAAATATCATATATATATTGAAAGTTAAAATATCGTATATATTGAAAGTTAAAATATATATATATATATGAAAAGTGAAAATATCGTATATATTGAAAGTAAAAATTTCGTATATATATTGAAAGTGAAAATATCGTATATATAACGAAAGTGAAAATATCGTATATATTGAAAAGTGAAAATATTATATATATATATATATATATGAAAGGTGGAAATAATATATATATGAAGTGAAAACGATGTGTATATGAAATGAAGACGATATATATATACATATATATATATATATATGAAATGTGAAAATGATTTGATTGTTAAAAATATAATTTTTTAACATATATATACACTGTATAAAATTATCGTGTATATGGAATATTCAATTTTGATTAGAAATTGAATATGAAGTTGAAATCATTTTGAAAACGAATTTAAAAATGATTTATAAAATACATTTTGAATGGAAATCGACGAAATATATATTATATATATATTATATATATATATATATATTGTTAGATCAAAATTTGGACCTAACACCAAAATTGTTCTGATTCGTTGAGAATTATAACTGATTAATGAAGAAAAAGCAGAGAACACACAAGATTTATAGAGGTTCGGCGTTAACGAGCCTACGTCCACTTTATATGTTATCGATTATACTTTGAATGCTAGTACAATCAATGATTTCTCTCAAACTCAATCTTACAATTATGATTTTTCTCAGTAATCTCGAAGTAATACTGATAAGAAATAGTGGTATGACAGTAATGGTGGAATCAATACTCAGAACTGCCAAAAAGATCCCGAAAAATTCCAATCTCTGGGCTATTTATAGCTGATTTTGTCAGGCGGATCGCGGTCACACGTGGCACGCATCCCAAGAAAGTCGGATCGGATCGCGCAGAGAGGAAAAATTGGTCAATGTGACAGTTGTGGACACGTGTCGCTGGATCCATGTATTTCGGATCGCTGAAGACCAGTTCGTGGTTGAACAAGTCAAAGGCTTCGCTGCGCATCGGGGGATCGGATCGGTTCGTGCAGGTGACGGATCGTGTCTCGTGGGGGCGATCCGAAGTGGGCGTAGCAATCCGAAGAGGAGTGTGCAACCACGACCTGAATCCCAACGGCTGAAAGGAGTGAAGCTTCGTATTTCCTTCTTGTGTGTGAACCTTGGTGGCTTGGTCAAAAAGCTAGCCAACATTTTGCCCCCTCGAAGTATTGTTTCATTGATGGAACATGCTTCGAAGTCGCAGAAATATCTTTTCGTGAAGCGATGCAATTTAATGGTCGTGCCTGTCTGAAAAGTCTTGCTACTTCGAAAAAGTTGCATCTTTTGACAAGTATAAATACTAGTATAATCTTCGATCATTTCTCGTTCATCAAACAATTCTTTTCTGGAATTTTTTGGAGACTTCATCATCGAGTTCACTAGGTAAATTTTTGAATTCCCACTTTGTCACATTGCTTGATGGTTCGAATCGCATGGGATCATTACGATCCGCGAAGCGAAGCGCCTGATCGTTCCTTGGTGAGCCTTCAGAGATTATTCACAAAACGATACGGGCTTTAAGTATGGTGGGCCATCCATCATAGCGGGACGAGCCAGGGATCGGCCTTGTCTTCTTCGCTGGGCCCAATGGGCTTGTCCCCATGACCCGCTGAAGCCCACAGCTCGCACGAGACAAAAATGGGAGTACTAACGGTCGGGGTTCTTCCTATATTAACCCGACCCTATTCACTTTTACCCCTTCTTCCTCTTTTCGCATCGCGCCACCAGGAAACCCTAATTCTTCAAATCTCCGGAAATCTACTTATCCTCTAATTTTAAAAAGGTAATCACGACGAAAATGTTTTCAAGCCACTTTATCCTCGTTCTTCTTGATTTTCCGCTGGTTTGAGAGGATTGAGGGGCGATTTTTGTGGTGTTTAAGGTTTTAGACGCGAGTGGTGTTCTGGGCTTTGGAAATGGACGAGGCACCATAGGTTTAATTGTTGGAGCTTGGCGACGAGAAAGAAAAAAGGAGCGGAGGAGGAAGAAGAAGAGGGGAAAAGAGCGGAGCAGGTCGGGTCGTGAGTGAGGTTTGGGCACGGATCGTGGGCGAGGAGGAAAAAGGAGGAAGAAGAAGGGGAATGGCGAGCTAGCAGTTCGTGGCAGATGCAATGGAGCGGATTGTGGAGGGAGGAAAAGGAAGGAGTCGGGGTTGGAGAGCAAGTAGTGGATCGTGGTGGTGTGATGAGGGAGCGGATCGCTTCAAGCTTATAGCGACCCGATCCGAAGCACTCCCGAGAGTTAGCGCCTCCGTCTCTGATCCATGCTTGTCTCGTGAATCCAGGCATACGCCACGATCCGAACCCCCACTCGCGATCCGAAGAGGTATCCCGAACCGATGTTGCTTTCCACGAGGTGGTGCTCCCGCTACGAACTCATGTTGGGTTCACGATCCAAAGATACACGCGATCCCAAAGAGAGCGATCCAAATGAGGGCAATCCAAATGGGGGCGATCCAAATGGGGGCGATCCGCTACATGTATCGCGATCCGATTATACCCCTCTTGTGAACCGAGTCCTCAACTCATGATCCAAACATACTTCTAACTTTAAACAATGCACTGTTATCACAAGAATCTGGACAGTTAGGTTAGAGCCTTGATGTTGGACTTTCTGGACTGGATGACAACATAATTTAACTGCATATGATGACTAATATCTTGATGATCTTGTTGACTTTTATGTTTTCTCTTTAATGCACGCACAGGCAAACACTTGCACTTGCACACACGGGGGGGGGGGGGGGGGAAGGGAAACTATATTCTAATTTCTGTTTGCCAACACAGCTATGTCTGATAAGCAAGTGACTGAGATGCCAGAGAAAGACACTGAACCAAAGATATCCACACAACCAGAGAAAGATACCGAATCAGAAACATCCACACACGATGATCCTGATGTGCTTCCTTCAACTAATCCGGAGGGTCAAAAATCTGGATCCGAATATGAAGCAGAATCGGAGTCTGATTTGTCAGAGAGTACTTCTACTGAGGAGTCCGATTTAGATGAACGAGCTCCTGATGAGATTCCTGGTGTGAGGGGCCCCGAAAAGCTAACCGATTGCAAGCCATCTAAACTAGACGACGATAAACTTAAGCGACTATGCTTAAAGCATGGAATATCTTTGGATGACATCAAAACTCCGGGCAAGGACGATCTTCCCCACCTTGCCCCGCCTGGATATATGACCAATAGTAAATTGATGTGTTCTGTCGGTGCTATTCCTCCATTCCCGCCAATCGTCATAGAAACTTTGAAACGGTTACGCATTGCCCCCATGCAACTTCATCCCAATGCTTACGCAGCCCTGTTCACACTCTGTATCGCATATGCGGAAATTTTGCACACAGAGCTCACTTTCAAGGATTTAAAGTTCTATTTCCTCTTCAAACATTAATCCACGGCGACCCCAAACCTTTTGTTTCTTCGAATCAGTGGTTAACATGAAGGTCCTATCCGATAGTCGCAGCAACATAGGGGATCCCAAGGCCGATTGGTTCTATATAAAGCTGCAGACTGGGTGTGCAAGGAGGTGGATTAAATCAGGTAGATTTCAAGCTTTCAGATACAGGACTTGATTTCATAATCGTAGCGCTGACGCGTTCCATTTCCTTTGTATGCAGATCGTAAAATCCCAAGGACGGAAGGCAAGACATATAAGAATTGACTATCTCGCCTTCTTAAAAGCAAATCTGATTTCTTGAGGATAAAGACGTGTCTTACCGACGGGAATCTTCATAGGCACCGTCTTCTGGATATTAAATTCGGACTTGAGAAGGACAAGCCTTATAAATACGTGTCTCCGGCTGAGGGAGAAGGAACTTCCGGGGTAGCCAAAAAAACCGAACATGATGGGCAAAGGGAAACTTCAGTCCCTAAGGATCAGTCCCCACCAAAGACTCCACCACCCGCGGATCCCATCATTACCGAAAAGCTAACTGATGAGCAAACACTTAAGGAGCTAAACAAGCTCCCCACACCAGATGAAGTTTATTCGAAAGAAGATTTCAGTGCAGAACCATTCTTTTCTACCATTGATGAAACGGACACTTCGGTCCAAGAAAAAGATGTGGCACAGACGAGCCTAGCTCTGGGCCCTGGTCCGTTAGGGGGTTATATGGGATGCATAAATCACATGCACCACTCTCCACAACACTTTCTACACTATTGCTGTTCATAACTCTAATGTATGCTTGTTTTATTTGCAGGAAAGATGACTCGCAAACAGACTTATTCATATCGTTCCCTTCGCTCGGGCACTCCAAGTCTTCGTGGAGATCCCGAACAGGCTCGTGACAGCAGCCGAGGGGGAGATAGCCATCGGTTTCGGGACCCCCACAAGCCTCATTCATCAAGATCAAAATCTCCGTCGAGGCATGATTCTGGAAAACCTCGCAGCTACAAGCCACCACTTACTGGGGGAAAGCAACTTTCCAGAGAGTTAACTCCTCCAAAGAGCACGCCGTCACAAGACAAATTATCCAAAAAGCATCACGAGTCAAAGGACAAGAAAAAGGATCCAAGCAAGGATTCTGAGAAGGAGAAAACCGACGTCGTCCCTTCTGGTCAAGAAGGTTTAAGTGTTCCTGGGGCACGAGACCACCTCCATGGCCCTGAGCTTCAGGCAAAGCTGGGGAAACTGCGAGAACACTTTCCCAACATCTTCTTCGACATGATGATGTACGCCCCATCTCTTGAGCCGGTTCCCAGTGGTTGGGACACTGAGGTTATTGGACACGTTCGTCATGTAGCTACTCAATGCGAGGCGATGAAGAAACACGTTGTGAAACTTTCAAACTATATCCGCAAACTTGAAATGGAAGCTCACAGATCCAAAGTGAGAATAGATAACAATGAGAGGGCCCGAAAGAAAATGGAGGCGGACTTGGAAGATGCTCAGTCCCAGCTTGCCTTGGCCCAACGGGATGCTGAAAAATACATGACAGAACTGGAGGATGCCAGGCAACGCTTTTGTAATGAGCTTGATTCGAATAGCGGGGAGCGCTTGAGACTGAAGAAAGAAATAGAGGACCTTCGAATGACCAATACCGAATTAAAGACAGCCCAATACCATTTCGAGGCTGAAAAGGCTACTTGGGAGAAAGAAAAGGCGAGCTTGAAAGAGAGTTTAGCTTTGGCCGAAGGAGAGAAGGTGATTCTGAATGATCAAGTTGCAGATGCAGAAAGGCGTGCGGCTCTCGCTGAAAAGAACGTAGAAAGTGCCATTGAAATGGCTACTGGTTCTAATGACAAGCTCCTCGAGAAAGAAAAGGAGATCGAAGGATTTGGAGAAATGATATTTGACTTCTTTGGCCATGTCCTCAAAACCCGTAACATCTCATGGATCCCGAACTACCATGTCACTTTAGCTAACATATGGGATGCCATCGTCGAAGGAGAGAAGCGGAGGTTAGGAGTTGAAGAGATTGATGAAGATGAGCTGAAGCGAACCATTCTCAGGGATAACGAGCCCGAAGATTTGGAGGAGGGTGAACGCTTACTCCAAGAAGAGATGGACAAGGAGAAGGCTCTGGTCAAGGGAAAAAACAAAATTGATGAAGGCTCGAGCTCAGATGTAGAGCCCAAGGCCTCGGAAGTTGAGGAATACAATCCTGATGATCCATTGATTCCTTTGGGTCCGACCCCTCTTATTGTCGGTGCTTCTGTTGCCGGTGTGGATAGGGGATCAGCGGAAGGTATCTCTGTATTTTCTCCGCAATTTGTCAAAGCTGTCATTACTTGTCGCCGTCTTGTTGAACAATCAACTGAACAGACCGCATTCTCTCCTGAAATAACATTCGTTTCTCATAATACAAGTGGCGGGCTAGTCGACAAGGATGCGGAGAAAGAGACGGAGGCGGAGAAGTGTGACATTCCACCAATCGCTAGCGCTGATGATCCAAAGCAATCCGAAGATGCTACGAAGGAGAAGGTCGTTCTCGCTTCCAGTGCTGATGTTCCTACAGATGCTGAGTCCATCGATGCCTTGAAAGACATGGACGGGCGTCATGTAGATGATGAAGAGGATGTCGTCATTACCGAAGAAATCAAAGGCAATGACGACAAAACCTTGGCTGAAAGGAAGGCTAGGCAAGATAAACAGCTGGCCTTGAAAAAAGAGGAGCAAGAGCCTTTGAACGTAGTTCCTATCTCGGAGTTTGATCCCAAAACTGGGATGGTTCTGAAGCTCCAGCCCAAATCAATCACCAAACAGCTTCATTTCAAGAATCTCGATGATTTCCCAGCTTCCTTTACTGATAAAAGAAAGAGAAAGAAGGAGGAGGACCAGTCTTCTGATGAATCGTCAGCTCCTCTTATAGACAAAAGGAAAAGAAAGAAGGATGATCAATCTAATATTAACAAGGCGGAGATGGAAAAGCAGAAGAAGGAGAGAAAGTCTAAACATAAATTGAATACTGCCGCTTGTCTATGTTTTGTCTTTAGGCTTCCCACTGGCCATGAAATGTAGTTGTGAGACTGGCCCTCACTTTTGTTTTAGGTTGCTTTTCACTTTGTAGGCTTGCAGTTTATGAATGAAAGTTTATTTCTTTTGCATCATCATGTACCTGCATTTAATTAACTTTTCATGCTTAGTCATAAATCATCTGATTATAACTACAAATCATTCAAGCAATAGAAAGACTTTAACAGTATTGTACTGCATCAAGATACATGTATGCATATATCTGCCCCCAATCAATCGTTAAAATTGATTTGAGTTATATGCACGTTGCCCCCTGTTTCTGACCATGGGGGACTTGGAAGTTTTTGTGGGATTAGAGTTCTTGCGGTGCCGGGTTTTTGGCACTTCGATACTCTCCCGATCCATCTGCGGGTCAAAGATCCTGTGGGCACCGAGTCTCCAGCACCTTTCTCAGCGCTTAATCATAGCCGCTTTTATACTCTCCTAGCGATTGCCGAGGTTAGAGTTTGAACTCAGCTATTCAGTCTCTCCCCGATCCTTCAGCGGGATAAGAGTTCTTTCTCAGCGCTCAATCGAAGACGCTTTTATACTCTCCTGGCAGTCGTCGAGGTTAGAGTTCGAGCTCAGCAGTTCAGTTTCTCCCCGATCCTTCAGCGGGGTAAGAGCTCTTTCTCAGCGCTCAATCGGAGACGCTTTTATACTCTTCTGGCAGTCGCCGAGGTTAGAGTTCGAGCTCAGCAGTTCAGTCGCTCCCCGATCCTTCAGCGGGGTAAGAGCTCTTTCTCAACGCTCAATCGGAGACGCTTTTATACTCTTCTGGCAGTCGCCGAGGTTAGAGTTCGAGCTCAGCAGTTCAGTCGCTCCCCGATCCTTCAGCGGGGTAAGAGCTCTTTCTCAGCGCTCATTCGGAGACACTTTTATACTCTCCTGGCAGTCGCCGAGGTTAGAGTTCGAGCTCAGCAGTTCAGTCGCACCCCGATCATTCAGCGGGGTAAGAGCTCTTTCTCAGCGCTCAATCGGAGACGCTTTTATACTCTCCTGGCAGTTGCCGAGGTTAGAGTTCCGTCAAGGCGGTTCCGATCATGGTACACCACCGTGACTTATGGACATTGCCTTCATGTCTGTTATGCTCTCTCTCGGCTCTGGAGAGTTAGAGCGCTATCAATGATATGATTTACTTTATCGGACCCTCAGAGTTTTGACTGTTAATTGCACTCCATTCTGATGGAAGGCACTTGTAATTATATGTTCCTGTGATCGTTGTATGGTTCACAACAATTTCCATAAAAGTAAAAAGGTAGATAAATAATAGTGCAATAAAGGTAAACGACACACAATATATTTATAATGGTTCGGTCGAATCATGACCTACGTCCACTTTATAATCTTTTGCTTAAGAAATCGGACTATTCTAGGCAAGTCGTGCCTTGTACATGGTCCTTAATAAAGCAAAAGAACAGATCTGACATCTTTACGTTAGATACGGCCATAAATGTTGGGCATTCCACACTCTGGGGATTTCCTTTCCATCTACGGTTGCTAGCTTGAAGGTTCCATTATCAAGTTTGCACAGAATGGAGTACGGTCCTTCCCACTTCGCACCCATATGAGTTGGGGGTGGAAAGACACGCTTCAGAACCAAGTTTTCGGGTTCAAAGGTTCGGGCTCGAACCTTTTTGTTGTGGTATCGGGCGACCTGTTGCTTGCATCTCAAGGCACGCAGGTTTGCTTCGTCCCTCTTCTCTTCAATCATATCCAGGGATTCAAGGAGCAATTCGTTATTAGTCATCGGATCGTAATAAGTCACTCGGTGAGAAGGTACTTTTATTTCAACCGGGATGACTGCTTCTGCTCCAAAAGCAAGAGAGAAGGGGGTATGGCCTGTTGCCGATTTATACGTTGTCCTGTAGGCCCATGGTGCTAAGGGTAATACATCAACCCACATGGCTCTAGCCCGCTTCAGTCTTCTTTTCAGAATGGACTTAATCACTTTATTCGCTGCTTCGACCTGTCCGTTCGACTGCGGATGCGCCACAGAGGTGTACCGCTTCTCGATGTGGTATTTCTCGAAGAAGTCCCTGAATTCAGTGCTATCGAACTGAGTTCCATTGTCAGTTATAACGATCTTTGGAAACCCAAACCGACAGATGATGTTCCTAACGATGAAGTTGATCACTCGTTTGGTTGTGATTGTAGTCAGCGGCTCAACCTCGACCCACTTAGTGAAGTAGTCTACGGCTATAGTAGCGAACTTCGCTCCGCCCTTAGCTATAGGGAGACTTCCGATGATATCAATTCCCCACATAGCGAAGGGCCATGGGCTTGTCATTGTTTATAACTGACTAGGAGGTGCCCTAGGTATATTTGAAAATCTCTGGCATGCGTCACACCGTCGTGCGTACTTTGCCGCATCTTTGTTTATGGTAGGCCAGAAATAGCCATGCCGCAACACCTTTTTTGCCAATATTTGCCCTCCAGTTTGATCGCCGCATTCACCCTCATGTACCTCCTGCAGTACACGCTTGATATCGTCATGAGCTATACACCGGAGAAGGGGCATCGAAAATCCCTATCTGTAAAGGACTCCGCCTTGCAGAACGTATCGAGAAGCTTTACGAATTACTTTACGCCTCTCGCTCTTCTTGGTTGGAAGCGTTCCATTCATCAAGAAATTCTTTAGAGGGGTCATCCATGACCCCTTTTCTGGTTCCGTTTCTAGTATCGGATCAATTTCCATCTGATCTATACTAGGAGACCGGAGTACTTCAACTGGGGCTAGCCCGGTCTCTTCAGGATCGTCGGAACTAGCCATCTTTGCCAACTTATCCGCCTGTTGGTTTTCTGACCGTGGAATATGAGATATGCTGTAGTGGTCGAAGCCGTTCAGCAACTCCTTCACTTTCTCCAAGTATAAAATCAATCTTGGGCTTTTGGCCTGGAATTTTCCAATGACCTGGTTTACAACTAACTTGGAGTCGCAAAATATGTCCAACTTCGTGATTTCCAACTCCTTTGCGATCCTTAACCCGGCTATCAGGGCTTCATATTCGGAGTCGTTGTTAGTGGCGTGAAACTCCATCCGGATAGCATAGTATATCAGCCGTTTCTCAGAAGTTTCAAGCACTATTCCAGCGCCGGATGTCTTGTCATTCCTAGCGCCATCGGTATACAATCTCCAGGCACTGGGATCGAGAAGTATCTTTGGCGGGTCAGCTTCTTCGTTCGCTATATCATCCTCCGGGACAGTAAACTCTGCTATGAAATCGGCTAGCACTTGCCCTCATATTGACCGCCGGGGCTGAAAGTTCAGATCAAATTGACTCAACTCAATGTTCCATTTGAGTAGTCTTCCAGACGCCTCTGGTCTCAGTAGAACTTGCTTGAGTGGATGATCAGTGTACACGGTAATGGGATGAGCCTAGAAATAATGTCGGAGCTTCCTAGATGCAATCAACAAACTGTACGCCAGCTTTTCTTACATAGTACACTGGTCTTTGTACCTTGTCTTCTTCTCTCACTAAAGCTGAGCTGATCGCGTGAGATGACACTGCCAAGTATACGAACAAGTCCTCGTGATCCACGGGCTTAGACAGTATCGGAGGTCTCTCCAGATGATTCAGTAGGTTATGAAACGCTTCTATGCAATCAGGTGTCCATTTGAAGTGACGTTTTCCTCGCTTTATCAATTCAAAGAATGGAATGCACTTGTCTGTAGCTCTGGAGATGAATCTGCTTAGCGCTTCTACTTTCCCTGCAAGGCTTTGCACATCTTTGATTTGCCTAGGCTCCTGAATGCCTCTGATTACTGCGATCTGATCTAGTTTAATTTCAATTCCACGCGAGCTGACGATAAATACCAAAAATTTCCCGGAGGCGACCCCAAATGAACATTTTGTTGGGTTGAGTTTCATGCCATACTTTCGAAGAATACCAAACATCTCTGCCAAGTCAGTAGTGTGATTGGAGGATTGTTTGGACTTAACCAGCATGTCGTCGATGTATACTTCCATTATTTTCCCAATCTGGTAATAGAACATTTTGTTCACTAACCGTTGATATGTAGCGCCTGCGTTCTTCAAGCCAAAGGGCATTACCACGTAGCAGTATAATCCCAGATCCGTAATGAAGCTAGTGTGTTCCTGATCTGGAATATGCATTGGAATCTGGTTATATCCTGAATAAGCATCCATAAAGGAGAGAAGTCCATGACCCACCGTTGAGTCCACCAACTGATCGATCCTGGGTAACGGAAAGCTATATTTTGGGCAGGCTTTATTCAAATCCGAGAAATCGATACACGTTCGCCACTTCCCGTTGGCCTTCTTTACCAGAACTGGATTTGAAATCCAGTCTGGATAGGTTGAGTCTCTGATAAATCCATTACTCTTTAGCTTTCCAACTTCTTCTTTCAAGGCAGCGGACCTCTCTGGGCCCAGCATTCGCCTTTTTTGTTTTACCGGAGGATGCTTAGGGTTAATGCTTAATGAATGACTCATGAGTGATGGAGATATCCCACACATGTCTGCGTGGGTCCAAGCAAATACATCCAAGTTATCTATCAGGAAATCCGTCAGTTCTTTAGCTAAGTTCGGATTTAACTGGGACCCAATCTTAAGGACCTTCTCTGGGTCACTATCATCGATCGGTACATTCACAGTTGTCTCGTTGGGAGTCGCCATTCTGCCCCCAGGTTCTTCGTCCTCTCTGGGATCTATATCCTCGGGCAACTCTCTGGGCGACTCACCTACGTTTATTCTCTTTAATTGCTATGAGGTCTCCGCCCTTGCGGGGGGGAGAAGCGTCCTTGGTTTCTATGTCTCCTCCGTTGTGGAGTAGCTTTAGCTCTGCAATATAACATGCTCGTGCGGCAACCTGATCTCCTCTGACAATGCCAACTCCAGCTTCTGTAGGAAACTTCAATAACAAGCACCAGGGGGCTATGCTAGGGCCGGTCGTCCCAAGAAGGCATTGTAGGGTGATTCAATACCCAAAACCACGAAGGGAAGAATTCTCACTCTCTGGCGTTCTCCTTCCCCAAGTGTAACCGGTAACTCCACATATCCCATTGGAGCAGTGGAAGCTCCGTTAAATCCACGGATTCATCCCTCACAGGGCTTCAAATCTTTTATCTAGAGATTCATCTGGTCGAATGTCTTTTTGAAAAGAATGTTGACGGAACTCCCGTTATCCACCAAGACTTTATGAACAATGGCTGGGCCAATAGGAACTGTGATTACAAATGGATCTTCGGTCGGGGCATGGACTCCAATGCTTTCTCGATCACGGAAAATGATGTCATCTGACATCATCTTTTGCTGCTTTACTAGAACACTATCCTCAGGGTTGCTACACTCTCCTACCTCGAGGTGTTGCTTAGCTGCGTTGACATATTGGTCCGACGCCTTGGAATCATGCCTGGCAAGATAAAGCCCACCGATTATGGTGTTGATAACAAGGTCCTTTCCCTTTTGCTGGGCAGTTGGCCTGACAGCAGGTTGATTCTGGTTCTGATTTGGGGCCTGTACAGCTTGCCCCCTGTCTCTAGGTGTCACTCTGTATTCATCCAATTTTCCTTCTCGGAGAAGCTTTTCGACCACATCTCTTAGGTGACGGCATTCATTTGTAGAGAGGCCGTGAATCTGATGGAAGAGACAGAACTTCCCCGTCTCACGTTCTTTTTCGGTCGACTCTCTGGGAGGAGGCCTTTTATTTTGGAGGATGTTGTACGAATCCACAAAAATATTCTCTAAAGTACCGTTTATCGGCGTATAATTTTCAAAAGACCTGGGACGAGTCCTTCTCTGGGAGTCGTTCCCTCGGTTCCTTTTTCGATTATTGCCACTACTATTGCTATCATTGTTTCCTGACTGGCGACCACCCTGGTTTCGGTTTCCGACATTAACTTCGACCTTCCCCGAGCTGTCTCCTGTCTGCTTAATGGCAACATTGCTTTGGATTTCCTCCTTATCTGTCATCTTTGCCTTCCGGTTAGCATATACCTCCTCCTGTCATAAGCGTACGTTAGCTTTCTTGTAACACCCCGTAAATCAGTTAATACTAATATTCACAAATTAAAAGAATTAATATTGAGAATTTGCACGAAATAGCCTTAAAAAGGCATATAACAAATTTGAGATATGTGAATTACCTTAATAGGCGAAAAATGGAATTAAGACATTAATTGGAAAATTAATGTGTAGAAATGGTCATAAGTTAATTATGGATTAATTTGAATTCATGAATAGGTGCGTGTGTGTATATATATATATATATATATATATATATATATATATATATGGGCAGTTAATGTAAACATGAATAGAAGTTTATTAATTTGCTGAGTGTTTGCTGAGTCACTTCTTACTCATTGCTGAGTCAATAAGATAAACCCCATCTGGTCTGAATGGCTGCGGTTATTTCTAGGTTAAATCTAATGGCCTAAATGAATCCTAACATCTATAAATAAGTGGGTAGACTCTAACCCTAAATCACTTGAAAAATTGGAGAGCTACCGACATGCCGTTGCCATGGAGTTCAACATAGCCGTCACAAACTAAAGAAGAAGAAGGCCTAATCTACAAACTAAATCTACTCAAATCAAATCAAAAGCTCTCTCTCTCTATTTCTCTTCTTTAAAATTGTGAGTATGCTGATTCTCACAATGTTATTATAAAATAATTCGATTAAGTTATGAATTGGATCACAAGAAAGTGATATGAATTGTTATGTATTTGTAAATTTTGTTGTGGATCTCTTATGCTATTATGTTATCATATATATTGTTATGTTGTAGTGATTATGTTGTAAATAATCATATGCTATGTCATATGTGATTAATCATGCTATGCTATGTTATAAACCATGTTATGCCATGTTGTAAATCATGCTATGCTATGTTGTAAATCATATCAAGCTATGTTGCAAATTATGATATGCTATGTTGTAAATCTTACATACGTTGTAGATCTCATATTATCATATATGTTGAAATACTTATGTTATATGATAATGATGTCATGTTAAGTTGTGTTGAATCATGCAAGTTGTAAAATCATGATGTTATTATTTATGCGAATTGGATCATGTTTAAAGTTTATGTTTTTTTTAAAATAGATCTTGAATATGGGAATTTGCCTATTAAGTTAGGTGTACCCATATACATGAATCTATGATTAAATGAATTTTGATTTTTGGGAATTTGCCTATTGAGTTAGGTGTACCCATATAAAACCATATTGTTAATGATGTTGATTCACACATGTCCAATACAAGTTTATGGAACTTGATCAAAATCATATTATGTGAATTATGAATAAGTTGACACCCTTAGACCCATGACATGTATAACCTTATGCAAGTTGTAATTTTGATATATGCAAGTTTCACCCCTTGTTAGTATTCATTTAGTCACATATATATGTTGTTGTTGTTGTGAATATTTTCTTTTATGCTATGAGTTAGACTAATCGGGTCTAGCATACATTTTGCGAATAAACGTTCAAACGTGGGGTAGGGGTAATATTAGGAAATTAATAAATTGGGGTGCAATTGATATGATTTTGCATGCCTTAAATGGATGTCCATAATTGAGTCAATTATGGACATTGCTAAATTTGGAATTAATTAATAATTCAAATAGGGAATTATTAAAATTGGGGAAAGTGGATTATTAATAATAATCAATGCTTAGGACACGTGGTTGGACCCGTTTGTGACGTAAACCTGCCCAGACCCGCCCGGCAAATCCAGTAGTCACAAATGTCGGCACAATGTGAGAGGTCCTAGGCCCAAACTAAAGCATAACAGTTGTAAAGACATGAGGTTAGACTCTTTTATGGTGTAAGACTGCCCGGACCCGCCCGGCAAATCCAGCTGCCATAAATGCCAGTCTAATGTGAGAGGTCTTTATGAGGTTATGGCCTTAATAAATTAAGAAATACTTAACCAGATAATCATGTAAGGTGGGACATGGGGGTTAAGTAGGTGCCTTGGGTGGCATGAGGAATCTAGTGGTTGCCTTTAGAGGCATTTGAAATACGATTAGACTTAACCAAACACACATGTAACGAACATGAATAGTGGGTTAAGTGGGATTGACTAAGGGGACAAGCTTAGGTGGAGTGCTTGTGGGAGATAACGGGGGCCCATTTCAACCAGTATCCTAAAACGTATCTTTGTGGGCTCGACCCAAGTCAAGGACGGGACACGCATACTGGGTTTGACTATAAGAGGCCAAAATAGGGAGCGGTGGTAACGCAAGTCCAATGGGTTTCATATGCATGTGTGGACCCGGGCTGGTAGGTAAGACGTTGTTGCATCGTGTAGGTATAAGCCGTGCATCTCCGTTATATCGGGTTGCCACTTTAGGGGAATGATACACCCAACTGTGGGGCCAGCACGGGTATCTACGAGTAGGGAGCCGATCGAAAAATAGAAAGTGTGGTACACCTAGTGGAGATAGGGGCAGGCGGCACCTATGTAGTCAGCTAGGAGTACGTAAAGCCATTAAGAATGTATCTAAGTGAAGCTAAGTAGGATCAATCTTTAGGGTGACTGGTGTGGTGCAGTATAGTGTTTATCCTTAGTATTTTGGAGCGCCTATAACGTTTCCTTTAGCGATTGTCTATGTCCTTAATCTGCTCTTTCATAGACATTCCCTTGTTTTCCAGCTTATGCCTTAGTCCAGTTATTTTGATAATAGTATTGTAGAATTATCATACTCGCCAGACTTTATGTCTGACCCCCCCTCTTTTTCATCCTTTTCTCCCTTCAGGTCCTCAGGTTGGGCCAAGTTCTAGTGGAGTCTGATTGGATTGCTTATCCCTTGGAAAGCTTGGACTGCTTAAGTAAAGTCCAGCTTGTTATCTTTCTTTTTAATGGCTATTTATGTAATGGGATTATGTACTTGTTTTATCAAGATAGATATTGTACTTGACTTTGATTATGGTGTTATGATGTAATCAACATGTTTTGACTTCTGCTGCGATTGAAATAAAGTTTTTAAGTTTCCAAGTACTATTTTATATCTGTCTTGTTGAAATTTTACTGTTCTATATTCACCTAAAACCTCCATAGAAGTAAATGCATTCCCTTTGTGAGTGACATTAATGGACGTGGGGTGTTACACGTTGTACCAGAGCATAAGATTACCAGAACAGATAAATTTTTTAGAAAAATATTTTTCTAAAGTATTTTTGGAAGAAGTGCTTTCAAAAACATGTTATTTAGAGAAAGTTTTTATGAAAAACATAATCCCAAATAGCCATATCCTTATCTTTATCTTTCGAATTCTCCATTTTGAATCTTTCCTTTTTCGTTTCAGCATGGCTGAAGATCTTAATCTCCCAGAAGGTGTGACGATTCCAGGGTGGTTTAGGAGATATTTGGAGGCTAGGGCCACCACTGCAGGCCCAGCAGATGTTCCTCCACCCCCAGTTGCACCCATTCCTCCTCCTCCTCCTCCTCATGTTGACACTTTTGCAAAGACGTGCAAGGAATTTAAAGCTATGGGAGGAAAAACTTTTCAAGGGACTGAGACGTTTGTGGAGGCCAGAGACTGGCTTAAGGAGACTGAGGAATTGTTGGATATCTTTGAAGTGGAAGATGGGAGGAAAGTCCGTTTAGCTGCTTGGTTAATGAAGGGAGAGGCCTCGTTTTGGTGGGAGGTCACTAACGGGGAATGTCCAGTTGATTCATGGGCGGATTTCAGACGAAGGTTTGGGGCAAAGTTTCTTTCAAGGGCAGAGGAGAATTTAAATATGGAAAAATTCCTGACATTAAAGCAAGGGAGCTTATCAGTGAAGGAGTATGTCAATAAATTTAATCAGTTAGCAAGGTTTGGCTTGGAGTTGGTGAACACGCCAGAGAAGAAAGCTTTGAGGTTCGTTAGAGGCTTGAATGAACCGTTGCAAGGGTTGGCTATGACCCACATCCCTATGGGAGCCACCTTTGAAAGGCTAGTAGAAATGGCACTTATGCATGAGGATAAGGCAGTTGAAAAGAAGGGGGATCAGAAGAAACCCCAACAGCAAAATAAGAAGGGTGGTAAAAACAATAATGGCAAAGGGAAGAAGAGATGCTTCAATTGTGGGACGCCTGGCCATCTCAGCAAAGATTGTAGAAAGAAAAAGAAGACTGGTTGTTTTCATTGTGGAGATGCGGGACATTTGGTGAAGGACTGCCCAAAGAAGGGGCAGAGGGCAGGGTCTACCTCGGGAGGACAGGTACAGGCTCTTATGGCACCAGGGCAGGCAAGGGGGCAAGTTCAGGCTATTGCGGCCCCACCGCTGCAAGAAAGAGGTAGAACAATTTCTGTTGAAAGCTTAGTTTTTCTGTTTGATCATCCTGTCCGTACCTTATTCGATTCTGGCGCATCTCATTCGTTTATCTCTGCATCATTAGTTGAATTACTGCACTTGAACACCAGTTTAGTAGAGAATCCCTTGGTTGTTTCAAATCCAATTGGGGGTTCGGCTCATTTGACAATGATATGTTTGGATTTGAAAATCTCTATACTTAGCGTTGAATTTAGATGTGATGCTTATGTATTGGGCTTCACGGGCTATGGGCTAATTTTAGGAATGGATTGGTTATCTAGAAATGGGGCAATTCTTGATTGTGAAAGGAGAGTAGTTAGGCTTGTGACTCGCCTTGGTAATGCTCTCGACATCTTTTGTAATCCCATAAATTCCGTTATGCTAAGTTATCTTGAATCGCTTGACGTGTCTGTAGAGAATCTGCAATCGGTAGAGGTGGTCCGGGAATATCCGGATGTGTTTGAGGAGGTGAAGGGCTTACCTCCAAAGCGGGAGATAGACTTTCGAATTTATCTTATGGATAATGCTAAACCCGTATCTTTGCCAGTGCGCCACATGGCTCCTCGTGAAAGGAGGGAACTCAATAAGCAAGTGAAGGAGTTGCTTGAGAAGGGGTTCATAAGACGTAGTATATTGGAGTGGGGTGCTCCAGTAGTATTTGCTACAAAGGCGGATGGGTCCCTTAGACTTTGTGTGGACTATAGAGAACTAAACAAGCTTACTAAAAAGAACCGACACCCACTGCCGAGGATTGACGATCTCTTTGATCAGTTAGTTGGTGCCTCAGTGTTTTCGCAGTTGGACTTAGCCACTGGCTTTCATCAACTGAGAGTGGCTGAGGATAGCATAGATAAGACTGCTTTTAGGACTCCTGACGGATTCTATGAATGGCTAGTGATGCCCTTTTGTTTGACAAACGCCCCCGCATATTTTGTTGATTTGATGAGTAGGGTTTTTAGGGAGTACCTTAACAAATTCGTGGTAGTCTTTGTGGATGACATCTTAGTCTTTTCTAAGAATGAAGAAGAGCATGCCCTACATCTTAGCGAAGTGTTGGAAACCCTTCGAGCGCATAACCTTAAGGGAAAATTTTCTAAGTGTCACTTCTGGAGGAAAGAAGTACGGTTCTTAGGGCACGTGGTTTCCAAGGAAAGGATAGCAGTGGATCCCGCAAAGGTGGTGGCCATCCAAGATTGGAAGGTCCCTAAAAATGTAACCGAAGTAAGAAGTTTCTTGGGGTTGGCTGGCTATTATAGGAAGTTTATCAATGACTTCGCAAAAATATCAGCTCCATTAACACGGTTAACGAAGAAGAACCTGGTTTTTACGTGGGACGAAGATTGTGATGATGCGTTCCAACGTTTAAAGAGAGCCTTAACTTCAGCCCCAGTCTTAGTGCTGCCAGACGGGAATAAACCGTTTACCGTCTATACCGATGCTTGTGGGACGGGACTTGGCGCGGTCCTCATGCAAGAGGGAAGAGTAATAGCCTATGGTGGAAGGCAGTTGAGGGTTCATGAAAAGAATTACCCTACGCATGACCTTGAGTTAGCCGCAATTGTTTTCGCGCTTAAGTCTTGGCGTCACTATCTTCTTGGTGAGAAGTTCGAACTGTTCACTGACCACAAATCATTAAAATACTTATTCTCTCAGAAGGATTTGAATTTAAGGCAGCAACGGTGGATGGAATTCTTAGCCTCCTACGATTTTGAAATAGCATATACCCCGGGAAGGGTAACGTGGTAGCAGACGCCTTAAGTAGGAAAAGGTTGTCCTTGAGTCCGTTGTTTGTTGAACGACGAAGCTTAGAATTCATCTCCATGTTTGACTTTAGACCCTCCGTTGACCTAGTACCTGGTTTGTTAGCATCCTTGGAGGTTAGACCTACACTTCTAGGACGAGTTGGTGAGGCACAGCAAGACGACCCCCAGTTGGTTGAGATAGTAGAAAAACTCAAAGGAGGGGAGTCGTCTAGCCATCCTCGTAGGTATACCCTAGACAATAAGGGTTGGTTACGAAGGGATAATAGACTTTGTGTACCACAAGACGAAGACTTAAGGAAGGCCATTCTTGATGATGCTCATCGCTCAAAGATGACCATTCATCCCGGCGGAGACAAGATGTACAAAGATATGAAGCGGGTTTTCTTTTGGGACGGTATGAAAAAGGATGTAGCCGAGTACGTCGCTAGATGCTTGGTGTGCCAACGAGTAAAAGCAGAACAAAAGAAACCCGGTGGGTTGCTTCACCCATTGGAAGTTCCACTATGGAAATGGGAAAGCGTCTCAATGGATTTTGTGGATGGATTACCAAGATCAAGGAAGGGTAATACGGGGATTTGGGTTATAGTAGATAGACTTACTAAGAGCGCCCATTTTATTCCCGTGAAAAGTAAGAGGACTGCTCCGTGGTTGGCTTCTGTATACATTAAAGAGATAGTTCGTTTGCACGGTATTCCTTCTAGTATAGTAAGCGACCGTGATCCCATCTTCACTAGCGAATTTTGGAAGAGTTTACAAGAGGCGCTAGGGACTCAGCTATGTTTGAGCACCGCATATCATCCTCAGACGGACGGCCAGACCGAAAGGGTGAATCGTATTCTAGAGGATCTTTTAAGGCTTTGTATCCTAGACTTTGGGGGTACATGGGAAGAGCACCTTCCGTTGGTAGAATTCGCATATAATAATAGCTTTCAGTCTAGAATTGGCATGGCACCTTTCGAAGCTCATTATGGAAGGCCTTGCCGTTCGCCTACATGTTGGTGGAAATCTACCGATAAAATCCTACTTGGGCCCGATATGGTTAGGGAAACCTCGGAGAAGATTGATTTGATTCGAAGGAGGATGAAAGCAGCACAAGATAGGCAGAAATCGTATGCTGATAAGAGGAGGACAGATCTTGAGTTTGACATTGGGGACATGGTTTTTATCAAAGTGTCTCCGTTACGGAATGTTGTTCGCTTTGGGTCCGTTTGGAAATTAGCGCCAAGGTTTGTAGGGCCGTTTCCTATAAAAGACAGGATTGAGAAGATGGCGTATAGGGTGGAGTTGCCTGAGAAACTTAGTGGAGTACACGACGTATTCCATGTATCACATTTGAGGAAGTGTTTGCACAAGACCGCGGAGGTGGTAGAGCCGAGCTTGCTTAAAGAAGTGGAAATAGAGCGTGATGCAACAATTAGACGAGCTCCTACATGCATTCTTGGGTCGGAGATCAAAAAGTTGAGAAATCGAGAGGTCAGACTAGTTAAAGTGCAATGGGGAGATGATGAGAGCAACGCTACTTGGGAGACAGAAGGGTAGATGCGTTCGCTATACCCTTTTCTTTCTGAGGGTATGTCTTTTAATTTCTCCTTTATCGCTTAGCTTATCTTATCTTATCTTTAGTATGTCCTCTCATTAGTATCTTTGACCTTTAGTTAGGATAATCCTATGGTTGAAACATGTGTTTGAGACATGTTATGTATGATGGATGCAAAATGGATGCAAGTGGTTGCTAGTGGTTGCTCGTATACACACACTTTAGGCACTAGATCGGCTCAGTCACTACATATTGCATATTGCATAAATGAATGTATTTAGTATAATGGATGTATAATGTTTGTACCATCATATAGATGTTGCATTCGGTTGAATGGATGTGCACGCATATAGAAGTAGTTTGTAAGCAATTAGGATCTTTTGCATACATAATGGATGCATGGCACTATCATGAATTGCATCAAGGAGGTCAACTGAATCAGTGGACCGCCTAATTTTGCATTAGATACGGGCATATACACACACTATGCATTTAAACATAAAAGCATTAGAAGTCTATAAGGATAGTGGATGCCAGTGTTTGATTATTGAGTAGATGGTTGATTGGATGTTAGGTTAAACATTCTCCTTGATTTGAAGATTTCGGGGTCGAAATCCTTTAAGGAGGGGAGAATGTAACACCCCGTAAATCAGTTAATACTAATATTCACAAATTAAAAGAATTAATATTGAGAATTTGCACGAAATAGCCTTAAAAAGGCATATAACAAATTTGAGATATGTGAATTGCCTTAAAAGGCGAAAAATGGAATTAAGACATTAATTGGAAAATTAATGTGTAGAAATGGTCATAAGTTAATTATGGATTAATTTGAATTCATGAATAGGTGCGTGTGTATATATATATATTTATATATATATGGGCAGTTAATGTAAACATGAATAGAAGTTTATTAATTTGCTGAGTGTTTGCTGAGTCACTTCTGACTCATTGCTGAGTCAATAAGATAAACCCCATCTGGTCTGAATGGCTGCGGTTATTTCTAGGTTAAATCTAATGGCCTAAATGAATCCTAACATCTATAAATAAGTGGGTAGACTCTAACCCTAAATCACTTGAAAAATTGGAGAGCTACCGACATGCCGTTGCCATGGAGTTCAGCATAGCCGTCACAAACTAAAGAAGAAGAAGGCCTAATCTACAAACTAAATCTACTCAAATCAAATCAAAAGCTCTCTCTCTCTCTCTATTTCTCTTCTTTAAAATTGTGAGTATGCTGATTCTCACAATGTTATTATAAAATAATCCGATTAAGTTATGAATTGGATCACAAGAAAGTGATATGAATTGTTATGTATTTATAAATTTTGTTGTGGATCTCTTATGCTATTATGTTATCATATATATATTGTTATGTTGTAGTGATTATGTTGTAAATAATCCTATGCTATGTCATATGTGATTAATCATGCTATGCTATGTTATAAACCATGTTATGCCATGTTGTAAATCATGCTATGCTATGTTGTAAATCATATCAAGCTATGCTGCAAATTATGATATGCTATGTTGTAAATCTTACATACGTTGTAGATCTCATATTATCATATATGTTGAAATACTTATGTTATATGATAATGATGTCATGTTAAGTTGTGTTGAATCATGCAAGTTGTAAAATCATGATGTTATTATTTATGCGAATTGGATCATGTTTAAAGTTTATGTTTTTTTTAAAATAGATCTTGAATATAGGAATTTGCCTATTAAGTTAGGTGTACCCATATACATGAATCTATAATTAAACGAATTTTGATTTTTGGGAATTTGCCTATTGAGTTAGGTGTACCCATATAAAACCATATTGTTAATGATGTTGATTCACACATGTCCAATACAAGTTTATGGAACTTGATCAAAATCATATTATGTGAATTATGAATAAGTTGACACCCTTAGACCTATGACATGTATAAGCTTATGCAAGTTGTAATTTTGATATATGCAAGTTTCACCCCTTGTTGGTATTCATTTAGTCACATATATATGTTGTTGTTGTGAATATTTTCTTTTATGCTATGAGTTAGACTAATCGGGTCTAGCATACATTTTGCGAATAAACGTTCAAACGTGGGTTGGAGTAATATTAGGAAATTAATAAATTGGGGTGCAATTGATATGATTTTGCACGCCTTAAATGGATGTCCATAATTGAGTCAATTATGGACATTGCTAAATTTGGAATTAATTAATAATTCAAATAGGGAATTATTAAAATTGGGGAAAGTGGATTATTAATAATAATCAATGCTTAGGACACGAGGTTGGACCCGTTTGTGACGTAAACCTGCCCGGACCCGCCCGGCAAATCCAGTAGTCACAAATGTCGGCCCAATGTGAGAGGTCCTAGGCCCAAACTAAAGCATAACAGTTGTAAAGACACGAGGTTAGACTCTTTTATGGTGTAAGACTGCCCGGACCCGCCCGACAAATCCAGCTGCCATAAATGCCAGTCTAATGTGAGAGGTCTTTATGAGGTTATGGCCTTAATAAATTAAGAAATACTTAACCAGATAATCATGTAAGGTTGGACATGGGGGTTAAGTAGGTGCCTTGGGTGGCATGAGGAATCTAGTGGTTGCCTTTAGAGGCATTTGAAATACGATTAGACTTAACCAAACACACATGTAACGAACATGAATAGTGGGTTAAGTGGGATTGACTAAGGGGACAAGCTTAGGTGGAATGCTTGTGGGAGATAACGGAGGCCCATTTCAACCAGTATCCCAAAACGTATCTTTGTGGGCTCGACCCAAGTCGAGGACGGGACACGCATACTGGGTTTGACTATAAGAGGCCAAAACAGGGAGCGGTGGCACTGTAAGTCCAACGGGTTTCATATGCGTGTGTGGACCCGGGCTGGTAGGTAAGACGTTGTTGCATCGTGTAGGTATAAGCCGTGCATCTCCGTTATATCGGGTGGCCACTTTAGGGGAATGATACACCCCACTGTGGGGCCAGCACGGGTATCTACGAGTAGGGAGCCGATCGAAAAATAGAAAGTGGGGTACACCTAGTGGAGATAGGGGCAGGCGGCACCTATGTAGTCAGCTAGGAGTACGTAAGGCCATTAAGATTGTTTCTAAGTGAAGCTAAGTGGGATCAATCTTTAGGGTGACTGGTGTGGTGCAGTATAGTGTTTATCCTTAGTATTTTGGAGCGCCTATAACGTTTCCTTTAGCGATTGTCTATGTCCTTAATCTGCTCTTTCATGGACATTTCCTTGTTTTCCAGCTTATGCCTTAGTCCAGTTATTTTGATAATAGTATTGTAGAATTATCATACTCGCTAGACTTTATGTCTGACCCCCCCTCTTTTTCATCCTTTTCTCCCTTCAGGTCCTCAGGTTGGGCCAAGTTTCAGTGGAGTCTGATTGGATTGCTTATCTCTTGGAAAGCTTGGACTGCTGAAGTAAAGTCCAGCTTGTTATCTTTCTTTTTAATGGCTATTTATGTAATGGGATTATGTACTTGTTTTATCAGGATAGATATTGTACTTGACTTTGATTATGGTGTTATGATGTAATCAACATGTTTTGACTTCTGCTGCGATTGAAATAATTTTTTAAGTTTCCAAGTACTATTTTATATCTGTCTTGTTGAAATTTTACTGTTCTATATTCACCTAAAACCTCCATAGAAGTTAATGCATTCCCTTTGTGAGTGACATTAATGGACGTGGGGTGTTACATTTCTCGTAGAACAACTCTCTAGTATGGGGTGGCTTGCCGGCCAGGTATCTACCAAATTCGGTGTCCTTATCTACCCCATCAATCAGGGCTGCCACAACAGTTGGCTCATGGGGATCTTTGACTTCAGTGGCGGCTAGGTTGAAACGGTCTAGATACACCCTCAACTCTCACCTGATCGTTGCTTGACAAGGAACAAGTCAATCACACTCTTCGTCCTCTGTGCATAGATGCGGAACTGTTCCACGAACCTTTCACTCAACTCCCTGAAACTAGAAATAGATCTTGCTGGTAAGCGAGTAAACCATAAAAACCCTACATCCTCCAGGAATATAGGGAAAGCTTTGCATTTTACAGCATCGGAAGCTGCAGCAGCAGTCATTGACCAGGAATATCTCATTTGATATTGGATGGGACCAGATCTACCCGCGTAACGGTTCATCTGGGGCATATTGAAGCGCCTCGGAAATGTTACATCTAGAATGTTATCAGTGAAAGGGGTGTGACTGCGGTCAATTCCCCAATCTTCATTCCGTTGTCCACGGCTATCTGCCAGGATTTGATGGATCATAACTACAACGTTTGCACTGGTCATCGGAGGCTCGGGGTCATCACTTCTTGCTCGGTGGAATTCTCTGATCTCTCTTCCAGGAGCAGCCACGAAATCTGGAGCTTGAATAGGGCTTCGTTGCCCCCTGTTACCATGAGCATTTGTGCTGCGAAGGGGCTGGGGTAATCTGTTCTCAACTGGATTGTCCACTACTCGGGCTCTGGGAGATGCGGTACGGTTGTTCAAATTGCGGTTTGAGGGCTCTGCACCCAGTGCCTCTTCCTCTCGTGATGGTAGGGTTCCAAATCAGAGCTTCTCTATGTTTTCAGGCCTCTCATACGGTCGGCGCAGAGGTCTTGGCGATTCCTCTGACGAAGAAGAGTTCTCTGGGGTGAGCGGACGAACTGGGGGCGTCCTTTGCCTTGCAAGATCATTGAGCCTTCTATCCATAGCAGTCAAGTTCTGTCGCAGCACGGAACTCTCCTGCCTTTGAGCAGCCAATTCATCAAACAGCCTCTCCCACATTCAGAGAAGCGAGAGAGATCCCCCTCAGTGACTGGGGCAGAAGGATCGTATTGCTCATTAACATTTTCTCTCATGCGCAGAGAACTTGAGCCAGGCCGAACAGAGGTACCGGGACGGGAAGTGTGAGCCATAACCTCTTTTCCAGGTCGAGTTGTAGTCTAGTCATCACTTCGGATCGCTGTGGATCGATGTCGGTGGCTCGTTGCACCCCCCTGGGGTCGGTTCGTGGTGACATTAGGAAGAGAGATCACAGCGCTGTCATGGGATCGCGTGACAACCCCTTCAGTATTCTGGTTCGTGCCTCCCGCATTACCTCGGATCGTGGCGCCCTGCTCGGTTCAGTTCGCTTCATGATTCCCGCGATCCGCGAGACCCACCTCGACTTGCTCGTGTACACTTTCTTCAACTGCTTCGTTCGCGACTTTAATCGCCCGCAAAGCTCGTACTTCCTTAGATTTCTTTCCATCCATAATATCAGGTGCCACTGGAATCTTCAAAATTCCGAACAGTGAAGTTTTGGGACTGTCTTCTTTGGACTTTTAAATCCAAATAGTAGAATAGCAATCCGATAGGCTGAGAATTCAGTTTCTCAGTGAAAGCACCAAAATGTTAGATCAAAATTTGGACCTAACACCCAAATTGTTCTGATTCGTAGAGAATTATAACTGATTAATGAAGAAAAAGCAGAGAACACACAAGATTTATAGTGGTTCGGCGTTAACGAGCCTACGTCCACTTTATATGTTATCGAGTATACTTTGAATGCTAGTACAATCAATGATTTCTCTCAAACTCACTCTTACAATTATGGTTTTTCTCAGTAATCTCGAAGTAGTACTGATAAGAAATAGTGGTATGACAGTAATGGTGGAATCAATACTCAGAACTGCCAAAAAGATCCCCAAAAATGCCAATCTCTGGGCTATTTATAGCTGATTTTGTCGGGCGGATCGCGGTCACATGTGACACGCATCCCAAGAAAGTCGGATCGGATCACGCAGAGAGGAAGAATTGGTCAATGTGACAGTTGTGGACACGTGTCACTGGATCTATGTATTTCGGATCGCTGAAGACCAGTTCATGGTTGAACAAGTCAAAGGATTCGCTGCGCATCGGGGGATCAGATCGGTTCGTGCAGATGACGGATCGCGTCTCGTGGGGGCGATCCGAAGTGGGCGTAGCGATCCGAAGAGGAGTGTGCAACCACGACCTGAATCCCAACGGCTGAAATGAGTGAAGCTTCGTATTTCCTTCTTGTGTGTGAACCTTGGTGGCTTGGTCAAAAAGATAGCCAACACACACACACACACACACACACACACACACATATATATATATATATATATATAATAGAACGCACCGCGCTGCGGTAGTTCGCGAATTTCGACCATTAATTTTGAACGGACATTACGGGAGATCCGACCGTCGGATTCTCCTGAAACCAGAACCGTTGGGTTCGTATCGAAAAGAGCTTTCTAATGAATATTGGAGATTTGAAATCTAATGGTTGGATTTGGAATTATGTCCAAATCAAATTTGGAAAAGGTCGATGTAAGTGCAGTTCGATGACCGTTTATGGAAATCAACTGTACGGGCCTTGATAAAATTATTAAAAATATCGGTAATTTGTGCAAAATCATAATAAATGATTTTGAAAGAATTAGGATGAAAAATTCCATATTTGAAAAGATAAAAATGTATTTTTATCGAAACGAACTAGTTATTAACTAGAAAAATAATCCAATGGTTATAAATAAATAAATTGGATTGGATTTGAATTGAAATTATCTTCGGATATTTTCGATATTGGATTTCGTGATTATACAGATATTGTGATGGGAATTTGGAAGATATCGATATCGTTATTCCCGATAGTGATATCTGTTGGTTTCAGGATTTGATGTTGAATATAAGTCGATACTATCTCTATTCAAAACCTTATATTTAATGTCAAATTGGATTGATTGATTATTTGGATTGTGCTCGACCATTTCATGAGCAAAATATGCTTTTACATTTAGCATTGGGTTGGATAGAAATATCTGTGTGTTAACACCTTGTGAAACACTTCACGATTTGACGATAAGGTGTTTAGCGATGTGGAGTTCATTTCAAGTTTAATGAATGACTTTGAAATGATATTTTCCTTAAGTGAAAAGAAATATATTCCCGATTTTAGACAGGGAATGTTTTATAAAAATGTTTTATAAAACATAAAAGGATTTCGAGGCCCAAAACCTGATGATTTCTAAAATGATTTAGAAATGTATTATGTGTTACATTGTGGTTCATTGCATATTCGATTAGTTGCTATTGATGATGTATCTGTTTGGTGGTGGATAATTTATTCTCTTGTTTAACACCCTTCTTTGAGACGTACGAGCTTAAAGGTTATGTGATCAATAGTGACTGATCATATGTGTGAATTACTGATGTGAAGTACTATATTTTGAAAGTACATGTGATTATTATGTTGTGAAATGATTTTCCCTACTTCGGGATATGAAATGATTTAGTATGTGGCTAAAGAGTCGGGTAACCCTGAGACTAAAAATATGGGTGAGAGTGCGATGTATGCTCTCCATGGGTGGGAGGTGCATCGTCGGTGTAGCCTGCTCCTATGTGGGGGTAGGTGCACATTTATATATCGAGTTGCTGGGTGCGTACCCTTGGCCTTGTCGATGGGGAGCACGATATTTGGTTGCATACTTGTCTGTATGCATTGTTATGTTTCAGAATTCATATTTCCAAATGATTTGATTTGAGATCCCGAAGTGAAATCTACTTTGATATAGAAAGTTAGATATGTATTTCAAATGGTTTGAGATGGAAATCGGGAAATAAAGTCCAAAGGAATAATTTCTGTAAATTGAATTGGATTTGGAAAATCTAAGTGTAGTGATTAATCTAAGTGGGTAGATTGGGATATTGCATGTTGATTGATGCATAGTAGATCCATATATCTATATTGATTGTTGTTTATACACTGGAATTCATTGGGGTAAACCCATTCTTCATTAGCGGCGTGGTCCCGTGATATGCCATATGATTTATATAAGGTTATAACTGTTTAGAGTTTATCACACCAGTCCCATGACTGACATGTAGTTTGCTTTTCCCTTGCAAACTCGGATGCCCTTATTTTCCACACGGGTAGTCGAGTAGTTTGTTTTGCAGATGCTTATTTTGAGCAGGATTCTGGATTGAAGCTTAAAGCTGTGTCCAGTGCATTCATCGTCTTCCGTTGTGTTATTTTATATTTCCGCTGTGCATTTATTGTAAAATCATCTTCTGCTGTATTGTTATATTTTCAATATACTCTGATATTCTGTACTCTGATGTAACATTATTATGATGTTTATAAAAGTCTTCTGTTATTTGTTCTGATGTGTTGTATACCCAGAGTTAGCGTATGCGGGATTCGAACGGTCTTGGTCGATTTAGCGATCGATTAGGTCCGGGCGAAATCCATGTCGTTACAGCTGGTATTAGAGCTTTGGTTAACTCAAATCTTTGGGTTACAACTCGTTAAAACATAATAATAGACTCATCAGAGGTAGGATTAGTAATGTCCTATTAAAGAATCCTCATTAGAGATAGAATCAGTAGTATTCTAGAATGAGTGACTCGTTAGAGATGGGGTTAGTAATGCCCCAGAATGAGTTGAGAGTTATATTTTTATAAATAACGTATTTGTGATTATATATACAATCTGGTTTTAAAAATAGGATTTTTGTGTATATATAAAGTTATATATTTGAAAAGTTAATCAATAAATTGATTATTGGTTGTGTTGTTTGATTTTTGGTTGATTAATTAGAATTTTGAACCATTTAGCCAAATTGAACAAATGTTGAACTGAATTGAAAATTGTTTGGAATTGCATGCATATACATGTGCCTACATTGAATAGCTCATAGCAAGGAGGCTAGAGCAGAGAATAAAATTGTTTGCCTAACAAATTGGTACATGTTTATTGTATTTCTTGGGATTTGATGATTTTATGAGCCGACCGGCTAGCCGCTTGGCTGTTTCTTTTTCTTTTTTGATTGATGAGGGCCATGGGAGGCTATTTGAAATATCCCGAAGCTCCCCGTACAAAGGAGGTTATGGCAAAAAAATTCGAAAATTTAGGGTGTTAGCTAAATTTTTTGTAGAATTTGAAAATTCTTAGAAACTGAAAAGTTGAAGAATGGAAGCCAGATTGAAAGTAGAGTTAGTTAATTAAACCACTTTCGACTTTGTTCCTTTTCGGGAACGAAAAGTTTTAAGTGGGGAAGATTGTAACAACCCGGAAAATCCGAGCCAATTTAAAAAATTTTATTTTGGCAATTTTAATGAATTTTGAATATTTAAAATGGATAATTTTAAATAATAACGACGAGAAAATTATTTTGAATAGAAATAGAACGTATATATTTATTTGAATCGTCGTTAGAATATAGATATTTATTTTTAATTATAGAAGGAATTGAAAATGGCGCGGCAGTTCGAAAATTCGATTTTGAATTTCAAATGAATATACAGAATTCGTTTTAAGCCGGAATTGAACGAAACCAGAAATATCTAAATCTGTTTGACGATATCTTTCCAATGGATGTGAGAAACTGAGATTTCACTTTATAGAGTGTAAGATATGTCCATTTTAAAATTCAGAAAAGTCTCTGTGGAATTTATATATATTTTAATATATATAAAGGCCCTTGAAAATGGAAATTTTGCAAACGACCTCAGAATTCGACGAAACCTCTTTTGTTGGATCCAAGATGTCAAATTATTGCTAGGTTTCAAATTTCATAATTTTTGAAGCTAGTATGTGAGTGTGGCGAAGGAAAATGTGTTTGGTCAATTACAGTTAAATTGGATCGACCAGAAAAGGACCATTTTTCAAACAATATCAGAATTCGACGAAACTAGTTTTTTTGGGTCCGTAGTGTCAAAACATAGCTAGATTTATTTTTTGGAATTTTTTGAATCAGTTTTTGTCCCGGGAAAATTGAAATGTACGTTCAAATCGAATATTGAATGTTTTATATTTTAATTTGAAGAATAACTGACTGTAATAGTCGAATTGGCCTACTAAACATATCCCATTGTGTTCGGAATGGGTGTATTTAGCTAAGGGCGACAGTCGTTGGGTTTCATTTGGAGTCCGGTATTAAAATTCAATAATTAAACGAATAAAGGAATAAAATATTATTATAAATCTATATAAATAATCCCATTCAAAGAAACCCTAGCCATTCCTGTTAATACAGCGCCGCCGCCAATTGAAAAACGAATGGCCAGATTGATCCTGATTTCATCTTAAAAAACCATTAAATTCATTCAATAATTCACGCATCTTCTTGAGGGAAAATCATAGAACTCTTTACGATCTCTGAATAGAACGGTCGAGATTTGATAATATCAAGTATCTTGCTCGATTTGTGTGCTTAAAGGCACTGATTTCATGAGGTGTTTCCTTGCAGATGGAGGCGCCGAACAGGTTGCGCCGTCAAGAGGAGGAAGGCGAGGTCCCGGGCTTCGATGGCGTGAAATCCGATGGGGGTCCGGCCTTTTCTGGTGGGCGTGCGGTTAAGGAAAAGGGAGCAGCCGATGGGTTTAGGGGTTCGACGGGGAAGATGGAGTAACAGGGGGATTAAAGGGATTAGTGATAATTAGGGTAATTAATTTAATTTAATTATCTTTAGAAATTGTTAAATGTTTAAAATACCGTAACTTTGTCATACGATGTCAGAATTCAACAAACCTAGATCCGTTGGAATCCTCTAGAAGAGCACTACGGCATGGAAAAGATTAGAATGGAAATGGAGCACTTAAGAATTTCAGAGAACTTTGAACGCGAACAGAAATTCAGAAATAAAAACCAATCTGAGAATTCTCTTACTTTAAATTTTCTGTACAGTTATTTATTTTGTAACTGCATATATGAGCTGCTCCCCGTCGTCCACAGACCATGGACGACTTGTTTGATTGTATTATGTGTGAAAATTGATCGTGATGTGAAATGAAAACGATATATATATATATATATATATATATATATATATATATATATATGAAAGCGAAAATATTGTATATATTGAAAGTTAAAATATCGTATATATTGAAAGTTAATATATATATATATATATGAAAAGTGAAAATATCGTATATATTGAAAGTGAAAATATCGTATATATATTGAAAGTGAAAATATCATATATATATATATATATTGAAAGTGAAAATATCGTATATATTGAAAAGTGAAAATATTTTATATATATATATATATATATATATGAAATGTGGAAATAATATATATATATATATATATATGAAGTGAAAACGATGTATATATGAAATGAAAACGATATATATATATATATATATATGAAATGTGAAATTGATTTGATTGTTAAAAATATAATTTTTAACATATATATACACTGTATAAAATTGTTGTGTATATGGAATATTCAATTTTGATTAGAAATTGAATATGAACTTGAACTCATTTTGAAAACGAATTTAAAAACGATTTATAAAATACATTTTGAATGGAAATCGACGAAATATATATTATATATATAATGGCCTGAATAGAACGCGCCGCGCTACGGCAGTTCGCGAATTTCGACCATTAATTTCGAATGGACATTACGGGAGATCCGACCGTCGGATTCTCCTGAAACCGGAACCGTTAGTTTCGTATCGAAAAGAGCTTTCTAATGAATATTGGAGGTTTGAAGTCTAACGATTGGATTTGGAATTATGTCCAAATCAAATTTGGAAAAGGTCGCTGTAAGTGCAGTTCGATGACCGTTTATGGAAATCGACTGTACGGGCCTTGATAAAATTATTAAAAATATCGATAATTTGTGTAAAATCATAATAAATGATTTCGAAAGAATTGGAATGAAAAATTCCATATTTGGAAAGATAAAAATATATTTTTATTGAAACGAACTAGTTATTAACTAGAAAAATAATCCAATGGTTATAAATGAATAAATTGGATTGGATTTGAATTGAAATTATCTTCGAATATTTTCGATATTGGATTCCATGATTATACAGATATTGTGATGGAATTTGGAAGATATCGATATCGTTACTCCCGATATGATATCTATTGGTTTCAGGATTTGATGTTGAATATAAGTCAATACTATCTCTATTCAAAACCTTATATTTAATGTCAAATTGTATTGATTGATTGTTTGGATTGTGCTCGACCAGTTCATGAGCAAAATAAGCTTTTACATTTAGCATTGCGTTGGGTAGAAATATCTGTGTGTTAACACCTTGTGAAACACTTCACAATTTGATGATAAGGTGTTTAGCGATGTGGAGTTCATTTCAAGTTTAATGAATGATTTTGAAATGATATTTTCCTTAAGTGAAAAGAAATATATTCCCGATTTTAGACAGGGAATGTTTTATAAAATAGAAGGGATTTCGAGGCCCAAAACCCGATGATTTCTAAAATGATTTAGAAATGTATTATGTGTTGCATTGTGGTTCATTGCATATTCGATTAGTTGCTATTGATGATGTATCTGTTTGGTGGCGGAGAATTTATTCTCTTGCTTAACACCCTTCTTTGAGACGTACGAGCTCAAAGGTTATGTGATTAATAGTGACTGATCATATGTGTGAATTACTGATGTGAAGTACTATATTTTTAAAGTACTTGTGATTATTATGTTGTGAAATGATTTTCCCTACTTCGGGATATGAAATGATTTAGTATGTGGCTAAAGAGTCGGGTAACCCTAAGACTAAAAGTATGGGTGAGAGGGCGGTGTATGCTCTCCATGTGTGGGAGGTGCATCGTCAGTGTAGCCTGCTCCTATGTGGGGTAGGTGCACATTTATATATCGAGTTGCTGGGTGCGTACCCTTTGCCCTGTCGATGGGGAGCACGATATTTGGTTACATACTTGTCTGTATGCATTGTTATGTTTTGGAATTCATATTTCCAAACAATTTGATTTGAGATCCCGAAGTGAAATCTACTTTGATATAGAGAGTTAGATATGTATTTCAAATGATTTGAAATGGAAATAAGGAAATAAAGTCCAAAGGAATAATTTCTGTAAATTGAATTGGATTTGGAAAATCTAAGTGTAGTGATTAATCTAAGTGGGTAAATTGGGATATTGCATGTTGATTGATGCATAGTAGATCCATATATCTATATTGATTGTTGTTTATACACTGGCATTCATGGGGGTAAACCCGTTCCGTGTTAGCGGCGTGGTCCCGTGATATGCCATATGATTTATATAAGGTTATAACTGTTTAGAGTTTCTCACACCAGTCCCATGACTGACCTGTAGTTTTCTTTTCCCTTGTAAACTCGGGTGCCCTTATTTTCCACATGGGCAGTCGAGTAGTTTGTTTTGCAGATGCTTATTTTGAGCAGGATTATGTATTGAAGCTTAAAGTTGTGTCCAGTACATTCATCGTCTTCCGCTGTGTTATTTTATATTTCCGCTGTGCATTTATTGTAAAATCATCTTCCGCTGTATTGTTATATTTTCGATATACTCTGATATTTTATACTCTGATGCAACATTATTATAATGTTTGTAAAAGTCTTCTGTTATTTGTTCTGATGTGTTGTATACCCAGAGTTAGCGTATGCGGGATTCGAACGGTCTTGGTCGATTTAGCGGTTGATTAGGTCCGGGCGAAATAAGTATCGTTACGAACACTTAGTTTTTACATTTCATATATATATATATATATATATATATATATACAGACACTTTTTTTAATACTAACACACTCTCATCTCAGTCTTGTATCTTCAGTCTTCTATCTTCACGGTCAGTCCAATCTTCATACCTGTCATATATAGAAACGCACACACAATATCCTGAACAGAAATAATTTCAATATTCTAGCTGATATAATTTTTATTTTTAAAAAAATTATTTGCCTTAGAATTTCGGTGTGTTTCTCATCAATTTTCTGACTCGATCTGATTTATTCAACTGTGTCTAGACAGCTTGTGATACTCACAGTGATACACTGTAAGTACCACAAGGCAGACGACATATATATGTATATACAAAGCAGGGACAGAGAAATCCATTCTGGATGGCTGCATATACACACGTGTGCACTGCCTCTCCAATCCAGTGTGCAACTGAGGAGTAGCCACATGGACCATCACGACTCAGTACACAACATATCAAAATGGTCAAGGCAACTCAACATCAATGCTCAACACAATTGGCCGAGCATAATATAAAATACATGTCAAACAACAAAAGTGAACTGCTCAAAGTAATCGAGTAGAAATGGTAAAGTAAACAAGCATGTCAAAGCATGGCCGAGGCATGCACATGACAAGCATAGTGCAACATGCACAAGTAATACAGATAATGTCAGAGCAAGCTCATGGAACATCAAAAATGTGGTCGAGCCATATCAAACCAGCCCCAAAGCAAATATAAATGGAGCAGTGAACACATGCCCGATTATAGCATGCAAATACATGTTTAAAATAGCAATGCTTATGTGCAGTCATCATACAAGTGGCTAGTGAAGAAACATGAATGGTGATCAAATCCACACACATGTTTTAGCAAGTTCAAGGCAGAGTGAATGAGTTCAAGTGGCAAGGGACAAATGTATGATTTGCATATACAAGAATGGTTCATGCACACTACAGCAAGGCTCGGATATGGTCACTACAGGTCACAACCAAATCAAAGTCAAGAGGCATGGTACAACTTAGCATGATAAACTACATGCAACAATACAAAAATGATCAATGGGATGGCACTACTATATGTATGTAGTGAAACAGTATACACAAGTTCTGGATACATGGCAAGTCAGCAAAATCATAGTCAAGTGGAAACATAACTCAGGTACAATGGTGAATGGGCACAAATTAGTGATCACATTCATGGCAGTTTCACAACAATACAAGAAAAATTCCATTGATGTTCAAACAACTCAGTTGTACACAGTTTATTCAAAAACTTCACATGATGATCAATTCACAGCAACAAGATCAACTCAAAACTGTTATGGTGCATGAAGGTTAAGTTGGATGCAGCATGTACAAGAGTATTGTGCACAGTAGTTTAAAATGGCCAAACAATATATATATATATATATATATATACACACACACATGAATAAAGCATGTAGATGTATATTCAGTGGGTGTCACAACAATTTTCATGGGCAAACAATACAGGATTGCATTATAAATGCAAACTGAAATATGGTAAGAACTTAACCATGTTTCAAATGATTTCCAATACTCATAATAATGCAAATTTGAGTAAAATAGTTTGGTCAAATCCTTTCTGGCAAGTGATCAATAATTTCCAATTTTTTTCTGAAATCAGAGAAATACTTTTGGAAAGGATTTTCATTCCAAATTTAAACAAATCAGTGTACATTGTTGAAATATTTGACAAATCAGTTTTGGAAATTTTCAAGCATCATCTAAGGTTTCATTGGCTTAAAGCATTCTGTTTTACTGGGAAGTTTGAATTTAAAACAAGGTCAAGTGTGAAACAAATGTGGTCGAGCAATGCAACACCGCAAACGAGTGTATATAGTCAACATTTGTTTCAGGAATAACTGCATATATGGAAAAGCAATTGTGGCAACTGTTTAATAGTGAAATTAATTTGAAAAAAATTTCCACAATTCATAGAAGGGAAGAAATTAATATTCAGGAAAATAGCATGCACAACAATTTTAGCAATAGATTAATTGGGAGCAGAAAATTTATTTTCCAGATTTCATAAAGAATATTTGGCATTTTTTAATCATGGAATCTATCAAGAAATTTCACACAAGGCTATTGTTCCAAGGGGCCACAAACATTTCATAATTCACGAAAGTATTTCATTTCAAAGCCAAGAATTTTCTAAAGGGGAAACATCACAATTTCAGGCCAAGTCGTATATGTTGGAATCAGAGAGTTAAGGATTTTTGTAATCCTATTTAATCACCACATCATCATCAGTTATGTGAGAGATCAAAAACCACGAACAATCAGATAGCAATTCAAAGAAAAAAATTGAGAATCACTCACAGTTTTCGATCACAACAGTATCCCAAATCATTGACAAGAAGAAGCCGACGCAAAGCAATATAGATATGAATATCATCTGATTCCAAGCCCAAAGATTTAAACAAATTCCAGAAGTAATCGATTTGGGGACAAGGAGAAAAACCCTAGTTTTTCATTTTAAGAGCCGCCGCCATTTTGTTAAAGGAAAGAGATCGGGACAACTAAAATGAAGGGTGCACCACTAAGCCGGCCAAGCTTTTGATAAGGATTAGAGTCTTTTAAAAAGGGGAAACCCTTATATTTTAATTCCTAGGGCTTTTTTAATTTGTTTTTTTATATTTTTTAATTTTTGTTGTAAAACGATTCAAACAGTTTTCTAGAGTCCGTAAAATTCTAGTTGTTTCAGTTAGGGATTAACTGACAGTTTACTAGTGTCTGTAAAACTAGGGGAAAATCTGGTCTAGTGAATATAGACCAGTCTAGGGTTTTGAGCGTAGGGTTAGTACAGGAGCAGGGAGTGCGAGTTTACAGTGTCTGTAAGTGGGATCTGTTCTATCACCTAGTAGAAATCTTAGGAGTGCAGCAGTAGGTAGGGTTTTGCCGAAGCTGGGTATCTCTGTGTGTTATTTCCTTTCTGCACTTTTATTTCTGCTGTATTCCGTGATTTTTTTTATTATTTAATATCCCATCAGAATTTTAATTCAGCGAAAAACTGTGATAAACCCTATTCACCCCCCTATAGGGTTAATCTAGATCCAACAACTAATTCTGGAGCATAGCGTGAGAGCTCTTCAAACTTCCGCACATACTCTGAAACAGTCATATCTCCTTGCTGCAAGTTGGAAAATTGATCGTGGAGATGCTCGACTTCATGCGGAGGAATAAACTTCTTATGGAAGAGTTCCTTGAATTTCCCAAGACATGTCGGCCTCATTATTTCCAATTATGACAGTATCCTACCAATTCTCAGCTTCGTCCTTTAATAGCCACGATGCCAAAAAAGGCTTGCGATTGTCTTCTAATTCCAGGCCTCCAAATGTCTTCTTGCAATTTTTGAGCCAAGCCTGAGCTTCTAATACTGTCTCTCGCTCGGTGAATGACACGCCCCCTATATTTCTTAACTCGTTGGCCGCCTTGTCCAGGTTAAAAGGCTGTGGGGGTGGAGGTGGTGGTGTTACAGCCTCGAGAGTGGGCTGCTCCTGAGCAGTGGGGGTATCATCTCTTACTGCTCGTTTGGCTCCACCTCGGGATCTTGATCTCTCTCTTGTGCTCATTTTCAGTTAGTTCTGTACCATCAAGGAAAGAGTCGACCAACAGAAATGATAATTTTAAAGGGAAGGTTAAAGCAGAAACATATGGAAAGATGATAATGATGTAATGACAGATTATAATGTGCTATTCTGCTGTGCTCATTCTAGGACATTACTAATCATATCTCTAATGAGAAACTTGCCTTAGAATACTTCTGATTCTATCTAGACGGATTGTTTTAAATATGTTATACTCCGAAGCTAAGGTTAACCTTTAGCTCTGATACCAACTGTGATGACCCCAAGCTTCTGTAGTACGAAAGCAAGGATAATCATTGGAATATAACATAATTACAATAATATCAGATCTCAGATAATTTCATAACACATAAATCATTGCAGCGGAAATAGAAATGTCATAAACATCACAACATCAGAGTGGCACAGTTACAGGATACAACTTAGCAAATAGCAAGTCCCAGCAAATAGAAACAAGTGTAAAACTCCATCAAATACATCATAGATAAAGGATGTCTAAATGTCTCAAAGCAGAAATTAAAAAGACAAAAAATTTCTTCATCTTCCTTCCACAAGCAAGCTCCCATCCAGAATTGGTTCATAATAACCTGAACCTGTCACTTGGCTGCCCGTGTGAAAAGAGGGCATCCGAGTTTGCAAAGTGAAACAAACTACGAGTCAGTCATGGGACTGGTATGAGAAATCTTCGCTAACTTATCTAACAATATGGCTAATCACAGAAGCATGCCGCTAACACGGAACGGGCTTACTCCATTGGATTGCCAGTGCATAAGTTTAATAAATTTTTATTAAAAACAATGCAATGCTTTTTAGAAAAATGAAATCATTATAAGACTCAAGTCCCATCACACAATGCAACGCAAACCGGAGGATAGAGTTTTACTTTATAATGATCAAACATGCTTGATACGTAGAAAATAACATTTTAATATTATTATTAGTGTCTAATCAGTTTTAAAATACTTCAGAGTAAATGTATCAATCCTAGACGGCATAGTACCCATCCTACTATGTTGCCATATATAGGTTTACAATCAAAACCGTGATGTCGTATTGGAAATTGTGTTTCCGTCATGAGTCAAGGCTAGGGATGATCTCCTTACGGATTCGAGAAACTCTAGCAATGTCTCAGGATCACACCTACGGGTAACCCGTGGATCCTCCAAGGTCGGTCCATAAATACTTTAGTGGATTAGTTATGCCTGAACACACGTTTCCCGGTCCTATTGAACCTATAATTTGGTCACTGTCAGCCAATATAACCGAGGCGCCTCATTCTATCATCCACATAAGTAAAATGTCAGGGCTTGCAAAACTCTAATACCACTTCTAGCTAGAAAGAAACGCATGCACTCCTTTGGTCCCTTGTCTCGTTTCTGACTCTTACTGGGGTGTGAGGCTCGCGAGGTTATATTATATACAAAGCTATACAGAAATAGACTATGCTTTGATCATCAACCACAAGGCTCTGCTTTTCAATAAAAGCCTTAATCATCTGCATCTTGGCATGCCACATTGACAATCCACGCTCAGAGAAGGGTGTTAAGCAAGAGAATAAATTCTCCGCCACCAATCAGATATATATTAAATAGAAATCAATTTACATGAAATGAAATCCAATGTTAGACACACATCCATTTACAAGTCCATTCTGGGTCTGAATGAACCCGGAGTCACCATATTCCTCGTCCCGTATGTCCAATATGGAAGAGACGTGCTCGCTTATCCGGAAAATCAACATGTACGTCCGGAAAACTACCACTTTAACCCTTTACTGGGAGCTAACCAATGCCGGGCATCAGTAGTTATCCATTCGATGTGAAGGTCGTCGGTCTTCAATCACCGTCTTCAATATCTTCAATTTAAATCGTCGTATAATTATTTGAAATGAGATTGAACTCGGTCTTTTCAAATAATTCTCGCATATATATAACTTAAAACCATTTCATATCGTTAATATTATTTAATAATGATTTATGGCTATTTTTATTTATATAAAAATAACCCAATTTAATTTAACGATGCTTCGGGTTAATAGGTGGCCCTGGTGCTATTTTTATCAAAATTTGATTTACACCTATCTCGAAATCTAACCATTAGATTTAAAAAAAAATCTATATCGTTGGAAAGATCTTCCAAAAGCGGTCCTAACAGTTCCAGTTTTGGGAAAAATCCGATGGTCGGATCTTTCGGTATAATTGTTAAAAGTTATGATTCCGAAACGCGAACTACCACACGCGATTCGTTTAATTTTTAATATATATATATATAATTATATATAAATATAAACCATTTGCCGATTCCACTAACGTATTTAATACACCAAATAAAAGAATGTTTTATTGGCATATCATATCTACATGTTCATAATGTCAAATAAAATATATTTCATTTACCTGATAACTGCGCTAATGACAAATAAAAAGCTAATTTTTATTTGTATTTCTATTTTTAACTTTAAACAATAAAAAGGAATATTTTATTTGTATATAGTTTCACTGTACGTTTTGACAATAAAAATTATTCACACAAATTCTAATATATGCATTTTCAATAAAATGTTATTTTAACTTTGCATATAAATTCTAATATATGCATTATCAATAAAATGTTATTTTAACTTTGCATATAAATTCTAATATATGCGTTGTCAATAAAATGATTCTATCATTCTTTGTTGAAAATTCTTTTTCCTTTTTCCTAGTTTCTTACATTACATTAAAAATGCGAATTTTTAATGCAGACATGTTTTTATTTTAAAACATGAATATTTTTCTATTTTCTTACATTACATTAAAAATGTGAATTTTTAATGTAGACATGTTTTTTATTTTAAAACATGAACATTTTCCAATTTTCTTACATTACATTAAAAATGTGAATTTTTAATGTAGACATGTTTTTATTTTAAAACATGAACGTTTTTCTTGTTTCTTACACTACATTAAAAATGTGAATTTTTAATGTAGACATTTTTTCATTTTAAAACATGAACATTTTTCTATTTTCTTACATTACATTAAAATGTGAATTTTTAATGTAGACATGTTTTTAATTTAAAACGTAAACATTTCTCTATTTTCCTACATTACATTAAAAATGTGAGTTTTTAATGTAGACATGTTTTTAATTTGAAACATGAACATTTCTCTATTTTCTTACTTCAATTCAACAAAATGATAAAATGGTTCTTTACGTTTTTTTGAAAATTCTAATTCAACAAAATGATAAAAATGGTTCTTTTCATTTTTCTTGAAAATTCTAATCCAGCAAAATGATAAAAATGGTTCTTTACATTTTTGTTGAAAATTCTAATCCAACAAAATGATAAAATGATTCTTTGCATTTTTGTTGAAAATTCTAATTCAACAAAATGATAAAAATGGTTCTTTACATTTTTGTTGAAAATTCTACTTCGACAAAATAATAAAAATGGTTCTTTTCATTTTTGTTGAAAATTCCAAGTCAACAAAATGATAAAAATGGTTCTTTTCATTTTTGTTGAAAATTCTAATTCAACAAAATGATAAAAATGGTTCTTTATATTTTTGTTGAAAATTCTAATTCAAAAAAATGATAAAAATGGTTCTTTACATTTTTGTTGAAAATTTTAATTCAACAAAATGATAAAAATGGTTATTTTCATTTTTGTTGGAAATTCTAATTCAACAAAATGAAAAAATGGTTCTTTACATTTTTGTTGAAAATTCTAATTCAACAAAATGATAAAATGATTCTTTTCACTTTGTTTTTCAACTAAACCATTAAACAAAAGTGATAATTTTTGTTTAAACTAAACTATGAAACAAAAGTGATAATTTTGTTTCAACTAAACTATGAAACAAAAGCGATAATTTTTGTTTCAACTAAACTGTGAAAAAAAAGCGATAATTTTTGTTTCAACTAAACTATGAAACAAAAGTGATAATTTTTGTTTCAACTATGAAACAAAAGTGATAATTTTAATGATATCTTTTTATTATAATCATATTATCCTAATCTTTTTATTATAATGAACACAAATTTTTGACAAAAAAACATGTTTCATGTAAACAATAAAAAATGAGATTTTTATTGTAAATCAAAGTTTGACAAAACTATGTTTCATGTTAACATTAAAAATGAGATTTTTATTGTAAATCTAAATTTGACAAAACCATGTTTCACGTTGACAATAAAAATGAGTATTTTAATTGTTAATCAAAATCTAAACAAACCATATTTCACGTATCTAAATAAAGATGAAACGTAAACTATAAAATCAAATCAAGGTTCATAGATCTGAAATAAAAATAAAATTTTCATTTCAAATCGAGATCTAACAATAAATTATAGACTCAAATAAAAGAAAGAATTTCTATTTTAGAACAAGATCTAACAGACATGAGCATCACAATCAACAATCAACATTCAACAAATTCAAATTCCAAGCATCACAGATTTGATTTTATTACATAACTACATGGATTTCAAATAGTGAGAAATAATTAACTTTTTAATTATAAAAATAGAAATCTCACAGTCGGTTTTAATTCTGAATAATTCAGAATCGCATTTTGTCCAAAATTTGATATGCTCCGAATCAGTTCTAATCAGTGCAAAAGTGTAGATCTTGGACTCACGATCATAATGGATCTAAAACCGTTCAATTCCGAGTTCGTATGCATTAGTTATGAATTAACTAAGGTTGATAATATTTTAAAATAAATTAATTAAATAAAAAAAGAATATACCCTATCTTCCTCCTTTAACAGATTAAGGCTGCGGGTTTTCAGTTTAGTTCGGATTTAGGGTTGATCTTTTCTTCCAATCGGTGAAGGGTGATGACAATTGGAATATACCATGGCGTAGAGGGAGGGATGGCGCTCCTAGGGGGTACACCACCGTGAGGTGTGATCGTGGCGGGGGCTTGGGTGGCGCTCGAAGCGGAGCGGGTTCGGGGAGCTGGTTCTCTTCGGATACTCAATGGAAAAATGCAAACTTGGTATGGATTCGTAGAGGAAGAACTTCTCTACAAAAACCTTAACTGGGCGGGATGATTTTATTGTGTAGATGGAGAGTTATTGGGGTGGGAAGCTTCAAAGATTTCTCGCCATAGAATGAGGGGGCGACGGCTGTGTACTACGGTATTAGGGTTTCTTATTCTATTATTTATAATATAATAATATTAAATGTTCTAATTTCTGGTTTAGCCACTTAATCCTTAACAGCTCCAATTTCAACCCAACAGAGGTTGTTCCAACCCAATTTCCCCCGTTCGGGACACAATGGGCCAGGTCCGTCCGCCCAATCGATCGTTTTTAGCCTGTTTTCTTTAATTTAAAATTTTAAATCATTTATTTATTCAATTTGATCGTAAATTTAAATTTACCGGGGCCACATACGGACTCCGAAAATTCCCGAAAATGAGTCTAGCTATGTTTTGACCATACGGTCCTGACAAATTTAATTTCGTCGAATTTGGAGACCGTTTGAAAAATGGCCTTTTTAACGGTCGATTAAATTCAATAGAAATTACCGAACACAGTTTAATTTACCATGCTCACAAATTAATTCCAAAAATTATGAAAAATTAAACTTACCCATAATTTGACATTCCAGATCCGACAAAAATACTTTCGTCGGAAACGTAGGTCGTTTGTATAATGGCCATTTATACGGGCTATAAATTATACTATATTCCATAGCGACTATTTTGAATATTCAACTGGCCATAACTTTTTATTCCCGCTATGAAATTTTGATTTTTTTCGATTCGTTGGAAAGATATTTTTAAACAGATTTAAATATTTTTGATTTCACTAAAGTCCGATTTATTTTGAATCCTGTACATTCAGTCAAAGTTCAAATTCAAATTTTCAAACTACCGTGTTATTTCTAACTCCTTTTAAAATAAAAATAAAAATATTTGTTCTAACTTTGATTTAAATAAATTTTAAATCGTTATTATTTAAAATAAATTATTTTAACTATTCAAAATTCATTGAAATAGCCAAAATAAAAAAAATTAAATTGGTTCTGATTTTCCAGGTTGTTGCACTTAAGTTCAAAATTTAAAGAAAATTTGGACTTAAATCATAGAATCGTAGTACTTATAAATGAGACTCTGGTATAGGCTTCTACAAGTAGGATTAAAGGTTGAAAATATCATGTAAAATTATGATGACTGTGGGATTTGAACCCATGCCCTTTCGGACCAGTGACTAAATCTGGCGCCTTAGACCACCCGCCAATTCGTCAGTTGTCATATTACTAGGAATCAACGTATTGGCTACATCAAGAAATGAGAACATATATTTTTTTACCTATTGTTAAATTATTACCCTTGGTTATGCTTTTACTAAATTACATTTGGTTTCTTCATTCTTATCTTCGTTCTTTAAACCTTAAAGCTTTTTTTACACAAATAGGAATTCCTTAAAAAATTAGTAGAAATACAACAAAATAAATTAAATATTACCACTAATATTGTAGCTTCTTTAATTTTTTAAATGGAAATACCTAATTTGTTCAAAATCAAATCTAGTTTGAAAAATGATAAATATTTTTGAATTAGAGTATGTAGTTGTGAAAGTTGTGTTAGTTGATGTTTTAATTTTTGAATTCAGCAAATTGTATAAATTTCATTAAATATCATTTGTTTAGATGATTTAATTAAATGACATTATGAAAAAGACTAAAATTGCTATTAACAAGTATAGAAACTTAGTTGTAGTTTTTTTACCAAAATAACGGTGTATGGTAGATGAATTTTGCTGTACGAATAAAATTGGATAAGTAATAAATAATGTATGATAATATGTTCATAGAAGAAAGGATTTCAAGTTAAGATTTGATTCCTAAATACGTAAGTTCAAAATTTAAGCAAAATTTGGATTTAAATTATAGAGTCATAAGTTTAAAGTTTTCTTATTATTTTGTTTATGTGGTGGTGTAGTGATTGCTCTTGGTATGATAATAATTCGTACTTAAAAATGAGATTCCGGTATGGGCCTCTACTAGTAGGATTAAAGGTTGAAAATATCGTGTAAAAACATGATGACTTAATAATTTGTTCATAGAAGAAAGGATTTCAATTTAAGATTTGATTCCTAAATAGTTAAGTTCAACATTTAAACAAAATTTGGATTTAAATCACACAGTCGTAAGTTTAAAGTTTTCTTATTATTTTGTTTATTTGGTAGTGAAGTAGTGATCGCTCTTGTTATGATAATAATTCGTACTTAAAAAAATGAGATTCTGGTATGGGCCTCTACTAGTAGGATTAAAGTTTGAAAATATCATGTAAAATCATGACGACTGTGCCCTTTTGGACCAGAGCCTAAATCTGGCGCCTTAGACCACTCGGCCAAATCGTCAGTTGTCATATTACTAGGAATCTACGTATTGGCTACGTCAAGGAATGAGAGAACATATATTTTTTACCTGTTGTTAAATTGAGGTTTACATAAACTTACATTTTTGTATAATTTTTAGTACAAAATCCTCTAATTGTTATCAAATATATTTTTATACGAGTTTTAATTGTCTCATATATTATAGAAGTATTTATTCAAATATATTAAATAATTGATAACTATACTGTTAAATCAGGGTTTGAGAACTTAGATTATGTTTTGGCCTCCAATTTTTCTGAAAATTTCTATTCATTCCTGTAAAAAAAAGTTGGACTTGAATGATTTACTCTAATATAATTGATAACAAATATATCATTCTAACAATTGTAACATTATTTAGTATTTTAAAAAACACTTATAATACACACACAAAAGATAGTTTATGGTTTGTTCTAATAATTAGAATCCAACATATTAAGCTTCAAACAGTGAGGTTATGTTAAACAATAAACCCATTTAAAACACTTGGAAGTTGGAACCCTAGAAAATTCAAACCCAGTGTCTATTTTTCTCTCTCTATATGTAGGTGTACCTTTCTCTCTCCCTTGATAGAATTTAATATATAGTGAAAAAGGTTGGATCAGTTTAAAATATAAGTTTATAAATTAGTGGGAGTGAAGTTGGATGACCCAAATCAGTCAACAAAGCAATATCTTTAATTAAGTAATTTTACAAATCAAATATATATTTATCTTCAACTTTTTTTAAACTCTTTTTTATTTAGTTTGAAAATTTCATTTGAGGGGCTATGAAATTGTAGAAGTTTGAGCTTTAATTAGATTTCTTTTGAACTTTTTCTTCATTTTCTTCAACTAGAATGATATTTTACCATAATTTTGTTTTGTCTTCAACTAAACCTAATTACCCTTATTTTACTTTTACAAAATTACCCTTGCTTTCTTCTTTCTTATCTTCGTTCTTTAAACCTTAAAACATTTCTTTTTTACACAAATAGGAATTCCTAAAAAATTTAGTAGATATACAACAAAATAAATTAAATATTATCACAAATATTGTAGCTTCTTTAATTTTTGAAAATGGAAATAAGTAATTTGTTCAAAATCAAATCTAGTTTGGAAAATGATAATAAATATTTTTGAATTAGAGTATGTAGTTGCGAAAGTTGTGTTAGATGTTGTTTTAGTTCTTTGAATTCATCAAATTGTACAAATTTCGTTAAATATCATTGATTTAACCGTCTTAATTAAATGACATTATGAAAAAGACTAAAATTGCTATTACAAGAATAACAACTTAGTCATAGTTTTTCTTTACCAAAATAATGTTGTATGGTAGATGAATTTTGTTGTACAAATAGAATTTGGTAGGTAATAAGTAGTGTATAATATTTGTTCATAGAAGCAAGGATTTCAAGTTAAGATTTGATTCCTAAATACGCAAGTTCAAATTTTAAACAAAATTTGGATTTAAATCGCAAAGTTGTGAGTTTAAAATTTTCTTATTATTTTCTTTATGTCATGGTGAAGTAGTGATTGCTCTTTTTATGATAGTAATTCATACTTAAAATGAGATTCCGGTATGGGCCTCTGCTAGTAGGATTAAAGGTTGAAAATATCGTGTAAAAACATGACGACTGTGGGATTTGAACCCACGCCCTTTCAGACCAAAGCCTAAATATGGCGCCTTAGACCACTCGGCCAAATCGTCAGTTTTCATATTACTAGGAACTACGCATTGGCTACGTCAAGAAATGAGAACATATACCTTTATCCGCTGTTAAATTGAGGTTTACATAAACTTACATTTTTGTATAATTTTAAGTACAAACTCCTCTAATTATTATCGAATATTATTTTTTATATGAGTTTTAATTTTCTCATATGTTGCAGAAGTATTTATTCAAATATATTAAATAACTGATAAATGTAAGGTTAAAATAAGGTTGGAGAACTTAGTTTATGTTTTAGCCTCCAATTTTTCTGAAGATTTCTATTCATTTCAGTAAAAACGTTGGACTTCAATGATTTACCCTAATATAATTGATAATATATATATATCATTCTAACAATTATATCATTTAGTAAATTTATTTGGTATTTTAACGCACACTCGTGTGTGTGTGTGTGTGTGTATAGACACACCCACACACAAAAAAAAATTTATGGTAATAATTAGAATAAACCTCCCACATATTAATTGTCAAACAGTGAGGCTATGTTAAACAAGCACTTTCAAGTTGGAACCCTAGAAAATTCAAGCCCAATGTCTATTTTTTTCTATCAATATGTAGGTGTAGCATTCTCTCTTTCTCCCTTGATAGAATTTAATATAGAGTTAGAAAAGTTTGGATCAGATTTAAAATATCAGTTTATAAATTAGTGGAGTGAAGTTAGATGACCCAAATCAATCAACAAAACAATATCTCTAATTAATTAACTTTTACAAATCATATAATATCGATCTTCAACTTTTTTTAAACTCTTTTTTATTTATTTTGAAAATTGCATTTGAGGGGCAATGAAGTTATTACAGTTGGAACTTTAAGTAAATTTCTTTTGTACTTTATTCTTTATTTTCTTCAACTAGGATAATATTTTACCATAATTTTGTTTTGTCTTCAGCCAAACCTAACTACCTTGGTTTCGCTTTTACAAAATTACCCTTGGCTTCTTCTTTCTTATCTTCGTTCTTTAAACCTTAAAACTTTTTTTTTACACAAACAACAATTTTTAAAAAAATTAGTAGAAATACAACAAAATAAATTAAATATTATCACTAATATTGTAGCTTCTTCAATTTTTGTAAAATGGAAATAATTAATTTGTTCAAAACCAAATCTAGTTCGAAAAATGATAATAAATAATTTTGAATTAGAGTATGTAGTTGTGAAAGTTTTGTAAGTTGATGTTTTAGTTCTTTGAATTCATCAAATTGTATAAATTACATTAAATATCATTGCTTTAGCTGTTTTATTTAAATGACATTATGAAAAGACTAAAATTGCTAATAACAAGAATTGCAACTTATTCGCAGTTTTTCTTTACTAAAATAACGGTGTATGGTAGATAAATTTTGTTGTACGAGTAGAATTCGATAAGTAATAAATAGTGTATAATAATTTGTTTATAGAAGCAAGGATTTCAAGTTAAGATTTTATTCCTTAATACATAAGTTCAAAATTTAAACAAAATTTGAATTTAGATCACAGAGTCGTAAGTTTACAGTTTTCTTATTATTTTGTTTATGTGGTGATGAAGTGGTGATTTCTCTTGTTATGATAATAATTCATACTTAAAAATAAGATTCTGGTGTGGGCCTCTACTAGTAGGATTAAAAGTTGAAAATATCATGTAAAAACGTGACGACTTCTTTACCAAAATAACGGTTTATGGTAGATGAATTTTGTTGTACGAATAGAATTCGATAGGTAATCAATAGTGTATAAAAATTTGTTCATAGAAGCATGGATTTCAAGTTAAGATTTAATTCCTGAATACTTAAGTTCAAAATTTAAACAAAATTTGGATTTAAATCACAAAGTTGTAAGTTTAAAGTTTTCTTATTATTTTGTTTGTGGTGGTGAAGTAGTGATTGCTCTTTTTATGACAATAATTCGTACTTAAAAATGAGATTCTGTTATGGGCCTATACTAGTAGGACTAAAGGTTGAAAATATCATGTAAAAACAAGATGACTTAATAATTTGTTCATAAAAGCATGGATTTCAAGTTAAGATTTGTTTCATAAATACATAAGTTAGAAATTTTAAACAAAATTTGGATTTAAATCACAGAGTCGAGTTTAAAGTTTTCTTATTATTTTGTTTATGTGGTGGTGAAGTAGTGATTGCTCCTGTTATGATAATAATTCGTACATAAAAATGAGATTCTGATATAGGCTTCTACTAGTAGGATTAAAGGTCGAAAATATCATGTAAAAACATGACGACTGTGGGATTTGAACCCACGCCTTTCGGACCAGAGCCTAAATCTGGCGCCTTAGACCACTCGGCCAAATTGTCAGTTGTCATATTACTAGGAATCTACGTATTGGCTACGTCAAGATATTAGAGAACATTTACTTTTTTCCTGATTTTAAATTATTACCCTTGGTTTTGCTTTAACAAAATTACATTTGGTTTCTTAATTCTTGTCTTTGTTCTTTAAAACTTAAAACTTTTTTTTTTACACAAATAGGAATTCCTGAAAAAATTAGTAGACATACAACAAAATAAATTAAATATTATCACTAATAGTGTAGATTCTTCAATTTTTTAAAATGGAAATACCTAATTTGTTCAAAATCAAATCTAGTTTGAAAAATGATAATAAATATTTTTGTACTAGAGTATATAGTTGTGGAAGTTGAGTTAGTTGATGTTTTAGTTCTTTGAATTCATCAAATTGTTTAAATTTCGTTAAATATCATTAGTTTAGCTGTATTAATTAAATGACATTATGAAAAAGACTAAAATTGCTATTGACAAGAATAACAACTTAGTCGCAGTTTTTCTTTACCAAAATAACGGTGTATGGCAGATGAATTTTGCTGTATGAATAGAATTCAATAGGTAATAAATAATGTATAATAATTTGTTCATAGAAGCAAGGATTTCAATTTAAGATTTGATTCCTAAATACTTAAGTTCAAAATTTAAACAAAATTTGGATTTAGATCAAAGAGTCGTAAGCTTAAAGTTTTCTTATTATTTTGTTTACGTGGTGGTGAAGTGGTGATTGATCTTGCTATGATATTAATTCTGTTTAAAAATGAGATTCTGGTTTGGGCCTCTACTAGTTGGATTAAAGGTTTAAAATATCATGTAAAAACGGATTTAAATAGATTTATTTTTAAATAGATTGAAAATAATGTTGAAAATATCATTGGAAATTTCGATTTTTCAGATTCGTTGGAAAGATATTTTTAAACAAATTTAAATATTTTTGGTTTCACTAAAATCCGATTTATTTTGAATCCTATACATTCAGTCAAAGTTCAGATTCAAATTTTCAAACTGTCGTGCTATTTCTAACTCCTTTTAAAATTAAAATAAATAAATTTGTTCTAACTTCGATTTAAATAAATTTTAAATCGTTATATTTAAAATAAATTATTTTAACTATTCAAAATTCATTGAAATAGACGAAATAAAAAATATTTAAATTGATTCTGATTTTCCAGGTTATTACGCTTAAGTTCAAAAATTAAATAAAATTTGGTCTTAGATCACAGAATCGTAGTACTTATAAATGAGATTCTGGTATAGGCTTCTACAAGTAGGACTAAAGATTGAAAATATCACGTAAAATTATGACAGCTGTGGGATTTGAACCCACGCCTTTTCGGACCTGAGCCTAAATCTGGCGCCTTAGACCACTCGGCCAAATCGTCAATTGTCATATTATTAGGAATCTACGTATTGGCTACGTCAATATATTAGAGAACATATACTTTTTACCTGATTTTAAATTATTACCCATGGTTTTGGTTTTACAAAATTACATTTGGTTTCTTCATTCTTATCTTCGTTCTTTAAAACTTAAAACTTTTTTTTTTACACAAATAGGAATTCCTAAAAAAATTAGAAAGAAATACAACAAAATAAATTAAATATTATCACTAATAGTGTAGCTTCTTCAATTTTTTAAAATGGAATTACTTAATTTGTTCAAAATCAAATCTAGTTTGAAAAATGATAATAAATATTTTTGAATCAGAGTATATAGTTGTGAAAGTTGAGTTAGTTGATGTTTTAGTTCTTTGAATTCATCAAATTGTTTAAATTTCGTTAAATATCATTGGTTTAGCTGTTTTAATTAAATGACATTATGAAAAAGACTAAAATTGCTATTGAAAAGAATAAAAACTTAGTCGCAGTTTTTCTTTACCAAAATAACGGTGTATGGTAGATGAATTTTGTTGTACGAATAGAATTCGATATGTAATAAATAATGTATAATAATTTGTTCATAGAAGCAAGGATTTCAAGTTAAGATTTGATTCCTAAATACTTAAGTTCAAAATTTAAACAAAATTTGGATTTAGATCGAAGAGTCTTAAGTTTAAAATTTTCTTACTATTTTGTTTATGTGGTGGTGAAGAAGTGATTGATCATGTTATGATAATAATTCGTACTTGAAAATGAGATTCTGGTATGGGCCTCTACTAGTAGGATTAAAGGTTGAAAATATCGTGTAAAAACAGATTTAAATAGATTTATTTTTAAACAGATTGAAAATAACATTTAAAATATCATTGAAAATTTCGATTTTTCGGATTCGTTGGAAAGATATTTTTAAACAGATTTAAATATTTTTTGTTTCACTAAAATCCGATTTATTTTAAATCATGTACATTCAGTCAAAGTTCAGATTCAAATTTTCAAACTGCCGTGCTATTTCTAACTCCTTTTAAAACTAAAATAAATTAATTTGGTATAATGTGACGGCCTGCCCCGCACCAGCCTGCATTTCCTTCGAAAGTGCGCTGTACACATGCCCGACTAGCACGGGACGGTCGTCAGGAGAAAAGAAAGAAGAGAATGAACTAATCAAGGAACCTGTAGAATGTCTCACCTGTTTTATGTCAAGTATGTTATTATTATTATATTTTATCCCATGCGCGAAATGCAGGCTGGTGCGGGGTGGGCCGTCACATATAACTTCGATTTAAATAAATTTAAAATCGTTATTATTTAAAATAAATTATTTTAACTATTCAAAATTCATTTAAATAGCAGAAATAAAAAAATTTAAATTAATTCTAATTTTCCAGGTTGTTACGCTTAAGTTCAAAAATTAAAGAAAATTTGGACTTAGATCACAGAATCATAGTACTTATAAAAGAGATTCTGGTATAGGCTTCAACAAGTAGGATTAAAGGTTGAAAATATCATGTAAAATTATGACGACTGTGGGATTTGAACCCACGCCCTTTCGGACCAGAGCCTAAATCTGGCGCCTTAGACCACTCGGCCAAATCGTCAGTTGTCATATTACTAGGATTCAACGTATTGGCTACGTCAAGAAATGAGAATATATATATTTTTTACCTACTGTTAAATTTCTACCCTTGATTTTGCTTTTACAAAATTACATTAGGTTTCTTCATTCTTATCTTCGTTCTTTAAACCTTAAAACTTTTTTTACACAAATAGGAATTCCTAAAAAAATTAGTAGAAATACAACAAAACAAATTAAATATTATCACTAATATTGTAGATTCTTCAATTTTTTAAAATGGAAATACTTAATTTGTTCAAAATCTAGTTTGAAAAATGATAAATATTTTTGAATTAGAGTATGTAGTTGTGAAAGTGGTGTTAGTTGATGTTTTAGTTCTTTGAATTCATCAAATTGTATAAATTTTGTCAAATATCATTCATTTAGATGTTTTAATTAAATGACATTATGAAAAAGACTAAAATTTCTACTAATAAGTATAGAAACTTAGTCGCAGTATTTTTACCAAATAACGGTGTATGGTATATGAATTTTGCTGTATGAATAAAATTCGATAAGTAATAAATAATGTATGATAATATGTTCATAGTAGCAAGGATTTCAAGTTAAGATTTGATTCCTAAATACGTAAGTTCAAAATTTAAGCAAAATTTGGATTTAAATTATAGAGTCATAAGTTTAAAGTTTTCTCATTATCTTGTTTATCTGGTGGTGTTGTGATTTCTCTTGTTATGATAATAATTCGTACTTAAAAATGAGATTCTAATATGGGCCTCTACTAGTAGGATTAAAGGTTGAAAATATCGTGTAAAACATGATGACTTAATAATTTATTCATAGAAGCAAAGATTTCAAGTTAACATTTGATTCCTAAATACTTAATTTCAAATTTTAAACAAAATTTGGATTTAAATCACAGAGTCATAAGTTTAAAGTTTTCTTATTATTTTGTTTATTTGATGGTGAAGTAGTGATCGCTCTTGTTATGATAATAATTCGTACTTAATTTGGTATGGGCCTCTACCAGTAGGATTAAGGTTTGAAAATATCATGTAAAAACATGACGACTGTGCCCTTTCGGACCTGAGCCTAAATCTGGCGCCTTAGACCACTCGGCCAAATCGTTAGTTGTCATGTTACTTGGAATCTACGTATTGGCTACGTCAAGAAATGAGAGAAAATATATTTTTTACCTGCTGTTAAATTGAGGTTTACATATACGATTTACTCTAATATTATTGACAATAATTATATCATTCTAACAATTGTAACATCTAGTAAATTTATTTGGTATTTTAACACACACACACACACACACACACACACATATATATATATATATATATATATATATATATATATATATAGAGAGAGAGACGCACAAAATAGAATTTATGGTTTGCTCTAATAATTAGAATAAACCTCCAACATATTAAGCGTCAAACAGTGAGGCTATGTGTAATGACCTACATAAAATCTTATTACTTTATTTTTATTTAAAAATATCTTGAAAATAATTTACTTTAAAAGAAAACTCTAGATTTGAATAAAACTGATTTGATAACTTCTAAAAATACATATACATATTTTAACTTTTATTAACCAAAAGCATATTGAAATCTTAAACCCAAAATAATTTACAAGTTAAAATATTTTATAATTTTAAAAAACTTCAAAAATAGACTAGTGGTGTCCATATAATAATTTTCTATCTAGGTCAAGTAATACGGATGTATGTCATTTCAATCCGTTAAGTTTCAAATCCCAGGTGTTTTTCATTTTAACCCGCATCCCAAATCGATTCAGTTTTGTCCCTAAATCTATACAGTGATTCGAGCGTATATCATTTCAACTCACAATGATTTTCTAAGGTACGTGGAACTTGCAGTGTGAATTTCAGCAATTAAATAAGCACAGAACGATTTCAGTTATCCAGTTAACACAATATCATTTCAAGTCATGTGTGTGTCGATGTATCGTATTTGCATATAGAGTGCTAACATTTCAATAAAATTTCAAATACAGTTAATTCACTTCCAAGAAAATATTAGTCAGGTGTGAGTTGAACAACTCACCTTTAATGGTGCAGAAACAGTGACGACAATCGATAGACACTGAAAAAGAACGACACCGAAACTTCACCGAACTGGACAAACAAGTTACGGTCAACATACGTAAAAATGTTGCGAAGTTAGAAATCAAAATAAAATATTAAAGTTTTTTTTAAGGCTCAAAAGTATGCGGCAAAAATGGACAAAAATGTTACATGCATTTGAAAGGCAGCTTGCAACCATGCATGTCAGGTGCAAAACGCATGGAAACATGCAACCATGCATGCAATTTAGTTGCATACAACCATCCATGAGTACAAATTAAAACGCATGGGACACCTTTTTTTTCATATATAAAACGCATGGTAGGTGGCACAAAATACTAGCCTACTGTCCTTTTCGCATGAGACTTGCACAGAAACCATATATGTGAACAACACTAATATATATAACCTACAAGTTTCCCAAACTTTGCTTTGTTATCAACGTTGGAACCAAAGGTTTAAATCCCTTTTTTTTCTATGTGCAGTCAAATTCAAACTAGTTGAGAAGATCATTTTAATATGTTATAGCATATCACCTGCATATATCCTAGCATGAAATGAATCACATGTTTTAATTTTTCTACGTTCTTTTCAATGGAATTTGTTACATAAGCTTCAAAACATATTTTTATTTTGTCAAATATATATATATATATGTATGTACACAGCGTCGCATTCACTGGTCTGGGTACATCTCACCTAAATAATTATTATATGCATGAATATCGACTCATCACAATAGGCATGTACAACAAACTTTTCATGAAATCACTCTAGGCATGTTACAACAACTTAATTCCCTTTTATTTTATCAAATTTAACAAAATCATTTTTTTTGTACATAAAGCATAAACTAGAAAACAATTCGTACACTCTGACTTACGCATGTATAAAATTACACAACAAAGTTTATAACTTTTAAAAGGTTCCAAATGAAGTATATATATAAAATAATGTATTTGTTAAAGCCTGAAACTCGGATAGTATTTATAAATATATACCGTATGTATATAATAGCACAGTAGAAAAATTGACATTTTATCACTGAAACAACCCATTGTGAAGACCCGTAACTTCCCCGGCTGGGAAAGCGCGGATAGTTCGAGAACAAGCCACAACAAAACGCAAACGGAAGAACATTTCATTGTTAATTACAACAATTCCACCAATTTACAAGAATATACAGAGTATGAATAAATATTACACAGAAATATCAGAGATTTAAATTACATTTAAATACATAGCAGCGGAAAATAATACAATACACAACTAGAAGAGATATACGGATACAAAGCTTTCCGGATATCATTCCAGCTGTAAACCAGGATCCTGTGAATATAAATCTGCAAAACCAAAACTACTAGCTGCCCGTGTGGAAAATAGGGGCACCCAGAGTTTAGGTTAAAACAATAAACTCCAGGTCAGTCATGTGACTGGTGTGAGAACTAAAACAATTATTAATCTTTATTTTTAAAGTTAGGTAAATCAAGGGACCACGCCATATAACACGGAACGGGTTTCCTCCCAAGAACACCAGTGCATAAAACAACAGCGCAATGGTAAATAAAGAAAAATGAAGCTATTATAAGACCCAGGTCCTATCACACAATGCAACGCAAGCCGGGGGATAGGGTTTTTACCTTATAATAGCCAAGAATGCTTGATACGTTTAAAAGAAATCATTTGATACTATTATAAGTGTATAGTGTATAAAACAACTTCAAATCATAAGTATCAATCATAGGCGGCATGAATGCCCCATACCACTATGTCGCCATACTAGTTCTACAAGTAAAACCGCAGATGTCACGTATTTGGAAGTTGGATTTCCATCTATGAACCGAGGCAAAGGGAATATCCTGTGCTTAATTCGAGACTCTCTAGCCCGAGCCTCAGGTTGCAGCCGCGACTGCACCCGTAACGTCGGGGCCGGCCACCCGTCGATGGTAAGTAATGCCGTAAACGATATGCTAGCCGGTTCTATGGAACCTCATAGTGATCTGGGACCCGTAAGCCTCTGCAACCACCGTTAACCGAGACGCCCCGCTGGGCAATAAGTAATGATAAGCAACATCCACATAAGTAATGCCAGCCAGTTTAAGCACTGACACCACTTCTAACTAGAAACCAGCATATGTCCATTTCCCGGAGGTCCTCCCCGTTTTTGGTTCACACCGAGGTGTGAGGCTCGCGAATCAACGCTATACACAAAGCCATGCTATATCAAAGCTGTGCTTTGATCATCATCCACCAAACATCGCTTTTGAACAAAAGTCTGAATCACTGCATCTCAGCATGCCACACTATCAATCCATATTGTACCACTGATTTCTACCAATATATAACCTCTGAGCTCGTATGTCTCAGAGAAGGGCGTTAAGCAAGAGAATAAATTCCCCGCCGCCAAACAGATATATATTTAGCAGAGATCAACGAATACAATATAAAGGAATACAATGTCAGACACACCATCCATTTACAAGTTCGTTCTGGGTCTGAACGAAACCGGAGGCACTTTCCTCGCATATCCATCCATCTCCAAGTACGTCTGGACGACCACCAACTATTTCCATCCTCTTGGGTGTACATCCCAATCAGGATAGTCAGTAATTATCCAAACGATGTGGAGACTTCCGGTCTTCAACCACCGTCTTTATCTTCGACATATCGTCGAATCGGTTATTCAGAATGGGTATAACCTCGGCCTTTCCGAACAACCCGCGTATATTAAAAATAAATGTTTCTCAAACAAAACATACGCCTCATTCCAATTCATTAGTTACTAACCGTAAATCAGTAAGAGAGCAATTCCCTAAATATTAACCCCGAAGGCCGAAACCAACATCAGATCAATATCCAGGAAACCATTCTTCTTAACTAACCTTCAGCTAGTTTCTAAATTTCAATTCTTAGGGAAAGGTTCCCATTAGTTTTATCCAAGATAAATTCTTTAAAATTTATCCTTTAATCTTCCTTTGGATGTCATTTCAAACCAAATTATGGTTTTCCAAACTAGTCGAGATTAGCGAACCATACCGAAGTAATTATTTAATTTATTTCCCAATCCCAACCTATTCATCCCATGAAGCAAAACTGGTAATACTCCATATTTAACATCACAGTGTTCGGTAAAATTAATTACCATTTCACGTTCAAATCTGATTAAAGATTTAACTATCGCTTTGGAGCAAAACTGGTGATACTCCATTCTCGCTTATTTTATAAAGTTGATAATTTAAATTATGAATTCACATTTCAATTTAATTGAAGATTCATCAAAACTCTTTTAACTGGGTTAAAGAACTTGTGTCATTTAAAACACAGTTCACGATAAACCCAAATCACATTCTATTTATTATCGGGTTAAAGAACTAGTGTTATTTAAAACACAGTCCACGATAAACCCATGAATCAATTCTATTTAAACCCATTTCAAATCCAATTTATTTATTTAAAAATAAATGGGTTTTAATTTCAGTTCAAAACCAGTTCATTTCGATAAAAATATATTTTTATCTTTTCAAATATGGAGTTTTTCATCCCAATTTTTCCCAAATCATTTCTTATGATTTTACACTAATTATTACTATTTTTAATAATTTTATCAAGGCCCGTACAGTCGATTTCCATCAACGGCCATCGAACTGCACTTACAGCGACCTTTTTCGAATTTGATTTGGACATAACTCCAAATCCAACCGTTAGATTTCAAATTTCTAATATTCGTTAGAAAGCTCTTTTCGATACGAACCTAACGGTTCCGGTTTTAGGAGAATCCGTCGGTCGGATCTCCCGTAATATTCGTTTGAAATAAATGGTCGAAATTTACGAACTGCCGTGGTGCGGCGCGTTCTATTCAGGCCGTTATATTTTATATATAATATATATAATATATATTTCGTCGATTTCTATTTAAAACGAATTATATAAATAGTTTTAAATTTGTTTCAAAAACAATTTCAACTTCCATCTCAATTCAAATCAAAATTGAATCTTTCCTTATAAATTCGTTTTAAATTCATTTCTATTTAATTCAAGTTTCAATTCAATTTGAATTCATTTCAATTCGTTTTAAATTCAATTCAAATTCGTTCTATATTCAATTCATTTCGAAATCGTTTTATATTCAATTCATTTCGAAATCGTTTTCAATTCATTTCGAAATCGTTTTCAATTCATTTCATTTCAAAATATTCGATTTCAAAATTACTTTTCAATATTCATTTTAAAATGAATAAAATCTATATAAATATCGTCAACGTCAAAAATGGCGTCAATCTAATCAACACGGCCTTATATATTCCTTTATTCTATTCAACAAATGAATATTTATTTTTGTCAACACACGACTAATCTCCATGAATGAGTACTGTCCACGTGTGACTATTTTTGTTAAATTATTTCGTTCAACACATGACTAATCTCAACGGATGAGTACAGTCAACACATGAACCTTTATTTAATAATATTCTTTATTCTCTAAATTGGAATAAGGCCCAATCAATCACCATATAATGTTAATTATATGGATTTTCATACATCACACGTATATAATAGCATTGAAAAATAATCAACCATCAACCAAAGTGCACTACACTGTATAAGCATCAAATATAGATATCTAACGCTTATAACATCCTGTCAATCAATTGATCGACATATTTAATCAATTAGGATGAGTGAACTTCAAATTTAAACCCAACACCTGTGTGGGATTTCAAACAATCAAACACAGATTTTAGTTGTGCAGTTGGGCGATGTGTAAAATTTATCGACCCAATCAATATCAGTCAAATCAGTGTATATAAACAAATCGGCCGATTTGTTTATAAATATTTATTTATTCACATTCACGTTAAAAATTATATTTTTACGATAAAATATTTTTAACTATATAAATATTTTATTTTCTTTCAACACATTAATTTTTAGTTCATTTACCCAATAAAATGATATTTTTATTTTTCTAACTTATTTTAGAAAATTTCGGCGGCATAACGGCACGATACTAGAAACGGGACGACGCCTAGCCTTATCCCCGGTCTAGTGAAGGCCCACGCCATTCACATATCAATCAAATCCATTCATTTCACCAAACAATTCAATTCAAACCAAATAAACTAACCAACTATACATCCAAACAATTTAACAAAAAAGTCATCCATGGTCTGTGGATGACGGGTGTCGGGTGCTACTAAGCACCATCTTCATCCTAATATATATATATATATATATATATATATAACTAGAAAAAGGAAATTTGAGTGAGAAGTTCTCACCGATAGCTATCCAACCATCTCGACTCTTCTTTTGCAGAAGTCTTCGTCGTCCTCGCCTTTTTGTCATCTTCGTTGCCCGTATTCTCTACATATGTTAAAATCGAATTTTTACTTCGCTATTCAATATATAATAATCGAATTTTTACTTTGCTATTCAATATATAAAAAATCATATTTTTTACTTTGTTATTCAATATATAAAAATCATATTTTTACTTTGCTATATATATATAATCCCATTCTTATACTATGTTTATATTTTAAAAATGTGATATTTCTATTTTTAAAAACAATTCTACTTCTATATTTTTAAAACCAATTCTGCCTTTATTTTCAAAAATAGTTCTAATTTTGTTTTCAAAACTCATGTATATTTTTATGAAAACAATGCAATATAGATTTCGAAAACAATGCCATATAGATTTCAAAAATAACGCCAGATAGATTTCAAAACAAATGTTCTTTTTACATTTTAAAACAAATGCTATTTTCAAAAAAAAATCACACTACTATTTATTTTATTTTGAAAAACAAAGCTAATATTATTTTTCACATAATTAAAATTTAATGAAATAATTAATTTAATTACCTCCTTAATTACTTTTCAAAGAGAAATCACAGCCGTCTCCTTTCCCTTCCTCATCATCGTGTTCTTCCTGGTATGCAAAACCCATATCATCGATCCCTTCTCTCTTCACGCGCCTCCTTCACAAGCGATGAGACCTCGATCAGGTGGGCCACCGAGGTGCGCCTACGCTTCGCCCTTTTCCCCCTGCCATGCCGCCGAACTCGGCCCCACATCCCGCCTCAAAAACCGCCCAAAACTGATGACTTCGAGCTAACGATTTGGCTAGTACCCATCATGAAACCCGATCAAAGACATACGAATCTGAAGCCCATTAAATTCTCTACGATTTTGTTTTGAAAGTATGATTTAATTCGAAGGGAGATTGAAGAAATCAACGGTTTTGTTTAGGAGGTTTTTGGCCATCCGTTTTGAGCTATCGGCGGCTACCAAGAAGTGATTAGGGTTTCTGAAAATCCAAGGGTTTTATATAAAATTATATTAATATTTAATTCAAAAATTATTCGTTTATCGTTCGAACTCCAAATCGACTCCAACGACTGACGCCCCTAGCGTTTTACCCCCATCTCGGACACAATGGAATATGTTTCATAAGCCAATTCGGCTGTTACCATCAGTTATTCTTCAAATTAAAGTATAAAACATTTAATTTCAGTTTTGAACGTACATTTCAATTTGCCGGGGTCGCATACTAACTTGAAAAATTCCAGAAAAATATTTTCTGGCTTCGTATTGACGATACGGTCCTAACAAAACTAATTTCGTCGAATTCTGAGACTTTTGGAAAAATGGCCATTTTCCAGTCGATTAAAATCAACTGAAACTGGTCAAACGCATTTTTCTTTGCCACGCTCACATATTGATTCAAAAAATTATGAAAATTGGAATCTAACAATAATTTGACACTGTGGATCCAACAAAAGTGGTTTCGTCGAAATCCGAGGTCGTTTGCAAAATTTCCATTTTTAAGGGCTTGAATTCTATAGCGACTATTCAGAATTTTCAACTGGACATATCTTTTGATTCCCGCTATGAAATTTTGATTCTTCGGATTCGTTGGAAAGATATCATCAAATAGATCCTATTATTTTTGGTTTCACTAAAATCCGGTTTGTTTTGCACCCGGTACATTCAATTGAAGTTTGAAATCGAATTATCGAACTACCGTGCCATTTTCAATTCCTTTTATAATTATATATAATTATTTATATTCTAACGACGACGTATATAATATATACAATCGAATCCTATTCAAAATAAATTTCTCGTTGATTTTATTTAAAATAATCTATTTTAAATAATCAAAATTCGCTAAAATTGCCAAAATAAAATTTTTAAACTGGCCCAGATTTTCGGGTTGTTACAATTTCCCCCACTTAAAACTTTTCGTCCCCGAAAAGGAACAAAGTCGAAAGTGGTTTGATTAATCAACTCTACGTTCGATCTTGCTTCCATTCTCCAACTTTTCAGTTTCTGAGAATTTTCAAATTCTTCAAAAATTTGGCTAACACCCGGAATTTTCGAAAAATTTCGCCATAACCTCCCCTGCACCGGGAGCCACGGGAAAATCCCGAAATTGCCATACAGGCCTTCTGATCTCAAAAAGAAAGAGAAAAAGCCAAGCGGCTAGCCAATAGGCTCATAAAATCATCATCACCCAAACAAAACAGTAAATTATGTAGTAAACATGTACCTATTTGTCGGGCAAACAAATTTTATTCTCTACTCTAGCCTCCTTGCTATGACTTGTTCAATGTAAGTACATGTATATGCAAGAAAATGCGACCAATTTTCAATATTATTCAATATTTAATTCAATTAGGCATAATGGTTAAAATTTATCAAACGAATAAACAAACAACTCAAACATCAATCAATTAGTTGATTAGCATTTGAAATTCATAACTTTGATATATAGTCAAAAATCACATTTTTGATGCCAAATCACAACAATAAGCCCTATCTAATTTTGGTTCTCACACCAGTCAATAGGAAATATATAGAAAGCCCACTTTCGTCACTCGAACATTAATTCTAATGATGGAGCTCCATCATCAAAATCATCTCCGGGCGATTAGAGTGTAATTCTATATCTATCCAGTATATTAAAATTTCAAATACACGTGGATCAGACGTATACGCAAAATCTTTATATACTGGACTGTCCAACTCAATATAAATAGATAATCAAATACGAATAATTGATTTAAATTTTCAAAACAAAAATTTGTTTTCACTTTCAAAAATATACTCTTCACACTCGTTCTAGGATACTACTGATCCCATCTCTAACGAGCCATTCCATTGGATATAACTAATCCAATATCTGATGAATTCTTTCGTATGGTTCTAATGTGTCTTATTCTCTGTGCTTTGTAAACCAAAGCTCTGATAACAACTGTGAAGACCCGTAACTTCCCCGGCTGGGAAAGCGCGGATAGTTCGAGAACAAGCCACAACAGAACGCAGACGGAAGAACATTTCATTGTAAATTACAACAATTCCATCAGTTTACAAGAATATACAGAGTATGAATAAATATTACACAGAAATATCAGAGATTTAAATTACATTTAAATACATAGCAGCGGAAAATAATACAATACACAACTAGAAGAGATATACGGATACAAAGCTTTCCGGATATCATTCCAGCTGTAAACCAGGATCCTGTGAATATAAATCTGCAAAACCAAAACTACTAGCTGCCCGTGTGGAAAATAGGGGCACCCAGAGTTTAGGTTAAAACAATAAACTCCAGGTCAGTTATGTGACTGGTGTGAGAACTAAAACAATTATTAATCTTTATTTTTAAAGTTAGGTAAATCAAGGGACCACGCCGTATAACACGGAACGAGTTTCCTCCCAAGAGCACCAGTGCATAAAACAACAGCGCAATGCTAAATAAGGAAAAATGAAGCTATTATAAGACCCAGGTCCTATCACACAATGCAACGCAAGCCGGGGGATAGGGTTTTTACCTTATAATAGCCAAGAATGCTTGATACGTTTAAAAGAAATCATTTTATACTATTATAAGTGTATAGTGTATAAAACAACTTCAAATCATAAGTATCAATCATAGGCGGCATGAATGCCCCATACCACTATGTCGCCATACTAGTTCTACAAGTAAAACTGCAAATGTCACGTATTTGGAAGTTGGATTTCCATCTATGAACCGAGGCAAAGGGAATATCCTGTGCTTAATTCGAGACTCTCTAGCCCGAGCCTCAGGTTGCAGCCGCGACTGCACCCGGATCGTCGGGGCCGGCCACCCGTCGATGGTTAGTAATGCCGTAAACGATATGCTAGCCGGTTCTATGGAACCTCATAGTGATCTGGGACCCGTAAGCCTCTGCAACCACCGTTAACCGAGACGCCCCGCTGGGCAATAAGTAATGATAAGCAACATCCACATAAGTAATGCCAGCCAGTTTAAGCACTGACACCACTTCTAACTAGAAACCAGCATATGTCCATTTCCCGGAGGTCCTCCCCGTTTTTGGTTCACACCGAGGTGTGAGGCTCACGAATCAACGCTATACACAAAGCCATGCTATATCAAAGCTGCGCTTTGATCATCATCCACCAAACTTCGCTTTTCAACAAAAGTTTGGATCACTGCATCTCAGCATGCCACACTATCAATCCATATTGTACCACTGATTTCTGCCAATATATAACCTCTGAGCTCGTATGTCTCAGAGAAGGGCGTTAAGCAAGAGAATAAATTCCCCGCCGCCAAACAGATATATATTTAGCAGAGATCAACGAATACAATATAAAGGAATACAATGTCAGACACACCATCCATTTACAAGTTCGTTCTGGGTCTGAACGAAACCGGAGGCACTTTCCTTGCATATCCATCCATCTCCAAGTACGTCTGGACGACCACCAACTATTTCCATCCTCTTGGGTGTACAGCCCAATCAGGATCGTCAGCAATTATCCAAACGATGTGGAGACTTCCGGTCTTCAACCACCGTCTTCATCTTCGACATATCGTCGAATCGGTTATTCAGAATGGGTATTACCCCGGCCTTTCCGAACAACCCGCATATATTAAAAATAAATGTTACTCAAACACAACATACGCCTCATTCCAATTCATTAGTTACTAACCATAAATTAGTAAGAGAGAAATTCCCTAAATATTAACCCCGAAGGCCGAAACCAACATCAGATCAATATCCAGGAAACCATTCTTCTTAACTAACCTTCAGCTACTTTCTAAATTTCAATTCTTAGGTAAAGGTTCCCATTAGTTTTATCCAAGATAAATTCTTTAAAATTTGTCCTTTAATCTTCCTTTGGATGTCATTTCAAACCAAATTATGGTTTTCCAAACTAGTCGAGATTAGCGAACCATACCGAAGTAATTATTTAATTTATTTCCCAATCCCAACCTATTCATCCCATGATGCAAAACTGGTAATACTCCATATTTAACATCACAGTGTTCGGTAAAATTAATTACCATTTCACGTTCAATTCTGATTAAAGATTTAACTATCGCTTTGGAGAAAAACTGGTGATACTCCATTCTCGCTTATTTTCTAAAGTTGATAATTTAAATTATCAATTCACATTTCAATTTAATTGAAGATTCATCAAAACTCTTTTAACTGGGTTAAAGAACTTGTGTCATTTAAAACACAGTTCACGATAAACCCAAATCACATTCTATTTATTACCGGGTTAAAGAACTAGTGTTATTTAAAAAACAGTCCACGATAAACCCATGAATCAATTCTATTTAAACCCATTTCAAATCCAATTTATTTATTTAAAAATAAATGGGTTTTAATTTCAGTTCAAAACCAGCTCATTTCGATAAAAATCTATTTTTATCTTTTCAAATATGGAGTTTTTCATCCCAATTTTTCCCAAATCATTTCTTATGATTTTACACTAATTATTACTATTTTTAATAATTATATCAAGGCCCGTACAGTCGATTTCCATCAACGGCCATCGAACTGCACTTACAGCGACCTTTTTCGAATTTGATTTGGACATAATTCCAAATCCAACCGTTAGATTTCAAATTTCTAATATTCGTTAGAAAGCTCTTTTCGATACGAACCTAACGGTTCCGGTTTTAGGAGAATCCGTCGGTCGGATCTCCCGTAATGTTTGTTTGAAATAAATGGTCGAAATTTACGAACTGCCGCGGCGCGGCGCGTTCTATTCAGGCCGTTATATTATATATATAATATATATAATATATATTTCGTCGATTTCTATTTAAAACGAATTATATAAATAGTTTTAAATTTGTTTCAAAAACAATTTCAACTTCCATCTCAATTCAAATCAAAATTGAATCTTTCCTTATAATTTCGTTTTAAATTCATTTCTATTTAATTCAAGTTTCAATTCAATTTGAATTCATTTCAATTCGTTTTAAATTCAATTCGAATTCGTTCTATATTCAATTCATTTCGAAATCGTTTTATATTCAATTCATTTCGAAATCGTTTTCAATTCATTTCGAAATCGTTTTCAATTCATTTCGAAATCGTTTTCAATTCATTTCATTTCAAAATATTCGATTTCAAAATTACTTTTCAATATTCATTTTAAAATGAATAAAATCTATATAAATATCGTCCACGTCAAAAATGGCGTCAATCTAATCAACACGGCTTCATATATTCCTTTATTCTATTCAACAAATGAATATTTATTTTTGTCAACACACGACTAATCTCCATGAATGAGTACTGTCCACGTGTGACTATTTTTGTTAAATTATTTCGTTCAACACATGACTAATCTCAACGGATGAGTACAGTCAACACATGAACCTTTATTTAATAATATTCTTTATTCTCTAAATTGGAATAAGGCCCAATCAATCACCATATAATGTTAATTATATGGATTTTCATACATCACACGTATATAATAGCATTGAAAAATAATCAACCATCAACCAAAGTGCACTACACTGTATAAGTATCAAATATAGATATCTAACGCTTATAACATCCTGTCAATCAATTGATCGACATATTTAATCAACCAGGATGAGTGAACTTCAAATTTCATCCCAACACCCATGTGGGATTTCAAACAATCAAACACAGATTTTAGTTGTGCAGTTGGGCGATGTGTAAAATTTATCGACCCAATCAATATCAGTCAAATCAGTGTATATAAACAAATCGGCCGATTTGTTTATAAATATTTATTTATTCACATTCACGTTAAAAATTATATTTTTAACGATAAAATATTTTTAACTATATAAATATTTTATTTTCTTTCAACACATTAATTTTTAGTTCATTTACCCAATAAAATGATATTTTTATTTTTCTAACTTATTTTAGAAAATTTTGGCGGCATAACGGCACGATACTAGAAACGGGACGAGGCCTAGCCTTATCCCCAGTCTAGTGAAGGCCCACGCCATTCACATATCAATCAAATCCATTCATTTCACCAAACAATTCAATTCAAACCAAATAAACTAACCAACTACACATCCAAACAATTTAACAAACAAGCCATCCATGGTCTGTGGATGATGGGTGTCGGGTGCTACTAAGAACCGTCTGCATCCTAATATATATATATATATATATATATATAACTAGAAAAAGGAAATTTGAGTGAGAAGTTCTCACCGATAGCTATCCAACCATCTCGACTCTTCTTTTGCAGAAGTCTTCGTCGTCCTCGCCTTTTTGTCATCTTCGTTGCCCGTATTCTCTACATACGTTAAAATCGAATTTTTACTTCGCTATTCAATATATAAAAATTGAATTTTTACTTTGCTATTCAATATATGAAAATCATATTTTTTACTTTGTTATTCAATATATAAAAATCATATTTTTACTTTGCTATATATATATAATCCCATCTTATACTATGTTTATATTTTAAAAATGTGATATTTCTATTTTTAAAAACAATTCTACTTCTATATTTTTAAAACCAATTCTGCCTTTATTTTCAAAAATAGTTCTAATTTTGTTTTCAAAACTCATGTATATTTTTATGAAAACAATGCAATATAGATTTCGAAAACAATGCCATATAGATTTCAAAAATAACGCCAGATAGATTTCAAAACAAATGTTCTTTTTACATTTTAAAACAAATGCTATTTTAAAAAAAAATCACACTACTATTTATTTTATTTTGAAAAACAAAGCTAATATTATTTTTCACATAATTAAAATTTAATGAAATAATTATTTAATTACCTCCTTAATTACTTTTCAAAGAGAAATCACAGCCATCTCCTTTCCCTTCCTCATCATCGTGTTCTTCCTGGTATGCAAAACCCATATCATCGATCCCTTCTCTCTTCACGCGCCTCCTCCACAAGCGATGACACCTCGATCAGGTGGGCCACCGAGGTGCGCCTACGCTTCACCCTTTTCCCCCTGCCATGCCGCCGAACTCGGCCCCACATCCCGCCTCAAAAACCGCCCCAAAATTGATGACTTCGAGCTAACGATTTGGCCAGTACCCATCATGAAACCCGATCAAAGACATACGAATCTGAAGCCCATTAAATTCTCTACGATTTTGTTTTGAAAGTATGATTTAATTCGAAGGGAGATTGAAGAAATCAACGGTTTTGTTTAGGAGGTTTTTGGCCATCCGTTTTGAGCTATCGGCGGCTACCAAGAAGTGATTAGGGTTTCTGAAAATCCAAGGGTTTTATATAAAATTATATTAATATTTAATTCAAAAATTATTCGTTTATCGTTCGAACTCCAAATCGACTCCAACGACTGACGCCTCTAGCGTTTTACCCCCATCCCGGACACAATGGAATATGTTTCATAACCCAATTCGGCTGTTACCATCAGTTATTCTTCAAATTAAAGTATAAAACATTTAATTTCTGTTTTGAACGTACATTTCAATTTGCCGGGGTCGCATACTAACTTGAAAATTCCAGAAAAATATTTTCTGGCTTCGTATTGATGATACGGTCCTAACAAAACTAATTTCGTCGAATTCTGAGACCGTTGGAAAAATGGCCATTTTCCAGTCGATTAAAATCAACTGAAACTGGTCAAACGCGTTTTTCTTTGCCATGCTCACATATTGATTCGAAAAATTATGAAAAGTGGAATTTAACAATAATTTGACACTGCGGATCCAACAAAAGTGGTTTCGTCGAAATCCGAGGTCATTTGCAAAATTTCCATTTTTAAGGGCCTGAATTCTATAGCGACTATTCAGAATTTTCAACTGGACATATCTTTTGATTCCCGCTATGAAGTTTTGATTCTTCGGATTCGTTGGAAAGATATCATCAAATAGATCCTATTATTTTTGGTTTCACTAAAATCCGGTTTGTTTTGCACCCGGTACATTCAATTGAAGTTTGAAATCGAATTATCGAACTACCGTGCCATTTTCAATTCCTTTTATAATTATTTATATTCTAACGACGACGTATATAATATATACGATCGAATTCTATTCAAAATAAATTTCTCGTTGATTTTATTTAAAATAATCTATTTTAAATAATCAAAATTCGCTAAAATTGCCAAAATAAAAATTTTAAACTGGCCCAGATTTTCGGGTTGTTACACCCATATTAACATATATACATAAAATATTTTATATAGGCCAACATGCTCATAATTCACTATTGGAAAGTTGATGGTTTATTGCAATTGCAAAGGAACAGCAAGCAAGATATGGATCGAATTTGATAGGAATGTTTTACAATACATAATATATAAATTATAAGAGCACACAGAACACATACTGATTTAATCCAAAGAACTCACGTTTGGAGAAAGGAAAGTGGAGCACGCTACATGGCGGAGAAGAGTTGACGTGATCAGGTGGTTTGCTGCGGAGTAACTTGCTGGTACAGAGGTTGCGTTGGGTATTTTTTTTTGGTGAGGATTTTTTTCAGTGGAAGGTTTAATGGTAGTGGAGAAAATGGTTACAGCGAATGTGTAACTGCCCGCGAATCCGTATTATCTGAGTTGACTAATAACACCATACGTCCAACCCAAATTGCACAGAAATATGAATCATTATTACAAAGAAGTTAGAGGATGAGAAACACAAAGAAAGAAATACTAGAATAGAAGAAAACGAAGATCACAAACTCACAATGGAACGAATAAAATATATTATATAACATAACTTTTGAAATACAAATCAGTAACTATATATACATACCATTATCAGAGCACAACAGCTATTCCTGGAACAGTTATAAACACATATTTCCAGATACAACATAGTACACAGCGGAAATATGATAGTCTATAGCTAACTGGTGAAGCCTCCTGCTTCCAGCTCTTCCAAGTGAATCTGAAAAATCCCGACTACTTGACTCCCCATACAAATTTGGGCACCCAAGATTTTAGGGAAAACAAAAACAAAATAAACTCTGGGTCAGTCATGGGAATAGTGTGAATAAACTCCAATCATTTATTTAACCATAAAAATCCTTTCGAAAGAAATGATAATCGTAAGACCGATCCATACATAAACACGGATGGTTTTTACCTTACAATAACCCAAAATATCTTTGATATCAAATCCAGTGATATTATAATAATGTCTACATCAAATAAATAGAATCTAGCGGAACGCTTGCATCTCACGCTCCATATATAATATAAAATCAAAAACCGCATGGCGCTTATTGGAGATTGGATTTCCAAATGACAAGGTATGGAACCACCTTCTGATAGTGTATCTCTAGAGAGGAATACACTGGGTTCAACAAGAATGTCTTGCAACCCGGCCCACACATGACCGACCACTCATTTCACTTGAGCGTATCGAATGTATATCACCAACGGTTGGGATCAACAACCATTTCCCGAAAAGGGACAGTATCGACAGATTAAAGAAGCTAATGAAATTTATCTAGATGGGTGATTATACACCCTAATGGGAGCGACCCACATAGCCATGCTGCCTGCCCAATTTTTGTCATTCCCCGGTTGTTGAGGCCTGAGGCTACGATTCCTTATCATTCATTGATAGCACAATCACTTTGAATGCCACATTGTCAGATCCGTTAATCATTAATTGATTTGCATAAATATATTCTAGATATTATGATAAGAGAAAAATTCTCCGCCACCATATATATTTACACCGACCAACATATGCGATCATTGGAAATACTCTATCAGACACTCATCCATATACGTTCGTTCTGGGACTGAACAAAACCGAAGGCACAATTTCTATTAATAGAAAAAGTCCTTTCACTTTACCTGTAACGAACTAGAATTTTCGACTCCGAAAATCAACACAAACTACCATGTTGACTATTTAGACATCAGAAATACCAGATCATTAATAGAAAGAAGTGAGAGGGTGAGAATAGATAAGATAGAAAATTAGAATATAAGAAGAAGAAGATCACCACATAACAGAATCAGAGTGACACGAATCTCACAGTGGAACGAATAAAATATATTATAACATAACTTTGAAATAGGAGAGTATATATATACAATAACATTATCAAGGGTACAACACTTACACACAGCGGAAATAATAATAGATATATAATCCTGAAGCCTCCTCCTTCAAGCTCCTTCAAGTATATCTGTAAAGACCTGAACTACTTGACTGCCCGTATAAATTTGGGCACCCAAGAGTTTAGGGAAAGAAAAACAAAATAAACTCTGGGCCAGTCATGGGACTGGTGTGAGTAAACTCAAATCATTTGGTTTAACTTTTCAAAATCCTTTTCAAAAGAAAAGGTAATCGTAAGACCGATCCACACATAAACAAGGACAGTTTTTACCTTACGATAACCCAAAGCACTTTTGGAAATCAATACTTCTCTGATATTATAATAATGTCTAATCACAAGTAATTAACAATCTAGCAGAACGCTTGCATCTCACGTTCCACACATATAGTATACAAACAAAATCGTGGGCGCTTATTGGAGATTGGATTCCGACTATGACAAGGTATTGGACCACCTGCCGATAGAGTATCTCTAGAGGCAAATACACTGGGTTCAACAAGAATGTCTTGCAACCCGGCCCACACATGACCGACCACTCATTTCTCTTGAGTGTATCAAATGTATACCACCAACGGTTGGGAGCTAGCCACCATTTCCCGAAAAGGGATAGCATCGATAATAGATAAAAGAATGAAATGGATTTTCTCTAGATAGGTGATATACACCCTAATGGGAGCTACCCACTTATCCATGCTGCCTGCTCGATTTCTGTCATTTCCCGATTGATGAGGCTTGAGGTCATAACGTATCTTTTGACAGATCATACATTCATTTACTTTGAATGCCACATCATCATACCCGCCAAATCACAAATCGATTTCCCCAAAAATACCACGAGTATAAAGCTAAGAGAAATGAATTCCTCCGCCACCAAACGTAAGTACGTTTGAAGAGATCAACTTACGCGATCCGTTAGATATACTTTGTTAGACATTCGTCCATTCACGTTGTCTTGGGACTGGACAAACCAAAGGCATTATTCTGTAAACAGGATAGCCCTTGCACAACTCCATCTTCAATGATTTTCATCATATTTGATCGCAACGCTAACATCCATATAGAGTGGTTTTCAGATAATGATTCTGATCCCGGTCTCTGCGTATTGACGACGGAAAAATGGTCAAAAACATCGATATTCAGTGATTTAACTATCAAAAAAAATAGTTGTACAACCAACGATCTTATTTCCAGATAGAAATTCGATCGATCAATCATAATCCAACACTTATCTCTTTTAATTTAATAAATCATTTGTTTATTCATTTCCCATTTCTATATACTCAACATTTCTTCTTTTCTAAATTTAGGAAATATACATCATCAATCATTGGAAAACATTTCCCTCTCTGTTTCACGTATCACTGTCATTCCAGTATTCTTTCTCATCAACATTTCATTTTCTATGATTAGAAAATATCACTGATTATATTTGGAAAATGTTTCCAAAATTTATTCATTTGATTTAAATGTATGTTTAAATAAAACATCACTAAGCCAATTTAAACCATTACACTCATTGACTAAATTCACTTAATCAACCTTCACTATCGAACCTTACCCATCCCTTGGTTAAAAACAATGTCAATCAAGTTGGGGTAAAATTACCTCTCATACCTTAACTGAACAACATTTCTAACCTCAAAATAGACAAAGTTCACTCTTTACAACTTTAGCAACTTCCTTATGTAACTCTCAGATTCTATTTACGAATCCCTTTCTTTTACAGAAATCATTTGATTATAACGATAGTGTTATAATCCCATGCCTTTGAAATATAATAACTTAAATATACCTTTTAATTATTAATTTGAATAATTAAACCAACAACTAATTTATTAATAAATAAATCTCGATTTGAAAACAGAAAGTATATAGTACTTTCCCAAATTCGATATAATCGAATTTCAACTTACAATTCTCTCTTGAATAATCTCTATTCGATAACTCCTCTCGAATAACTATATTTATCTCTCTTCGAATAAACTATATTGGATAACTCTTTCGAATAAATTACATTCGATAACCCTTTCTTTCGAATGACTTATATTCGATAATCTTCTTTCGAATAAACTATATTCGATAATCTCTCTTCGAATGATTTACATTCGATTAACTTTCTTCGAATGATTTACATTCGATAAGTCTCCTTTCGAATAAACTATATTCGATCAACTCCTTTATTTCTATCCGAATAAATTATTTATCATATAACTCCTTTGATTTAACTCATTTGGATTAACTCGGTTTGATTGACTTATCTTGACTACCTCAACTCGATTAACTCAACTTGACTAACTTAACTTGATTAACTTACTTATTTAACTCTACTTATTTAACTCCTATCGAATAACTAACATTCGATTAACTTATATTCGAATAACTATGTCTGTTTAATATTTATTTCAAATGGCTAATATTCGATTTAACTCCATTCGCTTGACTCTAGATCGCAATGATCACAATGGTTACACCTAATTCCCTCAGGAAACATCCGACCGCCGTAGGCTATCTACAGCCCTGTGAATTACGCTCGCAGTCGTACGAAATGGAAACACATCCTAAATAACTATGTTTGACTAACTCTATCTCAAATAACTATATTCGATCAACTCTAATTGATTAACTAATATTTAATTGATCCTAATTCGATTAACTATGTTCAATTTACTCTATCTGGTTAACTCTTTATTCGAAAAACTAATATTTGATTAACCCTACTGATTAACCCTAACTAGTTAATTCTAACCACTTAAATCTAACTCTAATCGATTAATTCCATTAATTCTGTTTGATTTTACTCAAATCAATTAATTCTGTTTGATTATCTCCTTTGAATTAACTCCTTCTCGAATAAGTGATATTCGATTTACTCTTCGCTCGTATTCAGTTTCAAATATCGATGTTGAAATTGATTTTTACTTCTCTATATAAGTCCCGACTTATATATTCTATTTATCCAATGATAAACATTTTTTTATTTATAAAATATTTTTTTATAAATAAATCTTCTCAATCTATCGGTTAGAATATATTTTATTTAAAATCTTTGCTTTAAATTCATATCATGTTATACCCATGTGCGAAGCGCGGGTCTAAACCTTTCAAATGTAAAATTCTCCTTTTATACAATTCTAGTCACTTTTCAAGTATGTCCTTTTATAATCTATTTATTTACAAAATAAATCCCTTTTTGATCATTCTATTTGTTTTATAAAATATTTTCATTTTATAAAATTTATTGATTTTATAAATATTTCTTTTTCCAATATAACATTGAAAATTCCCTTTTTTAACATTCCAGTATTCCTTATGGTATTGAACATACCATATGACAATGATCGACATCATTCAACCATACAAAATCAGCAACAAATTTCATATCACATCACATAACACAATATATGAGAAAAACGGTAAAATAAATGTTGAGGAACCCAGTTGGATCCCTCCAACCTGTTTCCCTGCATCCACAGACGTTAATCAACATAAATAACACGAGTATGAACTATTCTGATAAACAGAATCAATATTCAATTAAAGATTTACATCTATATCATTATCTATATTTTCAATCAACTGACTAGCAGTTCAACCAAACAGTCAACACACAACAAACAACCATCATCTATTAGTTATAAAAATACGTTATAAAAATATAACTGAGAAGAGTTAGTGAGTTTTACTCACATTGGACGGTTATCGTTAAATAATGATAATTGGTCATTGATTTGATTCAGGCATTTAATTTCACCATAAATCCAAACGAGCTCCAATTCATTCTCGGTCAGTTCCATTGGGTATGTCCGTCCAAACGATCCTAACGGATCTGAGCGTTCGAAATTCTGACAAAGTATGAGAGAAATATTGGGATCACAAGTAAGGGTATTATTTAACTAAAACTAAACTAAATCATTAAACTAATTGGGCCTCCATTTAGATAAGGCTCAAACCCACCATTTGTTCAGCCTAAACCCGCCACTATGCGCTTCTTCTTCCTCGATCGAAACACAGACCGTGGCTCCTCCATTTCTACATCTTTCCACTGCCAGAACCTTCTTCATCTCACCACTAAAAATCCCAATAAAATCATCACAATTCTTCTCATTGATTTCCCATCTATCCTATACCACTTTCGTATAACTCGGTGGAATCAAGTGCTTCTCGTCGAACAGGAAACCACGCTCAGAACTGTATATGAGCGACACAAATTTCCATCGAACACTTCACAAATGAGCATACGGGTGCGGTTTTCCATCCTAGAGCGAAATACGCAGCCCATTTCTCGATCAGATGTTCGAATCTCATTGAATCACTAAAACTAGATCGCTGCTGTAAAAAAACAGTAATGAAATGTTGTTCGAACTGTTCAGAACGGCTACCAGATTTAAGGCCTTCTTCCAGGAACTCAAAGATAGAAGTTTTACTAATTTAGGAATTTTATTCGAATTTTAATTGATCTTTGAAAGAGGATTTTTCATGGTTTTGTGTTTCCAGAAGAAAACATACGGCGGAAATAAGTGTTTGACTGAGGAAATGGATTTTGTAGGTTTAGAAAAAGTTAAGGATTATTTATAGAGAAAAAATATTATTTTTATATTCATTATTTAATTAATTAATAAAAAACTTCTGTTTGTATTTGTCTTCCAGAAATTCTTGTGACCACATGCGATATCCAAAAATCATGAAAATTGACATGCAGCTATAGTTCGACACTACGGTCCCAACGAAACTAGTTTCGTCGAATTCCAACTCCGTTTGCTTACACAGCATATTTTTAACTGTCAAAATATCGACTGTTCCATATTAAAATCCCGTAGGCCACATACTGACTTCAAAAATCACGAATATTGAAATCTGGCAATAATTTAACATTGCGGATCCAACAAAATTAGTTTCGTCAAATTCTGAGGCCGTTTGCAAAACTGGCTATTTTTAAAGCTCTAAATAACCCTTTTAAATATATAAATATATTTAAAAACAATTAAATTAAATAAAAATAATTTGATATTATCTTATATATTCACACTAGATTATCATACAGCTCCAATGGGAGTTATAACTCGATATTTCAAATCCAGTGTTACATTGATATTCGATTTATATTTAAAAATCCATTTTAAAATATAAATAAATCGACATAAATTATAAAGGAATTCCATAGCGATTTGTACATAACTAAAAATCTGCACGGAGAAATCTCGATTTTTCTCTTTCATCAGAGAAATATACTTCACCAGCTCCTAGCCTTTCTTGTTTCACAGAAATCCGATTTAAAATGGACCCTGTACATTCAGTTGAAGTTCAAATCGCCAAATAGCGAACTGGCGCGCCATTTCGAGCTCGATTATAATTATAATATAAATTATACGTTCAACCGTCGTTCAGATAACATATTCGTTATTCTAATTCAATTCTAAACTTAATCAAATATCACAGATGATCCAATTCACACCATATTGTGAATTCCCCTATTTTCGATTATTTCAGAAATTAAATATATTATTATATTATTTATTTTAATAAATATTCAATATTATTTAATTCTAGTCATGTTAAATAACTAAACCATTATTTAAATAATTAAATAAATTATTTATATATCGTAAAAATACGGGTCGTTACATTCTTACCCCTTAAAATAATTTCGTCCTTGAAATTGCTAAGGTAGAGAATAAACCCTATTGACTAGTACAAATTTATTTGTTTACTTATCAACTTTAAATTCAACCGAACCAATTTAATTTCAATTGAAATATTAATTAATTCTTATCAATGATAATTTTCTAAAATCCTGAAAATTTTCTAATACTGTAAATTTTCGGACAATTTCGCAAACACCTCCTTTGTACCGATCATAGTTCAAACTCCAACTCGCCTCTAGGCCTTCTCCAATCCAAAAGAAAATCGAACAGCCAAGCAGCTTGCCAAATCGGCCCACAAATCACCAAATCCATAAAAATAAACGTGTACCTTTTTGTCGGGCATATCATTATATCCTTTCATTTTGCAACCCTACGATCATATACAAATGTTTTCCAAATGAAATTCCAATTTTATTCTCAAAACCAAATCATTCACGTATCCAAGCAGAATTCCATTTCAAATCAAAGTTCAATTCTTGCTTCCAACTCCTGCCTCATCAATCCAATACCATTTCAGTTTCCCTATCTCACAATTCAAAAATCTGATTTTAATTGACATGTCATATTCCAATTCAATTTCCAGTTAATTTGTAGCGACCCTGAAATTTTGACTCTCAAATCCAGACATTTATACACTCCATGTCTAAGTTCAAGAATCGAAATCCCAGAAAGCTAATAGAAAGAAATTAAAGGATAAGAAATAGAAAGAAAGAAAGTTAAGAATAGAAAAAAGAAGAAGAACAATAACGCACAGTCTCACATTACAACTGAATAAAATATAACACATAAATAAATCTTTATTGAAAAACCTGAAATAATACTTACAATCATCAGAGTACAGTGGTCATTCAACAAATCTGGACAGTTATAACAGTCTGTCCTTGTTTATAACACAGTGGAATAATATATGAATCATACGTCTGAACTCCTCCATCTGGTCTTCTGAAATTCGTACCTTATCCTGAACCTGTACAACTCGGTCTGACCCAATTGGGTCTGACCCGAGCATTACAAACGCACAGGTCAGTCTGGTGAACCAGCGTGAGAAAAACTCACTAAATTATTGGTAGCATCCAACTTGATTTTAAAGTTATAAAAATCATTTCAAAAGAAAAAGATAATCGTAAGACCAATCCACACATGAACACGGATGGTTTTTACCTTACGATAACCCAAACCATTTGTGAAATCAATATCTTGTTGTGATATTATAATAGTGTCTAAATACAAATAAATAGAATCTAGCAGAACGCTTGCATCTCACGCTCTACACATATAGCATACAATCAAAACCGCGGGCGCTTATCGGAGACTGGATTTCCATCTATGACAAGGTATGGGACCACCTGTCGATAGTGTATCTCTAGAGACGAATACACTGGGTTCAACAAGAACGTCTTGCAACCCGGCCCACACATGACCGACCACTCATTTCTCTTGAGTGTATCAAATATATTGTCACCTTACGGCTTTTGTCGCGACCACCGTAGTTCCCGGGAGATATAGAAATGAAAAGAAGTAACAAATATGAATATTCTCTAGATGGTGACAATATATCCTAATGGGTAAGACCCACATAGCCATGCTGCCTGCCCGATTTTTATCATTTCCCAGTTGTGAGGCTTGAGGTTATAATCTTCTTTAAAGATCATTTGACCATCATTCACTTTGAATGCCACATCGTCAGATCCGTCAGAAAATCACTAATTGACGTCCACAAAAATACCCTAGTAGTTAAGCTAAGAGAAGTGCCCTTCTCCGCCACCAACTACAGTACATTTGAAGAAATCAACGTACGTGACTCTTACAGAAATAGTCTGTTAGACATTCGTCCATACAAGTTGTCCTGGGTCTGGACAAACCGAAGGCACCCTCCTACCGCATCCGAGGAATCACCCTATAGATCAGTAGCGAGAAGTCCTTACAATCTGTAAATTCCAACCACGACAGAACCATAGTATATTTCTGGCCGCTAAACCAGAAATTTTAAGTAGTTCTTTCATTTTATAAAGCTTTACGGTCTTCAAATACTCCGTCTTGAACAACGACTAATATATTTAACGTTTACGTATTTGTTTGTCGGAATGGTTTTCGAATATAAATTCGATCCCGGTCTTTCCGTACCAACAATCGCTTTAGGCCAGATTTGATAGTCGGTTATTTAATTATCAAATAAAAACAATCAAACATCCATAAAAGAAAATTTTAATTTATTGATTCAATAATCTCCTCTTTAATTAATCATTCATTACTTTGACTTCTTAATTTTTCCCAAAATCTGAAATATCAATGTCTCTAGTCGGTTTCTAATCCCATTAACGCATTTCTAAATTTCTAACCGAAAAGAATTTCCAACATCAGTTACCATTTTAAATGAAATGTTTATCTCAAATCATAACTATTCAAATATATTTTACTTATAAATAGCATTTACAAAACTTTGCTCCAACCTTTATAAAATATTCCATTGAGGGTTTGATTTGCAAAGCATTTGCTAATTATTTATTTCTAAACTGAAACAAGATTTTGCTTATAACGATATATTTTCATTAACTAACTTAATTCCATTTTAACCTTTGTAAACAAGGTTTTTATCAAGTCTTTAATCCATAAATAATTTTTACAACATTTTATATGTTTAACACTTCATTCCATTCTATTTATAACTTATGTTCAGAGACATTCGTATATCACTTTCATTTGCAAATAAAAATAACTATTATTTAATATAATTTATGTTACATAATTCAAATTAGTTTTATTTAAATCCGATTAGAAATTCAAAATTTCAAAAGCCTTTTCTAATTTACTTCTACAAATTTATGTTTTCACATTACTTGCTTTATCCCCTTTATTCACCTTAATCGTGAATAATAATTTCAATACGAATCTATACTAGACTTGATTTCATAAATCAAATTTCAAGTTCAATACCAAGATAACTCTTAATATAGAGTTATTTATATAATTAAATTTGTAATTTTATTTATAATTTAAAATATCATTCAACCCTCATCTCTATTTCTTGCCAAATTTACATTCGAAAGATATTTTTAAATTATCTAATGTCCTACTTCTTTATAAACATTGTTTATAAAATCTACTTCACGTTTCATTAATTAAAAATAACTTTTTCCTTTAAAATTTTATTTCGATCAGTTTCCAAAGATATATTCTATTTGAAAATAAAATTCCTTTAGAATACTTTTATATATTCTTTTATTCTGTTTTAAAATCCATCGACGGTTTGTCATTCAAAAACCAAGATCCATGGCTAAAACACATCCAAACGGGGTCATATACTATCACAGGTTATCAATCATATCATTTAACAACATATATGTGAAAAAAATAAATAAATGTTGAGGAATCCAGTTGGATCTCTCCAACCTGTTTTTCCTGCATCCACAGATATTAGTCAAACAATAATAATACCCATCCTGCTTCGAGGCTGGATCTCGCGGTATAGAAGGTCATCCACTATATATATTGTGCGGAGCATAGGGAAATCATCCGCTAATGGTACTGCGGGCATCCGCTAATGATATTGCGGACATTATCCAATCACCAATCCCCAATATTATTATTATTATATAATACTATAATATTACCACTTTATATTAAGAAATTTATCATCCGACAAGCAATCAAATAAATTTGAACTATTGAAAATAGTTTCCAATAATTTAATTGAGTGAGTATAACTCACCTCGATTTTTCCTTTGCTGAATATCCATTTTAATTCCATATCGTCGCGTCTACAATCAACTCGACTTGTCTTGAATTAATCATTCACCGACGATTATTTAATTTAATTTAAATGATTTTTAATTTAACTTGACTTATTAAATAAATAATTTACCCTATGTATATTAAATTCCGAAACAACGTACCTTATGGTCTTGCACACTACCCGACTAATTGACCCACCAAATGCCTAATCCACTTCAACCTTTTATCAAACACTTCGTAGTCATTCTCCATTTCATTCCTGTCACTTATATCCCACGCCCTGTTGTTGATTACATTGCCCAAACCGACTTAACCTTGCTGCGGAAATCCCATTGTCCAAACACTCTTCCATCCCAGGTTGATCTCCATAATACTTTAATGTCACTACAATGGCTTAGCATTCCCACAAAACCAGACTGACTTCCTGGAATTCAACTCTAGATCAAACTCAAGTTATTCAACAGCTCCTAAAAAACCCATAGCTTCAATTCCTTATTCAAACAGATCCGCACTCCTCACTTCTCACTACGCACAACATCTTTCCCGGTTCATCAATATTCGTACCACTGTGTAAAATAAAACAACCCAAATACCCATTCATCAATATTTGCACCACCATTTTGGCCACCTGACTATCATCCTCTACATCCAAAAATGCACCCATTCGCACTACCAAAATACCACTCCAGGATTTCCCATTTCATACGGTCATCACTTATTTCATCAGACTATTCTAGAAATCCCACCTTTTTGCATCTCGTTCACCCCTCATCTTATCACCAATACACTTGAACTCCACTTTAATTCATCCCTCCATACAAATCCGTCCTTTCTTGACATCGCAGTCCTCCATTTCAATCTGCATACCTCAAACCATGACGAAAAGCCCTCACCCACCTTTGAACAAACCTGCGACGGTGATAACACCTCCCTGCTTGACTCGCGGTGCTCCAGAATGGTCGAGCTTCAGGGACTATGAAGAATCAATTGCGGTCCCCAAATCCTCTTTTTTTTTATAATGGTGGAATTTACTTTTGAGATTTACTGAAGAAAAAGAATGGAAAGAAATCGACTTAAATTGTTTCCGTTAGAATGGGAATTAACGAAGCAGAAGCTTGTTTTTAAAAAAAAAAGAGAACAGATCGATTTCAGTTTTTAATAGAGACTGAAAAAGAAACGAAAGCAAAAGTAGAAGAAGGCGAGAATTTCTTTCGGTTTGTTTTGAGAGTGGTTGAACAATACGAGAGTGATGCTCCTTATATAGTTGAAAATGGAGCGATAAGAACAACATCCATCACAGTAAGTTAGGCATTGCCATTATGGAGTAGGCTTGCAGTTCTTGATGTGTGATGGAAGGATAGAACGAAACAACTACCTTAGGATAGGTTTGCAGAGTTTCTTTGGTATGAAGGAATAGGGTGTACGTGATTTGAAAAGAGAAAGGAGAAGCTAGAGGTAGGTATTCAGGCATAGACATGAGGAAGAATAGAGTGGCATTGTATTGGCAACTCAGTGAAAAAAGAAATGGATGGTATGGGATTTGAAAGAGGAGAGAAGCTATTGCATGTGTTAAAACGATAGGCCATCCCCTATTTTTTTGTTTATTATTGTTTTAAAGTTTTATTTTTATTTATTTTAACCAGTGTACCTTAAATTAAAATATCATGTACTATCGAACCCCTATTTGAACGCAACGAATGACTTTTCCAGGGTTTTACCACCATCCTGAACGTACTGGAACAATTTCCACGGTCTAATTCGACTGTACGGAGAAAATATAAATTCAAACTGACAATTAAAATTAATTTCGATTTAATTATTCTTAAGCGTTCACTGATCGTATGTTAAATCAATAAATTTAAATGTTACGAAAAAACAAAATTCAGTAATAATACACTATTTCTAAACCGATGGAAGTTATCTTATCGAATTCTGAAATCATTTGAAATATCACTATTTACACTTGTCGAAAATGTCGTTTAAAAATAAATTGATTTCAGACACTTTATATTTATCGAATAAAAATATTCTTGTTTAAAAAAAACTCTATATAAATCTCCAATATATTCAAATCAAATATTTAATCGTTTTAATTGTTCAACATTAACCGTCGAAAAATACGGGACGTTACATTCCTTCCCCCTTAAAAGAATTTCATCCACGAAATTACTAAGTAGAAAAGGTGCTACATCATATTCACTTCCCACAATCCACTCATGCAACTCGACATTGATCTCAACATCCTTAGTTTTCAATAACCAACTCATCAATTCACTCAAAGAAAACCCTTAACTTCAATTTCTAGTTGAACATTAACTTTTTGCTAACAAAAATTTTCAATTTGTTAAAATTTTTCTAACTCCCTAAATTTTTGAAAAATTTTGCCAGTGCTTCCTTTGTACGGGCTGATTGGTACAACTACAAAATGCCTCTATGGACCTTCCCCAATCAAAAAGCCAAGTGGCTTGCCGATTCAGTGCATAAAACCTCACATTGGATTAAATATGTACCTTTTTGTCGAGCGACTCATATTATTTCTTCACACTTGCTTCCATCTCATAACCTGCTCAATCATATACACATGTATTTCTAACTGATTATAAACAACTTGACTTCTTACTTCCAATTCACCAGTCCATCCATCAATTTATTCACTTTCTTAACTGATGATAGTTAAAATATCCATGCTTGTATATATATACTTTTGCTTATAAACAAGTCAAGTTTTACATAGTTCAAGTTCCAGGTTCGAGTTTTCAATATACGAGTCCATTTATATTTGCGCTCAAATTTACGTTTAATTTCAATCAAACTCAATTTGATTCATTCTTCCAAGTCATATTCGGTTGTTCGAATTGAATTTGTTTCACTTTACTTCTTATTCCACTCGATATATTCCAATTATATGTATCGAGCCCATTCAATTTATTGGTATCGAATTCAGGAGTTTTCACTTCATGTTAATTTCCATTGTTGTAATTCACCGATCCAAACTTTAGCCAACTTATAATTTACTATAACTAATTGATTTCTCATATTAGTTATCTTCATTTCATAATCTGATTCTTATTGCAAAATCGCTTTTGATTCCATTCTTCTGAACTCATGTTTTATTAATAGCTTAATTCCAAATTTTATTAATGGAAATCAAATTTTTATCCTTCCTTTTGAATGGATAAATCATTTTAAATTATAAACAATTTCATAGCGACTTTCTGATAACTTGATTTTGATATAACTCAAAATCTACAACATGAAATCTCAGTTTTTCTCTTTCATTAGAGAATTATAATCCCATAGATCCAGACGATTCTTGTTTTAAAGAATTCCGACTCATATTGAATCTGATATACTCAATTGAAGTTCAAATCATTATATTTCAAACTACCGTGACGTGGCCAGTTCGTTTTTAATTTAATATAATTTCAATTTCAATTCCAATTCAAATCCATTTCAACTTGTTTTTATGTCAAGTTCTGATTCATTCAACTCATTTCATTGGAATTTTCTTCCTTAGCTTCCAATTCATTCATATAACTTCATTAATTGTTGGTAGATTCCTATCCAACCAATCTAAAAATCAATTAGCAAATAACGCACAATTAACTTAACCAAACCAATTGGATTCATATTCAATTTTTATATATTCATATTTACTTTGGCTTACATATTTTAATATCAACTGGTTAACAACAAATTGATTTCTAATCCAATATTATTTCTTATTTCCATTAGCCTTCAAATTTTATTTTCAAGTTCCGATTTTTATTTCAGACATCATTTATTTATCTCCTGGTTATATTAAACCAACTTACTTCAATAATCGTATTTGAATTCCATTCAAACAAATCAAATACCAATATAATATAAGAAAATTATTTTTTTCTATAAAAATTATAATTTGGGCAAAATTATTTCATTCACCCTTTTTACAAAACAATAGGGTATCAGTCACCAGTTCAAAATTGAACCGATCAAATAACACAATATAAAACATTTTTTTATAAAAACAACAAATACGCTCTCATATATACGTATATACACTCAGACTCAATCTAGGGTATTACTAACCCCATCTATATCGAGTTATACCACAGAGCCAAGGTTATTCCCAAACCATTGCTCTGATACCAACTGTAGCGACCCAAAAATTTCGACTCTCGAATCCAGACATTTATACACTCCATGTCTAAGTTCAAGTATCAAAATCCCAGAAAGCTAATAGAAAGAAATTAGAGGATAAGAAATAGAAAGAAAGAAAGTTAAGAATAGAAGAAAGAAGAAGAACAATAACACACAGTCTCACATCGCAGCAGAATAAAATATAATACAGAAATAAATCTTTATTGAAAAACCTGAAATAATACTTACAATCATCAGAGTACAATGGTCATTCAACATATCTGGATAGTTATAACAGTCTATCCTTGTTTATAACACAGCGGAATAATATATGAATCATATGTCTGAACTCCTCCATCTGGTCTTTTGAAATTCGTACCTTATCCTGAACCTGTACAACTCGGTCTGACCCAACTAGGTCTAACCCGAGCATTACAAACGCACAGGTCAGTCTGGTGAACCAGCGTGAGAAAAACTCACAAAATTATTGGTAGCATCCAACTTGATTTTAAAGTTAGAAAATTTATTTCGAAAGAAAAAGATAACCATAAGACCAATCAACACATAAACATGGATGGTTTTTACCTTACGATAACCCAAACCATTTGTGAAATCAATATCTTGTTGTGATATTATAATAGTGTCTAAATACAAATAAATAGAATCTAGCAGAACGCTTGCATCTCATGCTCTACATATATAGTATACAATCAAAACCGCGGGCGCTTATCCGAGATTGGATTTCCATCTATGACAAGGTATGGGACCACCTGCCGATAGTGTATCTCTAGAGACGAATACACTGGATTCAACAAGAACGTCTTGCAACCCGGCCTACACATAAACGACCACTCATTTCTCTTGAGTGTATCGAATATATTGTCACCTTACGGCTTTTGTCGCAACCACCGTAGTTCTCAGGAGATACAGAAATGAAAAGAAGTTACAAATATGAATATTCTCTAGATGGGGACAATATACCCTAATGGGTGCGACCCACATAGCCATGATGTTGCCCGATTTTTGTCGTTTCCCGGTTGTGAGGCTTGAGGTTATAATCATTTTTCTAGATCATTTGACCATCATTCACTTTGAATGCCACATCGTCAGATCCGTCAGAAAATCACTAATTGACATCCACAAAAATACTCTAGTAGTTAAGCTAAAAGAAGTGCCCTTCTCCACCACCAACTATAGTACGTTTGAAGAAATCAATGTATGTGACTCGTACAGAAATAGTCTGTCAGACATTCGTCCATTCAAGTTGTCCTGGGTCTGGACAAACCATAGGCACCCTCCTACCGCATCCTAGGAATCACCATATAGATCAGTAGCGAGAAGTCCTTGCAATTCGTAAATTCCAAACACGACAGAACCACAGTATATTTCTGGCCGCTAAACCAGAAATTTTAAGTAGTTCTTTCCTTTTATGAAGCTTTACAGTCTTCAAAAAACTCCATCTCGAACAACGACTAATATATTCAACATTTACTTATTTGTTGGTCGGAATGGTTTTCGAATATAAATTCGATCCCGGTTTTTTTGTACCAACAATCGCTTTAGGCCAGATTTGATAGTCGGTTATTTAACTATCAAATAAAAACAACCATTCATCCATAAAAGAAAATTTTAATTCACTGATTCAATAATGTCTCTAGTCTGTTTCTAAACCCATTAACTCATTTCTAATTTCTAACAGAAAAGAATTTCCAGCATCAGTTACCATTTTAAATGAAATGTTTATCTCAAATTGTAACTATTCAAATATATTTTACTTATAGATAGCATTTACAAAACTTTGCTCCAACCTTTACAAAATATTCCATTAAGGGTTTGATTTGCAAAGCATTTGCTAAACATTTGTTTCTAAACTGAAACAAGATTTTGCTTATAACGATATATTTTCATTAACCAACTTAATTCCATTTTTATCTTTGTAAACAAGGTTTTTATCAAGTCTTTAATCCATAAATAATTTTTACAAACATTTGTATATGTTTAACACTTCATTCCATTCTATTTATAACTTATGTTCTGAGACATTCGTATATCACTTTCATTTGCAAATAACAATAACTATTATTTAATATAATTTATGTTATATAATTCAAATTAGATTTATATAAATCTAATTAGAATTTAAAATTTCAAAAGCCTTTTCTAATTTACTTCTACAAATTCATGTTTTCACATTACTTGCTTTATCCCCTTTATTCACCTTAATCGTGAATAATAATTTCAGTACTAATCTATACTAGACTTGATTTCATAAATCAAATTTCAAGTTCAATCCCAAGATAACTCTTAATATAGAGTTATTTATATAATTAAATTTGTAATTTTCTTTATAATTTAAAATATCAGTTCAGCCCTCATCTCTATTTCCTGCCAAATTTACATTCGAATGATATTTTTAAATTATCGAATGTCCTGCTTCTTTATAAACATTTTTTATAAAATCTACTTCGCGTTTTCATTAATTAAAAATAATTTTTCCTTCAAAATTTTATTTTGATCAGTTTCTAAAGAAATATTCTATTTGAAAATAAAATTTCGTTAGAATACTTTTATATATTCTTTTATTCTGTTTTAAAATCCATCTATGGTTTGTCTTTCAAAAACCAAGGTCCATGGTTAAAACACATCCAAACGGGGTCATATACTATCATAGGTTATCAATCATATCATTTAACAACATATATGTGAAAACAATAAATAAATGTTGAGGAATCCAGTTAGATCCCTCCAACCTGTTTTTCCTGCATCCACTGATGTTAGTCAAACAATAATAATACGTATCCTGCTTCAAGGCAGGATCTCGCGGTATAGAAGGTCATCCACTATATATATTGTGGGGCGCATATGGAAATCATTTGCTAATGGTACTGCGGGCACCCGCTAATGATACTGTGGGCATTATTCAATCACCAAACCACAATATTATTATTGTATAACACTATAATATTATCACTTTATATTAAGCAATTTATCATCCAACTAGCAATCAAATAAATTTGAATTATTAAAAATAGTTCCCAATAATTTAACTGAATGAGTATAACTCACCTCGATTTTTCCTTTGCTGAATATCCATTTTAATTCCGTATCGTCGCGCCTACAATAAGCTCGACTTGTCTTGAATTAATTATTCACCTATGATTATTTAATTTAATTTAAATGATTTTTAATTTAACTTGACTTATTAAATAAATAATTTACCCTATGTATATTAAATTCCAAAACAACGTACCTTATGGTCTTGCACACTACCCGACTAATTGACCCAACGAATGCCTAATCCACTTCAACCTTTTATCAAACACTTCGCAGTCATTCTCCATTTCATTCCTGTCACTTATATCCCATGCCCTGTTGTTGATTACATTGCCCAAACCGACTTAACCTTGCTGCGGAAATCCCATTGTCCAAACACTCCTCCATCCCAGGTTGATCTCCATAATACTTTAATGTCACTACAATGGCTTAGCATTCCCACAAAACCAGACTGACTTCCTGGAATTCAACTCTAGATCAAACTCAAGTTATTCAACAGCTCCTAAAAAACCCATAGCTTCAATTCCTTATTCAAACAGATCCGCACTCCTCACTTCTCACTACGCACAGCATCTTTCCCGGTTCATCAATATTCGTACCACTGTGTAAAATAAAACAACCCAAATACCCATTCATCAATATTTGCACCACCATTTTGGCCACCTGACTATCATCCTCTACATCCAAAAATGCACCCATTCTCACTACCAAAATACCACTATAGGATTTCCCATTTCATACGGTCATCACTTATTTCATCAGACTATTCTAGAAATCCCACCTTTTTGCATCTCATTCACCCCTCATCTTATCACCAATACACTTGAAGTCCACTTCAATTCATCCCTCCATACAAATCCATCCTTTCTTGACATCGCAGTCCTCCATTTCAATCTGCATACCTCAAACCACGATGAAAAACCCTTTCCGACCTTTGAACAAACCTGCGACGGTGATAACGCCTCCTGCTTGACTCGCGGTGTTCCAGAATGGTCGAGCTTCAGGGATTATGCAGAATCGATCGCGATCCCCAAATCTACTTTTTTTTTATAACGGTGGAATTTACTTTTGAGATTTACTAAAGAAAAAGAATGGAAAGAAATTGGCTTAAATTGTTTCTGTTAGAATGGGAAATAACGAAGCAGAAGCTTATTTTAAAAAAAAGAACAGATCAATTTCAATTTTTAACAGAGACTGAAAAAGAAATGAAAGCAAAAGTGGAAGAAGGCGAGAATTGCTTTCGGTTCATTGTGAGAGTGGCTGAACAATACGAGAGTGATGCTCCTTATATAGTTGAAAATGGAGCGATAAGAACAACGTCCATCATAGTAGGTTAGGCATTGACATTGTGGAGTAGGCTTGCAGGTCCTTGATGTATGATGGAAGAGATAGAACGAAACAACTACCTTAGGATAGGTTTGCAGAGTTTCTTTGGTATGAAGGAATAGGGTGTACGTGATTTTAAAAGAGAAAGGAGAAGCTAGAGGTAGGTATTCAGGCACAGACATGTGGAAGAATAGAGTGGCATTGTATTCGCAACTTAGTGAAAAAAGAAATGGATGGTATGGGATTTGAAAGAGGAGAGCAGTTATTTCATGTGTTAAAACGATAGGTCATCCCCTATTTTTTTGATTATTGTTGTTTTAAAGTTTTATTTTTATTTATTTTAACCAGTGTACCTTAAATTAAAATATCATGTACTATTGAACCCCTATTTGAATGCAACGAACGACTTTTCCATGGTTTTACCACCATTCTGAACATACTGGAATAGTTTCCATGGTCTAATTCGACCGTATGGAGAAGATATATGTGATGACCCCAAACCCCGTACTGACGGCGGCAAGGGTAATCTTTGGTGTATAACACATAAACAGATAATAACAGAACAGAGAGAAATAAATACCCCAAATAATGTACAATAGAATACACTGGATAAACATAACCATCAGAGTTACACAGTATACAGGATCATACTTAGTACAAATACAGTTCAGCTATACATAAATATCTATAGCAGAAAACATACGTAATATGTACAATAGGAGCTGAACAACATAAAATAGATAAATGATAGAATCCATCTTTAGCTCCAGCTATCCAAAAAGAGCCTGCTAAAACCTAAAGACAAGGTTGCCCGTGTAGAAATAAGGGTACCCGAGTTTGCAAGTGAAACAAACTACGAGTTAGTCATGGGACTGGTACGAGAAATCTACTTAACACATTATATAATTGGCTAATCACAAGACCACGCCACTTTCGCGGAACGGGTTTACTCCATTGGATTGCCATTGCTTTAAAACAAGTCAATCTTCTAAACATCGCAATGCTTTTTATAAATATGAAGCCATTATAAGACTCAGTTCCCATCACACAATGCAACGCAAACCGGAGGATAGAGTTTTTACGTTATAATGGCCAAAATATGCTTGATACGAATAAAACAAAAGCATTTGATATTATTACTAGTGTTTATATGTTTCAAAAACAATTTCAAATCATAAGTATCAATCATAGATGGCATTAATGCCCCATACCACTATGTCGCCATATATAGGTGTACAATCATAACCGCATAGTCACGTATTTGGAAATTGGATTTCCGCCTTGAACCAAGGCAAAGATAGTCCTTACCGAATTCGAGATGCTCGAGCCCGCCCCTCAGGAACAGCCGCAACTGTCCCTTGGATCGTCAGGGTCGGTCCACCGATGTGGATTATTATGCCTGAACACTGCGTTTTCCCTGCCCTTTGGGGCGTAAATGAGCCAACGAATGGCTCCATCGGCTTCACATAGTCACCAATATATCTGAGGTGCCTCGCAACAGCAACAACCACATAGGTGAAAAATAGTATAAATGTCAGCCAGTTTCAGCACTGACACCACCTCTAGCTAGAAAGAAACGCATGTCCTCCCTGAGTTCCTCTCCCATTTCTGGTTCATACCAGGGTGTGAGGCTCGCGAATTCACGTAATACACAAAGTTATGCCACACAGGCCTTGCTTTGATCATCAACCACAAGACTTTGCTTTTCAACAGAAGCCTTGATCACTGCATCTTAGCATGCCACACAGGCAATTCACACTATGCAACTGATGGCTATCGATCACTCAGAATGAATTCCAATGTCAGACACACAGTAAATTTACAAGTCCGTGCTGGGTCTCAACGAAACCGAAGGTACTATATACCTCGCATACCCATCGATCTCCACACGTACGTCTGGACGATCACCACTCATTATCCATATTTTGGGATGCCTCACAATCAGGACATCATTTACCATCCAACTGAGGTGAAGATCTCCGGTCTTCAACCACCGCCTTCATCTTCGAATTCTTATCGTCGATTCAGTTATTCAGAATGGGATAAACCCGGTCTTTCTGAGCAACTCGCGTATATAATTAACAACTGCTACACAAACACAACATACGCTTCATTCCAATTTATTATTCACTAACCGTAAATTAGTAAGAGAATGATTTCCAAAATATTAACTCCGAAGGCAAAACCAACATCAGATCAAAATCCAGGAAACCATTCGACTTAGCTAACCTCCAGTTAGTTTATAAATTTCACATTCCACCCTCAGATATTCAATAAATCGGGTAAATTCAGTTTATTTTCATTCCATATCGTTTATAATATTTTATAACGATTTATCGCTATATTTATTTATTTATTTATAGCCAATGCATTCAAACGACGCTTCGGGCCATAACGCGGCCGTGGCGCTATTTTTCTTCAGATTTGATTTACACATATCTGAAAATCTATCCGTTGGATCTTCACAAATCTTATTACATTAGAAAGATCTTTTCAATACGAATCCAACGGTTCTAGTTTTGGGAAAATCCGACGGTCGGATCTCCTGATACACCCGTTTGAAGTTTTGATTTCTAAATACGAACTACAGCATCGTTATTCGATTTAATTTAATTATATTTATATATATATAAATATAATCGATTCTGGCACTGTTTTTCTTCAGATATGAATTAAATATTCCAGACAATCCAACCGTTGGATCTTTACAAAGTTGGTGTCGTTGGAAAGATATTTCCAAAGCGAACCCAACGGTTTCGGTTTCGGGAAAAACCGATAGTCAGATCTCCGGCACTAATCGTTTGAAATCACGGTTTCAAAACATGAACTGCAGCTTCGTTATTCGATATATTTCAACAATTTATATATATATATATATATATAAATCAAATCGATTCTTCGATTTCAAAACTATTTTCTTTTTATACATTTGATAAAAATGGTATTTTTATCCAACAAACTTTTATTCCAACGCTTCACTATTTTTAACGATTCATGTATATAGTAAAAATGTGATTTTTATTGCAAAACAATTTATTTCAAAACATGACTATTTTATATAGTTCATATAGGTGATAAAAATAGGATTTTTATTATAAAACAATTTATTTCAAAACACGACTATTTTATATAGTTCATATAGATGATAAAATATGATTTTTATTGTAAAACAATTTATTTCAAAACACGAATACCATTCAACACATGAGTTTCTATTCAAAGAATAAATTTCTATTCAACACATGAAGGTTTTCTATAGTTCGTATATATAATAAAAATGTGAATTTTATTGTAAAACAATTTATTTAAAATACGAATACCATTCAACACATGAATTTCTATTCAACGAATGAATTTCTATTCAACACATGAAGGTTTTCTATAGTTCGTATATATAATAAAAATGTGATTTTTATTGAAAAACAATTTATTTAAAACACGAATACCATTCAACACATGAATTTCTATTCAACGCATGAAGGTTTCAACATATGAAAATAATTTCAACAAATGAAAATAATTCTAACACATGAATATTTTAGAAAATTTCGGCAGCATAACGACAGGGTAGTTAAAACCGGGGTCGTCCCTAGTATGGCTCCTCGCTCTACCTTAAAGCCTCGCAGCTTTTGACAATGGGGATTTCATGCATCTAGTTCGCACGCAGGCGGCATGTATATTTTTTTCTTTTCCACAAACTAATCCTATGTGGTTTCAACCAAATAATTCCCAACTACAAACGGGTATTTTTCAACTACAATCAATCAATTTCAACCACAAACAATTCTAATCAACCATTCGTTATTAACCAATTTTCACACCAATCACAACCAATAAATATCGTCCATGGTTTGTGGATAAGGGGCATACATACATATATATATATATATATGCATATATATATATATAAGTAAATTTCACTTCTATTCAACACATATATAATTTTTACAACGCATATATAACTTATACATCGACCGTACAACTTATACAACGCTTATACATGAGGTGTACAATGCTTATATAACTCATACATCGACTATATAATTTATACATCGTCGTTTTCCATATCATTTATAATTCAGAAATCTCACCTTGGGTTCCACTCCATTAAAAATAGCAGAAGGCTCAGAAAAATACGTGGTCTCTTCTAGAATGTAGAAGGCGTCCACACGAGTCCACTGTCTCTTGTTTCACTGAATTTCGTCAATAAACGAAAAAATATGATTTTTACAGTGAAATCAAAAACTGTAGCGCTTTAAAGTTCTATAATATAGTTTATTTTAAAATTAGCCATACCTCTTAGTTTTGGGTTTGAAACTAGGTTTCAAATTTTCAGCAAATCCGTTGATCGATACGGGGATCGGGTTGCGCGAGGTCGAAGGGGGAGGTGGGGCGCCTGCTCACCGGAAGTAGGCCCCAGTTCGGTGGCTGGAATCGGCCTGGGCGGCGAGATGAAGTAGCGAACTTCTTGGCTTCGATTCCCCTTGGATTCTCAACGAAAGAATCCAAATCCTATATGGATTTGAAGCTCTTGACGTCCTCTTCAAAATCCTCAACTGGAGGAGGGGATGATTTTGCTTGTAGAGGGAGAAAACGAGGAGAGAAGGGAAGAAGGTTATTCCGCCGTGCGTCAAGGGTTAATCGGGGAGAGAGAATATTCACTAGCCAATGAGAGATTTTATTTATATATTTTAAAAATCCAAAAATACCTCCCTTCGCGTACTAACACCAATCCAAACCCAACGACTATCGTCCCTAGCTAAATACCCCCATTCCGAACACAATGGGATATATTTCGAAGGCCCATTCGACTATTTCAGTCTGTTTTCCTTCAAATTAAAATATAAAACATTCAATATTTAATTTGAACGTACATTTCAATTTGTCGGGCCCACATATTGATTCTAAAAATTTCCGAAAAAATAAATCTAGCTATGTTTTGACGATACGGTCCCAACAAAACTAGTTTCATCGAATTCTGAGACCGTTTGAAAAATGGCCCATTTCTGGTCGATCCAATTTAATAGAAATCGACCAAACACATTTTCCTTTTCCATGCTCACATACTAGCTCCAAAAATTATGAAATTTGAAACCTAGCAATAATTTAACATCCCGGATCCAACAAAAGTGGTTTCGTCGAATTCCGAGGTCGTTTGCAAAATGGCCATTTTCACGAGCTACATAAACTCTATAGCGACCTTTTAGAAAATTCATTTGGCCATAACTTTTGCTTCCCACTATGAAACTTTGATTTTTCAGATTCGTTAGAAAGATATTCACTAACAAATTTAAATATTTTTGGTTTCACTAAAATCCGCTTTGTTTTGCACCCGGTACAGTCAGTCAAAGTTTGAATTCAAATTTTGAAACTACCGCGCCATTTCAGGCCTTGTTTATAATTAGAATTAATTTTATTTATTTTCAAACGTCGATTCAAACTCACTTTTCGTCGTTATTATTTAAAATATTTATTTTAAATATTTTAAATTCACTATTTTAGCCAATTTAAAATTTTCAAACTGGTTCAGATTTTCCGGGTTGTTACAATCTCCTCCACTTAAAACTTTTTGTCCCCGAAAAGGAACAAAATCAAAAGTGGTTTGATTAATCAACTCTACTTTCAATCTGGCTTCCACTCTCCCACTTTTCAGTTTTTGAGAATTTTCAAATTCTTCAAAAATTTGGCTAACACCCTAAATTTTCGAAAAATTTCGCGATAACCTCCTTTGTATGGGGAGGGTTTTGGAAATTTATTGGGTTGTATTAGGTACCCAATAAATCCTATAAAGCATACACATATTTATAGTGATATATTCTGGTGTTTACAGGGGCGCGTGTATAGATAAGAACTCCAGAGAATAAATTCTCGTCACCCTGTCTAAGCCTGAGGGAGTGTGTATTTTTAATTACTCCAGAGAATAAATTCTCGTCACCTCGTCCCGTGTGGGAAATAAATAATCCATGTGCCGTATCTAATAACTAGAGAGACGTGTTTATTGTCATCTCCAGACCCATGTGGGGTTTTTATTAATCTTGCCATTTATCGTTACACTTTATATGGTCCATATCAATCATCAGTTCAACCTGTAAAATATAGTCATCGCCATACAAGCCCATTGCTCGTATGGTAAATCTTCAACCTCATCACACAAGTTCCAAATGCTTATGTGGTATATGATGAAGTATGACTATCTTCACGAAGTATGCCATGTAGTGTAGTTCAAAATTAATTGTTACTATCCTATGGCGACGTTTATTATTACACACATAATAACCAGCACTCCGCATCCAATGGCATTCACAGGAGATGATATAATAATATTTCACATCCAACTCATTATGGTTTACCTATTTGTCGGGCACGCAAATAAATTCTGTACACAACAGCTAATCCATTTACCTGTTGAAACATATATAATGCACATGTATATATTTCTATCTATTTTTATATCAGTTCAATGTGTGATTTAATCGAATAAATTCTACCATTCATTCTCTTATTAAATTAACTATCGTTCTAATAATTTAATTAATCCAACCCACTATCACACAACACAAACAACAAGCAATTTGTTTTTAACTTTTCAAAATCATACAAATTAATTCATACACTCTTTTGAAAACATTCAGACTATAGAATTAAAAGTGCACATCCATGAAAAGAAAATAACAACAAAGTAGAGAACTAAATGGTAATGCAAAGTATGGTAAATGTACCTTGCACCGGAGTCAATCAGAGATATCCACTCGACACTTAGGATAGGCTTTCTGAATGCTCTCCTGTGTTTCCAAAGTACAATCTCGTGGATCTCCACTCCATTGCACTTTGACTAAGTGAACCTTCTTGTTCCTCAGCTCTTTGGTTTCTTTGCCGATAATCTTTAGCGGCTCTCTTCTCACAGCCAATTCTGGAGTAATTTAAATATCCTGTTGCGCTGCTTCTTCCACGATCATGTCTGGATCATGAACAAGCTTTCGAAGTTGAGATATGTGAAATAAGTCATGCACTCCAGGCAACCAATCTGGCAATTGAATTCTATAAGCGAGGGTTCCAATCCGTTCAAGTATAGGGAATGGACCAATAAATCTAGACTCCAACTTCCCAGTTTTTCCAAATCGAATCACTCCTCTCATCGGAGAAACCTTTAGATACACATAGTCACTAACAAAAAAAGCTAAATCTCTTCTTCTCGAATCAGCATAGCTCTTCTGTCGGCTTTGAGCAGCGAGTAATTGTTTCTTAACCAAATCAACTTTGTCTGCAGCTTCACGGATCATATCAGGTCCCAATACAAGTCTATTACCAGGTTCGACCTAACAAGCAGGGGATCGACACGGTCTACCATATAATGCTTCGAATGGTGACATGGTCAGGCTCGCTTGGTAGCTGTTGTTATAGGAGAATTCAGCCAAATGTAGATGGTCTTCCCATGATCCACCAAAGTCAAGAACACAAGCCTGCAATAAATCTTCTAGTATACGATTCACCCTCTCAGTCTGACCATCTGTCTGAGGATGATAAGCGGTGCTCAAGTTCAACTTCGTTCCTAGTTCTACTTGAAATGCCTCCCAGAATTTGCTAGTAAATATTGGATCTCTATCACTAACTATACTGAGCGGCACTCCATGTAGCCTAACAATTTCCTTGAAATATATCTGCGCCAGGCTCTGAGCAGTTCTATTGGATTTGACAGGTATGAAATAGGAGGTCTTCGTGAAGCGATTTACGATCACCCAAATACTGTCATTTCCTTTTCTGTTTCTGGGCAAACTATCTATGAAGTCCATGGAAATATGTTCCCACTTCCAACCTGGAACGTCCAACAGTTGCAACAATCCAGCCAATTTCTGTTGGTCGCTTTTTGATTAGTTGGCAAGTAGGGCACCTGCTAACATATATTGAAACGTCCCTTTTCATAGCCTTCCATCGGAATGTTCGTTTGAGATCGTTATACATTTTGGTCACATCTAGATGGATACTCAGCTTGGACTTGTGACACTCGTCTAACACTTCCCTTTTTAACTCGGGGATGTCGGGAACACAAATCCTTCCTCTCAATCTCAAGGTCCCATCGTTATCTATTTGAAAACACGAGGGTTCGCCTTTCTGAATCCTTTTGATCATATCCTTAATAAAATTATCATCCTTCTGAAGAATAGATATTTTGTCAATCAAGGAAGTCGTAATAATAAAGCTGGCGATCATTACATTCTTTCGACTTAGCGCATCGGTCATGACATTGGCTTTCCCTAGAGTGTACAAAATCTCAAAATCATATGCTGCAAGGAACTCTAGCCACCGTTGTTGCCTCAGATTCAAGTCTTTTTGGGTGAACAGATACTTTAGCGACTGATGATCTGTAAACAGTTCGAATTTCTCACCTAGAAGATAGTGTCTCCAGATTTTCAAAGCGAATACGATAGCCAACAACTCAAGATCATGAGTAACGTAATTATTTTCATGTGGCTTCAACTGACGGCTAGCATAAGCAATAACCTGGCCACTTTGCATTAATACCGCACCAAGGCCTTCTCCGGAGGCATCTGTCCAGACTTTCAAGTCCTGATTGCCGTCAATTATTGTTAACACCGGAGCCGTTGTTAATCTTAACTTTAGCGCCTCAAAAGCCTCCTCACATTCTGGAGTCCACTTGAATTTTGAGTGCTTCTTTGTAAGCTTCGTTAAGTGACTAGATATCTTCAAAAAATCTTTAACGAACTTCCGGTAATAACTAGCCAATCCAAGAAAACTTCGGACTTCTGTGGGAGTACTAGGCTGTTTCCAATTTTGAATAGCGGTGATTTTACTTGGATCCACAGCAATTCCCTCTTTTGATATGACGTGGCCAAGAAATTTTACTTCATCTTGCCAGAATATACATTTGGACAGTTTAGCTTTCAATACATTCCTTCTCAGAATTTCTAGAACTTGTTCCAAATGTTTTTCATGTTCGGCCTTTGACTTCGAGAAGATTAGAATATCATCAATAAAAACCAGAACAAACTTTTTCAAGATTCCTCTGAACACTCTATTCATCAGATCGACAAAGTAGGCAGGAGCATTACATAAGCCGAACGGCATTACCAACCATTCGTAGAATAAGTCTGGACCCTTGAATGCTGTCATAGGAACACATTCTTCGGCAATACAAAGCTGATGGAAACCTGTAGCTAGGTCCATCCTTGAAAATATTTGTGCTCCATTCAGACGATCCAATAAATCATCGATTCGCGACAACAAATATTTATTCTTTATTGTCTGCTTATTCAAGTCACGATAATCCACACATAGTTGCAGAGTACCATCAGACTTTGGGACAAACACCACTGCTGCTCCCCAATCAGAGAAACTAGGCCTGATCAGACCCTTCCATACAAGCTGTCGAGTTTGATTTTCAAGTTCTTCTTTCTCCTTTAGAGTCATTCTCCGAATAGCGTGCACTACTGGCCTTGCATTCGGGATTAAAGCAATTTTGAAATCAATTTCTCTCTGCGGAGGTAAGCTGACAACTTCTTCGAACACATCTGCATAATTCTTTACGACATGAATATCTTTTATGAGGTCCTGTATATTCTCTTTGACTACAAGGATATTTTCTATTTGAGCAGGAGAAACATCCAAAGCTGCCCAGAAGTCTTTTCTATTTGAATCCGGGCCTTCACATGGTATGGTTATATATTCTCCCGATTTAATCTCCACCCTAACGACTCTGTCGGCGCATTTAACCTCAGCTTCATATTTGGTTAACCAATCCAATCCCAATATAAGATCGAATTCAGTAAAATTCATGACGATAGAGATGGTAGGAAACTTATATATGGAAAAAGAGACAGGCACCGCACAAATCCAGCTAAGATCAGGAGAACCTCCGACCGGATTACGGACAGTGATGGGTTCTTTGAGCTTCCTCAATTTCAAGTCCAACTTCTTGACCGCATTCTTTGCAATAAAGCTTCGTGATGCGTCTGTGTCAAACAGTACTTTGACTGGAATGTTTTTGACAGTAAGCGTGCCTTCTAAAACATCGGATCTTCCCTGACTAGCTGAGGGAGCTGAAGTTTCTGCCACTTCATTTACTTGAACCACATTGGTCTTTTTTAACAGCCAGTCGTCTTGCTTTACGTGACCAGCCTGATGACAAAGATTACACTCACGGGTCAATTGAAACTTGTTCTTGGATTCAGATTCATCCTTCCTTCGTTTGTTCGAAGCCTTACAACTTATCGCCAAATGTCCTCGCCTATTGCAGCTTGAGCATGTGGCAGTCATTACCGGTTCTTTCCTAGATCTTGCCCTTTTTCTCTTGGCTCTGGGCTCCTTACTGACCTCAGACATCGTATTGGCCTCAGGATTATCAATCTCAGACTCCCCTTTGTTACTAGAACTGACTTCCTCTTCGTCGTGCAACATACCTTTCTTATGGAGATCTTCATACTAAGAAGCCATGTATATCATTTCTGAAAAAGGAAGCTTTACATGCCCCATCACTTTATTCTGGTATTTTCTTTGCAGGCCATGAATAAAACTCAGATTCTTTCTCTTCGTATTTTGAATTAGATGAGGAGCAAAGTGAGAAAGTTCGATGAATTTCTTATGATATTCTGGGATGGTCATATCTCCTTGTATCAAATAAGAGAATTCATCACACAGCCTCTCAGTTGCTTCAGGAGGAGTAAATGTTTCTAGGAAAATATCTTTGAACCTATCCCAGGTGATATCACCTTCTAGATTATCTTTGATGATTGTTGCCCACCAGATTAAAGCTTCTTCTTTGAGTGCCCAAGATGCTACTAATCTTTTCTGATCATCTCTCAGCTAGAAACGCTCAAAAATTCTTTCGGCAGAACTCATCCAAGCTTGGGATTGAATAATCGATTCATTGCCCGAGAATTGTGCTCCACCCAGATTTTGATATCTCTTAAATAGAGCCTCTAGATCTGGTTCTGTATTCCTTCTGTTTCTGATACTCATTTTCTTGTACTTTTGCAAATAGCAAATCAAGTGTCAGGTCAACAGAAATGGTATTTTAAAACATAGAAACATATACTTGAATGTAAATGTGTCTATCGGGGTGTATTTCATTCTGCTTTACTCATACTAGGATATTACTGATCCTATCTGTAATGAGTTATTCATCCTAGAACACTACTGGTTCTACTTTTGACGAGTTCGTTAATATGTTATATTCCAGCACTAAGCTTAACCAAAGCTCTGATACCACGTTGTGACAACCCTAAACGCCGTACTGACGGAAGCAAGGGTAATCTTTGGAATATAACACATAAACAGATAATAGCATAACAGAGAGAAATAAATACCGCAAATAATGTACAATAGAATACACTGGATAAACATAGTCATCAGAGTTACACAGTATACAGGATCATACTTAGTACAAATACAGTTCAGCTATACATAAATGTCTACAGTGGAAAACAAACATAATATGTACAATAGGAGCTGAACAGCATAAAATAGATAAATGATAAAATCCATCTTCAGCTCCAGCTATCCAAAAAGAGCCTGCTTAAACCTGAAGACAAGGCTGCTCGTGTAGAAATAAAGGCACCCGAGTTTGCAAGTGAAACAAACTACGAGTCAGTCATGGGACTGGTATGAGAAATCTACTTAACACATTACATAATTGGCTAATTACAGGACCACACCACTTTCGCGGAACGGGTTTACTCCATTGGATTGCCAGTGCTTTAAAACAATTCAATCTTTTAAACATCGCAATGCTTTTTATAAAAATGAAGCCATTATAAGACTCAGTTCCCATCACACAATGCAACGCAAACCGGAGGATAGAGTTTTTACCTTATAATGGCTAAAATATGCTTGATACGAATAAAACAAAAGCATTTGATATTATTACTAGTGTTTATATGTTTCAAAAACAATTTCAAATCATAAGTATCAATCATAGACGACATTAATGCCCCATACCAAAATGTCGCCATATATAGGTATACAATCAAAACCGCACAGTCACGTATTTGGAAATTGGATTTCCGCCTTGAACCAAGGCAAAAGATAGTCCTTACCGGATTCGAGACGCTCTAGCCTGCCCTTCAGGAACAGCCGCAACTGCCCCCTGGATCGTCAGGGCCAGTCTACCGATGTGGATTATTATGCCTAAACACTCCGTTTCTCCGGCCCTTGCGGCGTAAATGAGCCAACGAATGGCTCCACCGGCTTCATATAGTCACCGATATATCCGAGGCGCCTCGCAACAGCAACAACCGCATAGGTGGAAAATAGTATAAATGTCAGCCAGTTTAAGCATTGACACCACCTCTAGCTAGAAAGAAACGCATGTCCTCCCTAAGGTCCTCTCCCGTTTCTGGTTCATACCGGGATGTGAGGCTCGCGAATTCACGTTATACACAAAGCTATGCCACACAGGCCTTTCTTTGATCATCAAGCACAAGACTTTGCTTTTCAACAGAAGCCTTGATCACTGCATCTTATCATGCCACACAGGAAATTCACACCATGCAACTGATGGCTATCAATCACACAGAATGAATTCCAATGTCAGACACACAGTCCATTTACAAGTTTGTTCTGGGTCTGAACAAAACCAGAGGCACTATATACCTCGCATACCCATCGATCTCCACGTACGTCTGGACGATCACCACTCATTATCCATATTTCGGGATGCCTCCCAATCAGGACATCAGTTACCATCCAACCGAGGTGAAGATCTCTTGTCTTCAACCACCGCTTTCATCTTGGACTTCTTATCGTCGATTCAGTTATTCAGAATGGGATAAACCCGGTCTTTCTGAGCAACTCGCGTATATAATTAACAAGTGCTACACAAACACAACATACGCTTCATTCCAATTCGTTATTCACTAACCGTAAATTAGTAAGAGAACGATTTCCCAAATATTAACCCTGAAGGCCGAAACCAACATATGATCAAAACCCAGGAAACCATCCGACTTAGCTAACCTCCAGTTAGTTTATAAATTTCACATTCAACCCTCAAATATTCAATAAATTGGGTAAATTCGATTTATTTCTATTTCATATCATTTATAATATTTTAGAACGATTTATCGCTATTTTTATTTATTTATAGTCAGTTTATTCAAACGACGCTTCGAGCCATAACGCGGCCGTGGCGCTGTTTTTCTTCATATTTGATTTACACATATCTGAAAATCTAACCGTTGGATCTTCACAAATTTTATATCATTAGAAATATCTTTTCAAAACGAATCCAACGGTTCCAGTTTTGGGAAAATGCGACGGTCGGATCTCCCGTTACACCCGTTTGAAGTTTTGATTTCTAAATACGAACTACAGCGTTGTTATTCGATTTAATTTAATTATATATATATATATAATCGATTCTGGTGTTGTTTTTCTTCAGATTTGAATTAAACATTCCAGACAATCCAACTGTTGGATCTTTACAAAGTTGGTGTCGTTGGAAAGATATTTCCAAAGCGAACCCAATGGTTTTGGTTTCGGGAAAATCCGATGGTCGGATCTCCCGCACTAATCATTTGAAATCGCGGTTTCAAAACACGAACTGTAGCTTCGTTATTCGATATATTTCAATTTTATATATATATATATATATATATATATATAAATCAAATCGATTCTTCGATTTCAAAACTATTTTCTCTTCATACATTTGATAAAAATGATATTTTTATCCAACAGACTTTTATTTCAACGCTTCACTATTTTTAACGATTCATGTATATAGTAAAAATGTGATTTTTATTGCAAAACAATTTATTTCAAAACACGACTATTTTATATGGTTCATATGGGTGATAAAATTAGGATTTTTGTTATAAAACAATTTATTTCAGAACACGACTATTTTATATAGTTCATATAGATGATAAAATTGATTTTTATTATAAAAAAATTTATTTCAAAACACGAATACCATTCAACACATGAATTTCTATTCAATGAATGAATTTCTATTCAATACATGAAGGTTTTCTATAGTTCGTATATATAATTAAAATGTGATTTTTATTGTAAAACAATTTATTTAAAACACGAATACAATTCAACACATGAATTTCTATTCAACACATGAGGCTTTTCTATAGTTCGTATATATAATAAAAATATGATTTTTATTGTAAAACAATTTATTTAAAACACGAGTACCATTCAACACATGAATTTTTATTCAACGAATGAATTTCTATTCAACACATGAAGGTTTCAACATATGAAAATAATTTCAACAAATGAAAATAATTCTAACACATGAATGTTTCAGAAAATTTCGGCAACATAACGGCAGGGTAGTTAACCGGGGTCGTCCCTAGTACGGCTCCTCGCTCTACCTTAAAGCCTCACAGCTTTTGACAATGGGAATTTCATGCATCTAGTTCGCACGCAGGCGGCATGTATATTTTTTTCTTTTCCACAAACTAATCCTATGTGGTTTCAACCAAATAATTCTCAACCACAAATGGGTATTTTTCGACCACAATCAATCAATTTCAACCACAAACAATTCTAATCAACCATTCGCTATCAACCAATTTTCACACCAATCACAACCAATAAATACCGTCCATGTTTTGTGGACGAGGGGAGTATATATGTATATATATATATATAAGTAAATTTCACTTCTATTCGACACATATATAATTTTTACAATGCATATATAACTTATAAATCGACCGTACAACTTATACAACGCTTATACATGAGGAGTACAACGCTTATATAACTCATACATTGACTATGTAATTTATACATCGTCGTTTTCCATATCGTTTATAATTCAGAAATCTCACTTTGGGTTCCACTCCACCAAAAATAGTATAAGGCTCAGAAAAATATGCGGTCTCTTCTAGAATGTAGAAGGCGTCCACATGAGTCCACTATCTCTTGTTTCACTGAATTTCGTCAACAAACGAAAAAGATATGATTTTTACAGTGAAATCAAAAACCGTAGCGCTTTAAAGTGCTATAATATAGTTTATTTTAAAATTAGCCATACCTCTCAACTTTGGGTTCGAAACTAGATTTCAAATTTTCAGCAAATCTGTTGATCGATACGGGGATTGGGTTGCGCGAGGTCGAAGGAGGAAGTGGGGCGCCTGCTCGTCGGAAGTGGGCCCCAGTTCGGTGGCCGGAATCGGCCTAGGAGGCGAGATGAAGTGGCGAACTTCCTGGCTTCGATTCCCCTTGGATTCTCAACGAAAAAATCTGAACACTATATGGATTTGAAGCTCTTGACGTCCTCTTCAAAATCCTCAACTAGAGGAGGGGCCGATTTTGCTTGTAGGGGGAGAAAACGAGAAGAGAAGGGAAGAAGGTTATTCCGTCGTGCGTCGAGGGTTAATCGGGGAGAGAGAATATTCACTGGCCAATGAGAGATTTTATTTTATTTATATATTTTAAAAATCCAAAAATACCCCCCTTCGCGTACTAACACCAATCCAAACCCAACGATTGTCGTCCCTAGTTAAATACCCCCATTCCGAACACAATGGGATATGCTTCGAAGGGCCATTCGACCGTTTCAGTCAGTTTTCCTTCAAATTAAAATATAAAACATTCAATATTTAATTTGAACGTACATTTCAATTTGTCGGGGCCATATATTGATTCTAAAAATTCCCGAAAAATAAATCTAGCTATGTTTTGACGATACGGTCCCAACAAAACAAGTTTCATCGAATTCTGGTCGATCCAATTTAATAGAAATCGACCAAACATATTTTCCTTTGCCACGCTCACATACTAGCTTCAAAAATTATGAAATTTGAAACCTAGCAATAATTTAACATCCCGGATCCAACAAAAGTGGTTTCGTCGAATTCCGAGGTCGTTTGCAAAATGGCTATTTGCACGGGCTATATAAACTCTATAGCGACTTTTCAGAAAATTCATTTGGCCATAACTTTTGCTTCCCGCTACGAAACTTCGATTTTTCAGATTCTTTAGAAAGATATTCACTAACAGATTTAAATATTTTTGGTTTCACTAAAATCCGCTTTGTTTTGCACCCGGTACAGTCAGTCAAAGTTTGGATTCAAATTTTGAAACTATCGCGCCATTTCAGGCCTTGTTTATAATTAGAATTAATTATATTTATTTTCAAACGTCGATTCAAACTCACTTTTCGTTGTTATTATTTAAAATATTTATTTTAAATATTGTAAATTCACTATTTTAGCCAATTTAAAATTTTCAAACTGGTTAAGATTTTCCGGGTTATTACAATATAAATTTAAACAGACAATTAAAATTAATTTCAATTTAATTATTCTTAGGCATTCACTGATCGTATGTTAAATCAATAAATTTAAATGTTATGAAAATACAAAATTCAGTAACAATACAGTTTTTCTAAACCGATGGAACTTATCTTATCGAATTCTGAAATCATTTGGAAATATCACTATTTACACTTATCGAAAATGTCGTTTAAAAATAAATTGATTTCTGACACTTTATATTTATTGAATAAAAATATTCTTGTTTAAAAAAACTCTATATAAATCTCCAATATATTCAAATCAAATATTTAATCGTTCAACGTTAACCGTCGAAAAATACGGGACGTTACATAATTGGTTTCGATTCAACGCATATTTGCTTTCACAGATTTCTTTAATTTTCTTTTAATTCATACTATCTTCCTGGGGATTTTAAACAGTTTAGTTTTTCTAAAGTAAATTATTCCCTTTCAGGATTCAAAACAACTACCTTTTCCCAAAATAATTCGAAAACAAAATCTTTGGTAGTAATCTGTCACTTACAACTCGAAAATGAACACTGATGATTTGGCCAGTATCATCAGGGTTATTTTCCAGCGATCGAAGTGAGTTCAATACTATATCACTTATCAAAACTATATTTAAACACTTTCATTTTGAAATCTTTTTCAAAATATCATTCACGATACTTGTAAACAATTTAAAATCTCCCAAGATCTTAAAATTTTCTTATATTTAACTCAAATCCATTTATGAACACTTTCCCAGTTTTCAGAATTTTAACTCCAATTCTGTTTTAATTCAAATTTAATTAATCTGCTTTTATATATTACACTTACACGAATTCTGTTTGGTTATTTATGTAACCATTTCAATTATAACCAACCAACACATCCAATATATAGTAATAATTCCAAGATATACCTTTCTTTTATATCAAAATATATTTTGGGTAAAATTATTTCATTAACCCTCTTTCAAAAACATACTATGTCGGTTTATCTTATTCAAGTTTTTAGAAACTCCTATCGATACAGTGGATCAAACTGATCGACCAGAATTCACAAACTACTCAACCAATAAATCTCCACAATATAAAATTATTTTTATAAAAAATATGCAAATAAGTTCACTCGTATATATACACTCAAACTCAATCTAGGGTATTGCTAACCCTATCTCTACTGAGTCATGCCACAGAGCCAAGGTAATCACTTAACCTTCATCTCTGATACCACTGTAACGAACTGGAATTTTCGACTCCGAAAATCAACACAAACTACCATGTTGACTAGTCAGACATCGGAAATACCTGATCACTAATAGAAAGAAGTGAGAGGGTGAGAATAGATAAGATAGAAAATTAGAATAGAAGAAGAAGAAGATCACCACATAACAGAAACAGAGTGACATGAATCTCACAGCGGAATGAATAAAATATATTATAACATAACTTTGAAATAGAACAATATATATATATATATATACAATAACATTATCAGGGTACAACACTTTCACACAACGGAAATAACAATAGTTATGTAATCCTGAAGCCTCCTGCTTCAAGCTTCTCCAAGTATATATGTAAAGACCTGAACTACTTGACTGCCCGTATAAATTTGGGCACCCAAGAGTTTAGGGAAAACAAAACAAAATAAACTCTGGGTCAGTCATGGGACTGGTTTGAGTAAACTCAAATCATTTGGCTTAACTTTTCAAAATCCATTTCAAAAGAAAAGGTAATCGTAAGACCGATCCACACATAAACATGGACGGTTTTTACCTTACGATAACCCAAAGCACTTTTGGAAATCAATACTTCTCTGATATTATAATAATGTCTAATCACAAGTAATTAACAATATAGCAGAACACTTGCATCTCATGTTCCACATATATAGTATACAAATAAAACCGTGGGCGCTTATTGGAGATTGGATTCCGACTATGACAAGGTATGGGACCCCCTGCCGATAGTGTATCTCTAGAGGTAAATACACTGGGTTCAACAAGAACGTCTTGCAACCCGGCCCACACATGGCCGACCACTCATTTCGCTTCAGTGTATCGAATGTATACCACCAACGGTTGGGAGCTACCCACCGTTTCCCGAAAAGGGACAACATCGATAATAGATAAAAGAATGAAATGGATTTTTTCTAGATAGGTGATATACACCCTAATGGGAGCGACCCACTTAGCCATGTTGCCTGCCGGATTTCTGTCATTTCCCGGTTGATGTGGCTTGAGGTCATAACGTATCTTTTGACAGATCATACATTCATTTACTTTGAATGCCACATCGTCATACCCGCCAAATCACAAATTGATTTCCCCAAAAATACCATGGGTATAAAGCTAAGAGAAACGAATTCCTCCACCATCAAACGTAATTACGTTTGAAGAGATCAACTTACGCGATCCGTTAGATATACTTTGTCAGACATTCGTCCATTCACGTTGTCCTAGGACTGGACAAACCAAAGGCACTATTCTGTAAACAGGATAGCCCTTGCACAACTCTATCTTCAATGATTTTCATCATATTTGATCGCAACGCTAACGTCCATATAGAGTGGCTTCAGATAATGATTCTGATCCCGATCTCTCTGTATTGATGACGGAAAAATGGTCAAAAACTTCGATAGTCAGTGATTTAACTATCAAAGAAAAATAGGTGTACAAGCAACGATCTTATTTCTAGATAGAAATTCGATCGATTAATCATCATCCAACACTTATCTATTTTAATTTAATAAATCATTTATTTATTCATTTCCCATTTCTATATACTCAACATTTCTTCTTTTCTAAATTTAGGAAATATACATCAACAATCATTGGAAAACATTTCCATCTCTGTTTCATGTATCACTGTCATTCCAGTATTCTTTCTCATTAACATTTCATTTTCTATGATTAGAAAATATCTCTAATTATATTTGGAAAATGTTTCCAAAATTTATTCATTTGATTTAATCAGATGTTTAAATAAAACATCACTAAGCCAATTTAAACCATTACACTCATTAACTAAATTCACTTAATCAACCTTCACTATCGAGCCTTACCCATCCCTTGGTTAAAAACAAAGTCAATCAAGTTGGGGTAAAATTACCTCTCAGACCTTAACTGAACAACAATTCTAACCTCAAAATAGACAAAGTTCACTCTTTACAACTTTAGCAACTTTCTTATGTAACTCTCAGATTCTATTTACGAATACCTTTCTTTTATAGAAATCATTTGATTATAATGATGGTGTTATGATCCCATGCCTTTGAAATATAATAACTTAAATATACCTTTTAATTATTAATTTGAATAATCAAAACCAAAAACTAATTTATTAATAAATAAATCTCGATTTGAAAACAGAAAGTATATAGTACTTTCCCAAATTCGATATAATCGAATTTCAACTTACAATTCTCTCTCGAATAATCTCATTTCGATAACTCCTCTCGAATAACTATATTCGATAACTCTTTCGAATAAAGTACATTCGATAACCCTTTCTTTCGAATAACTTATATTCGATAATCTTCTTTCGAATAAACTATATTCGATAATCTCTCTTCGAATGATTTACATTTGATTAACTTTCTTTGAATGATTTACATTCGATAAGTCTCCTTTCGAATAAACTATATTCGATCAACTCCTTTATTTCTATTCGAATAAATTATTTATCATATAACTCCTTTGATTTAACTCATTTGGATTAACTTGGTTTGATTAACTTATCTTGACTACCTCAACTCGATTAACTCAACTTGACTAACTTAACATGATTAACTTACTTATTTAACTCTACTTATATAACTCCTACCGAATAACTAACATTCGATTAACTTATATTCGAATTACTATGTCTGTTTAATCTTTATTTCAAATGGCTAATATTCAATTTAACTCCATTTGCTTGACTCTAGATCGCAGCGATCACAATGGTTACGCCTGATTCCCTCAGGAAATATCCGACCGCCTTAGGCTATCTACAGCCCTGCGAATTACGCTAGCAGTCGTACGAAATGGAAACACATCCTAAATAACTATGTTTGACTAACTCTATCTCAAATAACTATATTCGATCAACTCTAATTGATTAACTAATATTTAATTGATCGTAATTCGATTAACTATGTTCAATTTACTCTATCTGGTTAATTCTTTATTCGAAAAACTAATATTCAATTAACCCTACTGATTAACCCTAACTGGTTAACTCTAACCACTTAACTCTAACTCTAGTCGATTAATTCGATTAACTCTATTTGATTTAACTCAAATTAATTAACTCTATTTGACTATCTCCTTTGAATTAACACCTTCTCGAATAAGTGATATTCGATTTACTCTTCGCCCGTATTCAATTTCAAATATCGATGTTGAAATTGACTTTTACTTCTCTATATAAGTCCCGACTTATATATTCTATTTATCCAATGATAAACATTTTATTTAATTTATAAAATATTTTTTTATAAATTTATCTTCTCAATTTATCGGTTAGAATATATTTTATTTGTAATCTTTGCTTTAAATTCATATCATGTTATACCCGTGTGCGAAGCACGGGTCTAAACCTTTCAAATGTAAAATTCTCCTTTTATACAATTCTAGTCACTTTTAAAGTATTTCCTTTTATAATCTATTTATTTACAAAATAAATCCCTTTTTGATAATTCTATTTACTTTATAAAATATTTTCTTTTTATAAAACCTATTGATTTTATAAAAATTTCTTTTTCCAATATAACATTGAAAATTCCCTTTTTTAACATTCCAGTATTCCTTATGGTATTTAACGTACCATATAACAATGATCGGCATCATTCAACCATACAAAATCAACAACAGATTTCATATTACATCACATAACACAATATATGAGAAAAACGGTAAAATAAATGTTGAGGAACCAAGTTGGATCCCTCCAACCTGTTTCCCTGCATCCGCAGAAGTTGATCAACAGAAATAACGAACTATTCTGATAAACAGAATCAATATTTGATTAACGATTTATATCTATATCGTTATCTATATTTTTAATCAACTGACTAGCAGTTCAACCAAACAGTCAACACACAACAAACAACCATCATCTATCAGTTATAAAAATACATTATAAAATATAATTGAGAAGAGTTAGTGAGGTTTACTCACATTGGACGGTTATCGTTAAATAACGATAATTGGTCATTGATTTGATTCAGGCGTTTAATTTCACCATAAATCCAAACAAGCTCCAATTCACTCTCGGTCGGTTCCATTGGGTATGTCCGTTCATACGATTCTAACGAATCTGACCGTTCGAAATTCTGATAAAGTACGAGAGAAATATTGGGATTACAAGTTAGGGTATTATTTAATTAAAACTAAACTAAATTATTAAAACTAATTGGGCCTCCATTTAGATAAGGCCCAAACCCACCATTTGTTCAGCCTAGACCCGCCACTATGCGCTTCTTCTTCCTTGATCGAAACACAGACCGTGGCTCCTCCATTTCCACATCTTTCCACTGCCAGAACCTTCTTCATCTCACCACTAAAAATCCCAAAAAAATCATCACAATTCTTCTCATTGATTTCCCTTCTATCCTATGCCACTTTCGTATAACTCGGTGGAATCAAATGCTTCTCGTTGAACAGGAAACCATGCTCAGAATTGTATACGAGTGAAAAAATTTCCACCGAACACTTTACAAATGAGCATACGGGTGCGGTTTTCCATCCTAGAGCCAAATACGCAACCCATTTCTCGATCAGAAGTTCGAATCTCATTGAATCACTAACCCTAGATCGCTGCTGTAAAAAAAACAGCAATGAAATGATGTTCGAACTATTCAGAACGACTACCAGATTTAAGCCCTTCTTCCAGGAACTCAAAGATAGAAGTTTTACTAATTTAGGAATTTTATTCGAATTTTAATTGATCTTTAAAAGAGGATTTTTCATGGTTTTGTGTTCCCAGAAGAAAACATACAGCGGAAATATGTGTTTGACTGAGGAAATGGATTTTCTAGGTTTAGAAAAAGTTAAGGATTATTTATAGAGAAAAAAAATATTATTTTATATTCATTATTTAATTAAATTATAATGAACTACTGTTTGTATTTGTCTTCTAAAAATTCCTGTGACCACATACGATACCCAAAAACCATGAAAATTGACATGCAGCTACAGTTCGACATTACAGTCCCAACGAAATTGGTTTCGTCAAATCTCGACTTCGTTTGCTCACACAGCATATTTTTAACTGTCAAAATATAAACTGTTTTAACATTAAAATCCCGTACGGCCACATACTGACTTCAAAAATCATGAATATTGAAATCTGGCAATAATTTAACATTGCGGATCCAACAAAATTAGTTTCGTCAAATTCTGAGGCCGTTTGCAAAACAGGCTATTTTTAAAGCTCTAAATAACCCTTTTAAATATATAAATATATTTAAAAAAATTAAATTAAATAAACATAATTTAAAATTATCTTATATATTCACACTAGAATATCATGCAGCTCCAATGGGATTTATAACTCGATATTTCAAATCCAGTGTTACATCGATATTTGATTTATATTTAAAAATCCATTTTGAAATATAAATAAATCGATATAAATTATAAAGGAATTCCATAGTGACTTTTCTAAAATTTGATTTGGACATAACTAAAAATTTACATGATGAAATCTCGAATTTTCTCTTTCATCAGAAAAATATACTTCACCAGGTCCTAGCATTTCTTGTTTCACAGAAATCCAATTTAAAATGGTCCCTGTACATTCAGTTGAAGTTCAAATCGCCAAATAGCGAACTGCCGCGCCATTTCGAGTTTGATTATAATTATAATATAAATTATACGTTCAACTGTCGTTCAGATAATATATTCGTTATTCTAATTCAGTTCTAAACTGAATCAAATATCACAGATGATCCAATTCACACCATATTGTGAATTCCACTATTTCCGATTATTTCAGAAATTAAATATATTATTATATTATTTATTTTAATTAAATATTCAATATTATTTAATTCTGGTCATTTTAAATAACTAAACCACTATTTAAATAATTAAATAAATTATTTATATATCGTAAAAATACGGGTCGTTACATTACTCCATCTTCGATTATCTTCATATAATCTGATTCGCAACGCTACTGCCAATATGGAGTGGTTCTCGGATAATAATCCAACTGGTATCTCCATATTGACAACGATATTGGCAAATACTTCGATAGTCGGTTATTTAACTATCGAAGAAAAATAAACAAACATTCAAAACATCAAACAATCACTGGGCCCCATAATTAATATTTCATTAATTAAATCACTTCTTCATTTCTTTGTCAATATTTGTTAACCAAATATTTTTAATAATCATCTTGGCCTCTTACTTTATTTGGAAAACATTTCCATATATCACCTTCTTTTATTTTCTATACTTGGAAAAAATATATTTTATTTATAACTGGAACACATTCCAATTACTTATCTCCTTCATGACTATTCATTTATTTCTATACTCAGGAAATATTGATTATTATATTTCCAAATTTCCACTTACTTGGCTTAAAACGAATGTTATGTAAACATCGCTACAACAACCCAAAATACTGCATTCGACTAAATTTCTTTAAACATTTCTCTTCGAGACTGAATCTTGCTATTTATCAGCTAATAATGAAATCAATCGAGTTGGGGCATAATTACCTTTCAGACCTTGACTGAATAACATCAAACATCATTAACTTCAAAACAGACAAGACCACTTATCTCAAATCATCAATACCATAAATAACCACTTATTCATTTTTAAAATATATATATATATATATATATTTCTCTTTCTATTACCAGATTTTTGATTTCCTTTTTGTTTATAATATTTTATTTTTAAGTTCGTTTCCTTGCCGGATTCTATATATATATCGATACATTGATTTCTAACTATCAAAATTTCTTAAAAATATTCTAACTCCTTAAATTTCCAGAAAATTTCGCCATAACCTCCTTTGTACCGGTCGATAGTTCAAACCTCAACTCACCTCTCTAGGCCCTTTCCATTCAAAAAGAAAATCAAAAAGCCAAGTGGCTTGCTGATTCAGTGCATAAAACCTCATATGGAATTTAAACGTGTACCTTTTTGTCGGGCACTAAATTTATAAACTTCATTCTCTTTATTCCATACCTGTTTAACACATACGCATCCATTTACATTTTATTCCAACTCAATCTGGCCATTTTAATTCAATTCGCTAATTAATTCTCTAATTAGCTCTTTTGCCAATTCCACTTTCTGTTTGAACATATCAGTTCAAATAAAAATATTTACTTGCTTATAAACCCATTTGAATTCCATTTTCAATTCAATTTCCATATTCGATTTCGAATATGAAACTACAAACCCCATTCACTTATCCATTGTCCAATTCAACCCAAAGGTTTATTAACAAATTTTTCTTCTAATTAGTTAATTCTATTCAATAATTTAAAATCTTATTTTTGTTTCAAAAAAAAAATTATTTACACAACTTGAGCTCGCATTTATTTAACAACTCGAGTCCGGATTTTTCTACCGGAAATTCGGATTTTATTTACTTAAAATCCTTATATTTATTTATATAAACATTTATGGTTTTTAGACGGTTTTGGTGCTGCTATTCTGAAAATTTGATTTTGACATTACTCGAAATCTATAAGACGAAATTCAGATTTTTTTTTCTTTCATTAGAAAACTATTATTCAACCTGTCCTGACGATTCTTCTTTCAAAGAATTCCGACTTTAATTGAGTTCTATATACCCAATTGAAGTTCGAAACGCCAATTTATGAACTACAGCGCTGCAGTGAGTTCGTTATAAACGTTTAAACTTTGTTTATAAATAAATTTCAACTCCATTCTAATATATTTTAATATATATTTATTAATCCAATTTTCCCAATCTAAATCTTAAATACTCCAATTATCCCTAGTCATCGATTATCTTAGCATTTAGTTAAAATTCAATCACAACTCTATTTTAAATATTTATTTCCAATTCCGTTAGTAATAAATTACTTTATAAAATTTGTTGATATCAAATTCCCAATATAATTTCTTAGACTTATTTCAATTCATTTTTATATTTTGAATATCGAAATAAAACCCGTCGTTCCCTTTCCGAAACGATTTCCAATTTACGGTCAAATTCATATTTGAATTTATATTTCTAAATTATCGAATGATAATTTAGTTTCCTTAATTTATAAACGTTGTTTATAAATTTACTTCCTTGTTTTATAAAAACAAGTTTCCATTTCAATTTAAATTTTCTTTATTTACAAACACCGTTTATATACTTGTTTGTATATTTTTAAACAAGACTTAATTTCAAATCCATTTGAAATTGAAATATTCCTTTGGAGAAATAAATTTCCCTTTACAAATACACACTCGTATTTGCATTCCCCAAATTATCTAAGTGATAATTTTTCCCATTTCATTTAACAAATGAAAACACCGTTTATAAATTCAACTTCAATTCTCTGCATTTTTAATTTATAACACCGTCTATAAATTCACTACTTCAATTTCCTGTATGATTTAATCTACTCGTCTATAAATTTACTTCAAAACCCGCATTATTAATTTATAAACAACGTTTATAAATTCAATACTCGTTTTATTTATTAAAACAAGTTAATATGTTTATAGCTCATTCAAAATTCAAATTCTATTTTTGGTAAATAGATTTTTCCCTTTAAATCTCAAATATTATTTTCACGATATTTTTATATATCAGCATTTTAGCCCAGTGATATTTAATCAATTAAAAACACACAATTCACAACCACAGGTTTTCCAACACATCGTATAAGATAATATATATGAAAACAAACAATAATAAATTTTGAGGAATCCAGTTGGATTCCTCCAACCTGTATCCCTGCATCTACAGACGTTAGCCAACATAAATAATACCCATCCAGCTTCGAGGCAGGATATTGCGGTATGTAGGTCATCCACTATATATATTGTGGGGTGCATAGGGAAATCATCCGCCAATGATACTACGGGCATCCGCTAATGGTACTACGGGAATCCAACCACCAATATATATATATATATATATATATATATAATAACCACAACACCAATCCTAAATAACAAATATATATTTTTATAGCCTTAATAATATTTAAATGCATCCAAGCAGCCAACAAACAAATATTTTTAACAAAAAAAATTCTAATAAAAACAGAGTTTGATTCACCCACCAGATTTTATTTGCAATCCATTCCAGTTTCTTTTTAAATTAAATCCCTGCTAATTCCAATAAATTCCAGACCATTACTAACTCGAATAACTTGTAGTCCTGGACCAGTCCGTTTCGTTTTCAAGATCTTTGAACCCTGTATAAATAAATTAAACATTATTTCAATCAACAGTTTTAAATGATAACATTAAACATCTAACTTCTCCTTAATCTCATATTTGCGGTTAGTTTATAATTCAATTACTTCATTAGTTAAACACATAGGTTTGTACATTTTAATTTAATCAACTAAGATTTGTTTACCTTTATCACTTTAAAATCCTTCCTCTTCTTCTGTTAACAGGTTCAAACCCACGCTATCATAGCCAGACTTCAACAACTCATACCATGATCAATCACAACAACTTGAACACCTAATTTCCTAATTACCATGACTTTGGCCTTCATATATTTCCTCAACCGTGAATTCACGGTTATAGTTGCAGCAAAAATCCATCAGCCTCCTCTCCGTAAAGAACTCCTTTCTGCTAAGACAATGCAACCATCCCTTGACTGTAATCATCTCCATCTTTCTACCTGCATAACAGCCAAACTCGTGACGTTCCTGCTCGTCACGACATCACGCATAGCCCAGAACTGAAATTCGAACTTCTTCAAAAATCGATAGCGTACCTACAGTTACAGGTCGTGACTGACATGGGTGTCAATCCTCGCCAAATCTCAATACAAACCACAGTCCTTATTCATTATCACGAATCGATGCTCCTCCCAGTCTTACGTACATAACATTAAACCCCGCAAAAAAACACTCGTGGCCCACTGCTTTCCTTCGCGATCTCGATATTTAGTCGCATACCACAACAATCGCAACTTCCTCCTGCATTTAATTGAAACACGTCGGACCCTCCAGAAAACAAATCGCGAATTCCTTTTGATGTCGGCTTCAGATACTTCACCTTCAAAATCAATCGTGATGCCCAGCTTGACAATCACCTCGCGAGCCTTCCAGTACCAAGTCGAGTTCCAGATCTCCGAAAATGAATGGAAATCGCAGTTTTATTTTCATTTTTATTTTTAATCATAGAAATGGGTTTGCGTTGAGGGTTGGAGTTGATTTTAGAAAAAGGAAATAACAAAAGGGTGCGCGCTCATTTATATAGAGGAAGAACACTTCGACATGAAGGAATAGGCCTGTTACGCAGCATATGGTAGCTGTTTAAATTAGGGTAGGTAAATTTAATGTGATTTGAGTTAAAGAGATTTTGTTTCTTTTTAAATTGATTCTAATTTGATTTCGATCTTATCCACAAATCAAAATTCTTGGGGTCCATAATCTGAAATCAGAACTGCTATTTTAGCGTATAGACCGACATTTAAATGTAATAAAGCTATTCTAAATTGTTATATTCTAAAATTTAATTTGAACATATATACCATATAGAATTAATATAATATAATTTAAATTCAAAACAAATCATTTTCTAGATAATAAATTATTATTATCATTTTTAATTCAAATAAAATTCATATAAATCATTTTGACTCCAGTTTAAATTTTGAATTCAATTAAATTCAGATTCTCATATTATTATAATTATTTCAAAATAAATAGTTATATATATATATTCAAAATAAAATCATATATCTATTTATATTATAAATCATAATATTTAAAACCATATTAAATATTTAAACTAAATTGTTCGAAAATCCGGGTCGTTACTGAATTCTTAAAAATGAAGATGTACAGTAGCTTAATATTTGGTCACACGTCACATATCTTTAGGAAAAAAGTAGGATCCAAGAAATTTTCAAATATTTTAATTTGTTAAGGTGCAGTATAATTTGAAAGTTGTACTTAACTTCCAAAAACAACTAAATGGATGCACGTAACATGCAAATGCCAATTTGAAATATACCATGCGCCCTCTTTTATCCCACTTTTATGATAGTAGAGAAAAAATTCAAATTCAAGAAATTTAAACAACGGTGGCTGAAAGGATGGTGGAAACATAATGTAGGGCACGTGAGCGCTCCAAAAAGACACAAGTATGGACACAAAAATCAAAAAAACAAAATTACATAGGACAGAGTACCGATATAATACACTGTTCTATTATTACGGTTGTCCGTCAGACACCAAAAATGTGAAAATGGATATACCATGGTGATCAGCGCGATGAGACGGACGCGAGGGTACAAAAATATCAGTGTCGTCACTCTTCTATCAAAATTCCAAATTTTAAATTACGGTACACTGTTAATTCATACGGAAAAATTCAAATGGAGCTAGAAACGTCTGAATTTCGCGATACGTATTTTGCCGTCGTCATCAAAACGAGCAAAATATTTTTCTTATGTACAGAAATTTAGGTTTCAAAAATAATTTCGTTCGTTCAATATTTGGACCGACTTACGCTGAAATAACACTACCGAATTAACTTTTAAATTTACTGATGAAAATTTACCACTCACTAATTTTTTTTAAATGGACGCATACCAAAAATCAAATATTCATTGCTCATATTGACCGCTAACATTCGAGACAACTTTGATTTAGTCGAAGTTTAAACGTAGAAAATGCTGAATCGTTACACAATGTTAAACAACAAGCCCGTTTAAAGCAGTTGGAAGTTGAACCCTAGAAAATTCAAAACCAGTGTCTATTTTTCTCTCTATATGTTGTTGTACCATTCTCTCTTTCTCCCTGGATAGAGTTTAATGTAGAGTTAAAAATGTTTGGATCAGATTTCAAATACAAGTTTATAAATTAGTTGGAGTGAAGTTGGATGACCCAAATCAGTCAATAAAGCAATATCTCTAATTAAATAACTTTTACAAATCAAATAATATTGGTCTTCAACTTTTTTTGAACTCTTTTTTATTTATTTTGTAAATTGCATTTGAGGCGCTATGAAATTGTTGCGGTGTGAGCATTATTTAATTAGATTTCTTTTGAACTTATTTCTTTATTTTCTTCAACTAGAATGATATTTTACCATAATTTTGTTTTGTCTTCTACCAAACATTAAACGAGGATATTCAAAATCTCAAAGTTCCTACCAATAGCCTTATAACTTGGATTGAAACATGTATAATGATTAGTTCTTAAAAGAATGAACAACAAATTAAGATTCGATCATAAATCCATTGGCCAAGGCTTATGGTTATGATCTTGGTTTTCACTTTTCATCATTCGAGAATTTTGAAATTGTGATTAGTTTTGAAAATTTCGAATATTTCGCTTTTGGATTCAAAATATTTGTAGACATTATGTTAAAATATTATTAACAAACCACGCAAAATGGCCCATAACAACATTTAAATTAACATCATCAATCATTTATATAGATTGAACATTAATTGAATTTACAAGTTAAGAAGTCAAAACCTATTTGTTAGTATAGGAGGAACACAACCCATGGTCTATCTAGTTAAAATACTAACAAAACCTACTTACCATATTATAAACTTGTTCCTTTTGAGCTCCCACTCTAAATCAATTTATTTTGAAATGCTCTATCGCTGCTGATAGAGATTCAGTTTCGGTTTAATATATTTTCTTGGGATTCTTGAAAAAAAACAGTCTTTGATTTTAATAGACTCTAATTCAGACAAAAATAAACAAAAGCAATGACTCATGGCCGGGATTGAATCTTGGGCATAGTTTATGTTGATACAAACTGAAACCGAACCAAATATTCGGGGTTCCAATAAAAACCTTACGCCTTTACTAAAACAAACTTTAGAAACTAAAATTATGTGGTATAAGTCAAACAAGTAATAATGTCTATATATGTTTTGTAAGAGGATTTTTGTTCAAATTCAGGATGCACATAGAGTTGTATGATAAGTGGACATACATCTGTTTAGCCTGTTTTATAATAGGATTTGAGAAACATAATCCACTCACAAAAGTGGTTACAATCTTCAAATAAATATGTTACTCATGTATGATACATTTTTTAGCAACATAATGAAAAAGAAATATACTTGGATAAACCATTATTTTCAATTCCTATATATCTAATTATTGGTACTGTCCTTTTCACATATTAAAGGCTTTTCGGTAGTATGCAAACATGGGAAAAAGAATCGTGTTAATATGTGAGTTTGGTACTTAATTCTAAATTTACATCATATTTTTTCCCAAAAAAGTTTCCCTGATGCTGAAGGGTGGAACAACCAGTAAAATGGTATTTTCTCCCTCATGTCCTTCCCTCAACATCTTATATATATATATATATATATATATATATATATATATGTATGTATGTATATATTTCTTTGAATTAAATTCTGTTTCGTGAATAAAAAATTATTATAGCTACATATCATTTTTTTAAAAATTAAGCGATTATAATTCAATTGATCTGATGACCGGAACATTAGTCATGGTTCCATGGCCTTATTCATCTCAACAGTTATAGCTTGAGTTAACAATATTTCGATATTTAAACAACTCGGTAAGTAGCTTTATATTGTTATGCTTAATAATAAATTAAGGGAACTTTTGGCTAACATCCATCTCTTTAAATATAATTAGGCCCACTTCCCTTGATATTTTGAAATATAAATAACATCCGTGGAATTATTTACACTGCTTAAGTTCTTTCGCACAGATAATTATGTAAAACTAAATCGTAATATAAAAAACGTGATATCTTTCAGTAAACTTATCAGATTTTAATTTTGTTTCCACCAAATTAAAATTGAATCAGAGATTTTTCTGTGTTGATAACAATACGTGTATAAGTATCCTATATATATATATATATATAAATAACCTGCACACCGACCTAATATTATGTTACAGAAGATTTTTTTGTGTTGATAACCATACGTGTACAAGTATCCTATATATAGATATACAAATAACCTGCCCACCGACCTATTATTATGTTATAGAACTATAATTTCCACATTTGTAGAAAGTCCTATTCTAAAGTGACAGACCTATTCCTCAACAGCTCAGGTAGTTAATTTGAATACAACTTGCTGATGATTTTTATCTCTGGCGCCTTGTATCATGAACTATCAATACCCCCCTTAAGTTGGAGCGGGAGGAGTCTTCAAACGAACACCTAACTTACTAACCAGCCTCTAAAATTGATCTGCTCCAAGTGATTTTGTGAATACTCCAACTAGTTGTTGTGCAGATGGAATGTGAATTGGTTTTGTTAAAACCTGACATGATTTTCTCACGAACAAAATAGCAGTCAATCTCAATGTGTTTTGTTCGCTCATGAAAAACGGGATTCTCTACAATATGAATTGCAGCTTAATTATAGCAGAACATAGATATAGGTTGTTGAATGTGAACCCCTGAATCCTTAAAAAGATAATGAAACCATTGTAGCTCAAAAGTTAACTTTGCTAGAGCACTATATTTTGCTTCTGCTGAGGATAAAGACACTGTCAGTTGTTTCTTTGATTTCCAGGAGAGTGGACTAGAACCAAGCATTGTGAAATAACTAGTCATTGATCTCCTGGTGGTTGGACATCCTGCCCAGTCTAAATTTGTGTATCCTTGAAGAATGAGATGACTTAAAGAGGATAAAAAAATTCCATGGTTAATGGTGCCCTTCAAGCAAAGAAGTATGCATGTTGCAGCATCTAAATGAGATGTACGTGGATGTTGCATGAACCGAATAAGATAGTTGACGGAGAAAGTAATATCTAGTCGTGTAACTGTAAGGTATAATAAATGACCAATGAGACACCGATATGAACTAGGATCAGATAAAGGAATCTCTGTATTTGGAAGAACCTTAAAATGTTGTTCCATTGGAAAACAAGATGGTTTGGCATTAGTAAGGTTTGAGTCCTTGAGGATATCTAGTGCATATTTGCGTTGACATAAAAAAGATGCCAGATGAATATCTAGAGACTTTAATGCCAAGGAAATATTGATGATGACCTAAGTTTTTAATTGAGAATTTGGATTCTAGACGTTTCTTGAGATCATTAATTTTTGAGTCATTATCTCCAGTAATGATGATATCATCAACATATACTAGTACAAAAATTGAAAATGTCGTAGAACGTAAAATGAAAAGGGAGTAGTCTGCATGAGACTGAGTAAAACCTTCATTAAGAAGGACTGTGGAGAATTTGGCAAACCATTGCCGAGAGGCTTGTTTAAGTCCATTCAATGACTTATTGAGGTTGAACACACGGGTTTCACCATTTTTCTGAAAACCCGGTGGGATCTTCATGTATACATCTTCTTTAAGGTCACCTTGAGGAAATGCACTATTTACGTAAAGTTGATGAAGATACCAACCATGAATTGTAGCAAGAGATAGTAGTACTTATACAGTAACTAGCTTGGCTACATGTGCAAATGTGTCATGAAAGCCAATGCCCTCTTGTTGTGTATATTCTTATGCAACCAAACGAGCTTTGTATTTTTCAACCGATCCATCTGCTCGAAATTTGATTTTACAAATCCACTTGGAGCTAATAGTGGATTAATTAGGATGTAGAGGTGTGAGAGTCCAAGTATTGTTTGACTCCAAAGCTGAAACTTCTCGCGCTATGGCATCACGCCAGTGAGAAGTTTCATTGCTTCAGTAAATGTTCTAGGCTCCTCGGACTTGAGTATAGTACTTAAAAAAGCACGATGTGCTGGACTGAACTTGGAAAGAGAAAGATGATTAGCGGATAAGGAGAAGAGGAGGTACACTATTGAATTGCGCATATGTAATCATCCAAATACGTAGGAGAACATGTCCCTCTCTTTGACTTGCGCAGGGGAAGTTCATGTTGAATGGGTGAATCGGTAGGAGGTGCAGGGATATTAGAAGCTTGGGCTAGTTCATTATGAACGAACTCAGACCCAGCATGAGTAGGTGTTGATGTACACTTTTCAGATTGCGAAGGAGGTTCAATATGAATTGTGTATTGTGTGACCGTGTGGAGAAGAAGGGGTTCCATTAGATAGGTCATTTGAGTGTGGAGTAGATTGATTTTTCACATAAGGTGAGCTTGTAGGAGTGATGTACTCATCATCATAAAAAAAGGAGGAGGATTACTATCAATAGAAAAAAAATCTTCACTCATATTTGAGCAATCTTTAAATGGGAGGAGATGCTCATGAAAAATTACATCTCGTGATATATATATTTGTTTTGTGTCAATGTCAAGAATAATATAGCCTTTATGGTTGTAAGGGTATCCAAGGAAAATTCCCTGTTTAGCTCTTTGATCAGATTTATCTTTTATATATTTGTTATGAGCATAACAAAGACACCTGAATATGCGAAGACGTTGATAATCAGGAGAGCCAAGAAGTACTTCATGCGAGGATTTGTGCCCTAGTACTGGAGTAGGTAATTTGTTAATTAAATAAGTGGCAGTGAGTATACATTCACCCCCATACTCAATAAGGACATTAGCTTGGCAGCAAAGGGCACGAGCTACAGTAAGAAGATGTTGATGCTTACGTTCTACTACTCCGTTTTGTTGAGGAGTGTAGACGCAACTTCTTTGACGATGAATGCCATTTTCAGAGAACCAAGTTTGCATTTCTCGAGAAAGAAATTTCATCCCATTATCCGATCTAACACATTGGAGTTTAGGGAGGAATAAGGTTCGTGCACAAGTTGAGATTTTAGAAATTTTTGTAGAATATTGTGTGATAACATGTTGAGAGAAATATTTGAGAAATTTGAATGTTTCAGAATTAACATGCATTAGATATACCCAAGTACACCGTAAATAGTCATCAACAATAGTCAAAAAATATTTAGCACCAGATAGAGTTTGTGTAACAAACTGTTCCCATATATCACAATGCACTAGTTCAAAACAATGAGTGGAAGAAATATTACTTTTATTAAATGCCAGACGAGTCTGTTTTGCTTGTGGACAAACATCACAAGTAGATTTAAAATTGGAATGAAAATGATCAAAAGAACGACAAATAAACTTAAAAATATCTAAATTTGGATGGCCAAACATGCAATGCCATAGATCCATTGGAGTTTTATTGAAAAGAAACATTGATGAAAATGCCAAGTCTGGTGGTATATGAAGAAGATATTGTAACATCCCGCATTTTTATCGGTTTGCATTTGAATATTTAAATCAGTTTAAATATTGAATTTAAAATATAAGTGGATTTATATATTAATTAAAACGAAGTTGAAGGTATAAAAATATATATTAAATATAATCGAGCTCATAACGATGCTGCAGTTCGTAATTTAACGTTCTGAACTTCAACTGAGTGTACAGGATTCGTTATAAACCGGATTTCTTCAAAACAAGAAATGTTGGAATCTACTAAACTGTATTTTTCAAATGGAAGTGAAAAATCGATATTTCGAATTGTAGATTGTAAGTTATGTCCAAATTAAATATTCAAAAAAGTAGTGGCATATTCGTTTATGGCCATAACTGTTATGTAAATATATTTAAATATCGAATTCGAATTTAGACAATATTCTTTTGAGACGTAGTGATAATTTAATTTTTAGAATTTTACTGTAATTAATTACATAACTTTTTATTTGAAGTATTTTGCACCCTATATCAATATTTTGGGGTTCCACAATATAAGTTAAACTACCGATATTATTATATTTTTAGGATCGTGGCACCTCGCTGGGCACAACTGTATTTTTACTTTTGTTTATAGCAATCCATAAATAAATGAATTAACGACATTGCAACCATCTATAAATCGTTTGGCTAACTTATATAATTATATATATATTTACCCATCACGTGTATAATTCTAAAGACCTACCTCCTAGTACCAATCTTCTACTTTGCATCAAAGCATACTTCTATCCCAGAGATCACGCAGGCCATTTCTTGGCTTCGGATTACCACACACGCATTTTCAGGGAACCGTGTACCATACTGCTAGTTTGATATATTTACACCCTACCCAATGCCATCTTCCTTAACCGCTAAGTTTATAGCATTATATATATACACGCAATATCTTCCTCATTCATTCGTAGAAGAACGAAAATAACAGAAAACTAATTCAAAACATTTAGATTTAAGCTCCTCATCAACTAAGCTTCAACATGGTGACACTTCTCTGTAGCATTCGAAAGGGTACTGGGGTAGAAGAGTTTGTCGCATGGAAGGAAAGTAGTAAAGATGCTGTTGAATCTGAAGAGGAAAGATGGTTGCGTAAGTTTTATTTTGGTGAGGTCGGTTTGATTTTCGGGTGTTAGTTTCATACTGTGTGGTGGAGGACAGAAGAAGAAAGTGTTAAAAATGGAAGTCTGTGCTTGCATGGAAAACTATCGGCAAATGGGAAGTGATGGTTTAAGTTTTTAATGGCAATTTGGATGGGATTTTTGCAAGCTACCATGGTGCGTGGACTAGAGAATGTCGGAGGGTGCATGGTTTTCTCGTGGTGTGTGATTGACAGTGGAGTTGTAGGGGTTAAAAAGGCAAGAGGCGGTCTGAAGGAATCTACAGGGATGGGATTCTTTTAGAGAGAAGATTCAAGCTTAAAGGGAGATTTCCTGTTAAGTACGTGATTTTGAGGGTAGCATGGAGGTGTTAATGGTGGTTGGAACATTGGTGAGGACTTGGTAGATTTTGGCAAATGGATGAGGAGCAACGATCAGCGTATTTTGGGCAGAAACGAAAATCGATCGGTAAGTTAAGTCTATATTTTTGCGTTGGTTTCCAATTGTTTATTGAAGAGTTAATATAATATTATATAAAACAATAAGGAGATAGTAATTGGATCTTAAAAGGAGATGGATCAACTCTGAGAATATAAGAACATGAAGGGAAACAATACTTATAAACATGAGAAATCAGAAACCAAGTTAGATGAGGAAAAATAAAAGTTAAAATGCTATGGAAGACTATCATACATTTATACGATGCTATCTACCTGTTGCTTCAAGGTAGTGTTGTTGATATGAAGTGAAGTGGTGTTTTCTTTTTGAAGTTAAGTGTGGTAAAGGAGGAGGTAATGGAGTTATAATACGCTGCATGGCCATGAATGTCGTTGGAAACATTACTACAGCAAGTGCTTTTAATCTGGAGTTGGGAACATAGATGACAGGCGGGTCTTGGTTTCCTTTGAGTAAGGATGGACCAACAAAAAGGGACAGCGTCAGTTTTATGAATGGTCTGATCCGTTGGGATCATGGAATCGCAGGTTATGTACTGGGACTAACCTGGAGCATGTTATAGTGTTAGATGGATTAAAACGTCTGATACAATCAACTGACGCAAATCGTTATTTAATGATTAATGCGCCAAGGTGAGTAAATTCACTAACTCTGATCTATTTTAAAATATTATAATTATATTTTAATAATGGTTGAATGTTGTGTGATGGTCGTTTAGATAAATTACAGTTAAATTGGTTGAATTATATATATATCATTGCACATATACACATCATTAGCTGGATACAAATCCTATTGATTATAATATTCCATATTATGGAATTTATGTTGATTGATTATGTTGACTAACATCAGTGAATGCGGTAAACCGGTTGGAGGAAGCCAACTGAATTCCTAAATATTTATATGTACTGTTTTGTTTTATATATGCACTGTTGAACTATAATGATAAAATAACGTTGTTGACTAGGCTTAAGTGTGACTGTTATATCAAGATTAGTTATAAAGGAAATATTAAAACGCATGACAAGTTTTTGAACTATAACGATAAATTAACATTGTTGACCAAGCTTAAGCGTGATTTTATAAATAACACTATTAGGAAGTGGAACTATAATTCGACGATGTCGAATGTAATAAACTAAATATATTTCTAGGGATTATAATCTGATAGGTTAGTTAATATTTAGTTGTAAACAAATAAATCTATTTGGATATGTAATCAATGTTTAGTTATAAACTTGATACTGATCTAACAAGAAGTAACTTGATATTGATCTAACAAGAAGTTGACTTAGAAACAGAGTCTACAAAATGGAATAGGAATATAAAATTATAAAAGTGATTTCGATAAACAAGATAAGGGTAATTATTACTTGAATAAAGAGTTATTCGAAAACGGTTTTCAGATTTATATAATAGGGATGATATTCACATTTAGAGTAAATAATGTTTTAAAAATGAACGTTTGACAGATTAAGATGTTATAATGAAATTGGAAATATTTTTCCACTGTAGATAGGGTATATTATCCAAGTATAGAAAATAAAGAATGTGAAAAGAATGTAAATGTTTTAAATGTTAATAACATATATTTTATGGAACATGGGAGAATAAGGGTTTAAAAATAACTGGGAATGCTTTTCCAAAAAGTACGAAAAGGCTAAAACGGGATTTGAGAAATATCTGGTAAGATATGTGAATTCGAATAATAAAAACGAATGTTAAATAAAAAGTGCCGGTGGTTGTGTGGTGTTTAGTTGTTCATTTGAATGAATGTTTGTTTTACTTCGATAGTTAAATAACCGGCTATCAAAGTGTTTTGACCATCGTTGTCAATACGGAGAGACCGGTTGGATATATTATCTGAAACCACTCCGTATAGGCATAAGCGCTGCGAATTATATTATGCTAAAGAAAATTGAAGGTGGAGTGAAATTCAAGGGTCGTCCTGTTCCAGAATGGTGCTTTCTGTTTGTCCAGTCCTAGGACAACTTGTATGGACGAGTGTCTGACACAGTATACCTAACGAATCACGTACGATTGATCTTTTAAAGGTATTATGTATGGTGGCGGACGAATTCGTTCCTCTTATCTTTTTATTCCCGTGATATTTTTTGAAATCATTTAGTGAATTGACGGGTTTGATGATGTGGCATTCAAAGTTAATAGTGATCAGATGTTCTAAAGATAAACAAAGCCTCTAGCCTCACAACAAGAAAGTAACAAAAGTTGGGCTAGGCAGCATGGTTAGTTGGGTCATCCCCAAGCAGGGTGTATTGTCACTGATCTAGAGAAAATCCACATTTGTTCTTCTTTTTCGATTGTGTATCTTCGTATTACGGTTGGATGGCTAACAATTGTGGGTGGAAATATATTCGATACACTCAAGCTAAATGAGTGGTCGATCATGTGTGGCCGGGTTGCAAGACGTTCTTGTTGAGCCACAGTGTATACCCTCTAGAGTACACTAATTGGTAGGTGCTCCCATACCTTGTCTGTTGGAATCAAATCTCCAATTAGCGCCCTACGGTTTATGATTTTATACTATATATATATGTGGAGTGTGAGATGCAAGCGTTCTGGTACTTGGTTATTTATTTGATTAGACATTACTATAATATCACTGGATTTGATATCAAAGATATTTGGGTTATAGTAAGGTAAAAAACGTCCATGTTTATGTGTGGGCTGGTCTTACTATTATCCTTTTGTTTCAAAAGGATTTTCAAAGTTAAACGATATGGTTGGAATTTACTCACACCAGTCCCATGACTGACCAAGAGTTTATTTTGTTTGTGTTTTCCCTAAACTCTTGGGTGCCCAAATTTGTACGGGCAATCAAGTGTTTCAGGCTTTACAGATACACTTGGAGTAGCTCAAAGCAGAAGGCTTCACCAGTAGTTATGCAGAGATTATTTCTGTTGTGATGTATATGAGTTATACTCTGATATGATATATAAGTACAAATTCAAATTTTGTATTTCAAAGTTATGTTATAATACAATTTATTCATTCTGCTGTGATATTCATGTTTACTCTGATTCTGTTCAGTTGTGTTCTTCTTCTTCTATTCTATTAGTTCTATCTTTACTATCTCACCCTCTAATTTCTTTCTATTAATGATCTGAATTTTCGTGCATTTTGAGTTGAATGTATAGGATATTATTCAGCTCAAATTGGTACGGATTTTCGGGCCACTACAGCTGGTATTACAGCTAAAGGTTGAGTAATTACCTTGGCTCTGTGGCATGACTCGATACAGTTGGGGTTAGTAACACCCTAGATTGAGTATGAGTGTATATATATGAGCGCATATTTGTATTTAAAATAGAAAACCGTTTTATATTGTGTTGACTGGTCAGTCGAATGGTTTATGAATTCTGGTTGAAACAGTAATGCAAACTGCGTCAATAGGTGTTTCTAAACTCTTGAACAGAGTAATTCGACACGATATGTTTTGAAAAGAGGGTAAATGAAATAATCTTACCCAAAATATACTTTGATATAACGAAAGCATATATATATATTGGAATTATCTATTATATATTGAATGTGTTGGTTGAAATTATGATCGAATAAGATTTATAATTGACTTGGTTATATAAATAACCAATCGAAATACTATATAAGTATAATATGCAAAATCAGATGAACTGAATCTGAAATTTAAAACCAGAATTGAAAAAAAAAATTGAAAAAAAAATTGAAAAAAAAAATTGTAAATGAATTTTGAATTAAATATATGGAAATTTTAAAATCTTGGGAGAGCTTTGGAAATGTTTTCCAACATTTGAAAGATATTTTGAAGTAATTTCAAAAATAAAAGTTTTTGAAAATAAGTTTTGATAGTGATACAGTATTGAACTCACTTCGATCCCTGGAAAATAAACCTGATGATGAACAATGGCATCATCAGTGTAATTTTCGAGTTTCTAAAGTGACGGAAAATAACCCAAAATATACTTTTATTAAATGCCAGACGAGTCTGTTTTGCTTGTGGACAAACATCACAAGTGGATTTAAAATTGGAATGAAAATAATCAAAAGAACGACAAATAAACTTAAAACGATCTAAATTTTGATAGCCAAACATGCAATGCCATGGATCCATTGGAGTTTTATTGAAAAGAAACTTTGATAAAAATGCCAAGTCTGGTGGTATATGAAGAAGATACTGTAACGTCCCGCATTTTTATCGGTTTGCATTTGAATATTTAAATTAGTTTAAATGTAGAATTTATAATATAAGTGGATTTATATATTAATTAAAACGAAGTTGAAAGTATAAAAATATATATTAAATATAATCGACCTCATAATGACGCTGCAGTTCGTAATTTAACGTTCTGAACTTCAACTGAGTGTATAGGATTCGTTATAAATCGGATTTCTTCGGAACAAGAAATGTTGGAATCTACTAAACTGTCTTTTTCTAATGGAAGTGAAAAATCGATATTTTGAATTATAAATTGTAAGTTATGTACAAATTAAATATTCAGAAAAGCAGCGGCATATTCGTTTATGGCCATAACGGTTATGTAAATATATTTAAATATCGGGTTCGAATTTAAACAAGATTCTTTTCAGACGTAGTGATAATTTAATTTTTAGAATTTTACTGTAAATAAACACACAACTTTTTAATTGAAGTATTTTGCACCCTATATCAATATTTTGGGGTTTCACAATATAAGTTAAACTACCGATATTATTATATTTTTAGGATCGTGGCACCTCGCTGGGAACAACTATATTCTTACTTTTTTTCATAGCAGTCCATAAATAAATGACTTAACGACAATGCAACCATCTATAAATCGTTTGGCTAACTTAGATAATTATATATATATACCCATCACGTGTATAATTCTAAAGACCTACCTCCTAGTGCCAATATCCTATTTTGCATCAAAGCATACTAATATCCCCGAGATCACGCAGGCCATTTCTTGGCTCCGGATTACCACACGCGCATTTTCAGGGAACCGTGTACCATACCGCTAGTTTGACATATTTACACCCTACCCTATGCCATCTTCCTTAACCACTAAGTTTATAGCATTATATATATATATATATATATATACATACATGCAATATCTTCCTTATTCATTCGCAGAAGAATGAAAATAACAGAAAACTAATTCAAAACATTTAGATTTAAACTCCTCATCAACTAAGCTTCAACACGGTGACACTTCTCTGTAGCGTTCGAAAGGGTACTAGGGTAGAAGAGTTTGCCGCATGGAAGGGAAGTAGTAAAGATGCTATTGAATTTGAAGAGAAAAGGTGGTTGCGTAAGTTTTATTTTGGTGAGGTTGGTTTGATTTTTAGGTGTTAGTTTCATACTGTGTAGTGGAGGATAGAAGAAGAAAGTGTTAAAAATGGAAGTATGTGCTTGCGTGGAAAACTATCGGCAAATGGGAAGTGATGGTTTAAGTTTTTAATGGCAATTTGGATGGGATTTTTGCAAGCTACCATGGTGCGTGGACTGGAGAACGTTGGAGGATGCATGGTTTTCTCATGGTGTGTGATTTATAGTGGAGTTGTAGGGGTTAAAAAGGCAAGAGGCGGTCTCAAGGAATCTACAGGGATGGGATTCTTTTGGAGAGCAGGTTCAAGCTTAAAGGGAGATTTCCTGTTAAGTACTGATTTTGAGGGTAGCATTGTAATGTCTCGGGTTTTACATCGATCGTAAACACATATATAAATTGATCTTGAGTATGTATTCACAAATACGATTTAAAAGTCAAGACTTTAAAATGTTTACAACATGTCAAAAGGTTAAACTTTGCATTTCTTCTTATATATGTATATGATAGCATATTTTTAATAGTGTTGTTTAAATTATATTTTTACATGTATGTTAAATAACACGTATCCATAGCAAATTTTAAAAGTGCCATTCTTTTGCAAACATAATTGTTCATTTTTTTCAAAAGGATTTAAAACCTTAGTTTGGCAAATTCATCGTTTTTAAAACCTCCTTGTCTAAAAACATGTTAATCACTCTCTTTGTTCTCAAAACAAAGTCAATAAAATCTTTTTATTTTTATATGCATTAAATCGAAAACATGTATTGTTAAAATCCCCTTTCAATTCATGATCTCACTCATGAACCATCTACATAGATGTGATAGCAAATAAGATATCGAGGAAAATATGGTGCACATGGCAAGATCAATTTAGATGAGGGTATTTTCAGTTTTGCAATCTTTTTCTTTACTTTCATTTGATTTTCTGAAAATTTACATTTCCTTTTTGCATTTTCAAGGCCATATTCACTTTGTCAAAGAACATGTATATCAAAGATTGACAAAATCGTGCATTGATAGCATAAATCTTACCTACACTAGTTGATTTCAAACCATTGAGCTTCCTAAGTATTTCTTTATGTAGATTCATCACATGCTATAGATTTTTATGTGCAAGAACTTTCATATTTTGCATTGCCTTTGAAGGCAAGTAAAAGTATTTTATATTTTCATGTTACATCAAATTATCATGTGAAGATATGTTTTAAAAACCTAATGAAAAACAGAGTACACATGATACTAGAATGGATGCTATGATTTGTTTAAAAACCAAGGAAGATTAGAGAAAGATCATGTTTGTACCTAGCATATATATTGTGACATTGCATAGAAACCAATGGGGTAAAAGAGAGGTCATGTGCAAGAGGATAATGGCTAAGGTAAGCCATGTGAAATTTAGGATTTGGTGTTTGATATTGTGAGAGAAATGTTTTGTTTATATGGTCTTTCAGTTATCAATAAAACAAAATCTGGAAAACTGATTTTCTCCTTGCAAAAACAGTTTTTAAATGATATATTTTATTATTTTCCACCACTATATAAAGGCCAGACACACACTCTTTTACACAACACACAAGCACTTGAACAAGATCATTAGGAGAGTAGAAAGCTAAGGGTTCATACTTGAAAGGTTAGTAAACCTGTTTTAAAATTTCTGTTTATATTTCCTGTATTTTCTATTCTGTTTGAGCTATCCTTTTTAATACCTATGGTTTGCTTTGTTGATGCAATCTTGTTTGGATTATCTTTTTACTTAAATCATAATTAGGGGTATGTACCTTAAATGATTTACTATTGGTGTAGAAAACTTATACAGTCAGTTTGACAAACCCTATTAGTTTTGTTTGAGATTCTACAAATCTAAAGGGATCAGCAAATCTATGTTAGTGAAATTAGAATAAGGTACCATACCTTGTTTTAAAACCTTTCACCTAGTCAAACAAATTGTTCAAGATGAAATAAACCTTGCAAAAACCCACACTGCTGTTCAAAGACAAGAACACAACAGTACTCTCTGTTCTTAAAAATCAAAATGGATTTTCAAATAGTTTGAAACCTTGGTTTGATTACATAAACATAATGAGGGATCAAATTCATGATTTTTAATAGAAAAATCAAGATTTTTAATTACCTAATCTAAGAGGAAGCCTGTGATGATCAAAATTGGTACTCAGGGCAATTTCCGATCATCCAAGCGACCAGAGACAAGGCGGTTGAAGGTGAAGCAGCATCTAGGTCCAAGGATGCTAGGAAAAATCATAAATAATTTTTCTAATGTATGGGATTGAAGAATCGGATTAAAATAAGGTTGAAAGGAGGTTTTTGGGTTCGGTTTTTGGCCTTTGAACTTCTCGTCAATGGTGGAGCTTTGGGGGTGCGGTCCATGGTGGTTCGTGGCATCTGGAGGTGGTGGTGGCGTGGCGAGAAGCTGGCGGAGGCGCATGGACGGGGCGAGGCGCTGGCATGGGTTTCCTGGATGACGTTTTTTTTCATCAAAATTGGTGGCTCTATGAAATTCAACGGTGGACGGAGAAGGGATGGTCAGGGCGGTGCAAGGTGATCAGGGAGCGGTGGGTGACGTGGCTGGGTGGTCATCGGTGGTAGATGGTAGCGGGATCAACTGTGCACGTGCACAGGACTGGGCAGATCAAAAAGGAAGGGGGACACCGTAGGTTTAAGGTGATCGGCCACGGTTTTGAAGGGGTGGTACTTGGAAAATGGTACTACCATAGGGTAGTTGACTGGCGCAAGTGTGCAGGAGAGTGATCGAGGTAAAAACCACGGGGTCTGAGGAGATGGCACTTGGTGCTTTAGGTAAGTGATCAGGCAACGTGGTGTTGGGAAAAACCGTGGTGGCCAGTCTCGTTTTCTTGAGCGCACAACGGGGTCTTTTGACCTGGTACTTTAGCCAACATGGTACTTTGCCATTTTCAATTTTAAACAAGGATTTGAATGTAATCTAATTTTAGACTAGTGTTTAAATTAAATAAATATTTAAATAAAAAGAGAAAATAAATATTTAAATAAAAATAAAATTTTATTTAATTAGCAAATGAGAAAAGAAAATAAGTGAATTAGGATTTCTAATACTGTTTTTGTCAAGGACTAAAATTCAAATACAAAAACTATAATTTTAAATTTGATTATAAATTTAATTTATAATGAGAATGAGAAGAGAAATTTTCTAATAAAATATTCAAACTGTAAAATCAACAAAAGGAAAGTCGATCAAGTGTAAAGGATCAAATATGGTTTTGACAAGAAGTCGAGAAGTCAGCACAGAAGCTGTAATTTTGTTAAATTATAAATTTAGTTTATAATTTAAATTTTGAATTTATTTTCAAATTAAATGTTTAAATTTTAAACAAGGAAAAAAACCATATGTAACACATACGCTAGAAATTGTTAGTTTTAATCTATAATCTAAAATCTCTGATATAAGAACTGATCATGAACAGTTTTGTACTTTTTAAAATAAGAACTGTGAATAATGTTTTTAATCGGGTTTAGACTGATAAATATAAAGGAGGAACTTTATCAGCATAGAAAGAAGAATAAGTAAATCAAGAATGAAGGATCAAAGGGAAAATTTGATGAGAAAAATACCAAGTGTAAAAGTTGTAAATAAATGACTAAATCATAATTTAAGTCATTTATGGATAATCAGTATAAGTAATAATGATGAGAAATATTTTTCTAAAAGAAAATTAAGGTAAGTATTCATTTTAAAGGTGACGAACAAAATGGGAAGAAAAACCATGTGCGACGCACACACTGAAATTGTTAATTTTTAAGACATGATCAAAAATACCAGATTTAAGCCAGATAATCATGTGATGTTTAGTTTGACTTTAACTATATATGTAAATTAGTTTATAATCATGTTAGATTAATGATTTTAAAAAGAAAATGTTCATTAATCATTTCAAAGAGACCGAAATAAATATTTCACTTTGATTTGATTATACGCCGCGCGTCAGAGATTTTTAAATTGAAGACGACGAGATACAAGGGCTATTTTTAAATAGTGTCTTCGGTTTGTCCCGTCCCAGGACAACTTATATGGACGAATGTCTAACAGAGTATTTCCAAAGGAATCACGTACGTTGTTTTCTTCAAACGTACCAGTTGCTGGCACAGAAGGGAAACTTCTTTAGTCTGACAACCAGAGTATTTTTGTGGAAAACAATTAGTGATTTCCGATGGATTTGACAATGTGGCATTCAAAGAAAATAAACAGTTATGATAAAAAGATAAGTCTAGCCTCGAGCCTCACACCCAGGAAATGACAAAAATCGGGCAGGCAGCATGGCTATGTGGGTCGCTCTCATTACGGTGTATAATCACCTATCTAGAGAAATTCCTTTTACTTCTTTAATATATTTCGATGCTGTCCTTTTTCGGGAAACGGTGGTTTGAGTCCAACCATTGGTGATAAACATTCGATACACTCAAGAGAAATAAGTGGTCGGTCATGTATGGGCCGGGTTGCAAGAAATTCTTGTTGAACCCAGGTGTATTCGCCTCTAGAGATACATCATCGGAAGGTGGCCCCATACCTTGTCATAGTTGGAAACCCAATTTCCATAAGCGCCAAGCGGTTTTCATTTGTATACTATATAGGAGAATGTGAGATGCAAGCATTCTTCTAGATCTAAATTATTTGTGAAACTTATAGACCCTATGATAATATCTGATTTCAAGTATACAAAGCGTTTTGAACACATAAGGTAAAAACCTGTTCCGTATTCACGACGTGGTCTTATAAGATATTTCATTTCTTTAATTTGTTTTGAACTGTTTACTCATACCAGTCCCCTGAATGACCCGAAGTTTATTTTTCTGTGTTTTCCTTAAACTATTGGGTATTCATAACACTTGTTATGAATAGACAGATGAATAAGGATTGGATACAACTTGAGAAGCTGGAATGGAGACTTTCTGTGTGCTGATCTACCTATCTTATCAACTGTATAATTAAGTCTGCAAGTTTGGATATCAATGATATGTATAACTAAAAGATGTACTATGAATAACTTGTATCACTAGATTCAGTATGCTCTGATGTAATATATTCCGTTGTGTAGTATTATGAAGTATCATCTTTTGTAAAAATTCCGCTGTGAGATCCTGATGTTTTCTGTGATTTTATCTTCTATCTATTCTTATTCTTATTAATGGCACGACTTCTGATGTGTTCGAAAGTTGGGTCGTTACAAGCATGGAGGTGTTAACAGTGGTTGGAACGTTGGTGAGGACTTGGTAGATTTTGGCAAATGGATGAGAAGCAACGATGGGGGTATTATGTGCGGAAACGAAAATCGATCTGTAATTTAAGTCCATATTTTTGCATCGGTTTCCAATTGTTTGTTGAAGAGTTCATATGATATTATATAAAACGATAAGGAGATAGTAATTAGATCTTAAAAGGAGACAGATCAACTCTGAGAATATAAGAAAATGAAGGGAAATAATACTTATAAACATGAGAAACTAGAAACCAAGTTAGATGAGGAAAAATAAAAGTTAAAAGGCTGCGGAAGACTATCATACATATATACGAGGCTATCAACCTGTTGCTTCAAGGTAGTGTTGTTGATATGAACTGAAGTGGTGTTTTCTTTTTGAAGTTAAGTAGGGTAAAGGAGGAGGCAATGGTGTTATAATATGTTGCGTGGCCATGAAAGTTGTTGGAAACATTACTGCAGCTAGGGCTTTTAATCTGGAGTTGGGAACATAGATGACAGGCGGGTCTTGGTTTCCTTTGAGTAAGGATGGACCAACAAAAAGGGACAGCGTCAGTTTTACGAATGGTCTAATCCGTTGGGATCGCGGAATCGCAGGCTACATACTGGGACTAACTTGGAGTGATCTGGAGCGTGTTACAGTGTTAGACGGATTAAAGCGTATGATAAAATCAACCGACGCAAATCGTTATTTAACGATTAACGCGCCAAGGTGAGTAAATTCACTAACTCTGATCTATTTTAAAATATTATAATTATATTTTAATAATGGTTGAATGCTGTGTGATGATCGTTTAGATAAATTACAGTTAAATTGGTTGAATTATATATATATGATACACATCATTAGCTGGATACAAATACGATTGATTATACTATTCCGTATTATGGAATTTATGTTGATTGATTGTGTTGACTAACATCAGCGAATGCGGGAAACCGGTTGGAGGAATCCAACCGGATTCCTAAATATTTATATGTACTGTTTTGTTTTATATATGCACTGTTGAACTATAACGATAAAATAACGTTGTTGACTAGGCTTAAGCATGACTGTTATATCAAGATTAGTTATAAAGGAAATATTACAGCGCATGACAAGTTTTTGAACTATAACGATAAATTAACGTTTTGACCAAGCTTAAGCGTGATTTTATATATAACACTATTAGGAAGTGGAACTATAATTTGACGATGTCGAATGTAATAAACTAAATATATTTCTAGGAATTATAATCTGATAGGATAGTTAATATTTAGTTGCAAACAAATAAATTATATTTGGATATGTAATCAATGTTTAGTTATAAACTTGATATTGATCTAACAAGAAGTTGAATTAGAAACAGAGTCTATAAAATGGAATAGGAATATAAAATTATGAAAGAGATTTCCATAAATAAGATAAGGGTAATTATTACTTGAATAAAGAGTTCTTCGAAAAAGATGTTCAGACTTATATAATAGGGATGATATTCACATTTAAAGTAAATAATGTTTTAAAAATGAATGTTTGACAGATTAAAATGTTATAATGAAATTGGAAATATTTTTCCAATGTCGATAGAGTATATTATCCAAGTATAGATTATAAAGAATGTGAAAAGAATGTAAATGTTTTAAACTTTAATAACGTATATTTTCTGGAACATGGGAGAATAAGGGTTTACAAATAACTCGGAATGTTTTTCCAAAAAGTACAAAAAGGCTAAAACGGGATTTGAGAAATATCTGGTAAGATATGTGAATTTGAATAATAAAAACGAATATTAAATAAAAAGTGCCCGTGGTTGTGTGGTGTTTAGTTGTTCATTTGAATGAATGTTTGTTTTACTTCGATAGTTAAATAACCGGCTATCGAAGTATTTTGACCATCGTTGTCAATACGGAGAGACCGGATGGATATATTATCTGAAACCACTCCGTATAGGAATAAGCGATGCGAATTATATTATGTTGAAGAAAATTAAAGACAGAGTAAATTCAAGGGTCATCCTGTTCCTGAATGGTGCTTTCTGTTTGTCCAGTCCCAGGACAACTTGTATGGACGAGTGTCTGACAGAGTATACCTAACGAATCACATACGATTGATCTCTTAAAGGTAATACGTATGGTGGCGGAGGAATTCGTTCCTCTTAGATTTTTATACCCGTGATATTTTTTTGGAAATCAATTAGTGAATTGACGGGTTTGACGATGTGGCATTCAAAGTGAATGGTGATCTGATGTTCTGAAGATAGACGTAGCCTCTAGCCTCACAACCAGGAAGTAACAAAAGTTGGGCTAGGCAGCATGGCTAGTTGGGTCATCCCCAAGCAGGGTGTATTGTCACCGATCTAGAGAAAATCCATATTTGTTCTTCTTTTTTGATTCTGTATCTTCGTTTTACGGTTGGATGGCCAACAACCGTAGGTGGCAATATATTCGATACACTCAAGCTAAATGAGTGGTCGGTCATGTGTGGCCGGGTTGCAAGATGTTCTTGTTGAACCACAGCGTATACCCTCTAAAGTACACTGATCGGTAGGTGCTCCCATACCTTGTCTGTTGGAATCAAATCTCCAATAAGCGCCCTACGGTTTATGATTTTATACTATATATATGTGGAGCATGAGATGCAAGCATTCTGCTACTTGGTTATTTATCTGATTAGACATTACTATAATATCACTGGATTGATATCGAAGATATTTGGGTAATAGTAAGGTAAAAACCGTCCATGTTTATATGTGAGCTGGTCTTACTATTATCGTTTTGTTTCAAAAGGATTTTCAAAGTTAAATGATATGGTCGGAAGTTACTCACACCAATCCCAGGATTGACCCAGAGTTTATTTTGTTTTTGTTTTCCCTGAGCTCTTGGGTGCCCAAATTTGTAGGGAAGTCAAGTGTTTCAGGCTTTTACAGATACACTTGGAGTTTCTCGAAGCAGAAGGCTTCACCAGTAGTTATGTAGAGATTATTTCCGCTGTGATGTATATGAGTTATACTCTGATATGATATGTAAGTACAAATTCAGATTTTGTATTTCAAAGTTATGTTATAATACAATTTATTCATTCCGCTGTGAGATTCGTGTTTACTCTGATTCTGTTAAGTTGTGTTCTTCTTCTATTCTATTAGTTCTATCTTTTCTATCTCATCCTCTAATTTCTTTCTATTAATGGTCTGAATTTTTGTGCATTTTGAGTTGAATGTATAGGATATTAGCCAGCTCAAATTGGTACGAATTTTCGGGCCACTACAGATACAGACCAGCTGCTAATGCACCATTACCAATTACTTTTCTCGTCACTTGGTCGTGAAAAATACAATAACTACGAGTGAATTGCACAACACAGTCGAGTGAACGGGTTAATTGACTTACCGAAACTAAGTTAAACTTAAAGTTTGGAATGTGATAAACATTCGAAAGAGTGAGAGATGGTGAGATAGGAACATCACCAATATGCTTAACATCAGCATATGAACCATTCGGAAGTTCTACGGAAATAGATTGTGATAATTTCTTAAAAATAGAAAATTGATGTAAAGAAGAGCAAACATGATTTGTTGCTCCACTATCGATGAACCATGAATCTTTACTGATAATTTTATTATTACCTGACAGGTTGTTGACATGAGGCTCTATGTTATCATCTTCATTTGGTGGAGTGATTAATGCTAAAAGGTGTGCATACTATTCAACAGAGAGAGACGTCAATGGATTGGGAGTGGCTGAAGCGGAAGGTGACGAAGTGACAGCAGCATTTGTGTATGCTGATGGATGATCAGGACACCCATGAAGATGATAGCATGTTGCTTGAACATGGCCATGGCGATTAAAGTGATCACTTAATGGTCGATGGCGCTTATGTGTGCCATTAGGATGGTCGTTGTTGTGACGGGACTGGTGAGAATCATCTTTATTGACATTAAGGGCTGCAGATTCAATGACTGGATTAGAATGAGCATTGATCATTTGTTGCTCTTCCTCTTACTTGACCAGATCAAATATGCGATGAGCAGTAGGCAACGGCCCAATCAAAAGGATCTGACTTTGAAGACTGGAAAACCTATCATAAAGTCCCTGTAGAAATTCCATGGTGCGGTCTCTCTCATAACGCTCAAGTAAGATTTTCCCAGCACCAAAGTTGCATGACTCAGTAGGAGCGAGTGAATCTATTTCATCCCACAATGCCTTGAGTTTGGTGTGGTATGAAGTTGCAGAAAGAGATTACGGCATGAGACCAGAGAAAATGTTGTGCAATTGATATAGCTTTGATGCATTAGAATGACTAAACCTTACCTTTAGATCTTGCCATATTGCGTTAGAGGAATCTGCATACATCATACTTGCGTGAAGCTCCTTCTCAAACGAATTTGTAATCCACATTCCAACAAAATCATCACATTATTTCCCACAGGCTCGCTGATCTGGATCTGTTGGAGATTTAAGAGATCCATCGACGAATCCTAATTTCTACTTTGCATTTAGCGCCATTGTCATACCACGCACCCAGGTTGCATAGTTATCGCCTTGAAGCAGAGGAGAAAACAACACCGTAGTTGGGTTGTCAGAGGGACGGATGAAATAAGGATCTATTGCTGATGCATTGGGTTTAGGGGGAGTTTCTACTGAAGGAGACATTATGAAGAAGAGGTGCTCCGATATCAAATTAAAATTGAATCTATAATGATAACAATACGTGTACAGGTATCCTATATATAGATATACAAATAACCTGCCCACCGACTTATAATTATGTTACAGAACTATACTTTCCATATTTGTAGAAAGTCCTGTTCTAATGTGATAGACCTATTCCTCGGCATCTCAGGTAGTTAATTTGAATACAACTTACTGATGTTTTTTATCTTTGGAGCCTTGTATCATGAACTATCAATACACCGTTAAATCACAAATTTTATTATCTTTCTTTTGAGTCCATATGCCATATGTTTTAATGATCTTTTCTAATAAGGGTAAGTATTTGACCTGCGAATGTTTTTTCGGCAAATATTTGCCTTGAGGATTTTAAGTTGCCTGATAACTATTTGTCCCCAGGCAACTATTAGCATAAGGGAATTGAGGTTGGCTTCCAAACAAAAAAAATTCAAACTAATATTTGAATGGGGAATTTCAAACATGTTTCCGCAGTTTTGCAGATTACATATAAGTTTACTTGTACAGATTGCAAATCTGTTTATAGATTACAATTCACAATTTCATTTGCACCATTCACCATTACTCGTACATCCTTTAGTTTTATAATTTTGTCGGTTTCATGCTCGGACCTATTACCGCTCGATAAAACTTCACTATGCTTTATTTTTACATTTCTAATATTTTTTTCGGTTATTACTATCTAACTTTGAATACAATGGGTTGTTGCACGTGTACCATCCAGGTTGTCGTATTTTAATCTTGATAATGCTGCTCTAAAGGGCCTTGCCAAGTAGGTAAAAACCCAATTCTTACGACCCGAATTTGCTAGCCTACGAGGAGACCGGAAAACAAAGATTGTAATGAGAACACGACAAATCAGAACGCAAACAATAGAACATTTCATTGCTTTTACAACAATTATATTAGAGTACAAGAACATAACAAAGTATGAATAAATAATATACATCAGAAAAATATCAGAGATTTAAATTACAAAGAAGCGGAAAAATAATACATAACACAGCAGAAAGAAATATATGGATACAAAACTTTCCGAATATAGTTCCAGCTGTAAATCCCGGATCCTGTGTAAAAAAATCTGCAAAACCAAAACTACTAGCTGCCCATGTGGAAAATATGGGCACCCAGAGTTTAGGCTAAAATAATAAACACCAGGTCAGTTATGGGACTGGTGTGAGAACTAAAACAATTATTTAAAATTTACTTTAGAAATAAAGTAAATCAAGGGACCACGCTGTATAACACGAAACGGGTTTACTCCACATGAATACTAGTGCATAAAACAAACAGCGCAATGCTTTTTGTAAATCACATTTCACTATTAATTTGAGCTAGAGAACGAATGTCATTTAAAACACAGTTCACGATAAATCCATCAACAACTTTCATTTCAATTCCAATTAAATGTTAATTAATTGGTAAACTTATCTAAATCTTAATTAAAAGATTTATTTTCTTCTCAATCAGATTTAAGAACAGTGTTAATGAAGACACTATTCGCGACAAACCCAAAATCCAATTTAATATCAAATAGAAGGCCTTAAATAGAAATTATATTGGCTTATATTCAATATCAAATTCTGAAACTAACGGATATCGTATTAGAAATAACAATATCTGTATCTTCCAAATTCCCATAACAATATCCATATAGCCACGGAATCCAATATCGAAATATTCCGAATATTATTTTCATCCCAATCCATTCCAATTTATTCATTGGAAAATTTTGATTATTTTAAAACCATTTCAGATCCATTTTTATTTATTTAAAAATATTGGATTATTATACTAGTTAATAACTAGTTCAATTCGATAAAAATATGTTTTTATCTTTACAAAAGTTGAATTTTTCATCCAAATTATTTCCAAATCATTTATTATGATTTTACACAAGTTATTAATATTTTAATAATTTAATCAAGGCCCGTACAATCAGTTTCCAATACGGCCACCGAACTGCATCCATAGCGACCTTTTCCAAATTTTATTTGGACATAATTCCAAATCTAACCGTTAGATTTCAAATCTCTTATATTCATTAGAAAGCTCTTTCCGATACGAAGTTTTAGGAGAATTCGATGGTCGGATCTCCTGTAAGGTCAATTCGAAGTCAATGGTCGTAATTCGCGAACGGTCGCGGCTCGTCGCATTCTATTCAGGCCATTAAATATATATAATATATATATTATATATATTTTGTCGATTTCCATTTAAATCGTATTTTATAAATTGTTTTAAATTCGTTTTAAAAACGATTTTAAGTTCATTTTCAATTTAAATCAAAATTGAATACTCCTTATCATTTAATATTTCAATGATAAAATTTTCAAAATATCAGATTTTGAAATCATTTCCTTTTCGATATTCATTAAAAAATGAATAAAATCGATACAAATATCGTTTGCGCTAAAATGGCGCATATCTGATCAACACGGCTTCACATATTTCAATATTTTTGTGTCCATCCAAAATCATACATCAAATTCACATTTTAATCCTTTACTGAATATTATTTTGAAATATTTATTTTTTTAAAATATTCACAATTTTAAAATATTCGTTATTCCTGAATTGGAATAAGACACAGTCAATTACCATATAATGTTATTTACATAGATTTCATACAACACATATATACAACAACAATGATAAACAACACAACCGTCATCCAGAGTGCGTAACACAACTGCCTAAGCATTAAATATAAATAATTAACGCTTACAACAGTCTGTCAACTAATCGATTGACATACAACTAAACAAATGGGATTAGTGTACGCCAAATATCATCCCAATACCCGTGTGGGGTTTCAATCAACAAACACCGATTATTATTTGTGCAGTTGGGAGATGTGTAAAATTTATCGTCCCAATCCATGTCAGTTAAATGGGCGCACATAAACAAATCGTACGATTTGTAACTAAATATTTGTTTTCATTTCAGGAGAATTTTATGTCGTTCATATATACGATAAAAATTATATTTTTTACAATAAAATATTTATTTCAACACATGAATATTTTATACAGTTCATACATACATTAAAAATTATGTTTTTAATGAATAAATATTTATTTCAGAAAATTTTGGTAATATAATGGCGCGATATTAGAGCCGGAGTAATGTCTAGCATTACCCCTCTCCTGATACTGGCTCGCGCCATACACAATAATCAACCAAACCACAATACAAACCATTCAACACAATACAACCAATTACACCACAATTCAATCTAAACAAACAACTATGGTTTGTACAATAAATAGTGTCGGGGGCTACTAAGCCCCGTCTGCAACCTAAAATATATTTAACTGTAAAATAATTTTAGTGAAGAAGGAGTTCTCACATTGGGATCCACTCCACCATGATTTTCTGACGTTCTGAATTGTTGTTCTAGTTCTATCATTTGCAACAAGCTCCAATCTTCACACGATCTTTTTTTCTAGCTTAAGCGCGCCATTCCGGACAACTTTCGCCTTGGGCCCTTTCTTCCAAAAATGTGTCGTTTCGCTAGAAATCGCGAAAATACACAATTTGGACTGTTGACTTTGGATGTGTTTTCTGAACAACTTGCATATCCAAAATACGGTTTCCATATAGTCAAATCTAAGAGGATATCGTGCTCTTCGATTTTGGCGCTGTGGATTTTTGGCCAGAGGGGCTCGGTTTGGGAGATATTGGTTGAGGAAGCTCAGGGTGCTAAATGTAAAACTGAAAATTTATAAAAATCGGATTTTTGGTTGAATCGGGGCCCAACACCAGAGGTGGTGGTCAGGGGGCGCTCAGGTGGTTGCTGGTGGTGGTGGTGTGTCGGCGCTGGGTGGCAGTGGCACGGTGGAGGTAGTGGCGTCAGTTTTTAGTGAGTTGCAATGGCTCTATTTGCAATATTCCTATCTATTATTTTGGAAATTTATAATTCTTTCGTTTTACTGGATGGAATTTCAATGAGTTAGGTTCATAAGAACTATGAACCTCTAGTTTTTCAATAAAAAAATTTTTTTATTGAAAACTTGGATTTAGAGACCTTTCTGGTAGTTCGACTGTGGTATTTCTTTTTTCGGTATTTCCGTAATATGAGCGTGTGACTTGTTATAATTGATCCTATTTTGGGGGTTTTTAGAAGAAAAGAGAGAGGAGGAGGGCCCGGTGGTGGTGGATCAGAGATGGAGGGGCCTGGCGATGGAGGGTGGGTGGCGCAACGGCCAGCGACGGTGGTGGCAAAGCCGGTGGTGGCGGCGACTGGAGAATTGGGGGGACGACGGGTTTTTGAAAGAGGGTTTTCTTCTTTTCTTTTTTTTATTTTATGAAAATTAGGGTTTAAAAAAAGATATATAACACTTTCCATTCGACCTCCAAATCGAACCCACTAACAGTCATCTCGAGCTAATTACCCCCATTCCGAATGCAATGGGATATGTTCCGTAACCCGATTCGACTGTTTCGATCAGTTTTCAATGAAATTAATATAACGCTCAAAATTGATTTCGACGTACATTTTAAATTACCAGGACCACATACTGACTCCAAAAATTCCAAAAAAAATAAATCTGCTAATGTTTGGACGATACGATCCCAACAAAACTAATTTCGTCAAATTTGGAGGTCGTTTGAAAAACAACCATTTTCCAATCGATTATATTCAAACTTAATTTACCAAACACGTTTAAAATCACCACGCTCACATACTAATTCCAAAAATTATGAAAATTGGAATATAGCAATAATTTGACATTCTGGATCCAACAAAAGTGGTTTCGTCGAAAACAGAGGTCATTTGCAAAATGGTTATTTTTAAGGGCTATATATTATATTAAAATATATACAAATTCCATATCGACTATTTTAAATTTTAATCTGGCCATAACTTTAAATTTATAAAATGAAATTTATGTTTTTCACGTTAGAAAGATATTGTTAAACTGATTCAAATATTTCTGATTTTACTGAAATTCGATTTATTTTGAATTCTATATATTCAATTGAAATTTAAAATCGAATTTTAAAACTACTGCGCCATTTCCTGTTCTTTTTATAATTAAAATAAATTTATACGTTCTAACTTCGATTTAAATAAATTTTTAGTCATTATTATTTAAACTAAATCATTTTAAATATTCAAAATCGATTAAAATAGCTAAAATAAAAATAAAAATTTGTTTTGAAAATCCGGGTTGTTACCATCTCCCCCACTTAAAATCTTTTTGTGCTCGAAAAGGACCGGAGCTGAAAGTTGTTTAACTAACCAACTCAACTTTCATTCTAGCTTTCATTCTTCAACTTTTCAGTTTCTAAGAATTTTCCAATTCTTCAAAAATTTGGTCAACACCCTAAATTTTCGAAAAATTTCAACATAACCTCCTTTGTATGGGTTGATATTTAAAACCGCAACTAGCCTCACAGGGCCCTCATCATCGAAAAAGAAAAAGAAAAATCCAAGCGGCTTATAAAATTATCAAACCCACGAAATACAGTAAATATTTACCTATTTGTTAGGCATACAATTTTATTCCTCTTCTTAGCTTCCATGCTATGACCTTTTCTTTATATACATTTACGTATATGCAATTCTAATAAATTTTCAATTCGGTTCAATATTTGATTCGATTTGAGTAAGTTTAACTTTCATTCACATATTGGTTTTATTGTTTCAACATTTTAATTAATTAACTGATAATCATACATCATAACCAGCAATCAATTAGTTGAATAGCTTTTCAATCATATATCTTTAATATATATACTCAAAAATCCAATTTTTAGTGCCAAATCACAACGATAAATCCTATCTAAATTTTGGATCTCACATCAGTCAACTAGAAATATATAGATATTCAGCTTTCGAAACTCAAACATAAACACTGATGATGGTGCACCATCACCAGAATTATCCCCAGGCGACAAGAGTGTGGTTCTATATCTATCAAGTATATTTGAGACTTTGTATATACGTTTGCAGGGCGTATTTGCAAAATCTTCATATACTCGATTGTCCAAATTCTATATAAAATAAAATACGCAAATACGTATAATAAGATTTAATTTTTCAAAACTAAATTTGTTTTTATAATTAATACTCTTCGAACTCATTCTAGGGTATTACTAACCCTATCTCTAACGAGTCATTCTTATTGGATATTACTAATCCAATCTCTAATGAACTCTTTCGTTTGTTTCTAAACTGCCTTGTTCTCGAGCTCTGTAAACCAAAGCTCTGATACCACAAATGTTATGACCCGAATTCGCTAGCCTCCGAGGAGACCGGAAAACACGGATTGTAATAAGAACACGACAAATCAGAACGCAAACAATAGAACATTTCATTTTACAACAATTACATCAGAGTACAAGAACATAACAAAGTATGAATAAATAATATACATCAGAAAAGTGTCAGAGATTAAAATTACAAAGTAGAGGAAAATAATACATAACACAGCCAAAAGAAATATACAGATGCAAAGGCTTTCCAAATATAGTTCCAGCTATAAATCCAGGATCCTGTGAAAAGAAATCTGCAAAACCAAAACTATACTAGCTGCCCATGTGGAAAATATAGGCACCCGGAGTTTAGGTTAAAACAATAAACTCCATGTCAGTCATGGGACTGGTGTGAGAACTAACACAGTTATTTAAAACTTTACTTTAGAAATAAAGTAAATCAAGGGACCATGCCGTATAACACGGAACGGGTTTACTCCACATAAATACTAGTGCATAAAACAAACGGCGCAATGCTTTTTGGAAAAATGAAGCTATTATAAGACTCAGGTCACATCACACAATGCAACGCAAGCCGGAGGATAGAGTTTTCCCTTGTAATAACCAAACATGCTTGGTACGTTTAAAACAAATCATTCTGATATTACTATAAGTGTATATTGTCAAAATCACTTCAAATATAAATGTATCAATCATAGACGGCATGGGTACCATATATCATGTCACCATACTAGTTCTACAATTAAAACCGAATGGTATCGTATTGGAAATTGATTTCCATCATGAGTAAAGACAAGGGATGGCTCCTCACCGATTCGAGACACTCTAGCAAATGCCTCAGGATCCCCCGCAGTGAACCCTTGGAACAGTTGGGTCGGACCAACCTTGCGTTTGTGGATTAATTATTCCTGAACACACGTTTGTCGGTCCTATCGGGCTAATCCATCGGCCCCGTAGTGACCGATATTGTAATGGCCCGAAAATCCATACCATCTGAGTTGACTAATACAACCCGTGTCCAACTCAAATAATATAGAAATACGAGTCATTAGGGTTAAAGAAATAGAAATAGACTGAAGAAGAACAGAAATAACAAACAGAATCTTACAACGGAACGGATAAAATATATTATGTAACATAACTTTGAAATACAAATCTGTTTTGTATATACATACCATATCATAGTACAACATAACATTTAATACTATGGAAATAACTCTAAATAACTAACGGTGAAGCCTCCTGCTTCAAGCTCCTCCAAGTGTATCTATAAAAACTTGAAACACTTGACTATCTGTATAAATTTGGGCGCCCAAGAGTTTAGGAAAAACAAAACAAAATAAACTCTGGGTCAGTTATGGGACTGGTATGAGTAAACTCCAACCATATTGTTTAACTTTTGAAAAAACTTTCGAAAGAGAGGGTAATAGTAAGACCAGCCCACACATAAACATGGACGGTTTTTATCTTACTATAACCAAAACATTTTCTATATCAAAATCCAGTGATATTGTAATAATGTATAATCAAATAAATAACCAAATAGTAGAACGCTTGCATCTCACACTCTACATATATAGTATAAAATCAAAAACCGCAGGGTGCTTATGGGAGATTAGATTCCAACTATGACAAGGTATAAGACCACCTCCAGATCAGTGTACTCTAGAGGGGATACACTGGGGTTCAACAAGAACGTCTTGCAACCCGGCCACACATGACCGCCTACTCATTTAGCTCGAGTGTAGAGATTATATTGTCACCCACGGTTGTCTGCTATCCAATCGTAATCCGTAAGGTACAGAATCGAAAGAAGAATAAATAATGATTTTTCTCTAGATCGATGACAAACATACCCTGCTTGGGTATGACCCACCTAGCCATGCTGCCTGCCCGATTTTTTTCATTTCCTAGTTGTGAGGCTTGAGGCTACGTCTACTATTTTAGAACATCTGGCCACCATGCACTTAGAATGTCACATCGTCAAACCCGTCAAATCACTTGTTGATCTTCCAAAAATATTACAGGTATAAAAAAGCTAAGAGAAACGAATTTCTTCGCCACCAGATGTAATACCTCGGAAAGATCACCTTATGTGATGTGTTCGGAATAACTCTGTCAGACATTCATCCATACAAGTTGTCCTGGGTCTGGACAAACAAAACATCCCTTGCATTTCATTTTGTCTACAATTTCTTCAACGTAATCTAATTTGCAACGCCTAGGCCTATACGGAGTGGTTTTCGGATATTAAATCCAACCGGTCTCTTAGTATTGACAACGATGGTCAAAAAATTTTGATTGCCGGTGATTTAACTATCAAAGGAAAATAAACATCCATCAAACAAATCAAACAATCACTGGCCCTTAATATTTTATTTGAGTTCATTTCCTTATTGAATTCTATATATATCGATATATTGATTTCTATTATCAAAATTTCTTAAAAATATTCTAACTCCTTAAATTTTCAGAAAATTTCGCCAGCACCTCTTTTGTACTAGTCAATAGTTCAAACCCCAACTCGCCTCTCTAGGCCCTTTCCATTAAAAAACAAAATAAAAAAGCCAAGCAGCTTGCCGATTCGGCGCATAAAACCTCATACGGAAATTTTAAACATGTACATTTTTGTCGGGCACTCAAATAAAAATCTTCATGCTCTTCGTTCACTTTATCCCATACATATCTAATATACATGCATTTCATCTCAATCCATATGACTAGTTTGATTAAATCACATTCAATTCCACTAACTAATTCTTTAAATAACTCAACCGCACCATTTACTTATAGTTTGAATCAATAGTGTTTAAACATATTGCAATTCACTTATGACAATTCGAAATCCATTTATAACTCACGCCTCATATTTGAATTCTAATTCTAATTTACAAATCCGATTTGTTTAACCCACATGAAGTTCGATTGAAACTATATTTAACTAACTTCTGGTATTATTTAGTTAATACCATTCCATCATTCAAAATCCGATTTTTATTATCAGAAATCACTTTATTCGACTTACTTGAGTTCATATTTATTTTAAACTCAAATCTGGATTTTTCAAATTAAAATTCGGATTTTTATTCACTAAAATTTCCTATGACTAATTAATTAAATCGTTATGGTTTTTAAATGATTTTACAGCGACTTTTCTAAAATTTGATTTTGACATAACTCAAAATATTTAAGTCGAAATCCATATTTTTCTCTTCCATCAGAATGTTATTATTCAGTAGGTCCACACCTTTCTTATTTCATCAAATTCCGACTTATATCGAGTTCTATATACTCAACTGATGTTCGGAATGGCAAATTACAAACTATCGCGCTGCGGCGAGTTCATTTTAATAAATTATAAATATTTAAAACTTCCTTTATAATAAATACCGACTCCATTCTCAATATTTAAATATAAATTAATCAGTTTCCCAAATCTAACTTAAAAATCTCGATTATTCAAAATCGTCGATTATTAATTCACAAATCAGTTGTAACTTATATTCACAACTCAATTACAATATTATATTCCTATTTCCTATATAAATAAATTATTTATAAAATTTCGATATAATCGAATTCCAAATTTTTAAATTTCCTTTATGGAAATAATTAATTAATCCAACATTCCTTACCATTACAAACTAATATCCGCTCTTGGTAATAGTGAAGTCATTCAAGTTGGGGTATTTTATTTACCTCTCAGACCTTGACCGACAACGTTCTTACTTGAGACGGGTAAAAGCTTATAATACAAAAATTCGATTTGAATCCTACCTTTTACCCATACTAACATAAATTTAACTATTTTTAAAAGTCTAGCTTTAAAATTTTAGATTATCCAACATCGTTTATTTCTTCGTTCAGAATTTATAACTTAGTTATAAATTCATTTTCAGCTCGATCCTCTATATAGATTTCCAATTTATTTGGAACTAAATTATTTTATAAAAACTAACAAATTCATATTCTAATTTTAAGTCTCTTGGATTTATATTAATCCAATATATATGTATATATATATCGGGTTTTAGAATAAAATCTAGCATTCCTTTTTTGAAACGATTTTAATTCCTCTTTTTAAATTCATACCTGGATTAAACTTTCAAATTATCCAATAATAGTTATTTCTTTTTTTTATAAATATCGTTTATAAAATTCACTTCTCATTTTAAATACCAAAACAAGTTTTCAATTTTAACTTCCATTTGAAATCCAATTCCCATTTCGAAAAATAAAATTTCCCTTTTAAATTCAGGCTTGAATTTAAAATTCAATATTTTCGAATGATAATTTTCCTTTTCATTTTTAAATATATTTTATACTTTCAATTTCTTGTTTTATTATTAAAACAACTTAAAGTTTTTGTAACAACCCGTATTTTTGTAACATGTTAAAACCATAAATCAAGGAAGAATTAAATTTTAAATAAAAATCAAGGGAAATGGGATCCACCATTGCGTTCATATCGAAATTCTGCTTGGAAACGAGTCCAAGTTTTCGAGAAACGGAGTCTGTATGAGGGAGATATGACCCTCCGAATTTTCAGGAATTTTCAGAATAAAAAACAGCTCGAAATTCGAATTCAAAATTCAAATTCAAACCCCAGCGCAGACTGGGCGGGAATTTCCCCCCCAGGACCAGGTCGACCTCGGGGTCGACACTATGGTCGACCTCCCAGGGACCAGGTCGACCTGGTGGACAACCTGGTGCCATAACCCAGTTTTGAGCCTGGGTTCATTATGATGTATCTGGCCTCGTTTTCAGTCCAGATTCGCCCGCCTAATCCTATATAAACAGCCCCCTAGCCCCATTCTCTTTACACCATTCTTCTCTCCTTATGCTGCCTCTGAGATAATAGAAATAAATAAATAAAATAATGGCGTCGCTACTCTGCTGGAATCAAAACTAGAACTAGTGCATCTTCTTCCAAATCTGAATAAGATTAAAAGAGAAAAACTGCAACTCTTCTTCTATAATCCAATCAAGGAAAGTGCAGTTATTTTCTGATATGAAATTTAATCATGATCTTGATATAATTGTAAAACTGAATCTGAGACTAGGACCTTTTTCTATTTATCAGATCTATTCCTCTGTTTTATTCTTCTATTTGTTCTTCTTCCTCCTTTCTTTCTTTTTGTTTGATAGCCAGGCTACCACGAGCCTGAGCCAAATCTCATAAGAGATGAATGCATAAACGCTAAATTTGGGAAGAATATTGAATGAGGCATATTTGGGCAAAATCAATTTGTAACTAATTTGAGGACACAACGCATGTTGTAATTCTAGACATAAATTTGTGGCATATTGCATAAGATGATCTATGACTTGGAAGAAGAGGATTATAGTGACTTAGAACATAAAGAACATGTTTCATAATTTAAGATCTGGATCTAGGCATATTAAATCTGATAGTTTGTCATTTGGAAGTAGGAGAATTAATTTGCATATGACTTAGGTGTAAAAACCTATATTAAGATTTGATGACTTTTAAGTGTGAATACACCTAAAAAGGTGGGTTTTTTGGATATGTGACATGCATTGTAATCCATGGCTATATTTGGCATAATTTATATGTAAGGTTTTTGGAGAATATTCTGAACTATGCAAGTTTAAATAAAATTTGGGACATATGTTATATGGTGGATTATGACCATAATTTGGGCATATAAGTTTAGGCTTACTTTATGAATTAGGCAAGATATGTGAATAGTACTTTAAGGAATGTTTAAATCGGCTGAAGCTGTTATCTGTTTAATATGTTAAATTTGCCTAATCTGCTAAATCTATTACCTGTTTAATCTATTGAATTGCCTAAACTTTTAAATATGTTGAATCGCCTAAATTATGCGTAATCTGCTAAATCTGTTGAGTTGCCTAGTCTGCTAAATCTTTTGAACCGCCTGAGCTACTAAATCTGATAAATCTGTTGAAAAATTGAATGATTGTAATTTGTGTATGAAAATCCGTAGGCTCGATCTAAGATTGAGTAAAACATGTTAATTCGATTAATCTGCTACGACTTCAAAAGAAGTCAAATCTGAGAGGTCGTAGGCACAACTAAAATATGCTTAGACACGAGGTTAGGTCTGGCTTGTGGCAGAAGTCTGCCCGGAACCTCCCGGCTTATCCAGCGGCCACAAGCTACCGACCTAATGTTATAGGTCTACGCATTAATATTTAATTAATGCAAATCAGAGATAAATATGATGTCTAAAATGTGTTGGGTGGATAGGGCTAAACCAACTGGACTGATGAATTAATAAACCTGTTTCGTGAATCTGTAGGCCCAATAAAAAGTTAGACAATCTGTAATTCTGTTAAAACTGTACATCTGATCCGTTAGTCTGAAAACCTGTTGACTTGATTTTCTGATCTGTGAAATAGTTGATCTGAACTCTGTAAGTCTGAAAATTTGTAAACAAGTTAATCTGAAATCCATTAGTCTAGGGACACAAGGTTAGGAGGGAAAATACTTGTGTTATAAGTTGTTTTGGACCCATATTAGTCAGTAACCCTTTCTGGTATCAAAACTATGACCCAACAGTAGGTAGGGTCCGGGCATGCTTACTGAACCAATTATAAGCGGTTCATTCTGATAATGGCGAGGGGTGTCGATGGTGCATTCTAACCGGGTCATGTGCGTGCATGAATCCCGGTCTGCCTCTGAGGATGTAAGACGCCGTGACATCTGTAAATAGGTATGTGTCATTCAAAGGTTGCCACTTTAGGGAGTGATACACCCTTCTGTGGGGCTGGCACAGGGTATTTATGTATTAGGGAGCCGATCGCTTGGGGTAAATTTAGGGTACACTTAGTTCTGTCTGTTTCCGTTGGGGTACCGTCTGTTTTTGTTGGGTGGTAACACCTGTCTGTTTCTGCGTTGTACCGTCTGTTAGGGTGGTAAAGGCCCATTTATTAGTGTACACCTAATTCTAACATTCTGTTTACATAGGGATTATTCTGTTTCCGTCTCTCATTCCGTTTATGTACCTTCTATCTGTTAGGGTGGTAAAGGCCCATTACTGGCATTCTGTTTCTATATAGATTATTCTGTTCCGTTTCTGTTTCAGTTTAGACATTAGGGTAACACCTAATCCTGTTATACGAGTATTAGTGTAGAGAAGTAAGATCTAAGTAAAAAAGCATAACTTGGGCTATATCATTCTGTTTCTTCTGTTTAGCTTAAGTATACCAGTTACTCCTATTGCTATTGTCTCTTATCCAGCTTTATTTTCATGTCATGATATTATTATCTGTTCATATGTTGAAAGTCACTGGACTTGCCAGACTTTATGTCTGACCTTGCTTGTTTTCGCCCCTTTTCTTTCGTTTCTCCCCCCTCCCCCCTCCTAAGGTTTTTTAGGTGGAAGTATAGGATCTTGATTCAGATTTTCTCTGCTTGAAGTATCGCTTGGCCTTGGCTCTATCTTTCCATGGCAGTTTATGTTGGGGATTATGATTTTAAAAACTATGCATTCTGAAGGCTTTTATACAAGACTGATATTTTGTACTTGAACTCTGATATTGTGATTTGAAAAGATGTAACCAAACTTACTTCAGTTTTTGTCGTAATAAAGTTATTAATTTTTCAAGTATTGTTTTATCTATCTTGTAAATTTCTGTTCTGTCTACTAAAACGCTACATCAAAGTTAAGGCATTCCCTTTGTGAGTGACCATAACGGAGGTGGGGTGTTACACTTTTCTTAGCCTATTCGAAATTCAAATTTTATTTCGAAAAAAAAAATTCCTTTTCAAATTTAAAAATCCCTTTTATGATATTTTTAAATATAAATATCTAGGGCCAATGATATTTTAATATCCAAACAAACAAATAATCCATTCAATTCACACATCACACACATATATAAATATGTAAACAATAGTAAATAAATTTGAGGAATCTTGTTGGATTCCTCCAACCTGTTTCTTGCATACACAGATGTCAAACAACATAAATAATACCAATCCTACTTCAAGGCAGGATATCGCGGTATAGAAGGTCATCCACTCATATATCGTGGCGCGATAGGGTCATCTACTAATGATACTACGGGCATTCGCTAATGGTACTTCGGAAATCCAATATATATATGTATATAGCCACAATCACCAAGCCTTAATAACTAATTTATAAGAAACCAAATAATTCAACAATTCATGCATGCATCCAAACAACCAATAATTTATTTTTCAAAATAAAACTGTGAGTGAAACACCCTACCCTCCATTAAGGTCACTCACAAAGGGAATGCCTTAATTTTGGTGGAGGTTTGTAAGTAAAAGTCACAGATAAAACACAAGACAGATATAAACACATATATATAAGCAGCGGAAAAACAACAGACTTTTTATTTCACAAATATGTGTTCATACAAAACATTTCCTTAACTGTCACATAATAACTTCCAGAAACATTACATCATCATTTCTGTCTTGGTTATTAAATAAAGAAGCATAAAACATAATTAAAACTGCATAAATCCCCATGATTGTGTCCTGCAGCCATAGCCAAGGAGAGAGAGTCCAAACCGTACATTTGCTATCCTGAAGCTTACAAAGAGTCTGACTAAGATGAGTTGTTTCCTCCCTGTGGACCTTGGGGGGAACGGAAGAAAAGAAGACGAAAGAAAATATGGTCAGACATAAAGCCTGGTAAGTATAGTGACTCTTCAGTATGAGAATAAGAATAAGGGAAAGATAGGTATAAACTAGAAATAGGAAAATATCATAAACTAAGATAAAGCAGTTTGAATCGAATATACTATCGCACCCCACACGATATCTCTGCACCTACTTGTATTGTTTTAACCGGCACCCCATGCAGGAGGTAAAGTGATCCCCTTTTTCTAAAGATCAGCTCCTACTCGCATAATCACATGTGTCTTACGGCCCCCGAAGATTGTAGATACCTATGCTGGTCCCACCCTAGGGTGTATCAAGTCCCATGGTGGCGGCCCAAAACAAAACTAGAAATACATAGGTTATACTACTGGTTCCCCCAGTGCCCTGTTTGTCTGCTCCGAAGTGTGTGCACGCCCGCACTCCGTTAGAACCCACACTGTTGCACACACCGCCGTCTCTTTTGACCGCTTACAATCAGCCCAGTAATCGTGCCCCACCCTGCCTATTTTCAGGGTACCATGATACCTAATTGGGTTACTGCTGAAATGGGTCCCCGTTACTAGGGTTTTCAAGTCAAACATGTTAAGTGGTTAAGTGTCTATATTTACCTAACCCCACCCATCAGTTTAATTTAACATGTTGAATTGGTTAAGTATTTTAGTTAACTTAACCCTACCATCCTGACTTTTCTGTCCTTAGCTTTTTAAAGCACCGACCATTCACATTAGATAGATATTGTAACGGTTACTGGATGTGCGGGTCGGTTCCGGGCAGATTTACACCGTAACTCAGTCTAACCTCGGGTCCTTATTGGGCTCCATGCTTAACCACCAACATTGGATAGGTATTGTTGTGACTATTGGACAGCCGGGCGGGTCCGGGCAGGTTTACGTCACAACTCAATCCAACATCGTGTTAAGCATACTCGTATTTTCTAAAATTTACATATTTGTCTTTATTACTTAATATATGTAAATTTGTCAACAATTAAATGTTGTGGCCCACTTTCCAAGTTTAACATTTTTGGTATAAGAATTTATACCATTCAAGTGCCACTAATTTTGGCATGTGACAAACATGCCAATTTCATATATTTTCTTATGTCAAGTTTTACCAATAGTCCCAACGTTACCCCATTTAAATATTAGGCTAACAATCATAGCCTAATTCTCGTTCGCATGGTTTTTAACATATAATATTAGGCTAAAAACTTAGCCTAATTTAGCGCACACAAATTGGCATAAGGGAATTCATAAACATAAACATGACATAGGTGTAAACTTGGCATTTTTGGCATATTCAATATGAACATCATAGGTGTGAACTTGCAAAATAGTCAACATACATATGTGAATTTGCAACATAGACTAAATCATGGGTTTCAACTTATCATGTGAACTTGCATTGAAATAGGGATTTAACCAAATAGGTATCACATAAATTAGCATATGATTTAGATAACATAAGCCTACACATGTTTTGGATTTAGGCATAACATCGAACATCACTAGCATATGACAAGAATATGACATTTTCATAAGTATGTATAAATTTTATCATACTAGATCCAATCATATATCCAATTATAACATGAAACATGTATTAAAGTGGATCTTGGCATGGATCCAATTAACTTGCAACTTTCTTACAAACACACTAGCATGTATGTGAACATAATCGTTTAGGCATAAAGGTTCTAGCATATATATACATGAAATCTTAATCACATACAACCAATATAATCACATAGACATATAGGTGTCGACTACAACACGAACTATACAACTTGCATGTGATTCTACAAGTAATAGGATCAATATCAACTCAATTATACCACAAACATCACAATACCACAATCATTTCAATACATAGATATGATTTAACATCGTTGTTACATGATAACACAATTCCATTTCCATTTTACATCTAATCAAATCCTAACTTTTATTCACATCGGAAAAATCACTATACTTACAACAAACGACGGTCTTGTTTTCTGATTTCTGAGTTCTGAATTTGAATTGCTTTCCTTTGGGTACACTAATGTTGTTTGAATCATGTTTTAACTTTGATTTTGGCTCGTCTCTAAGCTTTCTACAAGTGGAGGCTACTCTTGGCTTCCTCCCAGTAGCATGACGGCTCTATCTCCAATTTATTTGTGTGAATTTAGGTTTAGACTCAAGTTGTATTTATAGAATTTCAAATTAATTGGAGTCGTCGATGAAACTAGAGTGAATCCGGACGATCCATCTCAAGAGAAGCCAATCAGAAAGCGACATGTAAGCCCTAGTGACACAGCCAAGCCCCAAAAATCGACCAGAAACCCGACCAGGCCAGCCAGGGCCAAACCAGGTCGACTGGGTAGGTCGACCCTACCCAGGTCGACCCTATGGTCGACTCGGTGCCTGGGCGGGAATTTTCCCGCCCAGCCCAGTCTGGGTCTGAATTCGAAATTTGAACTGAATTTTGAACTGTTTGAATTTAAATTTGAATTTTGAAACTTCTGGAGGTCATAACTCCTTCATACGGAGTCTGATTCACGCAAACTCCAACTCTATCTCAAGCAGAATTCTGAGACGAACGCAATGGCGTAACCCATTTCCCTTAATTCTTTCAATTAGAATTAATTATACTATAATTTGTTGATTTACTGTTAATAGAAAATTCGGGGTGTTACATTCTCCCTCCTTAAAGGATTTTGTCCCCGAAATCTTCAAGTCTAGGAGAACGTAAGTCCTAACATCCAATCGTCCATCTACTCTACCATCAAACATAGGCGTCCATTGTCCTTAAAAGACTTCTAATGCTTTATGATCATATGCACAGTGTGTGTACATGTTCTTATCTAATGCAAAAATTAGGCGGTCTACTGATTCAGTTGACCTCCTTAATGCAAATCATGTAAGTGTCATGAATCCATATGTTTGCAAAAAAAATTCCTACTTATAATTCTACATGAGTGCGCAACCATTCATACAAATGCAACATCCATATGATGACATATCAAGTTTCAACCATATACAAATATGAATACATATATGCATATGCAGTATGAAGTGATTGAGCCGATCTAAAACCTAGGTTGTGTGTGTATATGCATCCACGAGCAACCACTAGCAACCACTTGCAACCACTTGCAGCCATCAACCATAACATGTTTCAAATACATGTTTTCATCCAAAGGGGTTCCTACCTAAGGATAAAGGATAATATCGAGGAGATTATACCTAAAAGGATAGATACAAACACAACTTTAAGGAAAAAGAGAGGTCAAGGATATACCCTCAAAAAGAAAAGGGTAGGCCACACATATTTTGTCCTCAGTTTACCAAGTCGCGTCTTCCTTGGCGTCGCTCCACTGAACCTTAACGAGCTTGACTTTGCGGTTGCGTAGATTCTTGATTTCAGTTCCTACGATTTGAGTTGGAATTCTCCTTACAGTTGCTTCGCGTTCCACTTCGGCTTCTTCTAGAATGCTTGGCTCCACCACTTCTGCGGATTCATGTAGACATTTTCGGAGATGAGAAAAGTAAAAGACGTTGTGAATTCCAGCCAATCTTTCAGGCAGCTCAAATCTATAAGCCATTTTCCCAATCTTCTCGATGATAGGGAATGGTCCTACAAATCTTGGTGCTAGCTTTCCTACAGGTCCAAAGCGAACGACGTTCCTTAAAGGGGATACCTTAAGGAAAACCCTGTCCCCAACCTCAAACTCAAGGTCGGTCCTTCTTTTGTCGGCGTAGGATTTCTGTCTATCTTGGGCGTCTTCATTCTTCTTCATATCAAGTCTACTTTTTCTGAAGTCTCTCTAATCATGTCTGGCCCAAGTATAATCTTGTCAGTAGACTTCCACCAACAAGTTGGTGATCGGCACGGTCTTCCATATAGAGCTTCGAAGGGCGCCATGCCAATAGTGGCTTGGTAACTGTTGTTGTAGGCGAATTCCACTAAAGGAAGATGATCCTCCCAAGTCCCTCCAAAGTCAAGAACGCATAGTTTCAAAAGATCTTCTAGTACTCTATTCACCCTTTCCGTCTGACCATCGGTTTGGGGGTGATAGGCCGTGCTCAAGCATAACTGTGTGCCTACAGCTTCTTGCAGACTTCGCCAAAATTCGCTCGAAAAGATGGGGTTTCAATCACTCACTATGTTGGAGGGTATTCCAAGGAGTCGAACTATTTCCTTGAGATAAAGAGAAGCTAGGGACGAGGCAGTCCTTCTACTCTTGATAGGTATAAAGTGGGCACTTTTAGTGAGCCTGTCCACTATTACCCAAATGCTAGTATTGCCCCTTCTTGACCTAGGCAGCCCGTCAATGAAGTCCATTGAAATGCTATCCCACTTCCATTGCGGGACTTCTAGAGGATGAAGCAGTCCTCCAGGCTTCTTTTGTTCTGCCTTGACCTGCTGACATGTCACGCACTTAGAAACGAAATCTGCCACGTCCTTCTTCATGCCGCTCCAATAGAAAACTCTCTTTACGTCCTTATACATCTTGTCTCCACCTGGATGTATTGTCATCTTTGAATGATGTGCTTCCTCGAGAACCTTCTTTACTAATTCCCTTGCTTGTGGGAAGCATACTCTTCCATCTTGCCTCAGCCAACCCTTATCATCGATGGAGTACCTATTGAGGTGACTGGAAGTTTCACCCCTAATTAGTTTATCAATCACATCAACAAGCTAAGGGTCTTCGCGTTGTGCAGCCCCTATTGAGTCTAAAAGAGTGGGTTGTACTTTTAGGGACGCCAATAAACCAGGTATAAAATCTGAGGAGGGCCTAAAGTTGAAACTGGCTATATACTCCAAGCTTTACCTTTCCACAAAGAGAGGGCTTAGGGTCAGCTTCTTTCTGCTCAACGCGTCTGCTACTACGTTGCTTTTACCGGGAGTATAGGAAATTTCAAAATCATAAGAGGCAAGGAACTGCATCCAACTTTGCTGCCTCAAGTTAAGATCTTTCTGCGAGAAAAGATACTTCAACGATTTATGGTCAGTATATAATTCGAACTTCTCACCTAGGAGATAATGACGCCAAGACTTAAGCGCAAATACGATGGCGGCCAACTCAAGATCGTGGGTTGGGTAGTTCTTTTCATGAACTCTCAGTTGTCTTCCACCATAAGCTACTACCCTCCCTTCTTGCATCAGAACAGCGCCTAGTCCCATACTGCAAGCATCCGTGTATACGGTGAACATCTTGCTTCCATCTGGCAAAGTCAGAACTGGGGCTGTTGTAAGATCCCTTTTTAATAGTTGGAAAGCAAACTCGTAGTCCAAATCCCAAATAAACGCCTGATTCTTCTTTGTTAACCTTGTGAGTGGAGATGAGATTTTCGCGAAATCCCTAATGAACTTTCGGTAGAAACCGACTAACCCAAGAAAGCTTCGGACTTCGGTTGCATTTCTTGGTGTCTTCCAATCTTGCACTGCCACCACTTTCGCGGGGTCCACAGCTAACCCTTCTTTGGACACTATACGTCCAAGAAACCTTACTTCTTCTCTCCAAAAGTGGCACTTGGAGAATTTGGCTTTTAGCTGATGAACTCGAAGAGTTTCCATGATCTCCTTCAGATGCTGAGCATGTTCTTTCTCATTCTTTGAGAAGATCAAAATATCATCTACGAAGACAACCACAAACTTATTGAGGAATTCTCTGAACACCCTGCTCATTAGGTCGACGAAATAAGCGGGTGCGTTTGTCAAGCCGAAAGGCATGACAAGCCACTCGTAGAAACCGTCTGGGGTTATGAACGTCGTTTTATCAATGTTATCTTCAGCTACCCTTAGCTGATGGAACCTAGTAGCCAGATCAAGTTGGGAGAAGACCGACGCACCTACAAGCTGATCAAACAAATCGTCTATTCTGGGAAGCGGGTGTCTATTCTTTTTAGTCAGTTTGTTTATCTCCCTATAGTCCACACAAAGATGTAGTGAACCATCTACTTTGGTGGCGAACACCACTGGAGCACCCCATTCTGAGATACTTCTCCTTATAAACCCCTTCTCGAGAAGCTCCTTAACTTGCTTACTGAGCTCCTTTCTCCCCTTTGGAGCCATGTGTCTAACAGGCAGAGCTACGGGTTTTGCATTATCAACAAGATATATGCGAAAGTCTATTTCCCGCTTCGGAGGTAAGCCTTTCACCTCTTCAAAGACATCCGGATATTCCCGGACCACTCTAACCGACTGCAAATTCTCAACAGAAGCATCAAGCGACTCTAGATAACTAAGCATAACATCATTTATGGGATTACAAGAAATTTCTAGAGTGTTACCGAGCCGAGTCAAGAGTCTAACCAATCTTTTCTCACAATCAAGAATGGCACCATTACAGGATAACCAGTCCATGCCTAAGATCAGTCCATATCCTGAGAATCCCAAAACAAAGGCGCTACATCTAAATTCAACACTCAGAATAGAGATTTTTAAATCCAAGCAAACCATCGACAAATAAGCCGAGCCCCCAATTGGATTCAAAACAACCAAGGGGTCTTCTACCATACTAGTGCCTAGGTGCAGAGATCCTACTAAAGCAGATGAAATAAAGGAGTGTGATGCATCCGAATCAAAGAGAGTGCGAAATGGATGATCATAGGGATAAACTAAGCTTTCTACAGAAATATTTCTACCGAAGGTTCTCAAGATAGGATTGAGAAGATAAGAAAGATAAAACAAAGCATCTAGGAGAAGAAGTTAAAGAGGTACCCCCGGAAGGTCCTGCTTGCGGGCCTTGCCCATGCTTCTTAGGGCAGTTCTTGCTGATATGTCCAGTATCACCACACTGAAAGCATGCTCCCATCTTCTTCTTCTTCTTTCTACAATCCTGGACTATATGCCTAACAATTCCACAGAAATAACATTTCCTTTTCTCATGTGTCTTTTTATTATTGTTGTGGTCCTTTCCTCCTGGACTATTATCCGTCTTCTTGTTCTGCGATTCTTCCGCTTGCTGTTTCACGTAGAGGAGGAGGAGGAGTAAAAGCGTCTGTAGCTGGGGAGTAAGGTCCCTAGACATGCTGAAACAAAAAGGAACGATTTAAGACAAAAGGATAGAGAGATAGTGCATATGGCTTTTGGGGAATTATGCCTTTTAAAAACAATGATTTTTCTTGAAAACAATGCTTCTTTAAACTTCTATTTGAAAATAGTTTCAAAAACTTTTATCTAGTCTGGTAAATCTGTGCTCTGATACCAAGTGAAACACCCCACCCTCCATTAAGGTCACTCACAAAGGGAATGCCTTAACTTTGGTGGAGGTTTGTAAGTAAAAGTCACAGATGAAACATAACACAGATATAAACACATATATATAAGCAACGACAAAACAACAGACTTTTTATTTCACAAATACGTGTTCATACAAAACATTTCCATAACTGTCACATAACAACTTCCAAAAACATTGCATCATCATTTCTATCTTGGTTATTAAATAAAGAAGCATAAAACATAATTAAAACTACATAAATCCCCATGATTGTGTCCAATAGCCATAGCCAAGGAGAGAGAGTCCAAACCGTACATCTACTATCTTGAAGCTTGCAAAGAGTCTGACTAAGCTGAGTTGTTTCCTCCCTGTGGACCTGGGGGGAAACGGAAGAAAAGAAGACGAAAGAAAATAGGGTCAGACATAAAGCCTGGTAAGTCTAGTGACTCTTCAGTATGAGAATAAGAATAAGGGCATGATAGGTATAAATTGGAAATAGGAAAATATCATAAACTAAGATAAAGCAGTTTGAATCGAATATACTATCGCACCCCACACTATATCTCTGCACCTACTTGTATTGTCGTAACTGGCACCCCATGTAGGAGGTAAAGTGATCCCCTTTTTCTAAAGATCGGCTCCTACTCGTGTAATCGTCTGTGTCTTACGGCCCCCGAAGATTGTAGGTACCTATGCTGGTCCCACCCTGGGGTGTATCAAGTCCCATGGTGGCGGCCCAACACAAAACTAGAAATGCATAGGTTATACTACTGGTGCCCCCAGTGTCCTGTTTGTCTGCTCCGAAGTGTGTGCACGCCCGCACTCCGTTAGAACCCACATTGTTGCGCCCACCGACATCGCTTTTGACCGCTTACAATCAGCCCAGTAATCGTGCCCCACCCTGCCTATTTTCAGGGTACCATGATATCTAGTTGGGTTACTGCTGAAATGGATCCCCGTTACTAAGGTTTTCTAGTCAAACATGTTAAGTGGTTAAGTGTCTGTATTTACGTAACCCCACCCATCAGTTTAATTTAACATGTTGAATTGGTTAAGTATTTTAGTTAACTTAACCCTACCATCCTGACTTGTCTGTCCTTAGCTTTTAAAGCACCGACCACTCACATTAGACAGATATTGTTACGATTACTGGATGTGCCGTCGGTTTTGGGAAGGTTTACACCGTAACTCAGTCTAACCTCGGGTCCTTATTGGGCTCCATGCTTAACCACCACATTGGATATGTATTGTTGTGACTACTGGACAGTCGGGCGGGTCCGGGCAGGTTTACATCACAACTCAATCCAACCTCGTGTTAAGCATACTCGTATTTTCTAAAATTTACATATTTGTCTTTATTACTTAATATATGTAAATTTGTCAACAATTAAATGTTGTGGCCCACTTTCCAAGTTTAACATTTTTGGTATAAGAATATATACCATTCAAGTGCCACTAATTTTGGCATGTGACAAACATGCCAATTTCATATATTTTCTTATGTCAAGTTTTACCAATATTCCCAACGTTACCCCGTTTAAATATTAGGCTAACAATCTTAGCCTAATTCTCGTTCGCATGATTTTTAGTATATAATATTAGGCTAAAAACTTAGCCTAATTTAGCGCACAAAAATTGGCAAAAGGGAATTCATAAACATAAACATGACATAGGTGTAAACTTGGCATTTTTGGCATAGTCAATATGAACATCATAGGTGTGAACTTGCAAAATAGTCAACATACATATATGTGAATTTGCAACATAGACTAAATCATGGGTTTTAACTTATCATGTGAACTTGCATTGAAATAGGGATCTAACCAAATAGGTATCACATAAATTAGCTTATGATTTAGATAACATAAGCCTAAACATGTTTTGGATCTAGGCATAACATCGAACATCACTAGCATATGACAAGAATATGACATTTTCATAAGTATGTATAAATTTTATGATACTAGATCCAATCATATATCCAATTACAACATGAAACATGTATTAAAGTGGATCTTGGCATGGATCCAATTAACTTGCAACTTTCTTACAAACATACTAGCATGTATGTGAACATAATCGTTTAGGCATAAAGGTTCTAGCATATATATACATGAAATCTTAATCACATACAACCTATATAATCACATAGACATATAGGTGTCCATTACAACACGAACTATACAACTTGCATGTGATTCTACATGTATAATAGGATCAATATCAACTCAACTATACCAAAAACATCACAATACCACTACATTTCAATACATAGATATGAATTAACATCGTTGTCACACGATAACACAATTCCATTTCCATTTTACATCGAATCAAATCCTGACTTTTATTCACATCGGAAAAATCACTAAACTTACAACAAACGACGGTCTTGTTTTCTGATTTCTGAGTTCTGAATTTGAATTGCTTTCCTTTGGTAGACTAACGTTGTTTGAATCATGTTTTAACTTTGATTTTGGCACGTCTCTAAGCTTTCTACAAGTGGAGGCTACTCTTGGCTTCCTTCCAACAGCATGACGACACTATCTCCAATTTATTTTTGTGAATTTAGGTTTAAACTCAAATTGAATTTATAGAATTTCAAATTAATTAGAGCCGTCGATGAAGCTAGAGTGAATCCAGACTATCCACCTCAAGAGAAGCCAATCAGAAAACGACATGTAAACCCTAGTGACACAGCCAAGCCCCAAAAATCGACCAGAAACCCGACCAGGCCAGCCAGGGCCAAACCAGGTCGATTGGGCAGGTCGACCCCCAGGTCGACCCTATGGTCGACCTGGTCACCCAGGTTGACCCCCAGGTCGACCCTATGGTCGACCTGGTGCCTGGGCGGGAATTTTCCCACCCAGACCAGTTTGGGTCTGAATTCGAAATTTGAACTGTTTGAACTTTAAATTTGAATTCTGAAACTTCCGGAGGTCATAACTCCTTCATACGGAGTCCGATTCACACAAACTTAAACTCTATTTCAAGCAGAATTCTGAGACGAATGCAATGGTGTAACATGCTTCCCTTAATTCTTTCAATTAGAATTAATTATACTATAATTTGTTGATTTACTGTTAATAGAAAATTCGGGGTGTTATAGTGAGTGAGATTTACTAACCTTGATTTATTTTCCAAATATCCTGTTTAAATTCCAAAATACCCCGACTTCAAATTTACTCGTATAAATCTCGAATGAAATACATACCTATGATTGTTTAATTTTATTTAACGATCAAGCGATTTTAATTTAAATTAACCACTAAAATAAATAATCAATTTATTCTATGTATTTTGTTTAAAAATACACCTTTCTTCCTTGCATATATTTGACTAATCGACGAGAAAATCCTTAACAGCCATAAAACGACTCAACACCAAACCCTAGACCATCACCCCTTCACACTGCAAGCGACCATTGTAGAAGTTCCACCATAACTCATCTGTTTCATTCCAATACAGCATTGTCGCTGCAAGCCACTATAATGCCACCACCCACTAATGTTGTAAATCACTGTACGTTGACTCTAGTACATCAGCCCCAACTCCTCCAGGCAACAGTATGTTCACTTCATCCACCGCAAAAAGAACATAAATTGAACCCCTCTTCTCCAATGTGTACAAATAAGCCATTAACACATGGTTCATCCCTCAATAACAATTCCAGTACATTCACACCAGCATCTGCCATCCAGAAATCGAAATGACCTCAAAATCCCATTACCCTTAACTCCATCAAAGCCTGCAGATCAAAAACACAACACCCCAAATCCACAACAATACCTCGCTCCATCCCAAGCATCCCATTATCGCACCACCCAGACCTTAGTTTGGTGTCTTCGTTTAGACTGCATCTCCCATTTCCTTGTGAATAGGTATCGAGCTAAGAACATCGAAACACCCCAGTTATATCATTATCAAACTCCTCAATCGCTCCTTCTAATGGTCATCATGAACTAAAAAATCCTCGAGCTCTGTAGCTCGACATCGCACAGTCTGTACAACTTGATTGAAACCATTGACACTCAATCCAGCGTCGGCCTGAGTTCCCACAAACCCCTCCAGTTCGCAACTACCCGTGTATCGATTCCCAGAGATCGCGAACTCCCAATACACCCCATCGTGTACCACAGAGGATCGGAATCCACAAATGCATCGCATAGACTGAACCACATACCTGGATTCAGTTCTTGCGACTTTCTATTTGAAGGAGGAACAAAGGAAGTGCGTACGGTTTATCCTTTTGGCCACTGAAATTCGCATCGCACCAATTCCCGGAGGCAGCTGAGTGTCGAGTCAAGCTTCAGGAATTCCCATGTCTAATTGCGATTTGATTCTTGTTTTCAATTACTTTTTTCCAATCCGATGAAACAACAAATGAAGAGGGATAGAGAAGGGAATGGTTCGTGAAATTATGAATGGGTAGAGACTTAAGATAGCTCAATATATAGAAACGAGAGCGGACAAGGGGTACGAAGGCCATAAATTTCAAGTTTGCTTAATTTCAAAGTGGGAAGACAGAACGTATGCAATTTAAAGAAGAAAATGACAGAAGAGGAGGCAACATAGGTTTGCATTGGGAAGGAAATAAATATAGGTCGGCTTACTTTGATTAGTTAGTATTTTATAGAGTTTTTAAATATTTCGTGACCCCTAACTCGTAATCCCGAACCACCATTCAACCATGACGACCGATGTTACCAAATTATAGCATTATTCTGAACCTAATGGAGCCATTCTGAATTTTAATTCGACTGTATAGAAGAGATAGCAATTTAAAATAACGATTTAAATTAAATTCAGTTTAAAATATAAATCGATTTTATACAAGTAAATTCACCGAAAATAAATAATTATTATCATTCTAATTAAATATAGAATTTATATTAATCGTTTTAATTCAGTTTTAACTATGAATTCAATTATTACCATTTCATATTACGATAATTAAATATATTCGATATTAATTTGTATATCGATTTTTAAATCGATAAAATCCAATATAAAATTCATTTATTAATTAAATTCAACATTTAAAATTAATTTAAATATTCAAAATAAATTGATTGAAAATCTCGGACGTTACAGATATACCCGAGGCGCCTCGCTATCCATCATCCACAAAGGTAAAAAAAATATAAATGTCTGGGCTCCATACCATGACACCACCCATAGCTAGAAAGAAACGTCGTGCACTCCCAATGGCCTGATCCCCTTTTTAACTCATGCCAAGGTGTGAGGCTCATGAATTAACGTTATACACAAAGCTATGCTATTTAAAGCCGTGATTTGATCATCAACCACAAGACTCTGCTTTTCAATAGAAGCCTTGATCATTTGCATCTCAGCATGCCACACAAGCAATTCATGCCATGCAACTGATATCTATCAACATATAACCTCTAACCTCATACGTCTTAGAGAAGGGTGTTAAGCAAAAGAATAAATTCTCTGCCACCAAACAGATATTTATTTAATAGAAATCAATCAACACATAACGAAATCCAATGTCAGACACACATCCATTTACTAGATCGTTCTGGGTCTGAACGAAACAGGTGGCACCTTATTCCTCGTCCCATATGTCCAATACAGGAGAGAGGTCCTCGCATATCCGGTCGATCTCCAAGCACGTCTGGACGATCACCACTTATTACCTTCTCTTGGGCGTACAACCCAATCAAGACATCGGTAATCATCCAAATGATGTGAAGATCTCTGGTCTTCAACCACCGTATTCATCGTCGAATCAATTATTCAGAATGGGTATAAACCCGGCTTTTCCGAATAATTTACGTATCTTATAATCAAGTTTTATAAAAACACAACATATGCCTCATTCCAATTCTGAATATTCTTTTATTCAAATATTCACATTCTTAGGGAAAGTTTCTAGTTAATTTTATCAAAGATAAATCCTTTTAAATTTATTCTTTAATCTTCCTTTGGACATCATTTCAAAAGATTTCGTTATCTTTTCAATTCTAAACCAAATTAAGGTTTATCCAACTAGTCGGGATTAACGAGCCATACCGAATTAATCATTTCTTTTATTACCCCAATCCCAACCTATTAATCCCATGGAGCAAAACTGGTAATACTCCATATCTAACACCATTGTGTTACCGGTAAAGTTAATTACCATTTCCCGTTCAAATCTAATTAAAGATTTAACATCGCCTGGAGCAAAACTGGTAATACTCCATTCTCGATCATTCCCCAAATTTGATAATTTAAATTATCACATTCCAATCTAATTAAAGATTCATTAAAACTTCACTTAGTTTTAATCTTCCCAAAAATCAATATTAATGATTATTTAACTTTGGGAAATCAAACATGCTGCATCGACAATCTACACTGTACCATTGACTTTTGCCGATATGTAACCTCTAAGCTCATACGTCTCAGAGAAGGGTGTTAAGCAACAGAATAAATTCTCCGCCATCAAATAAATATATATTTAGCAGGGATCAACAATACAATTCGATATACAATGTTAGACATGTAATCCTTTCTTTAACTAGGTTAAAGAACCAACGTCATTTAAAACACAGTTCATGATAAACCCAAAATCACATTCCATTAATTATGGAATCTTCATGGAAAATAGATTAATATATATATATAATCGATATCAATTTCCGTATCCGACTAATAATATAAATGAAATAATGACAAGGCCTTTTAAATTCCATATATATTAATATTCTTCCTCCATAGAAGCTCACTTCAATTATTGCTAAATCGAATTCCATTCAATTCCAATTTAATATATCAAATTAGAAAACTTTACTTTGGAAAATTTCCATTAATCTAATTAAAAGATTTATAAGTTCCAAATCACATTTCACCGTTAATTTGAGTTAAAGAACGAATGTCATTTAAAACACAGTTCACGATAAACCCATAATCAACTTTCATTTCAGTTCCAATTAAATGTTAATTAATTGGTAAACTTCTCTAAATCTTAATTAAAAGAATTATTCTCTTCTCAACTGGGTATAAGAATAGTGTTAATGAAGACACCATTCACGACAAAACCAAAATCCAATTCAATATCAAATACAAGGCCCTGAACAGAAATTATATCGGCTTATATTCAATATCAAATTCTGAAACTAACGGATATCGTATTGGGAATAACGATATATATATCTTCCAACTTCCCATTACAATATCCGTATAGCCACGGAATCCAATATCGAAATATTCCGAAGATTATTTCCATCCCAATCCATTCCAATTTATTCATTGGAAAATTCTGGTTACTTTAAAACCGTTTCAAATCCATTTTTATTTCTTTAAAAATATTGGATTATTATACTAGTTAATAACTAGTTCATTTCGACAAAAATATGTTTTAATCTTTACAAACGTGGAATTTTTCATCCAAATTCTTTCCCAATCAATTATTATGATTTTACACAAATTATTAATATTTTTAATAATTTTATTAAGGCTCGTACATTAGGTTTCCAATAACGGGCACCGAACTGCATCCATAGCTACCTTTTCCAAATTTTATTTGGACATAATTCCAAATCCAACCGTTTGATTTCAGATCCCTTATATTCATTGGAAAGCTCTTTCCGATACAAACCCAACGGTTCTAGTTTTAGGAGAATCCGACGGTCGGATCTCTCGTAAGGTCAATTCGAAGTCAATGGTCGACATTCGCAAATGGTCGCGGCACATTGCGTTCTATTCATGCCATTATATATATATATATATATATATATATATATATATATATATATTTCGTTGATTTCCATTTAATTCGTATTTTATAAATCATTTTAAATTCGTTTTAAACACGATTTCAACTTCATTTTCAAATTTTGAAACAAAATTGAATAATCCTTATCATTATAATTTTTAAATGATAATATTTTCAAAATATCAGATTTTGAAATCATTTCCTTTTCGATATTTGTTATAAAAATGAATAAAATTGATATAAATATTGTTCGCGTTAAAATGGCGCATATCTAATCAACACGGCTTCACATATTTCAATATTTTTGTGTCCATCCAAAATCGGACATCAAATTCACATTTTAATTCTTTACTGAATATTATTTTAAAATATTTGTTATTTTAAAATATTCGTTATTTTAAAATATTCATTATTCCTAAATTGGAATCAGACATAGTCAATTACCATATAATGTGATTTATATGGATTTCATACAACACATGTATATAACAACAATGATAAACAATACAACCATCATCCAGAGTGCACTACACAATTGCATAAGAATTAAATATAAATAATTAATGCTTACATCAGTCTGTCAACCAATCGATTGACAGACAACTAAACAATTGGGATTAGTGTACGCCAAATATTATCCCAATACCCGTGTGGGGTTTCAACCAACAAACACTGATTATTATTTGTGCAGTTGGGAAATGTGTAAAATTTATCGTCCCAATTCATGTCAGTTAAATGGGTGTACATAAACAAATCATCTGATTTGTAAATGAATATTTATTTTCATTTAAGGAGAATTTTATGTCGTTCATATATACATTAAAAATTACATTTTTAACAATAAAATATTTATTTCAACACATGAATATTTTATACAGTTCATATACACATTAAAAATTATATTTTATTGAATAAATATTTATTTAAGAAAATTTCGGCATTATAACGGCGCGATATTAGAGCAGGAGTAATGTTTAGCATTACCCCTCTCCTGATACTAGCTCGCGTCAAACACAATAATCAACCAAACCACAATACAAACCATTCAACACAACACAGCCAATTACACCACAATTAATTCCAAACAAACAACTATGGTTTGTACAATAAATAGTGTCGGGGGTTACTAAGCCCCGTCTGCAACCTAAAATATATTTAACTGTAAAAAATTTAGTGAGGAGTTCTCACATTGGGATCCACTCCTCCATACTTTTCTAACGTTCTGATTTGCCGTTTTGGTTCCAGAATTTTCAAACGAGCTCCAATCTTCACATGATATTTTTCCCTAGCTTAAGCGCGCCTTTCCGGACAACTTTCGCCTAGGGGCCTTCTAGTTCCAGAATTTTCAAACGAGCTCCAATCTTCACACGATATTTTTTCTCTAGTTCCAGAATTTTCCAACGAGCTCCAATCTTCACACGATATTTTTTCCTAGCTTAAGCGCGCCATTCTGGACAATTTTCGCCTAGGGGTCTTCCTTCCAAAAATGTGCCATTTTGCCAGAAATCGTGAAAAGACACAATTTGGATTGTTTATTTTGGACGCGTTTTCTGAACAACTCGCGTATCCAAAATACGGCTTCCATATAGTCAAATCAAAGAGGAGATCGTGATCTTCGATTTTGACACTGTGGAGTTTTGGCCAGAGGGGCTCGGTTTGGGAGATACTGGCCGAGGAAGCTCAGGGTGTTAAATGTAAAACTGAAAATTTATAAAAATTGGATTTTTGGTTGAATCGGGGCCCACGGCCAGTGGTGGTGGTCAGGGGGCGGCGTAGGTGGTTGCTGGTGGTGGTGGGGTGTCGGCGTTGGGCGGTGGTGGCACGGTGGAGGTAGTGGCGTTGGTTTTTGGAGCTTTGGGGGTTTTTAAAAGAAAAGAGAGAGGAGGAGGGCTCGGTGGTGGGGGATCGGAGGCGGAGGGGTATGGCGATGGAGGGAGGGGGTGGCGTGACGGCCAGCGGCGGCGGTGGCAGTGCCGGTGGTGGTGGCGACTGGAGAATTGAGGGGATGACAGGTTTTTGAACGAGGGTTTTCTTCCTCTTCTTTTTATGAAAAAATAGAATTTAGAAAAATATATATAACACTTTCCATTCGACCTCCAAATCGAACCCACCGACAGTCGTCCCCAGCTAATTACCCACACAATAGGATATGTTCCGTAACCCGATTCGACTGTTTCGATCAGTTTTCATCAAAATTAAAATATAAATTAATATAATGTTCAAAATTGATTTCAACGTACATTTTAATTTACCGGGACCACATAATACTCCAAAAATTCTAGAAAAATATTTCTGCCTATGTTTTGACGATGTGGTCCCAACAAAACTAATTTCGTTGAATTTGGAGGCCGTTTGAAAATCGGCCATTTTCCAGGCGATTATTTTCAAACTGAATTTACCAAACACGTTTAAATTCACCACGCTCACATGCTAAATCCAAAAATTATGAAAATTGGAATATAGCAATAATTTGACATTCCAGATCCAACAAAAGTGGTTTCATCGAAAACGGAGGTAGTTTGCAAAATGGCTATTTTTAAGGGCTATATATTATATTAAAATATATATAAATTTCATAGCGACTATTTTAAATTCTAAACTGGCCATAAATTTAAATTTATAAAATGAAATTTATGTTTTTCACATCCGTTAGAAAGATATTGTTAAACTGATTCCAATATTTCTCATTTTACTGAAATCCGATTTATTTTGAATTCTATACATTCAATTGAAATTTAAAATCGAATTTTCAAACTACCATGCCATTTCCAGTTCGTTTTATAATTAAAATAAATTAATATGTTCTAACTTCAATTTAAATAAATTTTTAGTCGTTATTATTTAAAATAAATCATTTTAAATATTCAAAAATCCATTAAAATAGCTAAAATAAAAAATTTACATTGGTTCTGAAAATCTGGGTTGTTACACCAATGGTCTATTTTATGTCTATTATTTCCAAATCAAAGCATTTGGTATTGTCTATATTTTCTCAAAATTTCCAGAATCTTCTAAGAATCCAGTGAAGAGACAAATGACTATACTGAGAAACTAGTGGATTATCAGGTATTTCACTTTATTAGTAAGCAAGAATATGTTCTTTCAATCATGCCTATGAAAATTTTCTATCTATAATACTGTTTTTTCACTACAAGAAAAACAGCATATAGAAGCGGCAGAATCCACTTCTAATCTGTCGCTAAACAGGCCTTAGCGACAGATTTCCTACATAACCATGTGGTCGGTAAAAACCATGACGGTATCTGTGTCAGATTTTGCGACGGAATTTAGCATGAGTTTTCCGACGTTTTTCCGTCATTTTACTAATTTTATAATAAAAATAAAATTTTATTTATCAATTTAATTTTAATTTATATACCGACTATTTACCAATAGGTAATTAATTTATAATAGAATATTATTTATAAAAGGTGTTGGTAAATCCTTACTAATTACTAAGAGATTAGTGACGAAAATTAAATTTAGATAAACTTAAGCTCCCTTTTTTTGTTGGTAATCCGCTGTTATTCCCCTTCTGATCTGCCTTTATATACACACACACACACACACACACACACACACACACACTCACTCATCACACACATAACTTGTGTTCCATTCAATACACAATCCTAATTTAAATACAACAAAATTAATATATCAAACTAATATCATTCAATTGTGAACACTGAAATAAATAGCATATCCAAATACAAATATAAATTTATCAACAATATTAATTTTGAATTGAAAAAACATGCATAATCACATACAAAAAAGAACATGTATAATCATGTGCAAAAAAGAACAACATTCATAATCACATACAAAAAAAGAACAACATCCATAAGCATGGTTGTTTGCAACTTCGCTCAAACAAACTATACATATTAAAGTAAACTAAATCTATATAAAAATCCATGAAATTTATACCATTATAATTTATGTTTCTCTTCACTCAACCACTTATGTATCTGCTAACGTGCATATTTCATCGATTCCTTAAAGTGCCCCGCTTTGATTTCTACAACTTCTTCCACATCTTCTTCCATTGAGTCCGGGTTTGCATCTCTCCTTTTCTCCATTTTTATGTCATGCATTCAACAAACAAGTTCAAAATATCAAAAGAATGAGACCTAACTTTGGAGCATTGTAGGCATACCTTCATGATGTTTTCTATGATATCATACTTGCAAGCACGCTGGCAAATTTGAGTGATGTCAACACCATTGAAGCCTTGAGTGTGCTTTTCAAGAGCATTCAAGTCACCCTCCTTAGCAATAGGAGATTTTCTTAGGCAGGCCTTGAAGATTTGCAACCAAGAGGCCTCATCAGGTAAAGGAATGTAAATTAATTGATCGAGACGACCAGGCCTTAACAGTGTTGGGTCAATGATGTCAGGCCTGTTTGTAGCACCATGATAAATACGGTTTTCTTTGCAGACATTCCATCCATTTTGTAAGAAGCTGGTTGAGGACTCTGTCACCTGCTCCTCCTGCATCTCCGACACTGCTTCCTCTCTGCATCATCATCATCATAGAATAAAGTTGATAAGTTTTTGTAATCAAGATGTTATGGTTATGAGCAACATCACCTTACAACTAAGGAAATGGACCTATGACTATTTTTACCACCAAAAAGTCTCTTACAAAACTCATTAATATATGGTATCATATTACTGAGGAGCTACAAATATAATTATCCCCTATTGTTACTAAACTACCTATCAAACTTTAAACGAAAACTTCAATACATACCCATTTTCAGTAGTGAAGTTCCACAATATTTCAATTGGAAACTTCAATACAAAACTTGATCAAATTTCAATTACAAAACTTTTTTTTTGAGTGAGAGTTAGAAACAATATATGATAGCTAGAAAGCAGAGCACTTACACTTACAAGCTACACACTTTTAAACTACTACTACAAGATGACCAAGCCATCTCATTAACAGCCAAGAAAACTACACTCACCTTATCCAAACGTAGTAGACAGACATATTACAAGATGAACAATCATCTACTTGATTCCAAGAGCAGACGCCAACCACTGCAAGGAGCAGAAGATAGCTACAGAAGTTACAAGACAAAATAACAAATCAACTCACCACAACTAGCTGCCTAAAAGGTCCATATGCAACTACCGGTGCAAAGCACTGAACACACAAAGTCCATCCCTAACACGCATCACCCAAGTCACCAGTTCAAGGAAACCAACACCAGATCTAACACAATCTCTCAGTGCAAACAATTTCCACATAAAAACGTAAACCACGACACCAAAAATTAGGAACATACAGGCTATCTCCTAAGGCGAAACAAATATAAAACTAAAACAAACGTCAAAACCATAGATAGACGCAAATAGACAGTCCACCAATAACCACACTAACACATAACCAAACCTAAAAATTCACCAGAATAGAGAAGTCACAACAATAACAAGTCAATCCACAACCGATAATTGGCATGCCTTTCGCTGACGAACTGAGGTGTTGTTCAAAAAAGCTTTAAGGTAGAAGGGGAGCTGCACTAGCGACTTCTCCATCTATAGAATGAATAAAGGATAAATCGAAATCAAAACGGACATGCATAAAACTTTAAGGGAATTTCAAGTTGATTACTGGGTTTAATTGAGAGCACAACCATGAAAATCAACAAACCAAGCAATACCCCAGGATTCAATTTTAATCCGTTGCAAACATCACTAACTGGAAAGAAAATATTTACCTGAAACTTGAGAGATTCCAAACATTTGAGGCTAGAGGAAGCCTAACGAATTCTATGACGATCGGATCTGGCGTACACGAAGGGGAAATCGCTAGCGAGTGGAAGTCGATGGTATAGGGGAGAAGCAGATTGGTTGCGATTAGATGTTGAGAAATCAGGGAAAGGGATATTGACGCGGATGAAAGAGATGTCGCCATTTGAGAACAGCTCATCTTAAACGCCACTAGCAAGAATGTAATTTTATCTTTGGGGAATTAAAATGTAGGGTTAAAGGCTAAGCGGGAAACGAAATTTTGGCGGACACAAGAGGCTAACTTATCCAGATTCCTCCGAAATTAAGAAAAGCAACAAATATTATTTTAAATATTTATTGCTAACTTTTAGGAAAGTATTAAAATCGAGTTTCCAAATTATATGAATCTTTCTAAATTTATTTTACAAAATTTAACACTTTTAAATATTTTGAAAACAAATATTAAATATGATTATTAAATATTATATATAATTATTAAATATAAAAATACTAAATAATAAATATTATTTCACGATTTTTTTATTAATCATGAAATAATAATTATTAAATGTTAGTCTTAATTATTTACTACTAACTATTTAACATTGATCATTCAATGTTAGTTATTAGGTATTAATTGTTAATAGTATTATTAATGTAATTAATAGTTGTTGATTTTAATCAGTAAACAATGAATACAATAGTATGTAATAAATTAATCGTCAACTATTTATTATAATATTATGTAATAAATTAGTCGTCAATAATAACTTGTATGGTAATGCATGTATTAATCGTCAATTATTTAAAAAGGTTTATAATGAAGTTTTCCTCTATGAGCTAACAATACAAATAACATATTAAGATATATTTAAGTAATTGTTAACACAAAGTTTCTAATTATAAGCTACTAAACTATTATTCTTCTACGAGGAGATCAAGCATGTACAAATTTCAAATAGTCGAAGAATCTTAAATACGTATTTTGCAATTTCAGTGGATATATACGCTCAAATGTTAATTAAAAGGCAGTGAGAAAAAAAATGTTAAATAAAGAAAATCCAGGCTGGGTGGAATATATTGGGAAGGCCACCAAAAAATTTCAGCTACCGCTTTTTTTTCTTTCATATTTCAAAGTTCGTTACTTGTTTTTGGAGAACGAAAAAGATAATCTGTTACGCTTTGTTTTGATTAATGTTAATTGCCGCTAAAGTTCAAATGCTATATGTGAATGTTTTTTCTACAGTGTACATAACGTTAACTGTTTTAGTGATTGTTTACCACTTTTCACAATAAATCAATTTTGTTATTATATGTCACATGTGTTAGTTCATGAGGATGTGTTGTCTCATATTATATTAGAGATAATTGCAATACTTATTGAATTTAGGAAACATATATACTGAAATCACATTATACACCAGTATAAAAGAACATGATACTATATATGTATATATAATCTTATTTATAGTTTAAATTCTGATCTTTATAAACTGAAAATGTGTTGTCTTACAATATATTAGAGATTAGTGCACTACTTAAATCTTATGCTCAGCTGTAATTAATCACTAATTAAACATTTATTATTAATTATAGATTACCAACAACTAATTATTAATAGTAGATATTAATTTATAATAACTATTATATACTTATATTAACTATCACATATCAATTATTAATTATTTAACAGTACATTAATATGCATGAAAATAATAACTTGTATGGTAATGTTTGAATTTTTTGAATTTCAAAATTCTTTAATATTTATTTAACTTCTTATTTTTAAACTTTGACCATTTTGTTTTTCTTAATTACTAATTATTTATCAAATAATACGTACCAATCAATTTCTTAAAAGCAAATATGTATCAATAATTTCTTGATATTAATTTAATTAATCGTATTAAAGACTATTAAATAATCACTGATTATCAAAACAAATTTAATAAACATCGAACAACAATATATATTATTAATTACTATTACCTCTTATTTATATTATATGGTAATTAATAATTAAACAACATTAATTTTCAAAAAAAATCAGCATTAACTATTGAATTTTATTTACTTCTAATGGTTATTATTTATTATTAATTACTAATGTATTATTAACATTAATTATTTAAAATTTAAATTTACTAATTAATTACTAAGTAATAACACAAATTTAAAACATTTTATAAATAATAAATATAAAAGTTCGCTTCAAATCTCTTGGAAAACTACAGGAAAATAGTTTCAAAATTATGTCGACGGTAATCCGACTCTATTAGCAACATAATTTAGCGTAGAATATTATATGACGGTAAAGAGCTGCAATTTCCATTGATTTAGCGACAGAATTAGTATTCGATGGTAATAATTTATAATAAAATGACATATAAAATCTAAAATATTTTCTCTTGCAAAGCCCACAGAAATCCGCAGCTAATTAGCGACGGAATTTTCCGTTGCTAAAAATCTGTCGCTAATATCGGTTTTTCTTGTAGTGTTGTGGCAAATAATTACATGTTAACTAAAAAATTACAACAAGACAGATATAGATAATACTTGTTAACTAAAACATCATTTCATTGCAGCAGAAGGTAAACATGTTTGGTTACAATAACAAAACCATAAAACAAGAGTCAAGTACTAAATATCCATCCTGATAAAAACATAAGTACATAATCCCACTACATAACTAATAGCCATAATAGAAAAGATAAGCTAAGCTTTACATCAACGGTCCAAGCTCCAAAAGATAGATAAAGCAATCTGATCAAAGCCTACTAGTGCTAGGCCCACTCTGAGAACCTGAGGGTTAGGAAAAAGATAAAAACATCGGGGTCAGACATAAATCTGAGCGAGTCCTATAACTTTAACAATACAATCATTAAAGTAATTAGGGTATGATATAAACTTGGTACGGTAACGACTGGGGATAAATGACTACACTAAGCAGCCAACTAGACATAGGAAGAACCAAGATAACAGTAAAGACGCATTTACCCACCCAAGGATAATTACTACACTGCAACACACCAGTCATTCCTAACTTAGAGGTTGATCCCACCCATGGACTTAGAAAATATAACTAGTAGTTTCGTGTACCCCTAGCTGACCACATAGGTGTCGTCTGCCCCTATCTCCACTAGGTGTACCCACTACTCCCCAAGCGATCGGCTCCCTAACGTAGATACCCGTGCTGGTCCCACAGTGGGGTGTATCATTCCCCAAAGTGGCAACCCGATACCAACACTGATGCACGGCTTATACCTACACGATGCAACAACGTCTTACCTACCAGCCCGGGTCCACACACGCATATGAAACCCGTTGGACTTGCGTTGCCACCGCTAACCCGTTTTGGCCTCTTATAGTCAAGCCCAGTACGCGTGTCCCGTCCTCGACATGGGTCGAGCCCACAAAGATACGTTTTGGGTTACTGGTTGAAATGGGCCCCCACAAGCTACCCACCTAAGCTTGTCCCTTTTCTAGTGCATCCCACTTAACCCTTTAATCATGTTTAATTACATGTTTCCACTTGGTTAAGTATTCTAATCGTATTTTCTATTGCCACCCAAGGCAACCCACTAGATTTCCACATGCCACCCAAGGCACCCACTTAACCCCTTATGCCCCACTACATGCTTATCTGGTTAAGTGTTTCTTAATTGATTAAGTCCGTAACCATTGTAAAGACCTCTCACATTAGACTGTCTTTTATGACAGCTGGATTTGCCGGTCGGGTCCGGGCAGCCTTACGCCATAACAGAGTCTAACCTCTTGTCTTTACACTTGTCACGTATTTAGTTTATGCCTAAGACCTCTCACATTGGGCCAATCATTTGTAGCCGCTGGATTTGCCGGTCGGGTCCGGGCAGTCTTATGCTACAAAAGGGTCCAACCTCGTGTCTTAGTCGATTAATTACACCTAATTAATCACCCCCATATTTTGAATTAATTTTCCATAATTAATTCCAATTTAATGATGTACATAATTGACTCAATTATGTCCATCCACTTATGGTATGCAACATCATACCAATTTCACCACAATTTTGTTAACATGAATATTAACCCCATCGTTCCCCACGTAATACGCTAACATGACATACTTAAAGGAAAGATTCATCACAAATACAATGGGTTCAACTTAGCATAACATTAGCATCAACATGGGTTTTAAAGGTGTCAACTTGCATATATGACCATAGCATCAAACCCAGCTAGCATAAATAATCAACCCAAACTTGCATGAATCACATATGTCATAAAGAGGGTAACTTGCATAGATGTTCATGTCATAGACCTATCATAAAGGGATAAGCTTGCATACATGTCATAGGTCTAAGAAGGGATGAACATGCATATGTTACTCATATCATAAAAAGGGGTAAACATGCATATATATGCATGACATACAAAGGGGTAAACTTGCATATGTATGCATATCATACAAAGGTGTAAACTTGCACATGTTACTTGCATATAACCAAACACCAAACTTGCATAACATGTCATATATGAACTTGCATATAATCAAACACCAAACTTGCATAACATGTCATATATGAACTTGCATATAATCAAACTCCAAACTTGCATAACATGTCATATATGAACTTGCATATAATCAAACACCAAACTTGCATAACATGTCATATATGAACTTGCATATAATCAAACACCAAACTTGCATAACATGGTGTCATAATGGATCAATGTTTATCATAGTGATTTGCATAACTAGCATCATGAACATATAGCATAAAACTTGCATAACTAGCATCATGGACATATAGCATAAAACTTGCATAACTAACATCATGAGCACATAGCATATGATAACATAACTTGCATTGATCCACATTCATAACCATAACCTCATTATATCCTATCATAATTAGTTTAGCAATTGCTTGCTAAAGGCATAGAAACTCACAACTTGTTGATTAGCACTCCTATGAAGAAGATTTAGTTGCTAGAGTTGATTAGAAGTTGATTTGAGAAGCTATCTTCTTCTAAAATTTGATGGAGGCTCCTTCAAGTTGCATTTTGACGGCATGATGACGTTGTATCTATTTTTAGTATGGATTAGGGTAGTCTTAGGGTGTATTTATAGATTTAGGATGTAGTTTAGGCCCTTAGATTAACCCTAGATTAGTTTAGAGCCATCAGATTTCGTCACCAGCCACCAAACACAGCCCAAAACCTGACCAATTCACTCAAATGGTGCACCAGGCAAAACTGCCCGGCCACCTGTGTCGACTCCCAAGTCGACTTGGGTCCAGTCGTGTCGACTCCCAAGTCGACTCCCCAGTCGACTTGGGGTGGCTGGCGGGAATTTTCCTGCTTAGCCCGTCTGGCCTGATTTTTGAATTTTGAACTTGAAATTTAAATCTGTTTTGAACATAGAATTTTCTGAAAACTTACATGGGCCATAACTGGGTCATACGGACTCCGATTTACAAAAACTCGGACTCTATTTCGCGTATTTTTCCGAGACGAACGCAATGGCATAGCCGTTTCCCCTGATTCAGATCTTAAAATTTAATTCTGCCCTGATTTATATTATAGCAAGTTATTCAACATACGGGGTGTTACATTCTCCCCTACTTAAAGGATTTCGTCCTCGAAATCTCTAAGTCAAGAAGAACGTATCCTACCAACCAACCAACCATCTACTAAACCATCAAACACTGGCATCCATTGTCCTTAAAATTTCTAATGCTGTATGAACATATGCAAAAAGTGTGTGTATATGTTCCCTATCTAATGCAAAATCAGGCGGTCTACTGATTCAGTTGACCTCCTTAATGCAAACCATGATAGTGCCATGCATCCAATATGTATGCGAAAGAACCCTATCTACACATACTATCTCTACATGTGTGCATAACCATACACCAAAATGCATCATCCATATGATAACACAACCATTATGCATCCATTAATATAGCTACCTACACACAATTATATGCAATATGCAATATGAAGTGACTGAGCCGATCTAGTGTCTAAAGTGTGTGTATATGCATCCACGAGCAACCACTAGCAAACACTTGCATCCACACGCAACCATCAATCATAACATGTCTCAAACACATGTTTCAACCATAGGTTTACCCTATCTAAAGGTCAAAGGTACTAATGAGAGGATATACTAAAGATAAGATAAGAACTAGACAAACGATAAAGGAAAAATTAAAAGACATACCCTCAAAAAGGAATGGGTACAGTGAACGCATCATCGCTTATGTCTCCCAAGTAGCGTTGCTCTCATCATCTCCCCATTGCACTTTGACTAGTTGAACCTCTATGTTTCTCAACTTCCTAATCTCTGACCCAAGGATGCGAGTAGGAGCTCGTCGAATCGTCGCATCACGCTCTACCTCCACTTCTCTAAGCAAGTTCGGCTCTACCACCTCTGCGGTCTCATGTAGGCACTTCCTCAAATGCGACACATGGAATACGTCATGTACACCACTAAGTCTCTCGGGCAAATCCACTCTATATGCCATCTGTCCAATCCTTTCCTTAATAGGAAATGGTCCTACAAACCTTGGTGCTAACTTTCCAACGGACCCAAAGCGAACAACATTCCGTAATGGAGATACTTTGACAAAGACCATGTCCCCAACATCAAACTCAAGATCTATTCTCCTCTTATCCGCATAAGATTTCTGTCTGTCTTGCGCCGCTTTCATCCTTCTTCGAATCAAATCAATCTTTTCCGAAGTCTCTCTAACCATATCAGGCCCTAGCAAGATCTTATCCGTAGATTCCCACCAACATGTAGGTGATCGACAAGGCCTTCCATAAAGAGCTTCGAATGGAGCCATACCAATACTAGACTGAAAGCTGTTATTATACGCGAACTCCACCAATGGAAGATGCTCTTCCCATGTACCTCCAAAATCTAAGATACATAGCCTCAAAAGGTCTTCTAGAATACGGTTCACCCTCTCAGTCTGGCCGTCCGTCTGAGGATGATATGCGGTGCTCAAACACAACTGAGTCCCTACCGGCTCTTGCAAACTCTTCCAAAACTCGCTAGTGAAGATGGGATCTCGATCACTCACTATGCTAGAAGGTACACCATGCAATCGAACTATCTCTCGAAGGTAAACTGAAGCTAGCCATGGAGCAGTCCTCTTACTCTTCACGGGTATGAAATGGGCGCTCTTAGTAAGTCTGTCTACCACAACCCAAATTCCCGTATTACCCTTCCTCGATCTCGGTAATCCATCGATAAAATCCATCGAGACGCTATCTCACTTCCATTACGGAACCTCCAATGGGTGAAGCAACCCACCAGGTTTCTTTTGCTCTGCTTTCACTTGTTGGCACACCAAGCATCTAGCGACATACTTGGCCACATCTTTCTTCATACCGGCCCAAAAGAAAACTCGCTTCATGTCTTGGTACATCTTGTCCCCACCGGGATGAATGGTCATCTTCGAACGATGTGCATCATCAAGTATAGCCTTCCTCAAACCCTCATCTTGCGGTACACAAAGTCTACCGTCTCTACGCAACCACCCCTTATCATCTAGGCTGTACCTACTCAAATGGCTGGATGACTCCCCCTTATGAGCCTCTCTACCAACTCAACCAACTGCGGGTCGTCCCGCTGTGCCTCGCCAATCCGCCCCAAAAGAGTTGGTCTGACCTCTAAGGATGCTAGCAAACCGGGTACAAAGTCAACGGAAGGTATGAAATCAAACATCGAGATAAATTCCAAGCTTCGTCGTTCCACGAACAATGGACTCAAGGACAACCTTTTTCTGCTTAAGGCGTCCGCCACCACGTTACCCTTTCCAGTGGTATACGCTATCTCGAAATCATAGGATGCTAAGAACTCCATCCACCTTTGCTGTCTTAAGTTCAAATCCTTCTGAGAAAACAAGTACTTCAATGATTTGTGGTCAGTGAACAATTCGAACCTATCGCCAAGAAGATAATGGCGCCAAGTCTTAAGCGAAAAAACAATAGCGGCCAACTCTAGATCATGTGTAGGGTAATTTTTCTCATGCGCTCTCAACTGCCTTCCCCCATAGGCTATTACCCTTCCCTCTTGCATTAAGACTGCGCCTAGTCCTGTCCCACAAGCATCGGTATAAACAATAAATGGCTTACTCCCATCTGGCAACACTAAGACTGGAGCTGTGGTTAAAGCTCTCTTTAACCGTTGGAACGCATCATCACAATCTACGTCCCATGTGAAGACTAGATTCTTCTTTGTCAAGCGAGTTAATGGGGCTGATATCTTCGTGAAGTCCTTGATAAACTTCCTATAGTAGCCAGCCAACCCCAAGAAACTCCTCACCTCGGTAGCATTCTTCGGAACCTTCCAATCTTGGATGGACACTACCTTCGCGGGATCCACAGCTATCCCTTCTTTAGAGACCACATGCCCTAAGAACCGCACTTCCTTCCTCCAAAAGTGACATTTAGAGAATTTAGCCTTAAGGCTATGCGCTCGAAGAGTCTCCAACACTTCCCTAAGATGTTGAGCATGCTCTTCTTCACTCTTAGAAAAGACTAAAATGTCATCCACAAAGACCACCACGAACTTATTAAGGTACTCCCTGAACACCCTACTCATCAGATCAACAAAGTATGCAGGGGCGTTCGTCAAACCAAAGAGCATCACTAGTCACTCATAGAAACCATCCGGAGTCCTAAAGGCAGTCTTGTCTATGCTATCCTCAGCCACTCTCAACTAATGAAACCCCGTGGCTAAGTCCAACTGCGAAAACACTGAGGCACCAACCAACTGATCAAAAAGATCATCAATCCTCGGCAATGGGTGTCTAGTCTTCTTTGTAAGCTTGTTGAGTTCTCTATAGTCTACACAAAGTCTGAGGGACCCATCCGCCTTCGCGGCAAAAACTACTGGAGCACCCCACTCCGATATACTTCGTCTTATGAACCCCTTCTCAAGCAACTCCCCTACTTGCTTATGGAGTTCCCTCCTCTCACGAGGAGCCATGTGGCGCACTGGTAAAGATACTGGTTTAGCATTGCCCACCAGATACTATCTCCCGCTTCGGAGGTAAGCCCTTCACCTCCTCAAACACATCCGAGTATTCCCGGACCACTCTAATAGATCGCAAACTCTCGACCGAAGCGTCAAGCGATTCAAGATAACTTAGCATAACAGAATCCATGGGATTACAAGAGATCTCGAGAGTGTTCCCCAAGTGGGTCATGAGCCTAACAACTCTCCTTTCGCAATCAAGAACGGCACCATTACTGGATAACCAGTCCATGCCCAAAATTAACCCATAGCCCGTGAAGCCCAAAACAAAAGCATCACATCTAAACTCAACGCTAAGTATGGACATCTTCAAACCCAAACATATCATGGACAAATAAGTGGAGCCCCCAATTGGGTTTGAAACAACCAAGGGATCATCTACTAGACTGGTGTCTAAGTGCAGTGACTCAACTAGTGATGATGAGATAAACGAATGTGATCCGCCAGAGTCGAATAAAGTACGGACAGGATGATCAAACAGAAAAACCAGACTTTCAACGGAAATAGTTCTACCTCTTTCCTGAATCGGTGGAACTACGAGAGCCTGAACTTGCCGCCTTGCCCGACCTGGTGCCATAAGAGCTTGCACCTGTCCTCCTGAGGTAGATCCCGTCCTCTGTCCCTTCTTAGGGCAGTCCTTCACTAGATGCCCTGCTTCGCCACAGTGGAAGCAGCCAGTCTTCTTCTTCTTCCGACAATCTTTGCTTAGGTGGCCTAGTGTCCCGCAATTGAAGCACTTCTTCTTTCCCTTGCCATTGTTTCCTTTCCCACCCTTGTTTTGCTGTTGCTGTTGAGGTCTCTTCTGATCTCCTTTCTTCTCGGGTGCCTTATTAGCATTGGGACCCTTCTCTTCCTCATGCATGAGTGCCATGTCTACTAGCTTCTCAAAGGTGGCCACCATAGGGATGTGAGTCATAGCCAATCCATGCATCGGTTCATTCAAGCCTTTAACGAACCTCAAAGCCTTCTTCTCCGGTGTATTCACCATGTCTATGCCAAACCTTGGCAACTGATTAAACTTGTTGACATATTCCTTCACTGATAGGTTTCCTTGCTTTAGAGTCAAGAACCTTTCCATATACAGATTTTCTTCCGCCCTTGATAGAAACTTTGCCACAAACCTTTGTCTGAAATCCGCCCAAGAGTCAACTAGGCGTTCTCCATTAGTGACCTCCCACCAGAACGAGGCCTCACCCTTCATTAACCAAGCAGCTAACTTGACTTTCTTTCCTTCTTCCATCTCAAAGATGTCTATCAACTCTTCCGTTTCCTTAAGCCAATCCCTAGCTTCCACAAAAGTTTCTGATCCTTGAAAAGGTTTCCCTCCCATAGCCTTAAATTCCTTGCAAGTCTTAGCAAAAGTATCCGCGCGAGGAGGAGGAGGGGGAGGAAGATCGGGTGCAACTGGTGGTGGAGGAACATTTGCTGTAACACCCCGAATTTCAATTAACACTAATGGTTGGAAATTAAAGTATAATAAATCTCAGATGTGGGAATTAGGGGAAACGGGCTACGTCATTACGTTCGTCTCGGAAAAATACGCGAAATAGAGTCCGAGTTTTCGAAAATCGGAGTCCGTATGGCCCAGTTATGGCCCAATGAAGTTTGCAGAAAATTTAAAACTAAAACAGATTTAAAAATTCAAATATTCAGATTTGGGCTGGGCCAGGCGGGGTCAGGCGGGAAGCTTCCCGCCCAGCCCATGTCGACAGGGCTGTCGACAGGCCTGTCGACAGGGGTGTCGACATGCCTGTCGACTTGCCTGTCGACAGGGTCCAGGCGCCCAGTGAACCTGGGTGCACCAGGTTGCACCAGGTTGGGTTTCAGGCTGGCTAGGAGGGCTGGTTCTAGAGATTTCCTAAATCTAAGGGTCCTAATCTAATCTAGGGTTAATCTAAGGGCCTAAAACACTTTCTAATCCTATAAATAAGACCCTAACCCTACCCTAATTCATTCATAATTAAACCTAGTAACTAAACTATGGCAAAATGCTAGCTCTCATGGCCTCCACTAATTTTATGAAGAGGGTTGCATGCTAATCACTCTCAAATCAACCTCTAATCTCTTCTTAGCATCTTAATCTTCTTTATTTGGTGTGCAAAGTTGCTAGTTGTGAGTTTCTATCACTTTGATGATCTTTTGGTAAACTAATTAGATGAGATGTGATGAGATTTATGGTTTTGTATGTGGATTAATGAGCTTTGAATCATATGATATGATGTTAGCATTAATCTTATGTTTATGCATGTTGAGTATGTAAGTTTATGCAAGATTAATATGATGTATGTTATGTTTGCATGATGCTAAATATGCAAGTTGTGGGCTATGTAATCATATGCATGTTATGCAAGTTCATGGTGATATGCTATGCAAGTTACATGTTTGTTAATATGCAAGTTACATGTTTGTTAATATGCAAGTTACATGTTTGTTAATATGCAAGTTACATGTAAGAAAATATGCAAGTTACATGTTTGTTAATATGCAAGATTCATGTTTGTTGATATGCAAGTCACATGTAAGTAAATATGCAAGTTACATGTTTGTTAATATGCAAGTTACATGTTTGTTAATATGCAAGTTACATGTAAGAAAATATGCAAGTTACATGTTTGTTAATATGCAAGATTCATGTTTGTTGATATGCAAGTCACATGTAAGTAAATATGCAAGTTACATGTTTGTAAATATGCAAGATGGCACCTTTGAAACATGTTCATTCATATGCAAGTTGACACCTTTTATATGTGTTATATCATGAGAACGAAATTACGTGGGAACGATGGGGTAATTAAATGCATAAGTTAATAAGATTGTGTGAAATTAATATAATTATGCATAACATAAAATAAAGGAACATAGTATGGGAATTTGCCTATTAGGTTAGGTGTACCCATACTATGTGTTGGGAATTTACCTATTGAGTTAGGTCTACCCCATGGGAATTTACCTATTGAGTTAGGTCTACCCATGTTATGAAAAGCTTGACATTAATTAGGGATAATTAATATGGGGGTGATTAATTAGGTGTAATTAATCGACTAAGACACGAGGTTGGACTCATTTGTAGTGTAAAACTGCCCGGACCCGACCGGCTTAACCAGTTGCTACAAATGTCAGCCCAATGTGAGAGGTCTTAGGCACAAATTAAAAACGTGATTAAGGTAAAGACACGAGGTTAGACTCTGTTATGACGTAAGACTGCCCGGATTCTACCGGCTTAACCAGGCGGTCATAACAGTCAGTCTAATGTGGGAGGTCTTTACGGGAGATCACGGTCTTAATTAATTAAGAAACACTTAACCATTATAGCATGTAGTGGGACATGAGGGGTTAAGTGGGTGCCTTGGGTGGTATGTGGAATCTTAAGTGGGTTGCCTTGGGTGGCAATAGAAAATACGATTAGTATACTTAACCAAGAGAAACATGTAATTAAACATGATTAAAGGGTTAAGTGGGATACACTAGATATTTGACAAGCTTAAGTGGGTAGCTTGTGGGGGCCCATTTCAACCAATATCCCAAACGTATCTTTGTGGGCTCGACCCATGTCGAGTGACGGGACACGCGTATTGGGCTTGATTATAAGAGGCCAAAACGGGTTAGCGGTGGCAACGCAAGTCCAACGGGCTTCATATGCGTGAGTGGGCCCGGGTTGGTAGATAAGCCGTTGTTGCATCGTGTAGATATAAGCCGTGCACCGTTAATTATATCGGGTTGCCACGTTGGGGAATGGTACACCCCATGGTGGGGCCAGCACGGGTATCTACGTTAGGGAGCCGATCGAATGGGGAGTAGTGTGTACACCTAGTGGATTGTAGGGCCCCGTGGCGCCTACTTGGTCATCTAGGGGTACGCAAGTACTATTAAAGTAATTTTATAAGTCCTTAGGAGGGATCAACCTTTAAGTTAAGAACGACTGGTGTGGTGCAGTTTAGTAATTTACCTTAGGAAGGGTAGATGCGTCTTTATCCTTTATCTTAGTTTAGTTGATTGCTTAGGATAGCTATTCATCCCTATATGTTACCGTATATCAATTCATGTCTTCTCTGGTTACTTTAACGATTGTATTGTTAAAGTTATAGGACTCGCTCAGACTTATGTCTGACCCCGTTGTTTTTATCTTTTTCCCAACCCTCAGGTCTTGTGGTGGATCCTAGCAGTAGTGGAGCTTGATCGGATTGCTGTTCCAGTCTTTAGGAGCTTGGGTAGATGTAAAGCTCCAGTTATCCAGTTATCTTTTCTTCTGTTTTGGCTATTGTATGAGAGTGGGATTATGTATTCCTTTATTTTGATGGATATTGTACTTGACCTTTATTATGGTTTTATGATGTAACCAGACATGTTTTACTTCCGCTGTTATGAGATGATGTTTTAAAATTTCAAGTACTATTTATATCTGTCTTGTTGTAATTTTTCTGTTCTATATTCACTAAAATACTCCACCGATGTTATGGCATTCCCTTAGTGAGTGACCATAGCGGGAGTGGGGTGTTACACGTGGTATCAGAGCTTAAGGTTACCAGAACAGATAATTTTTTTTAGAAAAACTATTTTCTAAGAGTATTTTCGAAGAAAGTATTTTCAAAAACATGTCTTTAAAAGGAAAAGTTTTTGAAAAAGAAAAGCATAATCCCCAATAGCCATATCGTTATCTTTCGGAATCTCCTTTTTGAATCTTTCCTCTTTCGTTTCAGCATGGCTGAAGACCTTAACATCCCGGAGGGTTTAGTTATACCACTATGGTATAGGAGGTTGCAAGAGGCTAGGGCCGCGGCTGCGGGTCCAGCCAATGCTACTACACCAGAGACAACCGCTCCACCTCCTCAGCCTAGAGTGGATAATTTTGCTAAGGTTTGCAAGGAGTTCAAGGCTATAGGAGGAAAACCTTTTCTAGGTTCAGAGACTTTCGTAGAGGCTAGAGATTGGCTTAAGGAAGTGGAAGAGTTGCTAGATATCTTTGAAGTGGAAGAGGGAAAGAAAGTCAAGTTGGCGGCTTGGTTAATGAAGGGAGAGGCCTCATTCTGGTGGGAGGTCACTAATGGAGAGCGCCCTGTTGACTCTTGGGCGGATTTCAAGCAAAGGTTTGGGGCTAAGTTTCTCTCAAGGGCGGAAGAGAATCTGTTTATGGAGAAGTTCTTGAATTTGAAGCAAGGGAATCTCACGGTGAAAGAATATGTCAACAAATTCAATCAATTAGCAAGATTTGGCATAGAGTTGGTGAATACACCGGAGAAGAAGGCTTTGAGGTTCGTTAGAGGCTTGAACGAACCATTGCAAGGAATAGCTATGACTCACATTCCTATGGGGGCCACTTTTGAGAAACTTGTCTATATGGCACTTATGCATGAGGATGATAAGAATTCTAAGGCACCAGAGAAAAAGGGGGATCAGAAGAAACCGCAACAACAACAACAAGGCAAGGGTGGAAAAGGCAATGGTGACAAGAAGAAGACAAAGAAGAAGTGCTTCAATTGTGGTACACCAGGGCATCTCAGTAAGGATTGTCGCAAAAAGAAGAAGACCGGTTGCTTTCATTGTGGTGAAGCGGGGCATCTTGTGAAAAACTGCCCAAAGAAGGGGCAGAAGACGGGGTCTACCTCAGGAGGTCAGGTGCAAGCTCTTATAGCACCACCTCAGTCAGGGGGGCAAGTTCAGGTTCTCTCAGTTCCACCGATTCAGCAGAGAGGTAGAACTATTTCCGTTGAAAGTCTGGTTTTTCTGTTTGATCATCCAGTTCGTACTTTGTTTGACTCTGGCGCATCGCATTCTTTTATCTCATCATCATTAGTTGAGTCACTGCACTTAGACACCAGTCTAGTTGATGATCCCTTGGTTGTTTCAAACCCAATTGGGGGCTCCATATACCTGTCTATGATATGTTTGGGTTTGAAGATTTCTATACTTAGCATTGAGTTTAGATGTGATGCTTTTGTATTGGGCTTCACGGGCTATGGGTTGATTTTGGGCATGGACTGGTTATCCAGTAATGGTGCCGTTCTTGATTGTGAAAGGAGAGTTGTCAGGCTTATGACCCGCTTGGGTAATACTCTCGAGATCTCTTGTAATCCCATGGAATCTGTTTTGCTAAGTTACCTTGAATCGCTCGATGCTTCGGTCGAGAGTTTGCGTTCAGTCAGAGTGGTCCGGGAATATCCGGATGTGTTTGAAGAAGTGAAGGGTTTGCCTCCGAAGCGGGAGATAGATTTCCGAATTTATTTGGTGGATAATGCCAAACCAGTGTCTTTGCCAGTGCGCCATATGGCCCCTCGTGAGAGAAGAGAACTTCATAAGCAAGTAGGGGAGTTGCTTGAGAAGGGGTTCATAAGGCGAAGTATATCGGAGTGGGGAGCTCCAGTTGTGTTTGCCACGAAGGCGGATGGGTCCCTCAGACTTTGTGTGGATTATAGAGAACTTAATAAGCTCACAAAGAAGAATAGACACCCATTACCAAGGATAGATGATCTCTTTGATCAGTTGGTTGGCGCCTCAGTATTTTCGCAGATGGACTTAGCTACAGGGTTTCATCAGTTGAGAGTGGCGGAGGACAGTATAGAGAAGACTGCTTTCCGAACTCCGGATGGTTTTTATGAGTGGCTAGTGATGCCATTTGGGTTGACAAACGCCCCGGCATACTTTGTTGATCTCATGAGTAGAGTGTTCAGAGAGTATCTGAATAAGTTTGTAGTAGTTTTTGTGGATGACATCTTGGTCTTTTCCAAGAGTGAAGAAGAGCATGCCTTACATCTCAAGGAAGTGTTGGAGACTCTTCGAGCGCATAGTCTAAAAGCTAAATTCTCTAAATGTCATTTTTGGAGAAGAGAAGTGCGATTCTTAGGGCATGTGGTCTCTAAGGAAGGGATAGCTGTGGATCCCGCAAAAATAGTATCTATCCAGGATTGGAAAGTTCCTAAAAATGCTACCGAGGTAAGAAGTTTCTTGGGGTTGGCAGGATATTATAGGAAGTTCATCAAAGACTTCGCGAAGATATCAGCCCCATTAACCCGCTTGACGAAGAAGAATCTCGTTTTCTTATGGGACGTAGATTGTGATGATGCTTTCCGACGGTTAAAGAGAGCTTTGACCACCGCTCCAGTTTTAGTGCTCCCAGATGGGAGTAAGCCGTTTGTTGTTTATACCGATGCTTGTGGAACAGGATTGGGCGCAGTCTTGATGCAGGAGGGAAGGGTAATAGCCTATGGAGGGAGGCAATTGAGAGTGCATGAGAAGAATTACCCTACCCATGATCTAGAGTTGGCCGCGATTGTTTTCGCACTTAAGTCTTGGCGCCATTATCTTCTTGGTGAGAGATTCAAGTTGTACACCGACCATAAATCATTGAAGTACCTATTCTCCCAGAAGGATTTAAATTTAAGACAGCAAAGGTGGATGGAGTTCTTAGCATCCTATGATTTTGAGATAGCGTATACCCCTGGCAAGGGTAACGTGGTGGCAGACGCCTTGAGTAGAAAAAGGCTATCTTTGAGTCCATTGTTCGTGGAACGGCGAAGCTTGGAGTTTCTTTCTTTGTTTGACTTCAGACCTTCTGTTGATTTTGTACCTGGTTTGTTGGCATCCTTGGAAGTTAGACCTACCCTTTTGGGACGGATTGGCGAGGCTCAGCGAGACGACCCACAGTTGGTTGAGTTGGTAGAGAAGCTTATAAGAGGGGAGTCGTCCAGCCATTTGGGTAGATACACCATAGATGATAAGGGATGGTTGCATAGAGACGGTAGACTTTGTGTACCGCAAGATGAGGGTTTGAAGAAGGCTATTTTGGATGATGCACATCGTTCGAGAATGACTATTCATCCCGGTGGAGACAAAATGTACCAAGACATGAAGAGAGTTTTCTTCTGGGCCGGTATGAAGAAAGATGTGGCCGAGTATGTGGCTAGATGCTTGGTGTGCCAACAAGTTAAAGCGGAGCAAAAGAAACCCGGTGGGTTGCTACACCCATTGGAAGTCCCGCAATGGAAGTGGGATAGTGTCTCGATGGATTTCATCGATGGGTTACCGAGATCGAGGAAGGGCAATACGGGAATTTGGGTTGTGGTGGACAGACTTACCAAGAGTGCCCATTTTATACCCGTGAAGAGTAAGAGGACCGCTCCATGGCTTGCTTCAGTCTATGTTAGAGAGATTGTTAGATTGCATGGCGTACCATCCAGCATTGTGAGTGATCGAGATCCTATCTTCACTAGTGAGTTTTGGAGAAGTTTGCAAGAGGCGGTAGGGACTCAGTTGTGTTTGAGCACCGCATATCATCCTCAGACAGACGGTCAGACCGAGAGGGTGAACCGTATCTTAGAAGATCTCTTGAGGCTTTGTATCTTGGATTTTGGAGGTACATGGGAAGAACATCTTCCTTTGGTGGAGTTCGCATATAATAACAGCTTTCAGTCCAGTATTGGCATGGCACCTTTCGAAGCTCTTTATGGAAGGCCTTGTCGATCTCCTACATGTTGGTGGGAATCTACGGATAAGATCTTGCTTGGGCCAGATATGGTTAGAGAGACTTCAGAGAAGATTGATTTGATTCGTAGAAGGATGAAGGCAGCGCAAGATAGACAGAAATCTTATGCAGATCGGAGAAGAACGGATCTTGAGTTTGAGGTTGGGGACATGGTTTTTGTCAAAGTATCTCCATTGAGAAATGTTGTTCGCTTCGGGTCCGTTGGGAAGTTAGCACCAAGGTTTGTTGGGCCGTTTCCTATTAAGGAAAGGATTGGACGGATGGCATATAGGGTAGAGTTGCCCGACAGACTTAGTGGTGTTCACGATGTATTCCATGTATCACATCTGAAGAAATGCTTACATGAGACCGCAGAGGTGGTAGAGCCGAGCTTGCTTAGAGATGTAGAAGTAGAGCGTGATGCGACGATTCGACGAGCTCCTACTCGCATCCTTGGGTCAGAAACTAGGAAGTTGAGGAATAGAGAAGTTCAGCTAGTGAAAGTGCAATGGGGAGATGACGAAAGCAATGCTACTTGGGAGACGGAAGCGAAGATGCGTTCTTTGTATCCATTTCTTTTTGAGAGTATGTCTTTTAACTTCTCCTTTATCGCTTAGTACTTATCTTATCTTTAGTATATCCTCTCGCTAGTACCTAGGACCTTTAGATAGGGTAAAACCTATGGTTGAAACATGTGTTTGAAACATGTTATGGTTGATGGATGCATGTGGATGCAATTGATTGCTAGTGGTTGCTCGTGGACGCATATACACACACATTAGGCACTAGATCGGCTCAGACACTTCATGTTGCATATTGCATAAATGGATGTGCTAGATAGAATTGATGGATGTATCATGGTTGTGTTATCATATGGATGATGCATTTTTGTGTATGGTTGTGCACGCATGTAGAAATTTGTATGTGTCAATAGGGTTTCGCATACATATTGGATGCATGGCACTATCATAGTTTGCATTAAGGAGGTCGACTGAATCAGTAGACCGCCTGATTTTGCATTAGTATACGGACATATACACACACTTTCTGCATATGTTCATACATCATTAGAAGTTTCTAAGGACAATGGTTGCTTGTGGTTGATGGTTTAGTAGATGGTTGTTTGGTTGGTAGGATACGTTCTTCTTAACTTAGGGATTTCGAGGGCGAAATCCTTTAAGTAGGGGAGAATGTAACACCCCGAATTTCAATTAACACTAATGGTTGGAAATTAAAGTATAATAAATCTCAGATGTGGGAATTAGGGGAAACGGGCTACGTCATTACGTTCGTCTCGGAAAAATACGCGAAATAGAGTCCGAGTTTTCGAAAATCGGAGTCCGTATGGCCCAGTTATGGCCCAATGAAGTTTGCAGAAAATTTAAAACTAAAACAGATTTAAAAATTCAAATATTCAGATTTGGGCTGGGCCAGGCGGGGTCAGGCGGGAAGCTTCCCGCCCAGCCCATGTCGACAGGGCTGTCGACAGGCCTGTCGACAGGGCTGTCGACATGCCTGTCGACTTGCCTGTCGACAGGGTCCAGGCGCCCAGTGAACCTGGGTGCACCAGGTTGCACCAGGTTGGGTTTCAGGCTGGCTAGGAGGGCTGGTTCTAGAGATTTCCTAAATCTAAGGGTCCTAATCTAATCTAGGGTTAATCTAAGGGCCTAAAACACTTTCTAATCCTATAAATAAGACCCTAACCCTACCCTAATTCATTCATAATTAAACCTAGTAACTAAACTATGGCAAAATGCTAGCTCTCATGGCCTCCACTAATTTTATGAAGAGGGTTGCATGCTAATCACTCTCAAATCAACCTCTAATCTCTTCTTAGCATCTTAATCTTCTTTATTTGGTGTGCAAAGTTGCTAGTTGTGAGTTTCTATCACTTTGATGATCTTTTGGTAAACTAATTAGATGAGATGTGATGAGATTTATGGTTTTGTATGTGGATTAATGAGCTTTGAATCATATGATATGATGTTAGCATTAATCTTATGTTTATGCATGTTGAGTATGTAAGTTTATGCAAGATTAATATGATGTATGTTATGTTTGCATGATGCTAAATATGCAAGTTGTGGGCTATGTAATCATATGCATGTTATGCAAGTTCATGGTGATATGCTATGCAAGTTACATGTTTGTTAATATGCAAGTTACATGTTTGTTAATATGCAAGTTACATGTTTGTTAATATGCAAGTTACATGTAAGAAAATATGCAAGTTACATGTTTGTTAATATGCAAGATTCATGTTTGTTGATATGCAAGTCACATGTAAGTAAATATGCAAGTTACATGTTTGTTAATATGCAAGTTACATGTTTGTTAATATGCAAGTTACATGTAAGAAAATATGCAAGTTACATGTTTGTTAATATGCAAGATTCATGTTTGTTGATATGCAAGTCACATGTAAGTAAATATGCAAGTTACATGTTTGTAAATATGCAAGATGGCACCTTTGAAACATGTTCATTCATATGCAAGTTGACACCTTTTATATGTGTTATATCATGAGAACGAAATTACGTGGGAACGATGGGGTAATTAAATGCATAAGTTAATAAGATTGTGTGAAATTAATATAATTATGCATAACATAAAATAAAGGAACATAGTATGGGAATTTGCCTATTAGGTTAGGTGTACCCATACTATGTGTTGGGAATTTACCTATTGAGTTAGGTCTACCCCATGGGAATTTACCTATTGAGTTAGGTCTACCCATGTTATGAAAAGCTTGACATTAATTAGGGATAATTAATATGGGGGTGATTAATTAGGTGTAATTAATCGACTAAGACACGAGGTTGGACTCATTTGTAGTGTAAAACTGCCCGGACCCGACCGGCTTAACCAGTTGCTACAAATGTCAGCCCAATGTGAGAGGTCTTAGGCACAAATTAAAAACGTGATTAAGGTAAAGACACGAGGTTAGACTCTGTTATGACGTAAGACTGCCCGGATTCTACCGGCTTAACCAGGCGGTCATAACAGTCAGTCTAATGTGGGAGGTCTTTACGGGAGATCACGGTCTTAATTAATTAAGAAACACTTAACCATTATAGCATGTAGTGGGACATGAGGGGTTAAGTGGGTGCCTTGGGTGGCATGTGGAATCTTAAGTGGGTTGCCTTGGGTGGCAATAGAAAATACGATTAGTATACTTAACCAAGAGAAACATGTAATTAAACATGATTAAAGGGTTAAGTGGGATACACTAGATATTTGACAAGCTTAAGTGGGTAGCTTGTGGGGGCCCATTTCAACCAATATCCCAAACGTATCTTTGTGGGCTCGACCCATGTCGAGTGACGGGACACGCGTATTGGGCTTGATTATAAGAGGCCAAAACGGGTTAGCGGTGGCAACGCAAGTCCAACGGGCTTCATATGCGTGAGTGGGCCCGGGTTGGTAGATAAGCCGTTGTTGCATCGTGTAGATATAAGCCGTGCACCGTTAATTATATCGGGTTGCCACGTTGGGGAATGGTACACCCCATGGTGGGGCCAGCACGGGTATCTACGTTAGGGAGCCGATCGAATGGGGAGTAGTGTGTACACCTAGTGGATTGTAGGGCCCCGTGGCGCCTACTTGGTCATCTAGGGGTACGCAAGTACTATTAAAGTAATTTTATAAGTCCTTAGGAGGGATCAACCTTTAAGTTAAGAACGACTGGTGTGGTGCAGTTTAGTAATTTACCTTAGGAAGGGTAGATGCGTCTTTATCCTTTATCTTAGTTTAGTTGATTGCTTAGGATAGCTATTCATCCCTATATGTTACCGTATATCAATTCATGTCTTCTCTGGTTACTTTAACGATTGTATTGTTAAAGTTATAGGACTCGCTCAGACTTATGTCTGACCCCGTTGTTTTTATCTTTTTCCCAACCCTCAGGTCCTGTGGTGGATCCTAGCAGTAGTGGAGCTTGATCGGATTGCTGTTCCAGTCTTTAGGAGCTTGGGTAGATGTAAAGCTCCAGTTATCCAGTTATCTTTTCTTCTGTTTTGGCTATTGTATGAGAGTGGGATTATGTATTCCTTTATTTTGATGGATATTGTACTTGACCTTTATTATGGTTTTATGATGTAACCAGACATGTTTTACTTCCGCTGTTATGAGATGATGTTTTAAAATTTCAAGTACTATTTATATCTGTCTTGTTGTAATTTTTCTGTTCTATATTCACTAAAATACTCCACCGATGTTATGGCATTCCCTTAGTGAGTGACCATAGCGGGAGTGGGGTGTTACATTTGCTGGACCCGCAGCGGCGGCCCTAGCCTCCATCAATCTCCTATACCATACTGGTATCGTCACACCCTCCGGAAAGTTAAGATCTTCAGCCATGCTGAAACGAAAAAGGAAAGATTCAAAACGGAGAATTCGAAAGATAAAGATATGGATATTGGGGATTATGCTTTTCTTTCAAAAACTTTTCTCTTAAAAGACATGTTTTTGAAAATACTTCTTCCAAAAATGTTTATAGAAAAATAGTTTTTCTAAAAAAAAAATCATCTGTTCTGGTAACCTTCAGCTCTGATACCACGTTTAACACCCTACATCCGCTAAGGTCACTCACTATGGGAATGCCTTAGCTTCGGTGGAGTATTTTAAGTGAATATAGAACAGAAAAATTACAACAAGATAAATATTAATAATACTTGTTAACTAAAACATCATTTCATTGCAGCAGAAGGTAAACATGTTTGGTTACAATAACAAAACCATAAAACAAGAGTCAAGTACTAAATATCCATCCTAATAAAAACATAAGTACATAATCCCACTACATAACTAATAGCCATAATAGAAAAGATAAGCTGAGCTTTACATCAACGGTCCAAGCTCCAAAAGATAGATAAAGCAATCTGATCAAAGCCCACTAGTTGAGACGACCCCAAACCTCGTTCTGACGGAGACAAGGGTAATCCGTGGAATATAACACAGAAACAGATAATAGCAGAACAGAATTAAATAAATACACCAGATAATAAAAAATAGAATATACTGGATAAAAGTAATCATCAGAGTTACACAGTATACAGGATCATACTTAGTACAAATACAGTTCAGCTATACATAGATGTCTACAGCGGAAAACAAACAAAATATGTACAATAGGAGGTGAACAGCATAAAAGATATAAATGATAGAATACATCTTCAGCTCCAGCTATCCAGAGAAAGCCAGCTAAACCTGAATACAAGGCTGCCCGTGTAGAAAAAGGGGCACCCGAGTTTGAAAGTGAAACAAACTACGAGTCAGTCATGGGACTGGTATGAGAAATCTACTCAACACTTTTCAAATATGGCTAATCACAGGACCACGCCACTTTCGTGGAACGGGTTTACTCCATTGGATTGCCAGTGCTTTAAAACAAATCTTTCTTTTAAACATCGCTATGCTTTTTTATAAAAATGAAGCCGTTATAAGACTCAGTTCCCATCACACAATGCAACGCAAACCGGAGGATAGAGTTTTACCTTATAATGGCCAAATTATGATTGATACGAATAAAACAAAAGCAATTGATATTATTACTAGTGTTCAAAACAACTTCGAATCATAACTATCAATCATAGACGGCATGGGTACCATATATCATGTCGCCATATATATACAATCAAAAGCGCACAGTCACGTATTTGGAAATTGGATTTCCATCATGAACTAAGGCAAAAGATAGTCCTTACTGAATTCGAGATGCTCTAGCCCGTGTCTCAGGATCAGAATGCATCGACCCTTGGCCGGTCCACCGATGTGGATTAAAAATGCCTGAACACTACGTTTCCCCGCCCTTTGGGGCGTAAACGAGCCAACGAATGACTCCATCGGACCCGGATCGTCCGATCTAACCGAGGCGCCTCGCAATAGCAACAACCACACAGGTGAAAAGTATATAAATGTCAGGGCTGGTAGGTCATTGACACCACCCTAGCTAGAAAGAAACGCATGCCGTCCCTGAGGTCCTTCTCCCGTTTCTGGTTCATACCGGGGTGTAAGGCTCGCGAATTCACATTATACACAAAGCTACGCCACACAGGCGGTGCTTTGATCATTACCACAAGACTTTGCTTTTCAACAGAAGCCCTGATCATTTGCCACTTAGGCATGTAACACTAGCAATTCATGCCATGCGACTGATGTCCATCGATATACAACCTCTGAGCTCGTGCGTTTCAGAGAAGGGCGTTAAGCAAAAGAATAAATTCTCCGCCGCCAAACAGATGCATATTTAATAGAGATCAATCAACACAGAATAAAATCCAATGTCAGACACACAGTCCATTTACAAGTCCGTTCTGGGTCTGAACGAAACCGGAGGCACTAAATACCTCGCAAACCCATCGATCACCACGTACGTCTGGACGATCACCACTCATTATCCATATTTCGAGATGCCTCCCAATCAGGACCTCGGTTACCATCCAAACGAGGTGAAGATCTCCGGTCTTCGGCCACTGTCTTCATCTTCGACTTTCAATCGTCGGTCAATTATTTGAAATGAGAATTAACTCGGCCTTTTCAAATAATTCACGTATATTTAGAATTTCAAATCAATTTATTTCAATGGTTAAATCATTCGACAACACCAATTTTGTTCTTTAATGTAATTTTCACACCAAACACATTCAACCATCAAATACCACATAAATCGAGCAAATTCAGTTTATTTCCATTCCATGTCGTTTACGATATTTTATAACGATTTATCGCTATTTTTATTTATTTTAAAATAGCCAATTTATTCAAAATGACGCTTCGGGCCATAACGCGGCCGTGGCGCTATTTTTCTTCAGATTTGATTTACACATATCTAAAAATCTAACCGTCAAAACGAATCCAACGGTTCCAGTTTCGGGAAAATCCGACGGTCGGATCTCCCGGTACAATCGTTTGAAGTTTCGATTTCAAAATACGAACTGCAACGTCGTTATTCGATTAAATATAATTATATATATATACATATATATATATATATATATATATATATATAAATATAATCGTTTCTGGCGCTGTTTTTCTTCATATTTGAATTAAACATTCCAGACAATCCAACCGTTGGATTTTTACAAAGTTGGTGCCGTTGGAAAGATTTCTCCAAAGCGAACCCAACGGTTGCGATTTCAGGGAAATCCGATGGTCGGATCTCCCGGTACAATTGTTTGAAATCACGGTTTCAAAACACGAACTGCACGGCCACGTTTCGTTTTAATTTTATTTATATTTATATATTTATATTAATATAGTTCATTCAACAATTTCTACATTTATTCCACTTCAAATATTTCACTAACGCCTTTAAATTTTGGAAAATTTCGCCATAACCTCCTTTGTACGGGAGGGGCTGGGAAAACTCCCAAATAGCCACACGGGCGTCTCATGTCGAAAAGAAAAAGAAAAAGCCAAGCGGCTAGCCAACAGGCTCATAAAATCATCACCCAAACAAAACAGTAAATGTGTACCTATTTGTCGGGCACAAAATTTTATTCCTCTTCTCTAGCCCCTTTGCTATAACCTGTTCAATAAATATGCATGTACATATATAAATTTTTTATCACTTATCATTTTCTATTCAACTTCATTTTTGATTCCATTTGGTTTAAAACACACCATTCATTCTAATGTTGCATGCATAGGCAAAAATCATATCATTAGCTAATTAATGAATATTTCGACTCATGCATATTTATTTGAACGAGTTGCTATTTTTAACACTTCACATTTCAACAATTCATATATATAATAAAAATGTGATTTTTATTGTAAAACAATTCATTTTAAAACATGAATACCATTCAACATGAATTTCAATTCAACGAATGAATATCAATTCAACACATGAAGGTTTTCTATGGTTTGTATATATAGATAAAAATGTGATTTTTATATTTAAAATACGAAGACCATTCGACACATGAATTTCTAATCAACGAATGAATATCGATTCAACACATGAAGGTTTTCTATAGTTTATATATATAGATAAAAATGTGATTTTTATATTTAAAACACGAAGACCATTCAACACATGAATTTCTAATCAACGAATGAATATTGATTCAACACATGAAGGTTTTCTATAGTTTATATATATAGATAAAAAATGTGATTTTTATATTTAAAATACGAAGACCATTCAACACATGAATTTCTAATCAACGAATGAATATCGATTCAACACATGAAGGTTTTCTATTCAACGAATAAATATAGTTTCAGCAAATGAAAATAATTCAAACACATGAATATTATTCAAAATTTCGGCAGCATAACGGCAGGGTAGTTAAAACCGGGACCGTCCCTAGTTCAGCTCCTCGCTCTACCTTAAAACCTCGCGGTTTTTGACAATGGGGATCATGCATCTAGTTCGCACGCAGGCGGCATGTATATATTTATTTCATTTCCACAAACTAATCCTATGTGGTTTCAACCAAATATTTCTCAACCACAAACGGGTATTTTTCAACCACAATCAATCAATATCAACCACAAACAATCCCAAACAACCATTCGCTATCAATCAATTTTCACACCAATCACAATCAATAAATATCGTCCATGGTTTGTGGACGAGGGGTGTATATATATATATATATATATAGCAATTCACTTTTATTTCAACACATATATAATTTTTACAACGCATATACAACTTATACATCAACCGTACAACATATACAACGCTTATACATGAGGTATACAACGCTTATATAACTCATACATCGACTATATAATTTATACATCGTCGTTTTCCATATCGTTTATAAATTAGAAATCTCACATTGGGTTCCACTCCACCAAAAATAGCAGAAGGCTCAGAAAAATATGCGGTCTCTTC